>CM038678.1:248070518-248763212 GCA_021605205.1 Aegilops longissima | reverse complement strand
GACGAAGAACTTTCGCAACGGTGCATACTCGTGGAGAACACTTTGATAATTTTGGTGAGAGATCATCTTATAATGCCACCGCCAATCAAAGCAAGATAAGATGCATAAAGGATAAACATCACATGCAATCAATATAAGTGATATGATATGGTCATCATCATCTTGTGCTTGTGATTCCATCGCCAAGCACCGCCATGATCACCATCGCCACCGGCGCGACACCTTGATCTCCATCGTAGCATCGTTGTCGCCTCGCCAACTATTGCTTCTACGACTATCGCTACCGCTTAGTGATAAAGTAAAGCAATTACATGGCTTTTTGCATTTCATACAATAAAGCGACAACCATATGGCTCCAAGTTAGACGCCAGCCAGTCGATAACTCGTTACAAAACATGATCATCTCATACAATAAAATATAGCATCACGCGTGAAAGCTTGACCACATCACATCACAACATGCCCTGCAAAAACAAGTTAGACGCCCTCTACTTTGTTGTTGCAAGTTTTACGTGATACCATTGGGGGAACGAGTAATTTCAAAAAATTCCTACGCACACACAAGACCATGGTGATGGCATAGCAACGAGAGGGAGAGTGTCGTCGTCCACGCACTCGTGAGACCGAAAGCGGAAGCGTTATAACAACGCGGTTGATGTAGTCGACGTCTTCACGATCCGACCGATCCAAGCACCGAACGACGGCACCTCCGAGTTACGCACACGCTCAGCTCGATGACGATCCCGGACTCGATCCAAAGAAAGTGTCGGGATGAGTTCCACAAGACGACGGCGCAGGACGATGATGATGCTCTCGCGCAGGCTTCGCTAAACTCGCGACGATATGACCGAGGTGGAATATCGTGGAAGGGGCACCGACACGCTAAGAGATCCAAGGGATCAATTGTTGTGTCTTTGGTGCTAGCCCTGCCCTCTATTTATATGTTGAGCCCCGGGTGAAACTTGGAGAAAAACCTCCTCAAAGTCGGTTTTGCCCGAAAGGCAAGAGTCCCACTCGGACTCCAGTGACCAAACGCCACAATCCTTGGCGTCGCCCAGACGCCATGGGCCTCGGCGTCGCCCAGGCCGACGCCAGGTCTCCGGCGTTTGGCCCCCGGCCTCATAAAACTCCTTTTGCACCGACCTAAAGCCTCATGGGCTTGACCCTTGGCCTAAACATATCATCCAATATATGAATCTTTACGCCTCGACCATTTCGAGACTCCTCGTCATGTCCCCGATCTCATCCGGGACTCCGAACTCCTTCGTACATCAAAACATGCAAACTCATAATATAATCGCCATCAAACCTTAAGCGTGCATGGACCCTACGAGTTCGAGAACTATGTAGACATGACCTAGAACTATTCTCGGTCAATAACCAATAGCGGAACCTGGATGCCCATATTGGTTCCTACATATTCTATGAAGATCTTTATCGGTCAAACCGCATAACGACATACGTTGTTCCTTTTGTCATCGGTATGTTATTTACCCGAGATTCGATCGTCGGTATCCAATACCTAGTTCAATCTCGCATCGTAAGTCTCTTTACTCGCTCCGTAATACATCATCTCACAACTAACTCATTAGTTGTAATGCTTGCAAGGCTTATGTGATGTGTATTACCGAGAAGGCCCAGAGATACCTCTCCGACAATCGGAGTGACAAAACCTAATCTCAAATACGCCAACCCAACAAGTACCTTTGGAGACACCTGTAGTACTCCTTTATAATCACCCAATTACGTTGTGACGCTTGGTAGTACCCAAAGTGTTCCTCCGTAAACGGAGTTGCATAATCTCATAGTTACAGGAACATGTATAGGTCATGAAGAAAGCAATAGCAATATACTAAACGATCAAGTGCTAAGCTAACGGAATGGGTCATGTCAATCGATCATTCTCCTAATGATGTGATCCCGTTAATCAAATGACAACTCATGTCTATGGTTAGGAAACATAACCATCTTTGATTAACGAGCTAGTCAAGTAGAGGCATACTAGTGACACTGCTTGTCTATGTATTCACACATGTATTATGTTTCCGTTAATACAATTCTAGCATGAATAATAAACATTTATCATGATATAAGGAAATAAATAATAACTTTATTATTGCCTCTAGGCATATTTCCTTCATCTCCCACTTGCACTAGAGTCAATAATCTAGTTCACATCGCCATGTGATTTAACATCAATAGTTCACATCTATATGTGGTTAACACCCATAGTTCACATCGACATGTGACCAACACCCAAAGGGTTTACTAGAGTCAGTAATCTAGTTCACATCGCTATGTGATTAACACCCAAGGAGTACTAAGGTGTGATCATGTTTTGCTTGTGAGATAATTGTAGTCAACGGGTCTGTCACATTCAGAGCCGTAAGTATTTTGCAAATTTCTATGTCTACAATGCTCTGCACGGAGCTACTCTAGCTAATTGCTCCCACTTTCAATATGTATCCAGATTGAGACTCAGAGTCATCTAGATTAGTGTTAAAACTTGCATCGACGTAACCCTTTACGACAAACCTTTTTCACTTCCATAATCGAGAAACATATCCTTATTCTACTAAGGATAATTTTGACCGCTGTCCATTGATCTACTCCTAGATCACTATTGCACTCCTTGCCAATCTTAGTGGTAGGGTATGCAATAGATCTGGTTACACAAAGATGGCATACTTTATAGAACCTATGGCTGATGCATAGGGAATGACTTTCATTCTCTTTCTATCTTCCGCCGTGGTCGGGTTTTGAGTCTTACTCAATCTCACACCTTGTAACACAGGCAAGAACTCTTTCTTTGACTGCTCCATTTTGAACTACTTCAAAAATCTTGTCAAGGTATGTATTCATTGAAAAACTTATCAAGCCGCCTTGATCTATCTCTATAGATCTTGATGCTCAATATGTAAGCAGCTTCACCGAGGTCTTTCTTTGAAAAACTCCTTTCAAACACTCCTTTATGCTTTGCGAATAATTCTACATTATTTCCGATCAAAATATGTCATTCACATATACTTATCGAAATCTTGTAGTGCTCCCACTCACTTTCTTGTAAATACAAGCTTCACCGTAAGTCTCAGATAACACTATATGCTTTGATCAACTTATCAAAGCGTGTATTCCAACTCCGAGATGCTTGCACCAGTCCATAGATGGATCATTTGGAGCTTGCACATTTTGTTAGTACCTTTAGGATTGACAAAACCTTCGGTTGCATCATATACAACTCTTCTTTAATAAATCCATTAAAGAATGTAGTTTTGACATCCATTTGCCAGATTTCATAAAATGTGGCAATTGCTAACATGATTCGGACAGACTTTAAGCATCGCTACAGCTTGAGAAAATCTCATTGTAGTCAACACCTTGAACTTGTCCAAAAGCCTTTTGACAAGTCGAGCTTTGTTGATAGTAACACTACTATCGTTGTCCGCCTTCCTCTTGAAGATCCATTTATTTAACTTGACTTGCTGATCATCGAGCAGGTCAACCAAAGTCCACACTTTGTTCTTATATATGGATCCTATCTCAGATTTTATAGCCTCAAGCTATTTCATGAATCTGGCTCATCATTGCTTCCTCATAGTTCGCAGGTTCATCATGGTCTAGTGACATGACTTCTAGAATAGGATTACCATACCACTTTGGTGGGGATCTTACTCCGGAAGACCTACGAGGTTTGGTAGCAACTTGATCTGAAGTTTCATGATCATCATCATTAACTTCCTCACTAATTGGTGTAGGAATCATCGAACTGATTCCCGTGATGAACTACTTTCCAATAAGGGAGAAGGTACAATTACCTCATCAAGTTCTACTTTCCTCCCACTCACTTCTTTCGAGAGAAACTTCTTCTCTAGAAAGGATCCATCTTAGCAACAAATATCTTGCTTTCGGATCTGTGATAGAAGGTGTACCCAATAGTTCCCTTTGGGTATTCTATGAGGACGCACTTTTCCGATTTGGGTTCGAGCTTATCAGGTTGAAACCTTTTCATATAAGCATCGCAACTCCAAGCTTTAAGAAACGACAGCTGTAACATCCCAAAATTCTAAATTTTGGAATGTTATATTAAATAAATAACTATGCTTGATTGTCTGATTGTTGGTTTGATGGAATGAGTGAAACTGAGTGAAATTTGAAACTTTTGAAAGTTGAATGAGAGGGAATGAAATGACTTTCCCAAAACTTTCTCCTTTGCCTTTTGGATCTCAATGAATTCAAATTCATTCCAACACCAAAGCCTAGAGTGAGGATGACATGACTTCTTCCATTTTGAAATGAATAGGGTTTTGGAAAAAAGATTTGAATTTCATTTGGGAAGATTTCAAATTCAAAGCTTTATGCAACTCAATGATTTTCATGAGGGAAGATAAAATGACTTCTTCAATTATATGAAATAGGAGTTGGAAGTTAAAATGAATCAAGTTGAAAGTCATTTGAAAGTGCTTTGAAACCCTATTTCAAATTTTGAGTTTTGAATGTGAATTCAAACTTTGGCAAATGGGAATCATTTCAAAAAAACTATGCCTCGATAAATACTTGATCAAAAGTATGAGAGGAGCAAACATGACACTCCAAAATATCAGAGGAAACAATGCCAAAAGATTTGGATTCAAAACTGAATTTTATTTGAATTTGAAAAAAAAGGATTTTTATAAAGTTTGGATTTTGCCTTTGGTAAAATGTTCAAATGAAAGGAATATTTCGATCATTTTGGTATATATATACCCTATATAAAATATTTATAGATATTGTTTTATTTCTGTTTTGTTTTATTTTAAAAATAAAATTTTAAAAAAAAAACCCTGGGCGCTTAGCTAGGCCACCCCAGCCCAGCCAGTATGCAGAGCCTCGCAGCCTAGCCTAGCCACCGCCCACTGCCAATGGCCACCCCGCCACCTAGCTCTCCCCGCCTTGAAACCCCAGGCCTCGCCACCCGCCGCCTCGCCTCTCTCTCTCTCTCTCAAGGCCCACGCCCATCTTTTTCCCCGCCCCACGCCACACCACCGCCATGGGAGATCGCGGATCCCAAGGATCCGGATCCCGACGCCTCGATCCTCAAGCAAGGACGACCCCGGCTATAAAAGCCGGAGCCTCGCACCCCATTCCTCCCCGAGACTCGCTGACCCTCGCCTCCCGCTGACTCACTGAGACCCGAGCTCCCTCCTCCGCCATTGTCGCGTGGCCGACGCCCCAGCCTCCCGAACACCCCGACCCCACCGAACCACTCCCGACCTCGTCGCAGATCCTCCCGACGACTTCCCGAGCTCACCGACGCCTGAAGCCCTGACAAGACTCCCGCGCCGCCGCCGGCATTGTCGCCGGACTCCGGTAAGCCACCGGAGAACTTTTCCCCCCGTCCGATCCCAAACGAGTGGCCACGATTAGAACCCCCGAAGGGGTATGATTTTATTAAAAGAACCGGCCGGTTCGTCCGGTTTATTAGTTAGGGTTTTAGTCAATTAGCCAGCCCGTTTTTAGTTTTAACCCGAGGCCCATTTAGACTAAATTACGCTCAGGGCATGAGATAGGCCCATTAGGCCTTTTTCTTTTATTTTGATTTTCTGTTTTAGCAGAATAGTTTCTGTTTTGAAAAATTGATATCTTTTATTCTGTTTATTATTTTAGATGATTCTTTTTTGTTGGATTGCAAATTTTATGTAGTTTTTGTAGAATATATATTTAGCTATGTTAAAATAATTAAAATTGCTTTATTTTAGTTTTAGTCAGAATAGTAAATCTGCTATAACTTGAGTTAGAAAAATTATTTTGCATGATTCTTTTGTCCCAACTTTATTTTAACATTGCCAAACCATAGAAATTAACTTGGGTATTTTAGGATTAATAAATAATTAGTTTTAAGCAGAATCCTATTAATCCTAATTAATTAACTAGTTCCTGTTTTCCTAATATTCTAATTAGTAAATAAATTTATTTTTTACTTGTGATTAGTTATTCTAGGTTAGTTTCTGTCACTATGGTATATGAACTTTTATTTATAATTAATAAAAGTTTTAATTTATTTTTCTTAATAGAGATTGGATTAGGCCTAAAATGAGTTTTATAATAGCTTTTTAATTAATTCTTTTTGCTCCTAGTTGCTTAGTGAATCCTATTCTGTTAAGTTAACTTAAAACCATGATTAGGTTATATTAAGAAATTTTTATTATATAAAACTATTTTTGTTATTGTTTGAAGTAGGGAAAACTTTGAGTGGCCTTTCTTTGAGTTTTTCTTTTGGATTTGGTTTTGGTTGTTTTGTTGTGTTATGTTACTTTTGTTATGTTGTGTTATGTGATCCTATTGCTATGTGCTTATTATAGTTATTGTTTGCCTCGGTAGAATTTCCGGAGTGCGAAGATTGCTACTACGAAACCCTAGTTTTTCGAAGATCGTCAACTAGGCAAGTTCACTTTGACCATGCTTTCTTACCTATGTTTTATTGCATTTAGTGGCACCTTTGCAACCACCCTCAAGAGTGTTATTGAAATTTTGTAGTTGAGTAGTATGCATGAGGTAGGAACCCATCACCCTGTTACCAAGCCCGGGACGTTATTTTATTCTAATGCTACGCTGTAGTAGACGGGGTTTGGTATGAGTGTTCGAGAGTGGTGTGAGAATGGAGGCTCTACGTCAATGACGACAACTCCATGATGGAATCTGCAAGGACTGCATCTTCAAGACCTCAAGACTTCAAGACTCGAGACAAGAATTTAATGTTGGGTAACGTAGTAATTTCAAAAAATTTCCTACGCACATGCAAGACCATGGTGATGACACAGCAACGAGAGGGGAGAGTGTCCGCCCACGCACTCGTGAGACCGAAAGCGAAGCGTTATATCAACGCTGTTGATGTAGTCGACGCCTTCACGATCCGACCGATCCAAGCACCGAACGACGGCACCTCCGAGTTCTGCACACGCTCAGCTCGATGACGATCCCGGACCGATCCAGCAAAGTGTCGGGATGAATTCCACAAGACGACGGCGCAGGACGATGATGATGCTCCACCGCGCAGGCTTCGCCTAAGCTCCATGACGATATGACCGAGGTGGAATATAGTGGAGGGGGCACCGACACGGCTAAGGAACGATCCGAGATCAACTTGTGTGTCCATGGGGTGCCCCTGCCCCTCAGAGATATAAAGGAGGGAGGGAGGAGGAGGCCGCCCTCTACTATGGCGCGCCATGGGGAGTCCTACTCCCACCGGGAGTAGGATTCCCTTTCCTAGTCCAACTAGGAACCCTTCCATGTATTAGGAGTAGGAGAGAAGGAAGGGAAGGGAAAAGGAGAAGGAAGGAAGGGGCGCCTCCCTAGTCCAATTCGGACTAGTCCAAGGGAGGGCGGCGCCACCCTTTGGCCCTTTTTCTCCTTTCCCGTATGGCCCATTAAGGCCCAATACGAATTCCTGTAACTCTCCCAGACTCGAAAAATACCCGAATCACTCGGAACCTTTCCGAACTCCGAATATAGTCGTCCAATATATCGATCTTTACGTCTCGACCATTTCGAGACTCCTCGTCATGTCCCCGATCTCATCCGGGACTCCGAACTCCTTCGGTACATCAAAACTCATAAACTCATAATAAAACTGTCTTTGAAACCTTAAGCGTGCGGACCCTACGGGTTCGAGAACTATGTAGACATGACCTAGAACTATTCTTGGTCAATAACCAATAGCGGAACCTGGATGCCCATATTGGCTCCTACATATTCTACGAAGATCTTTATCGGTCAAACCGCATAACAACATACTATGTAGACATGACCGAGGGGTTGCTACGAACACTAGTAAAATACACATCAATAATCTGTATATCAAATATACCTTTGTTCACTTTGCCATCCTTCTTATCCGCCAAATACTTGGGGTAGTTCCGCTTCAAAGGACAAGTTCCATTGCAGCAAAGCACTTAGTCTCGTGCTTAGGCCCAGATTTGGGCTTCTTCACTCGAGCAGCAACTTGCTTGCCGCTCTTCTTGAAGTTCCCTTCTTCCTTTGCCCTTTTCCTTGAGACTAGTGGTCTTGTCAACCATCAATACTTGATGTTTTTCTTGATTTCTACCTTCACGATTTTAGCATCGCCAAGAGCTTGGGAATTGTTTTCGCCATCCCTTGCATACTATAGTTCATCACGAAGTTCTAGTAACTTAGTGATGGTGAGTAGAGAATTCGTCAATCACTATCTTATCCGGAAGATTAACTCCCACTTGATTCAAGCGATTGAAGTACCTGCATAATCTGAGCACATGCTCACTAGTTGAGCGATTCTCCTCCATCTTTTAGCTATAGAACTTGTTGGAGACTTCATATCTCTCAACTCGGTATTTGCTGAAATATTAACTTCAACTCTGGAACATCTCATATGGTCCATGACGCTCAAAACGCCTTTGAAGTCCCGATTCTAAGCCGCTTAAGCATGGTGCACTTAAACTATCAAGTAGTCATCATATTGAGCTAGCCAAACGCTCATAACGCCCGCATCCGCTCCCGCAATAGGTCTGTCACCTAGCGTGCATCAAGAGCATAATTCTTCGTGCAGCAACGAGGATAAACCTCAGATCACGGATCCAATCCGCATCATTGCTACTAACCTTTTCAATACAATTTTCTAGGAACACATATAAAAACATAGGGAAGCAAAAAACGCGAGCTATTGATCTACAACATAATTTGCAAAATACTACCGGGACTAAGTTCATGATAAATTTAAGTTCAATTAATCACATTACTTAAGAACTCCCACTTAGACAGACACATCTCTAGTCATCTAAGTGATCACGTGATCCAAATCAACTAAACCATAACCGATCATCACGTGAGATGGAGTAGTTTTCAATGGTGAACATCTTATGTTGATCATATCTACTATATGATTCACGCCGACCTTTCGGTCTCCGTGTTCCGAGGCCATATCTGCATATGCTAGGCTCGTCAAGTATAACCTGAGTATTCTCGCGTGCAAAACTGGCTTGCACCCGCTGTAGATGGACGAGAGCTTATCACACCCGATCATCACGTGGTGTCTCGCACGATTTAACTTTGGCAACGGTGCATACTCAGGAGAACACTACTTGATAATTTTAGTGAGAGATCATCTTATAATGCTACCGCCAATCAAAGCAAGATAAGATGCATAAAGGATAAACATCACATGCAATCAATATAAGTGATATGATATGGCCATCATCATCTTGTGCTTGTGATCTCCATCTCCAAGCACCGCCATGATCACCATCGCCACCGGCGCGACACCTTGATCTCCATCGTAGCATCGTTGTCGCCTCGCCAACTATTGCTTCTACGACTATCGCTACCGCTTAGTGATAAAGTAAAGCAATTACATGGCGCTTGCATTTCATACAATAAAGCGACAACCATATGGCTCTCGCCGCCATTGCCGATAACTCGTTACAAAACATGATCATCTCATACAATAAAATATAGCATCACGCCTTGACCATATCACATCACAACATGCCCTGCAAAAACAAGTTAGACGTCCTCTACTTTGTTGTTGCAAGTTTTACGTGGCTGCTACGGGCTGAGCAAGAACCGTTTTACCTACGCATTAAAACCACAACGATATTTCGTCAAATAGACTCCGCTTTAACCTTCTCAAGGACCGGCGAGCCACACTCGGTTCAACTAAAGTGAGAGAGACAGACACCCGCCAGCCACCTTTAAGCACGAAAGTGCTCGAACGGTGAAACCAGTCTCGCGTAAGCGCACGCGTAATGTCGGTCCGGCCGCTTCATCTCACAATACCGCTGAACCAAAGTATGACATGCTGGTAGGTAGTATGACTTGTATCGCCCACAACTCACTTGTGTTCTACTCGTGCATATGACATCAACGCATAAAACCTGGCTCGGATGCCACTGTTGGGTAACGTAGTAATTTCAAAAAATTTCCTACGCACATGCAAGACCATGGTGATGACACAGCAACGAGAGGGGAGAGTGTCTGTCCACGCACTCGTGAGACCGAAAGCGAAGCGTTATATCAACGCTGTTGATGTAGTCGACGCCTTCACGATCCGACCGATCCAAGCACCGAACGACGGCACCTCCGAAGTTCTGCACACGCTCAGCTCGATGACGATCCCGGACTCCGATCTAGCAAAGTGTCGGGATGAGTTCCACAAGACGACGGCGTGGTGACGATGATGATGCTCCACGGCGCAGGCTTCGCCTAAGCTCCGCGACGATATGACCGAGGTGGAATATAGTGGAGGGGGCACCGACACGGCTAAGGAACGATCCGAGATCAACTTGTGTGTCCATGGGTGCCCCTGCCCCGTGATATAAAGGAGGGAGGGAGGAGGAGGCCGCCCTCTACTATGAGCGCCATGGGGAGTCCTACTCCCACCGAGTAGGATTCCCCTTCCTAGTCCAACTAGGAACCCTTCCATGTATTAGGAGTAGGAGAGAAGAAAGGGAAGGAAAAGGAGAAGGAAGGAAGGGGCGCCTCCCTAGTCCAATTCGGACTAGTCCAAGGGGAGGCGGCGCCACCCTTTGGCCCTTTTTCTCCTTTCCCGTATGGCCCATTAAGGCCCAATACGAATTCCCGTAACTCTCGGTACTCAAAAATACCCAATCACTCGAACCTTTCCGAACTCCGAATATAGTCGTCCAATATATCGATCTTTACGCCTCGACCATTTCGAGACTCCTCGTCATGTCCCCGATCTCATCCGGGACTCAACTCCTTCGTACATCAAAACTCATAAACTCATAATAAAACTGTCTTTGAAACCTTGTTGCATGGACCCTACGGGTTCGAGAACTATGTAGACATGACCTAGAACTATTCTTGGTCAATAACCAATAGCGGAACCTGGATGCCCATATTGGCTCCTACATATTCTACGAAGATCTTTATCGGTCAAACCGCATAACAACATACTATGTTCCTTTGTCATCGGTATGTTACTTGCCCGAGATTCGATCGTCGGTATCCAATACCTAGTTCAATCTCGCCACCGCAAGTCTCTTTACTCGTTCCGTAATACATCATCTCGCAACTAACTCATTAGTTGCAATGCTTGCAAGGCTTAAGTGATGTGCATTACCGAGAGGGCCCAGAGATACCTCTCCGACATTCGGAGTGACAAATCCTAATCTCAAATACGCCAACCCAACATCTGCCTTTGGAGACACCTGTAGTACTCCTTTATAATCACCCATTACGTTGTGACGCTTGGTAGTACCCAAAGTGTTCCTCCGTAAACGGAGTTGCATAATCTCATAGTCATAGGAACATGTATAAGTCATGAAGGAAGCAATAGCAACATACTAAACGATCGTGTGCTAAGCTAACGGAATGGGTCATGTCAATCAGATCATTCAACTAATGATGTGACCTTGTTAATCAAATAACAACTTCTTGTTCATGGTTAGGAAACATAACCATCTTTGATTAACAAGCTAGTCAAGTAGAGGCATACTAGTGACATACTGTTTGTCTATATATTCACACATGTATTATGTTTCCGGTTAATACAATTCTAGCATGAATAATAAACATTTATCATGATATAAGGAAATAAATAATAACTTTATTATTGCCTCTAGGGCATATTTCCTTCAGTCTCCCACTTGCACTAGAGTCAATAATCTAGATCACATCACCATGTGATTAACATCGATAGTTCACATCATCATGTGATTAACACCCATAATTCACATCGCCATGTGACCATGACCCAAAGGGTTTACTAGATTCAGTAATCTAGTTCACATCGCTATGTGATTAACACCCAAAGAGTACTAAGGTGTGATCATGTTTTGCTTTGTGAGAGAATCTTAGTCAACGGGTCCGCCACATTCAGATCCGTATGTATTTTGCAAATCTCTATGTCAACAATGCTCGCACGGAGCTACTCTAGCTAATTGCTCCCACTATCAATATGTATCTAGATCGAGACTTAAAGTCATCCAGATTGGTGTCAAAACTTGCATCGACGTAACCTTTATTTATTTAACCTTTATCACTTCCATAATCGAGAAACATATCCTTATTCCATTAAGGATAATTTTGACCGCTGTCCAAATGATCTATTCCTAGATCACTATTGTACTCCCTTGCCACACTCAAAGGCAGGGTATACAATAGATCTGGTACACAGCATGGCATACTTTATAGAACCTATGGCCAAGGCATAGGGAATGACTTTCATTCTCTTTCTATCTTCTCGCCGTGGGCGGGTTTTGAGTCTTACTCAATTTCACACCTTTGTAACACGTGCAAGAACTCTTTCTTTGACTGCTCCATTTTGAACTACTTCAAAATCTTGTCAAGGCATGTACTCATTGAAAAACTTATCAAGCGCCTTGATCTATCTCTATAGATCTTAATGCTCAATATGTAAGCAGCTTCACCGAGGTCCTTCTTTGAAAAACTCCTTTCAAACACTCCTTTATGCTTTGCGAATAATTCTACTTCATTTCCGATCAACAATATGTCATTCACATATACTTATCGAAATGTTGTAGTGCTCCCACTCACTTTCTTGTAAATACAGGCTTCACCGCAAGTCAGATAAAACTATATGCTTTGATCAACTTATCAAAGTGTGTATTCCAACTCGAGATGCTTGCACCAGTCCATAGATGGATCGCTGGAGCTTGCACATTTTGTTAGACCTTTAGGATTGACAAAACCTTCTCGTTGCATCATATACAACTCTTCTTTAATAAATCCATTAAAGAATGTAGTTTTGACATCCATTTGCCAGATTTCATAAAATGTGGCGATTGCTAACATGATTCGGACAGACATAAGCACCACTACAGCTTGAGTAAATCTCATTGTAGTCAACACCTTGAACTTGTCGAAAACCTTTCCACGACAAGTCGAGCTTTGTAGATAGTAATACTACTATCAAGATCTGTCTTCCTCTTGAAGATCCATTTATATAATATGGCTTGCCGATCATCGGGCAACTCCATCAAAGTCCACACTTTGTTCTCATATATGGATCCCATCTCAGATTTCATGGTCTCAAACCATTTCATGAAACCGGCTCATCATCGCTTCCTCATAGTTCGAGGTTCATCATGGTCTAGTAACATGACTTCTAGAATAGGATTATCGTATCACTCTGGTGCGGATCTTACTCGAAGACCTACGAGGTTTGGTAGCAACTTGATCTGAAGTTTCATGATCATTATCATTAACTTGCTCACTAATTGGTGTAGGAATCATCGAACTGATTCATGTGATGACCTACTTTCCAATAAGGGAGAAGGTACAATTACCTCATCAAGTTCTACTTTCCTCCCACTCACTTCTTTCGAGAGAAACTTCTTCTAGAAAGGATCCATCTTAGCAACAAATATCTTGCTTTCGGATCTGTGATAGAAGGTGTACCCAATAGTTACCTTTGGGTATTCTATGAAGACGCATTTCTCGATTTGGGTTCGAGCTTATCGGTGAAAACTTTTTCACATAAGCATCACAACTCCAAACTTTAAGAAACGATACTTAGGTTTATCGCTAAACCATAGTTCATACGGTGTCATCTCAACGGATTTAGATGGTGCCCTATTAAACGTGAATGCAGCTGTCTCTAATGCATAACCCCAAAACGATAGTGGTAAATCGGTAAGATACATCATAGGTCGCACCATATCAAAATAAAGTACGGTTACGATGTTCGGACACACCATAACGTTGTGGTGTTCCGGTGGCGTGAGCTGTGAAACTATTCCACATTGTTTTCATTGAAGACCAAACTCAGAACTCAAATATTCATCTCCACGATCGATCGCAGAAACTTTATTTTCTTGTTGCGATGATTTTCCACTTCACTCTGAATTCTTTGAACCTTTCAACTATTTCAGACTTATGTTTCATCAAGTAGATATACCCATATCTACTCAAATCATCTTGTGAAGGTCGAAAATAACGATACTTGCCACGAGCATCAACACTCATTGGATCGCATACATCGGTATATATGTGTTATTTCCAACAAGTCAAGAGCTTGTTACATTGTTCCGAGAACGGAGTTTTAGTCATCTTGCCAAAAGGCACGGTTCATAAGCATCAAATGATTCATAACCAAGTGATTCCAAAATCCATCCTTATGGAGTTTCTTCATGCGCTTTATACCGATATGACCAAACGGCAAGTGCCACAAATAAGTTGCACTATCATTATTAATTTTGCATCTTTTGGCATCAATATTATGAATATGCGTATCACTACGATCGAGATCCAATAAACTATTTTCATTGGGTGTATGACCATCGAAGGTTTTATTCATTTAAATGTAACAACAATTATTTTTTGACTTTAAATGAATAACCGCTTTGCAATAAACATGATCAAATCATATTCATGCTCAACGCAAACACCAAATAACATTTATTTAGGTTTAACACTAATCCCGAAAGTATAGGGAGTGTGCGATGATGATCACATCAATCTTGGAACTACTTCCAACACTCATCGTCACTTCCCTTCAACTAGTTTCGTTCATTCGCAACTCCTGCTCCGAAGTTACTACTCTTAGCAACCGAACCAAGATCAAATACCGAGGGGTTGCTATTAACACTAGTAAAATACACATCAATAATCAGATATCAAATATACCTTTGTTCACTTTGCCATCCTTCTTATCCGCCAAATACTTGGGGTAGTTCCGCTCAAAGGACAAGTTCCATTGCAGCAAAAGCACTTAGTCTCGTGCTTAGGCCAGACTTGGGCTTCTTCACCGAGCAGCAACTTGCTTGCCGCTCTTCTTGAAGTTCCCTTCTTCCTTTGCCCTTTCCTTGAGACTAGTGGTCTTGTCAACCATCAATACTTGATGTTTTTCTTGATTTCTACCTTCGCCGATTTTAGCATCGCCAAGAGCTTGGGAATTGTTTTCGCCATCCCTTGCATATTATAGTTCATCACAAGTTCTAGTAACTTAGTGATGGTGAGTAGAGAATTCTGTCAATCACTATCTTATCCGGAAGATTAACTCCCACTTGATTCAAGCGATTGAAGTACCTGCATAATCTGAGCACATGCTCACTAGTTGAGCGATTCTCTCCATCTTTTAGCTATAGAACTTGTTGGAGACTTCATATCTCTCAACTCGGTATTTGCTGAAATATTAACTTCAACTCTGGAACATCTCATATGGTCCATGACGCTCAAAACGCCTTTGAAGTCCCGATTCTAAGCCGCTTAAGCATGGTGCACTTAAACTATCAAGTAGTCATCATATTGAGCTAGCCAAACGCTCATAACGCCTCAGATCCGCTCCTGCAATAGGTCTGTCACCTAGCGGTGCATCAAGAGCATAATTCTTCTGTGCAGCAACGAGGATAAACCTCAGATCACGGATCCAATCCGCATCATTGCTACTAACCTTTTTCAATACAATTTTCTCTAGGAACACATATAAAAACATAGGGAAGCAAAAAAACGCGAGCTATTGATCTACAACATAATTTGCAAAATACTACCAGGACTAAGTTCATGATAAATTTAAGTTCAATTAATCACATTACTTAAGAACTCCCACTTAGACAGACATCTCTCTAGTCATCTAAGTGATCACGTGATCCAAATCAACTAAACCATAACCGATCATCACGTGAGATGGAGTAGTTTTCAATGGTGAACATCTTATGTTGATCATATCTACTATATGATTCACGCTCGACCTTTCGGTCTCCGTGTTCCGAGGCCATATCTGCATATGCTAGGCTCGCCAAGTATAACCTGAGTATTCTCTGCGTGCAAAACTGGCTTGCACCCGCTGTAGATGGACGAGAGCTTATCACACCCGATCATCACGTGGTGTCTCGCACGATTTAACTTTGGCAACGGTGCATACTCGTGGAGAACACTACTTGATAATTTTAGTGAGAGATCATCTTATAATGCTACCGCCAATCAAAGCAAGATAAGATGCATAAAGGATAAACATCACATGCAATCAATATAAGTGATATGATATGGCCATCATCATCTTGTGCTTGTGATTCCATCTCAAGCACCGCCATGATCACCATCGCCACCGCGCGACACCTTGATCTCCATCGTAGCATCGTTGTCGCCTCGCCAACTATTGCTTCTACGACTATCGCTACCGCTTAGTGATAAAGTAAAGCAATTACATGGCGCTTGCATTTCATACAATAAAGCGACAACCATATGGCTCTCGCCATTGCCGATAACTCGTTACAAAACATGATCATCTCATACAATAAAATATAGCATCACGCCTTGACCATATCACATCACAACATGCCCTGCAAAAACAAGTTAGACGTCCTCTACTTTGTTGTTGCAAGTTTTACGTGGCTGCTACGGGCTGAGCAAGAACCGTTTTACCTACGCATTAAAACCACAACGATATTTCGTCAAATAGACTCCGCTTTAACCTTCTCAAGGACCGGGCGAGCCACACTCGGTTCAACTAAAGTGAGAGAGACAGACACCCGCCAGCCACCTTTAAGCACGAGTGCTCGTAACGGTGAAACCAGTCTCGCGTAAGCGTACGCGTAATGTCGGTCCGGGCCGCTTCATCTCACAATACCGCTGAACCAAAGTATGACATGCTGGTAGGTAGTATGACTTGTATCGCCCACAACTCACTTGTGTTCTACTCGTGCATATGACATCAACGCATAAAACCTGGCTCGGATGCCACTGTTGGGTAACGTAGTAATTTCAAAAAATTTCCTACGCACATGCAAGACCATGGTGATGACACAGCAACGAGAGGGGAGAGTGTCCGCCCACGCACTCGTGAGACCGAAAGCGAAGCGTTATATCAACGCTGTTGATGTAGTCGACGCCTTCACGATCCGACCGATCCAAGCACCGAACGACGGCACCTCCGAGTTCTGCACACGCTCAGCTCGATGACGATCCCGGACTCCGATCTAGCAAAGTGTCGGGATGAGTTCCACAAGACGACGGCGCAGGACGATGATGATGCTCCATCGCGCAGGGCTTCGCCTAAGCTCCGCGACGATATGACCGAGGTGGAATATAGTGGAGGGGGCACCGACACGGCTAAGGAACGATCCGAGATCAACTTGTGTGTCCATGGGTGCCCCTGCCCCTCAGATATAAAGGAGGGAGGGAGGAGGAGGCCGCCTCTACTATGGCGCCATGGGGAGTCCTACTCCCACCGAGTAGGATTCCCCTTCCTAGTCCAACTAGGAACCCTTCCATGTATTAGGAGTAGGAGAGAAGGAAAGGGAAGGGAAAAGGAGAAGGAAGGAAGGGGCGCCTCCCTAGTCCAATTCGGACTAGTCCAAGGGGAGGCGGCGCCACCCTTTGGCCCTTTTTCTCCTTTCCCGTATGGCCCATTAAGGCCCAATACGAATTCCGTAACTCTCCCAGACTCAAAATACCAATCACTGAACCTTTCCGAACTCCGAATATAGTCGTCCAATATATCGATCTTTACGCCTCGACCATTTCGAGACTCCTCGTCATGTCCCCGATCTCATCCGGGACTCAACTCCTTCGTACATCAAAACTCATAAACTCATAATAAAACTGTCTTTGAAACCTTAAGCGTGCGGACCCTACGGGTTCGAGAACTATGTAGACATGACCTAGAACTATTCTTGGTCAATAACCAATAGCGGAACCTGGATGCCCATATTGGCTCCTACATATTCTACGAAGATCTTTATCGGTCAAACCGCATAACAACATACTATGTTCCCTTTGTCATCGGTATGTTACTTGCCCGAGATTCGATCGTCGGTATCCAATACCTAGTTCAATCTCGCCACCGCAAGTCTCTTTACTCGCTCCGTAATACATCATCTCGCAACTAACTCATTAGTTGCAATGCTTGCAAGGCTTAAGTGATGTGCATTACCGAGAGGGCCCAGAGATACCTCTCCGACATTCGGAGTGACAAACCTAATCTCAAATACGCCAACCCAACATCTGCCTTTGGAGACACCTGTAGTACTCCTTTATAATCACCCAGTTACGCCAGACGCTTGGTAGTACCCAAAGTGTTCCTCCGTAAACGGAGTTGCATAATCTCATAGTCATAGGAACATGTATAAGTCATGAAGGAAGCAATAGCAACATACTAAACGATCGTGGTGCTAAGCTAACGGAATGGGTCATGTCAATCAGATCATTCAACTAATGATGTGACCTTGTTAATCAAATAACAACTTCTTGTTCATGGTTAGGAAACATAACCATCTTTGATTAACAAGCTAGTCAAGTAGAGGCATACTAGTGACATACTGTTTGTCTATATATTCACACATGTATTATGTTTCCGGTTAATACAATTCTAGCATGAATAATAAACATTTATCATGATATAAGGAAATAAATAATAACTTTATTATTGCCTCTAGGGCATATTTCCTTCATTTAATACACACTACTGGGTGAAGGACGGTTGACGGGCACCCTGGAGAAACCAGTGGTTGGCCGGGATGCATGGAGAAGCGCCATGACATCTTGCGGAAAGCTTCACCCAGACTCAAAGGGACGGAAGAATACTTCACGCCCGAAGCTTACAATGCAACCGCAAGTCATTATGGGCTCGCTTGGTTGACCTTAGTTGTGACTGGCTGGGACGGTGCTAGCAGATGTAGAACTACGGTAGGATTGGATGGGTACCAGAAAGGGTCGAGGAACTCTTTGGAAGACCATGTTTGGTCATCTTGTTCTCAAACACTCAAGTGCGAGAACGTAAAGAGAGGGATCGAATCTTGCGGGTAAAGTGTACAAACCTCCGCAGAGGGTTTAAACCTAATCGATTAGCCGTGTCCCCGTTACGGACAATTTGAGCCTCGGACTTGGATCTATCTCGAACTCTCAACACCGATCGATAACTTAATTGTGGGCAACATATGATGATTTTGGGCTATGAGACATCGGTTGGCGGAACCATGTCATGACAGAAAAAGAAAACTCCATAGTACAGGCTTCATTTTATTCCTTTGATGTAGGTAAAATAAAACCAGCTTTTACGCAAACAAAATTCAGATACAGAGCCATAAAGCCATATTGCATATAGTATAGTTTTATCATCTGTTTTCCCATGTTGTGATCTTGCCGGTACATTCAATGTACTGACCTACACGGCTACAACGTATCATGTTGCAGATATTTCCTCGACGAGTAAGAGTTACGATACAGGTTACGGTTCACACTCAACCCGCCGATGGCGCTGATGGGACTCCACACCCGCTTGATTGTTTCCACTGAGTATTATGAGGTATATATCATTTTACATTATTTATACATGTGATTGCACTTTGATATATACATTGATGTACTATGTGTGCCAAAGATACTCGATCTGTGGATGGCACAAAGAACACGTAGGCTTGACTGTCCGAGGTCGGGTCGCCAGAGATGGTATCGAGCACATGTTGACTCAGAGGACGTGACCCTAGAAATCGGAAAGCCCTAGGACAGGATATCTCAAAACTTTATTTACAAAAAGACTCTTACTTCTCATCTTTTCTGATTTTATCAAATAGACCCTCTCACCTCAAATAGTTAGAATATACCCTTATCCTTTGATCACCCGGAGGATCAATCAAGACGCCCAAGAAGGATTTGATATCGGAGAACTGATGGCCCTTCAGAGTAAAGAGGATTTCACCATGTATTAGAAGCTAGAACAGTTGAAGACTCAAGACTTGGAAAGATCTCAAGAATTATTAGACCTTTAGAAGACCAAACCCTGTTATACACTTACGTTAGATACGATGATTTGTGAGCTGTCATTTGTTTGATGTTTTTCCGACAGCCACAAAGTAAAACTTGTTTCTTCAAAACTATTGTTGTATTGTGTGTATATCCTCCCCATCTCTCTCTCATCTCACCCTAAAACCCTTGAACCCCATAGATGATGAATGAAGTTGGACTGATATTTCTGGATCAAGACTCACCGGAGGCGAGCTATGGATGCGAACATGGAAGAACACTTGGAGCAATTTGGTTCCAAGGAAGTATGAGGTTCAATACGCTCTTCAAGATTTTACGTAAAGTGCTGCAACCCGTGGAACATGCATCAAGCCATACAGGAGTTAAAGGAGCAAGAACTTGGGAGGAATTAAGAAGACCCGATGAGATCACGCCTCATCCGGAAGCACTATGATAACCCAAGAAGAAACCTTGTGCCTGCAAGATTTATGGAGAAATAGGACACACTGGGAGGAACACAAGGATGGATGCCCTCATTGTGAGGAGAAACACCCAGCTAAGGAATGCCCAACTAGCTGTGTGACTTGCCTCCTGTGTGAAGGAACCACCCACTACCGGTGCAAAGGTCACATTTACTCCACGGTGCAACAAACTATTCAAGGTGAAGATGGAATGAAAGAAGCCCTCAAGGAAGATCTAGAAGAACCAAGAATGATCGAAAGTGTTGAAGACCTGGATGGAGAAGGTCTCAACAGATTTTACCCCAATGCCTCGCTATTCATGTGGAGAAGAAGGACATTTTTCACAAGATTGCACCAAGGAAAGAAAAGAGTATCCGGATACTTCCGACGGAAGCAATAGAGTTTGATCCACAGGAATAGAAGGATTGATCGAACGAGGAAACCGTGAAGAGAAAACAAAGACACCCTCGTAACAACCCAATTTCTGCAAATAGGGACAAGAGTCATATTACCTGTTTTGAATGTAAGGACGCCGGGCATTATGCCAATCATTGTCCCAAAAGGAAGCAAGGAACTCAAGGAGCAGGCACCATCTCCAAGAAGCCCAAAGACTTATCGAAAGTCATTTGTTTTCGCTGCAAGGAAGCAGGACATTATGCTACTAAATGTTCCGACAAGACGAAAGTGGAGCTGAGTAGTTGGAATTTTGATTATGGATAATAAGAGTAGTAGAAAGCAATTTCATTTTCATGAGCTCAATGAGTTGAGTTATGTAATAGATTACCCTGAGATTGTAATAGTTCATGACTCAATAAAGTTGTAATGTCACATGCTGACAAGCTTTAAGGAGTTGTCATATTTCATCTTGGAAATTAATATTCTTGATGAACATGGAAGAAGGTGAGTTGTGATGCATAAACAGGAAATTTGGAAATTGAGTTGAAGTTCTGTTTGGATGATATGAATGTATGCCCCCAGAAGATAAGTACCTTACTCTGAGCATCATTTCTGTTTCACAAACTGCAGATGACGACACTTTATGAGTCTTTCCTTAAGGGTCCGGAAACCATCATGACCCTGACAAGTGATCATGGTTACCCGAAGATCCTGAAGGACATGATGAAGCATATTCACCTTGAAGGAGATGCAGTCTACAAAGGCTACCCCTTCATGCCAAAGGGAGTGGAACTTTGGTATGTGGAGGTACACCTCCACCGTTTGAAAGGAGTTTGCCCAAAGAGGATGGGGCATTACTTTTTCATTTCACGGTGCCACAAGCAACTTTCTTCGATGCTGTTCGTGAAGCAGCCATGGAAGCCATACGCCGATTGGAGAAATACTTGAAGCAAGACTCCGTTATACTCAGAATACCTAAGCGAAGTGCATATCGAGATGATGGAGGTGAAGCTCAAGGCCACCACAATGAAACAGAAGATTGAAGAATTCAAGGCACATGTCGCACAATTCCAAGTGGGATCAAGAACCTCAAGGAGGAAAATGAATAAAGTTGGAAGTAATGTCCACCATACCGAACCATGTGGGTGGCAGCATTTGTAATAAACTTTTGGAATTTGGATTCACGAAAAATGATTAAGGATGTAATGAAAGATTGATATGAGAATAATGAGATGTTATGGATAAACTTGTGCATTTTTAGTCATAGTACTCTGTAAAACCACAGGATCAATGAAGAAAGAAATGTGTTATCCATGACGGTCCATAGTAGGAAGCTGGACAAAATAAGTTGGAATTTTGCTTTTGATATGATGAAGAAACAGAGTACTACTGGATTTAAAGGAGGTGTAATATGGAACAAGAGAGTTACTCCAAGGATGAAATTAAAACTGCACTAGCCTTGAAGTGGGCCATAACCCACAGGCCCAGGATTTTGAGAAGGAACCGTTGTAACCTTGATAAAGGAATAAACTTGGAAGAAGCAGTGATCAAATCAGATACGCCCGTAGGAGGTTACGCAAAACCCGAGAGTGGTGAAGTAACGATAGATGTTTTGTTTGGCTTGCGTAAACCATGGATTTACTCGAACCCACCGAGAACAAGAGAAATTCTGCAATGCTTGTGAGTATGCCCAAGTGTTAGAATACGTGATTCACTGCTTACGTATGTGGTAATGATTCAAGCACGGGATGGATTGGCCCCATACCAAGACTTCTATCATGAACTATCATATGTTGATGGAAAATCGAGAGACTTGAACACCTTTGAAGAGTGTCGACGCTTATAAGCCCTAAAACCATAGAATGGTAGGACGATGGAACCCCATTACAGCAACCGCTACAAACGAGGTTATACGGTGAGGTTCAACCTGCACCCATTTTCTCGCAGGAGAAACCATAAATTGTAGACCACCATGAGTAATTCGATAGTTGTTTAGAATGGACATGCACTCCATCACTAAGAAGATCCGGTCTCGGATTTAACTTCAACTTTGACGAACCGACCCAAGCTTTTGAGGAAAACTCTATGCTTCCGATGTAAGAGCTTTAGTGAAGGAGCTATTGTAAGATATGTGAAGAGACATACATTGTCAGCCCTCCAGAGGAAATATCTGAGTTTATTGGAACCATGACCTTGTTTTTAAGTGTGGTAGCACCCCGACCTTTCTCGACCAAGACATTTGCTAGAAGACCCCAACCCCTAACCTTTTCTTGTTAGTTTCTTCTAATCTCGAGGACTAGATTCATTTTAAGTGTAGGTTTGTAACATCCCAAAATTCTAAATTTTGGAATGTTATATTAAATAAATAACTATGCTTGATTGTCTGATTGTTGGTTTGATGGAATGAGTGAAACTGAGTGAAATTCGAAACTTTTGAAAGTTGAATGAGAGGGAATGAAATGACTTTCCCAAAACTTTCTCCTTTGCCATTTGGATCTCAATGAATTCAAATTCATTCCCACACCAAAGCCTAGAGTGAGGATGACATGACTTCTTCCATTTTGAAATGAATAGGGTTTTGGAAAAAAGATTTGAATTTCATTTGGGAAGATTTCAAATTCAAAGCTTTATGCAACTCAATGATTTTCATGAGGGAAGATAAAATGACTATATGAAATAGGAGTTGGAAGTTAAAATGAATCAAGTTGAAAGTCATTTGAAAGTGCTTTGAAACCCTATTTCAAATTTTGAGTTTTGAATGTGAATTCAAACTTTGGCAAATGGGAATCATTTCAAAAAAAACTATGCCTGATAAATACTTGATCAAAAGTATGAGAGGAGCAAACATGACACTCCAAAAATATCAGAGGAAACAATGCCAAAAGATTTGGATTCAAAACTGAATTTTATTTGAATTTGAAAAATGGATTTTATAAAGTTTGATTTTGCCTTTGGTAAAATGTTCAAATGAAAGGGAATATTTCCCTGATCATTTTGGTATATATATACCCTATATAAAATATTTATAGATATTGTTTTATTTCTGTTTTTGTTTTATTTTAAAAATAAAATTTTAAAAGAAAAACCCCGGGCGCCATTTAGGCCACCCCAGCCCAGCCAAGGCAGCAGCCAGCCACTGCCCGGCCAGCCACCACTGCCCACTCGCCAGCCGGCCTGCCAGCCTCCCCCCTCGCCTGAAACCCCTGTGCCTCGCCACCCGCTCGCCCGCCTCTCTCTCTCTCTCGACCATGGGCCCACGCCCATCTTTTTCACCCGCCCCACGCCACACCACCGCCGCCGAGATCGCCGGATCCCGGCGATCCGGATCCCGATCGCCTCGATCCTCAAGCAAGGACGACCTGCTATAAAAGCCGAGCCTCGACCCCATTCCTCCCCGAGACCTCGCTGACCTCGCCTCCCGCCGACCTCACTGAGACCCGAGCTCCCTCCGCCATTGTCGCCGCCGACGCCCAGCCTCCCCGACCACCCCGACCCCACCGAACCACTCCCGACCTCGTCCGCAGATCCTCCCGACGACTTCCCGAGCTCACCGACGCCTGAAGCCCTGACAAGATTCCGCCGCTGGCCATTGCCGCCGGACTCAGAAGCCACCGAGAACTTTTCCCCGTCCGATCCCAAACGAGTGGCTACGATTAGAACCTCAAGGGGTATGATTTATTAAAAGAACCGCCGGTTCGTCCGGTTTATTAGTTAGGTTTTAGCCAATTAGCCAGCCTGCTTTTAGTTTTAACCCGAGGCCCATTTAGACTAAATTACGCTCAGTATAAAGATAGGCCCATTAGGCCTTTTTCTTTTATTTTGATTTTCTGTTTTAGCAGAATAGTTTCTGTTTTGAAAAATTGATATCTTTTATTCTGTTTATTATTTTAGATGATTCTTTTTTGTTGGATTGCAAATTTTATGTAGTTTTTGTAGAATATATATTTAGCTATGTTAAAAATAATTAAAATTGCTTTATTTTAGTTTTAGTCAGAATAGTAAATCTGCTATAACTTGAGTTAGAAAAATTATTTTTGCATGATTCTTTTGTCCCAACTTTATTTTAACATTGCCAAACCATAGAAATTAACTTGGGTATTTTAGGATTAATAAATAATTAGTTTTAAGCAGAATCCTATTAATCCTAATTAATTAACTAGTTCCTGCTTTCCTAATATTCTAATTAGTAAATAAATTTATTTTTACTTGTGATTAGTTATTCTAGGTTAGTTTCTGTCACTATGGTATATGAACTTTTATTTATAATTAATAAAAGTTTTAATTTATTTTTCTTAATAGAGATTGGATTAGGCCTAAAATGAGTTTTATAATAGCTTTTAATTAATTCTTTTTGCTCCTAGTTGCTTAGTGAATCCTATTCTGTTAAGTTAACTTAAAACCATGATTAGGTTATATTAAGAAATTTTTATTATATAAAACTATTTTTGTTATTGTTTGAAGTAGGGAAAACTTTGAGTGGCCTTTCTTTGAGTTTTTCTTTGGATTTGGTTTTGGTTGTTTTGTTGTGTTATGTTACTTTTGTTATGTTGTGTTATGTGATCCTATTGCTATGTGCTTATTATAGTTAATGTTTGCCTCGGTAGAATTTCCGAGTGCTAAGATTGCTACTACGAAACCCTAGTTTTTCAAGATCGCCAACTGTGCAAGTTCACTTTGACCATGCTTTCTTACCTATGTTTTATTGCATTTAGTGGCACCTTTACAACCACCCTCAAGAGTGTTATTGAAATTTTGTAGTTGAGTAGTATGCATGAGGTAGGAACCCATCACCCTGTTACCAAGCCCGGACGTTATTTTATTATAATGCTACGCTATAGTAGACGGGTTTGGTATGAGTGTTCGAGAGTGGTGTGAGAATGGAGGCTCTACGCCAATGATTTATTAACTCCATGATGGAATCTGCAAGGATCTGCATCTTCAAGACCTCAAGACTTCAAGACTCGAGACAAGAATTTAATACACACCATCGGGTGAAGGACGGTTGAAGGGCACCGGAGAAACCAAAGTGGTTGGCGGGATGCATGGAGAAGCGCCATGACATCTTGCGGAAAGCTTCACCTGCACTCAAAGGGACGAAGAATACTTCACGCCCGAAGCTTACTGTGCAACCGCAAGTCATTATGGGCTCGCTTGGTTGACCTTAGTTGTGACTGGCTGGGACGGTGCTAGCAGATGTAGAACTACGGTAGGATTGTGGGTACGGACAAGGGTCGAGGAACTCTTTGAAGACCATGTTTCGTCATCTTGTTCTCAAACACTCAAGTGCGAGAATGTAAAGAGAGGGATCAATCTTCATGGTAAAGTGTACAAACCTCCGCAGAGGGTTTAAACCTAATCGATTAGCCGTGTCCCCTGTTACGGACAATTTGAGCCTCGGACTTGGATCTATCTCTAACTCTCAACACCGGATCGATAACTTAATTGTGGGCAACATATGATGATTTTGGGCTATGAGACATCGGTTACGGAACCATGTCATGACGTAAAAGAAAACTCCATAGTACAGGCTTCATTTTATTCCTTTGATGTAGGTAAAATAAAACCAGCTTTTACGCAAACAAAATTCAGATACAGAGCCATAAAGCCATATTGCATATAGTATAGTTTTATCATCTGTTTTCCCATGTTGTGATCTTGCCGTACATTCAATGTATCGATTTACACGGCTGCAACGTATCATGTTGCGATATTTCCTCGACAGTAAGAGTTACGATATCTGGGTTACGGTTCACACTCAACCCGTCGATGGCGTTGATGGGACTCCACACCCGCTTGATTGTTTCCGCTGAGTATTATGAGGTATATATCATTTTACATTATTTATACATGTGATTGCACTTTGATATATACATTGATGTACTGTGTGTGCAAAGATATCGATCTGTGGATGGCACAAAGAACACGTAGGCTTGACCGTCTGAGGTCGGGTCGCTACAACAGCTTAGGTTTACTGCTAAACCATAGTTCATACTGTGTCATCTCAACGGATTTAGATGGTGCCCTATTAAACGTGAATGCAGCTGTCTCTAATGCATAACCCCAAAACGATAGTGGTAAATCGGTAAGATACATCATTGATCGCACCATATCACATAAAGTGCGGTTATGACGCTCGACACACCATCACGCTGTGGTGTTCTGTGGCGGAGTTGCTAAACTATTCCGCATTGTTTCAAATGTAGACCAAACTCAGAACTCAATTATTCGCTTCGCGATCAGATCGCGTAAACTTTATTTTCTTGTTACAATGATTTTTCCACTTCACTCTGAAATTCTTTGAACCTTTCAACTATTTCAGACTTATGTTTCATCAAGTAGATATACCCATATCTACTCAAAACATCATGTGAAGGTTAGAAAATAATGATATTTGCCGTGAGCCTCAACACTCATCGGATCGCATACATCAAGATGTATTATTTCCAATAAGTCGCTTGCTCGCTTCTATTGTTCCGAGAACGGAGTCTTTAGTCATCTTGCCCATAAGGCATGGTTCACAAGCATCACGTGATTCATAATCAAGTGATTCCAAAATCCCATCAAGATGGAGTTTCTTCATGCGCTTTACACCAATATGACTCTAAACTGCAAAGTGCCACAAATAAGTTGCACTATCATTATTAACTTTGCATCTTTTGGTTTCAATATTATGAATATGTGTATCACTATGATCGAGATTCAATGAACCATTTTCATTGGGTGTGTAACCATATAAGGTTTTATTCATGTAAATGTAACAACAATTTATTCTCTTACTTAAATGAATAACAGATTGCAATAAACATGATCAAATCATATTCATGCTCAACGCAAACGCTAAATAACATTTATTTAGGTTTAACACTAATCCCGAAAGTATAGGGGAGTGTGCGATGATGATCATATCAATCTTGAACTACTTCCAACACTCATCGTTACTTCTCCTTCAACTAGTTTCGCTTATTCTCAGAATTCCTGCTTCGAAGTTACTAATCTTAGCAACCAACAAGTATCAAATACTCGAGGCTACTATAAACACTAATCTCGATAGTATAGGAGTGCGATGATGATTATATCAATCTTGGAACTTCTTCCAACACTCATCGCCACTTCCCTTCAACTAGTCTCTGCTTATTCAGAACTCCTGCTTGAGTTACTAATCTTAGCAACCTAACAAGTATCAAATACTGGGGCTACTATAAACACTAGTAAAGCACACATCAATAACCTCAGATATCAAATATAACCTTGTTCACTTTGCCATCCTTCTTATCCACCAAATATTTAGGGTAGTTCCGCTTCAAAGGACCAGTTCCATTGCAGCAAAAGTACTCGGCCTCGTGCTTAGGTCCAGACTTGGGCTTCTTCACCGAGCAACAACTTGCTTGTTGTTCCTTTTGAAGTTCCCTTCTTCCTTTGCCCTTTCCTTGAGACTAGTGGTCTTGTTAATCATCAACACTTGATGCTCTTTCTTGATTTCTACCTTCGCTGATTTCAACATCACGAAGAGCTCGGGAATCGCTTTCGCCATCCCTTGCATATCGTAGTTCATCACGAAGTTCTAGTAACTTAGTGATGGTGACTAGAGAATTCTGTCAATCACTATCTTATCCGAAGATTAACTCCCACTTGATTCAAGCGATTAAAGTACCTGCATAATCTGAGTACATGCTCACTAGTTGAGCGATTCTCTCCATCTTTTAGCTATAGAACTTGTTGGAGACTTCATATCTCTAAACTCGGTATTTACTTGAAATATTAACTTCAACTCCTGGAACATCTCCTATGGTCCATGATATTCAAAACGCCTTTGAAGTCCCGATTCTAAGCCGCTAAGCATGGTGCACTAAACTATCAAGTAGTCATCACATTGAGCTAGCCAAACGCTCATAACGCCTCAGATCCGCTCCTGCAATAGGTCTGCTACCTAGCGTGCATTAAGGACATAATTCTTCAGGCAGCAATGAGGATAAACCTCAGATCACGGATCCAATCCGCATCATTGCTACTAACATTTTTCAATACAATTTTCTAGGAACACATATAAAAACATAGGGAAGCAACAACGCGAGCTATTGATTTACAACATAATTTGCAAAAACTACCAGACTAAGTTCATGATAAATTAAAGTTCAATTAATCATATTACTTAAGAACTCCCACTTAGATAGACATCTCTAGTCATATAAGTGATTACGTGATCCAAATCAACTAAACCATGTCCGATCATCACGTGAGATGGAGTAGTTTCAATGGTGAACATCACTATGTTGATCATATTCACTATATGATTCACGCTCGACCTTCGGTCTCCGTGTTCCGAGGCCATATCTGTTATATGCTAGGCTCGCCAAGTTTAACTCGAGTATCCGCGTGTGCAACTGTTTTGCACCCGCTGTATTTGAACGAGAGCCTATCACACCCGATCATCACGTGGTGTCTCAAAGACGAAGAACTTTCGCAACGGTGCATACTGTGGAGAACACTTGATAATTTTGGTGAGAGATCATCTTATAATGCCACCGCCAATCAAAGCAAGATAAGATGCATAAAGGATAAACATCACATGCAATCAATATAAGTGATATGATATGGTCATCATCATCTTGTGCTTGTGATTCCATCGCCAAGCACCGCCATGATCACCATCGCCACCGCGCCGACACCTTGATCTCCATCGTAGCATCGTTGTCGCCTCGCCAACTATTGCTTCTACGACTATCGCTACCGCTTAGTGATAAAGTAAAGCAATTACATGGCTTTTGCATTTCATACAATAAAGCGACAACCATATGGCTCCTCGCCATTGCCGATAACTCGTTACAAAACATGATCATCTCATACAATAAAATATAGCATCACGCCTTGACCACATCACATCACAACATGCCCTGCAAAAACAAGTTAGACGCCCTCTACTTTGTTGTTGCAAGTTTTACGTGGCTGCTACGGGCTGAGCAAGAACCGTTTACCTACGCATCAAAACCACAACGATAGTTTGTCAAGTTGGTGCTGTTTTAACCTTCGCAAGGACCGGGCGAGCCACACTCGGTTCAACTAAAGTGAGAGAGACAGACACCGCCGTCACCTTAAGGCAACGAGTGCTCAAGCGGTGAAACCAGTCTCGCGAAGCGTGACGCGTAATGTCGGTCCGGCCGCTTCATCTCACAATACCGCCAACCAAAGTATGACATGTTGGTAAGCAGATGACTTATATCGCCCACAACTCACTTGTGTTCTACTCGTGCATATGACATCAACGATAAAACCAGGCTCGATACCACTGTTGGGGAACGAGTAATTTCAAAAAATTCCTACGCACACACAAGACCATGGTGATGGCATAGCAACGAGAGGGGAGAGTGTCCGCCCACGCACTGTGAGACCGAAAGCGGAAGCGTTATAACAACGCGTTGATGTAGTCGACATCTTCACGATCCGACCGATCCAAGCACCGAACGACGGCACCTCCGAAGTTCTCGCACACGCTCAGCTCGATGACGATCCCTGACTCCGATCCAAAGAAAGTGTCGGGATGAGTTCCACAAGACGACGGCGCAGTGACGATGATGATGCTCTCATCGCGCAGGCTTCGCTTAAACTCTGCGACGATATGACCGAGGTGGAATATCGTGGAAGGGGCACCGACACGGCTAAGAGATCCAAGGATCAATTGTTGTGTCTTTGGTGCTAGCCCTGCCTCTATTTATATGTTGAGCCCCGGTCGAAACTTGGAGAAAAACCTCCTCAAAGTCGGTTTTGCCCGAAAGGCAAGAGTCCCACTGACTCCTGTGACCAAACGCCATAATCCTTGGCGTCTGTCCCAGACGCCATGGGCCTCGGCGTCGCCCAGGCCGACGCCAGGTCTCCGGCGTTTGGCCCTCGCCTCCGCAAAACTCCTTTGCACCGACCTAAAGCCTCATGGGCTTGACCCTTGGCCTAAACATATCATCCAATATATGAATCTTTACGCCTCGACCATTTCGAGACTCCTCGCCATGTCCCCGATCTCATCCGGACTCCAAACTCCTTCGTACATCAAAACATGCAAACTCATAATATAACCGCCATCGAAACCTTGTTGCAAGGACCCTACGGGTTCGAGAACTATGTAGACATGACCTAGAACTATTCTTGGTCAATAACCAATAGCGGAACCTGGATGCCCATATTGGTTCCTACATATTCTACGAAGATCTTTATCGGTCAAACCGCATAACGACATACGTTGTTCCTTTTGTCATCGGTATGTTACTTACCCGAGATTCGATCGTCGGTATCCAATACCTAGTTCAATCTCGCATCGTAAGTCTCTTTACTCGCTCCGTAATACATCATCTCACAACTAACTCATTAGTTGTAATGCTTGCAAGGCTTATGTGATGTGTATTACCGAGAAGGCCCAGAGATACCTCTCCGACAATCGGAGTGACAAAACCTAATCTCAAATACGCCAACCCAACAAGTACCTTTGGAGACACCTGTAGTACTTCTTTATAATCACCCGATTACGTTGTGACGCTTGGTAGTACCCAAAGTGTTCCTCCGTAAACGGAGTTGCATAATCTCATAGTTACAGGAACATGTATAGGTCATGAAGAAAGCAATAGCAATATACTAAACGATCAAGTGCTAAGCTAACGGAATGGGTCATGTCAATCAGATCATTCTCCTAATGATGTGATCCCGTTAATCAAATGACAACTCATGTCTATGGTTAGAAACATAACCATCTTTGATTAACGAGCTAGTCAAGTAGAGGCATACTAGTGACACTGCTTGTCTATGTATTCACACATGTATTATGTTTCCGTTAATACAATTCTAGCATGAATAATAAACATTTATCATGATATAAGGAAATAAATAATAACTTTATTATTGCCTCTAGGGCATACGCAGGCTTCGCTTAAGCACCGCGACAAGATTATCGAGGTGGAATATGGTGGAGGGGGCACCGACACGGCTAAGGAACGATCCGACGATCAACTTGTGTGTCCATGGGGTGCCCCTGCCCCGTGATATAAAGGAGGGAGGGGAGGAGGAGGCGGCCCTCTACTATGGCGCGCCATGGGGAGTCCTACTCCACCGGGAGTAGGATTCCCCTTTCCATCCAACTAGGAACCCTTCCATGTATTAGGAGTAGGAGAGAAGGAAAGGGAAGGAAAAGGAGAAGGAAGGAAGGGGCGCCTCCCTAGTCCAATTCGGACTAGTGGGGAGGGGCGGCCACCCTTTGGCCCCTTTCCTCCTTCCTCCACTAGGCCCATTAAGGCCCAATACGGAATTCCAGTAACTCTCCGGTACTCGAAAAATGCCGAATCACCCGAACCTTTCGAACTCCGAATATAGTCGTCCAATATATCGATCTTCATGTCTCGACCATTTCGAGACTCCTCGTCATGTCCCCGATCTCATCCGGACTCCGAACTCCTTCGGTACATCAAAACTCATAAACTCATAATAAAACTGTCTTTGAAACCTTAAGCGTGCGGACCCTACGGGTTCGAGAACTATGTAGACATGACCTAGAACTATTCTTGGTCAATAACCAATAGCGGAACCTGGATGCCCATATTGGCTCCTACATATTCTACGAAGATCTTTATCGGTCAAACCGCATAACAACATACTTGTTCCCTTTGTCATCGGTATGTTACTTGCCCGAGATTCGATCGTCGTATATCAATACCTAGTTCAATCTCGTCACCGCAAGTCTCTTTACTCGCTCGTAATACATCATCTCGCAACTAACTCATTAGTTGCAATGCTTGCAAGGCTTAAGTGATGTGCATTACCGAGAGGGCCCAGAGATACCTCTCCGACAATCGGAGTGACAAATCCTAATCTCAAATACGCCAACCCAACAAGTACCTTTGGAGACACCTGTAGTACTCCTTTATAATCACCCGATTACGTTGTGACGTTTGGTAGTACACAAAGTGTTCCTCCCGTAAACGGAGTTGCATAATCTCATAGTCATAGGAACATGTATAAGTCATGAAGAAAGCAATAGCAACATACTAAACGATCGTGCTAAGCTAACGGAATGGGTCATGTCAATCAGATCATTCAACTAATGATGTGACCTTGTTAATCAAATAACAACTCTTGTTCATGGTTAGGAAACATAACCATCTTTGATTAACAAGCTAGTCAAGTAGAGGCATACTAGTGACATCTGTTTGTCTATATATTCACACATGTATTATGTTTCCGGTTAATACAATTCTAGCATGAATAATAAACATTTATCATGATATAAGGAAATAAATAATAACTTTATTATTGCCTCTAGGGCATATTTCCTTCAGTCTCCCACTTGCACTAGAGTCAATAATCTAGATCACATCACCATGTGATTAACATCGATAGTTCACATCATCATGTGATTAACACCCATAATTCACATCGCCATGTGACCATGACCCAAAGGGTTTACTAGATTCAGTAATCTAGTTCACATCGCTATGTGATTAACACCCAAAGAGTACTAAGGTGTGATCATGTTTTGCTTTGTGAGAGAATCTTAGTCAACGGGTCTGCCACATTCAGATCCGTATGTATTTTGCAAATCTCTATGTCAACAATGCTCTGCACGGAGCTACTCTAGCTAATTGCTCCCACTATCAATATGTATCTAGATCGAGACTTAAAGTCATCCAGATTGGTGTCAAAACTTGCATCGACGTAACCCTTTACGACGAACCTTTTATCACTTCCATAATCGAGAAACATATCCTTATTCCATTAAGGATAATTTTGACCGCTGTCGATGATCTATTCCTAGATCACTATTGTACTCCTTGCCACACTCAAAGGCAGGGTATACAATAGATCTGGTACACAACATGGCATACTTTATAGAACCTATGGCCAAGGCATAGGGAATGACTTTCATTCTCTTTCTATCTTCTGCCGTGGCCGGGTTTTGAGTCTTACTCAATTTCACACCTTTGTAACACAGGCAAGAACTCTTTCTTTGACTGTTCCATTTTGAACTACTTCAAAATCTTGTCAAGGCATGTACTCATTGAAAAAACTTATCAAGCGTCTTGATCTATCTCTATAGATCTTAATGCTCAATATGTAAGCAGCTTCACCGAGGTCCTTCTTTGAAAAAACTCCTTTCAAACACTCCTTTATGCTTTGCAGAATAATTCTACTTCATTTCCGATCAACAATATGTCATTCACATATACTTATCAGAAATGTTGTAGTGCTCCACTCACTTTCTTGTAAATCAGAGCTTCACCGCAAGTCTGTATAAAACTATATCTTTGATCAACTTATCAAAGTGTGTATTCCAACTCGAGATGCTTGCACCAGTCCATAGATGGATCATTGGAGCTTGCACATTTTGTCAGCACCTTTAGGATTGACAAAACCTTCTGGTTGCATCATATACAACTCTTCTTTAATAAATCCATTAAAGAATGTAGTTTTGACATCCATTTGCCAGATTTCATAAAATGTGGCGATTGCTAACATGATTCGGACAGACATAAGCACCACTACAGTTGAGTAAATCTCATTGTAGTCAACACCTTGAACTTGTCGAAAACCTTTCCACGACAAGTCGAGCTTTGTAGATAGTAATACTACTATCAGCATCTGTCTTCCTCTTGAAGATCCATTTATATAATATGGCTTGCCGATCATCGGGCAACTCCATCAAAGTCCACACTTTGTTCTCATATATGGATCCCATCTCAGATTTCATGGTCTCAAACCATTTCGCGGAAACCGGGCTCATCATCGCTTCCTCATAGTTCGTAGGTTCATCATGGTCTAGTAACATGACTTCTAGAATAGGATTATCGTACCACTCTGGTGCGGATCTTACTCTGGAAGACCTACGAGGTTTGGTAGCAACTTGATCTGAAGTTTCATGATCATTATCATTAACTTGCTCACTAATTGGTGTAGGAATCACTGGAACTGATTCTGTGATGAACTACTTTCCAATAAGGAGAAGGTACAATTACCTCATCAAGTTCTACTTTCCTCCCACTCACTTCTTTCGAGAGAAACTTCTTCTCTAGAAAGGATCCATCTTAGCAACAAATATCTTGCTTTCGGATCTGTGATAGAAGGTGTACCCAATAGTTACCTTTGGGTATTCTATGAAGACGCATTTCTCCGATTTGGGTTCGAGCTTATCGGTGAAAACTTTTTCACATAAGCATCACAACTCCAAACTTTAAGAAGCGACAGCTTAGGTTTCTTGCTAAACCATAGTTCATACGGTGTCATCTCAACGGTTTAGATGGTGCCCTATTAAGCGTGAATGCAGCTGTCTCTAATGCATAACCCCAAAGCGATAGTGGTAAATCGGTAAGATACATCATAGATCGCACCATATCAAAATAAAGTACGGTTACGATGTTCGGACACACCATAACGTTGTGGTGTTCCGGTGGCGTGAGCTGTGAAACTATTCCACATTGTTTTCATTGAAGACCAAACTCGTAACTCAAATATTCATCTCCACGATCAGATCGCAGAAACTTTATTTTCTTGTTACGATGATTTTCCACTTCACTCTGAATTCTTTGAACCTTTCAACTATTTCAGACTTATGTTTCATCAAGTAGATATACCCATATCTACTCAAATCATCTTGTGAAGGTCAGAAAATAACGATACTTGCCACGAGCATCAACACTCATTGGATCGCATACATCGGTATATATGTATTATTTCCAACAAGTCAGTAGCTTGTTCCATTGTTCGGAGAACGGAGTTTTAGTCATCTTGCCCAAAAGGCACGGTTCGCAAGCATCAAATGATTCATAACCAAGTGATTCCAAAATCCATCCTTATGGAGTTTCTTCATGCGCTTTATACCGATATGACCCAAGCGGCATTGCCACAAATAAGTTGCACTATCATTATTAATTTTGCATCTTTTGGCATCAATATTATGAATATGCGTATCACTACGATCGAGATCCAATAAACTATTTTCATTGGGTGTATGACCATCGAAGGTTTTATTCATTTAAACAGAACAACAATTATTTTTTGACTTTAAATGAATAACCGTTTTGCAATAAACATGATCAAATCATATTCATGCTCAACGCAAACACCAAATAACATTTATTTAGGTTTAACACTAATCCCGAAAGTATAGGGAGTGTGCGATGATGATCATATCAATCTTGGAACTACTTCCAACACTCATCGTCACTTCCCTTCAACTAGTTTCTGTTCATTCGCAACTCCGTTTCGAGTTACTACTCTTAGCAACGAACCAGTATCAAATACCGAGGGGTTGCTACGAACACTAGTAAAATACACATCAATAATCTGTATATCAAATATACCTTTGTTCACTTTGCCATCCTTCTTATCCGCCAAATACTTGGGGTAGTTCCGCTTCGATGACAAGTTCCATTGCAGCAAAAGCACTTAGTCTCGGGCTTAGGTCCAGACTTGGGCTTCTTCACTCGAGCAACAACTTGCTTGCCGTTCTTCTTGAAGTTCCCTTCTTCCTTTGCCCTTTTCCTTGAGACTAGTGGTCTTGTCAACCATCAACACTTGATGTTTTTCTTGATTTCTACCTTCGCCGATTTTAGCATCGCGAAGAGCTTGGGAATTGTTTTCGTCATCCCTTGCATACTATAGTTCATCACGAAGTTCTAGTAACTTAGTGATGGTGACTGAGAATTCTGTCAATCACTATCTTATCTGGAAGATTAACTCCCACTTGATTCAAGCGATTGAAGTACCCAGACAATCTGAGCACATGCTCACTAGTTGAGCGATTCTCCTCCATCTTTTAGCTATAGAACTTGTTGGAGACTTCATATCTCTCAACTCGGGTATTTGCTTGAAATATTAACTTCAACTCCTGGAACATCTCATATGGTCCATGACGTTCAAAACGTCTTTGAAGTCCCGATTCTAAGCCGTTTAAGCATGGTGCACTAAACTATCAAGTAGTCATCATATTGAGCTAGCCAAACGTTCATAACGCCCGCATCTGCTCCTGCAATAGGTCCATCACCTAGCGGTGCATCAAGAACATAATTCTTCTGTGCAGCAATGAGGATAAACCTCAGATCACGGATCCAATCCGCATCATTGCTACTAACATTTTTCAATACAATTTTCTCTAGGAACACATATAAAAACATAGGGAAGCAAAAACGCGAGCTATTGATCTACAACATAATTTGCAAAATACTACCAGGACTAAGTTCATGATAAATTAAAGTTCAATTAATCATATTACTTAAGAACTCCCACTTAGACAGACATCTCTCTAGTCATCTAAGTGATCACGTGATCCAAATCAACTAAACCATAACCGATCATCACGTGAGATGGAGTAGTTTTCAATGGTGAACATCTTATGTTGATCATATCTACTATATGATTCACGCTCGACCTTTCGGTCTCCGTGTTCCGAGGCCATATCTGCATATGCTAGGCTCGTCAAGTATAACCTGAGTATTCTGCGTGCAAAACTGGCTTGCACCCGTTGTAGATGGACGAGAGCTTATCACACCGATCATCACGTGGTGTCTCGGCACGACGAACTTTGGCAGCGGTGCATACTCGTGGAGAACACTACTTGATAATTTTAGTGAGAGATCATCTTATAATGCTACCGCCAATCAAAGCAAGATAAGATGCATAAAGGATAAACATCACATGCAATCAATATAAGTGATATGATATGGCCATCATCATCTTGTGCTTGTGATCTCCATCTCAAGCAATCATGATCACCATCGTCACCGCGCGACACCTTGATCTCCATCGTAGCATCGTTGTCGTCTCGCCAACTATTGCTTCTCGACTATCGCTACCGCTTAGTGATAAAGTAAAGCAATTACATGGCGTTGCATTTCATACAATAAGCGACAACCATATGGCTCTCGCCGATTGCCGATAACTTCGGTTACAAAACATGATCATCTCATACAATAAAATATAGCATCACGTCTTGACCATATCACATCACAACATGCCCTGCAAAAACAAGTTAGGCGTCCTCTACTTTGTTGTTGCAAGTTTTACGTGGCTGCTACGGGCTGAGCAAGAACCGTTCTTACCTACGCATCAAAACCACAGCGATAGTTTGTCAAATAGACTCCGTTTAACCTTCTCAAGGACGGGCGTAGCCACACTCGGTTCAACTAAAGTGAGAGAGGCAGACACCCGCCAGCCACCTTTAAGCACGAGTGCTCGTAGCGGTGAAACCAGTCTCGCGTAAGCGTCTGGCGTAATGTCGGTCCGGGCGCTTCATCTCACAATACCGCTGAACCAAAGTATGACATGCTGGTAGGTAGTATGACTTGTATCGCCCACAACTCACTTGTGTTCTACTCGTGCATATGACATCAACGCATAAAACCAGGCTCGGATGCCCTGTTGGGTAACGTAGTAATTTCAAAAATTTCCACGCACATGCAAGACCATGGTGATGACATAGCAGCGAGAGGGAGAGTGTCGTCCACGTACCCTCGTGACCGAAAGCGAAGCGTTATATCAACGCGGTTGATGTAGTCGTGCGTCTTCACGATCCGACCGATCCAAGCACCGAGCGTCGGCACCTCCGAGTTCGCACACGTTCAGCTCGATGGCGATCCCGGACTCCGATCCAGCAAAGTGTCGGGATGAGTTCCGTCAAGACGACGGCGTGGTGGCGATGATGATGCTCCACCGGCGAGGGCTTCGCCTAAGCTCGCGACGATATGACCGAGGTGGAATATAGTGGAGGGGGCACCGCACACGGCTAAGGCGATCCGTAGATCAACTTGTGTGTCCATGGGGTGCCCCTGCCCCGTATATAAAGGAGGGAGGGAGGAGGAGGCGGCCCTCTACTATGGCGCCATGGGGAGTCCTACTCCCACGGGAGTAGGATTCCCCTTTCCTAGTCAACTAGGAACCCTTCCATGTATTAGGAGTAGGAGAGAAGGAAGGGAAGGGAAAAGGAGAAGGAAGGAAGGCGCCCCCCCTAGTCAATTCGGACTAGTCCAAGGGGAGGCGGCGGCCACCCTTTGGCCCTTTTTCTCCTTTCCCGTATGGCCCATTAAGGCCCAATACGAATTCCCGTAACTCTCCGGTACTCGAAAAATACCGAATCACTCGGAACCTTTCCGAACTCCGAATATAGTCGTCCAATATATCGATCTTTACGTCTCGACCATTTCGAGACTCCTCGTCATGTCCCGATCTCATCCGGGACTCGAACTCCTTCGGTACATCAAAACTCATAAACTCATAATAAAAGCGTCTTTGAAACCTTAAGCGTGCGGACCCTACGGGTTCGAGAACTATGTAGACATGACCTAGAACTATTCTTGGTCAATAACCAATAGCGGAACCTGGATGCCCATATTGGCTCCTACATATTCTCTGAAGATCTTTATCGGTCAAACCGCATAACAACATACTATGTTCCCTTTGTCATCGGTATGTTACTTGCCCGAGATTCGATCGTCGGTATCCAATACCTAGTTCAATCTCGTCACCGGCAAGTCTCTTTACTCGTTCCGTAATACATCATCTCGCAACTAACTCATTAGTTGCAATGCTTGCAAGGCTTAAGTGATGTGCATTACGAGAGGGCCCAGAGATACCTCTCCGACATTCGGAGTGACAAATCCTAATCTCGAAATCGCCAACCCAACATCTGCCTTTGGAGACACCTGTAGTACTCCTTTATAATCACCCGATTACGTTGTGACGTTTGGTAGTACCAAAGTGTTCCTCCGTAAACGGAGTTGCATAATCTCATAGTCATAGGAACATGTATAAGTCATGAAGGAAGCAATAGCAACATACTAAGCGATCGTGTGCTAAGCTAACGGAATGGGTCATGTCAATCAGATCATTCAACTAATGATGTGACCTTGTTAATCAAATAACAACTTCTTGTTCATGGTTAGGAAACATAACCATCTTTGATTAACAAGCTAGTCAAGTAGAGGCATACTAGTGACATCTTGTTTGTCTATATATTCACACATGTATTATGTTTCGGTTAATACAATTCTAGCATGAATAATAAACATTTATCATGATATAAGGAAATAAATAATAACTTTATTATTGCCTCTAGGGCATATTTCCTTCATTTAATACACACCTCTTGGGTGAAGGGCGGTTGTGGGCACCTGGAGAAACCAGTGGTTGGCGGGATGCATGGAGAAGCGCCATGACATCTTTGGAAAGCTTCACCCAGACTCAAAGGGACGGAAGAATACTTCACGCCGGAAGCTTACAATGCAACCGCAAGTCATTATGGGCTCGCTTGGTTGACCTTAGTTGTGACTCTGGCTGGGACGGTGCTAGCAGATGTAGAACTACGGTAGGATTGGATGGGTACCAGAAAGTGGTCGAGGAACTCTTTGGAAGACCATGTTTGGTCATCTTGTTCTCAAACACTCTGAAGTGCGAGAACGTAAAGAGAGGGATCGAATCTTGCGGGTAAAGTGTACAAACCTCTGCAGAGGGTTTAAACCTAATCGATTAGCCGTGTCCCCGGTTACGGACAATTTGAGCCTCTGGACTTGGATCTATCTCGGAACTCTCAACACCGGACTGATAACTTAATTGTGGGCAACATATGATGATTTTGGGCTATGAGACATCGGTTGGCGGAACCATGTCATGACAGAAAAAGAAAACTCCATAGTACAGGCTTCATTTTATTCCTTTGATGTAGGTAAAATAAAACCAGCTTTTACATAAACAAAATTCGAATCTGAGCCATAAAGCCATATTGCATATAGTATAGTTTTATCATCTGTTTTCCCATGTTGTGATCTTGCGGTACATTCAATGTCTTGACCTACACGGCTACAGCGTATCATGTTGCAGATATTTCCTCGACGAGTAAGAGTTACGATCTGAGGTTACGGTCTACACTCAACTCTGCCGATGGCGTTGATGGGACTCCACACCCGTTTGATTGTTTCCGCTGAGTATTATGAGGTATATATCATTTTACATTATTTATACATGTGATTGCACTTTGATATATACATTGATGTACTATGTGTGCCAAAGATATCTTGATCCGAGGATGGCACAAAGAACACGAAGGCTTGACCGAAATGCGAGGTCGGGTCGCTCTGAGAGATGGTATCGAGCACATGTTGGTAGAGGGCGTGACCCTAGAAATCGGAAAGCCCCTAGGACAGGATATCTCAAAACTTTATTTACAAAAGACTCTTACTTCTCATCTTTTCTGATTTTATCAAATAGACCCTCTCACCTCAAATAGTTAGAATATACCCTTATCCTTTGATCACCGGAGGATCAATGAAGACGCCCAAGAAGGATTTGATATCGAGAACTGATGGCCCCTTGAGTAAAGAGGATTTCACCATGTATTAGAAGCTAGAACAGTTGAAGACTCGAAGACTTGGAAAGATCTGAAGAATTATTAGACCTTTAGAAGACCAAACCCTGTTATACACTTACGTTAGATCACGATGATTTGTGAGCTGTCATTTGTTTGATGTTTTTCCGACAGCCACAAAGTAAAACTTGTTTCTTCAAAACTATTGTTGTATTGTGTGTATATCCTCCCCATCTCTCTCTCATCTCACCCTAAAACCCTTGAACCCCATAGATGATGAATGAAGTTGGACTGATATTCTGGACCGAAGACTCAGTAGGAGGCGAGCTATGGATGCAGAACATGGAAGAACACTTGGGAGCAATTTGGTTCCAAGGAAGTATGAGGTTCAATCGCTCTTGAGACTTTACGAGAAAGTGCTGCAACACAGTGGAACATGCATCAAGCCATACAGGAGTTAAAGGAGCAAGAACTTGGGAGGAATTCAAGAAGACCCTGATGAGATCACGTCTCATCCGGAAGCACTATGATAACCGAAGAAGAAACCTTGTGCCTGCAAGATTTATGGAGAAATAGGACACACCTGGGAGGAACACAAGGATGGATGCCCTCATTGTGAGGAGAAACACCAGACTAAGGAATGCCCAACTAGCTGGGTGACTTGCCTCCTGTGTGAAGGAACCACCCACTACCGGTGCGGTGTCACATTTACTCCACGGTGCAACAAACTATTCAAGCGGGAAGATGGAATGAAAGAAGCCCTCAAGGAAGATCTAGAAGAACCAGTAATGGTGAAAGTGTTGAAGACCGGATGGAGAAGGTCTCAACAGATTTTACCCCAATGCTGCTATTCATGTGGAGAAGAAGGACATTTTCACAAGATTGCACCAAGGAAAGAAAAGAGTATCCGGATACTTCCGGCGGAAGCAATAGAGTTTGATCCACGGGAATAGAAGGATTGATCGTAACGAGGAAACCGGAAGAGAAAACAAAGACACCCTCGAACAACCCAATTTCGCAAATAGGGACAAGAGTCATATTACCTGTTTTGAATGTAAGGACGTCGGGCATTATGCCAATCATTGTCCCGAAAGGAAGCAAGGAACTCAAGGAGCAGGCACCATCTCCAAGAAGCCCAAAGACTTATCGAAAGTCATTTGTTTTCGCTGCAAGGAAGCGGGACATTATGCTACTAAATGTTCCGACAAGGCGAAATTTGGAGCTGAGTAGTTGGAATTTTGATTATGGATAATAAGAGTAGTAGAAAGCAATTTCATTTTCATGAGCTCAATGAGTTGAGTTATGTAATAGATTACCACGAGATTGTAATAGTTCATGACTCAATAAAGTTGTAATGTCACATCTTGACAAGCTTTAAGGAGTTGTCATATTTCATCTTGGAAATTAATATTCTTGATGAACATGGAAGAAGGTGAGTTGTGATGCATAAACAGGAAATTTGGAAATTGAGTTGAAGTTCTGTTTGGATGATATGAATGTATGCCCCGGAAGATAAGTACCTTACTACGAGCATCATTTCATTTCACAAACTGCGAGATGGCGACACTTTATGAGTCTTTCCTTAAGGGTCCGAAACCATCATGACCACGACAAGTGATCATGGTTACCGAAGATCTGAAGGACATGATGAAGCATATTCACCTTGAAGGAGATGCAGTCTACAAAGGCTACCCCTTCATGCCAAAGGGAGTGGAACTTTGGTATGTGGAGGTACACCTCCACCGTTTGAAAGGAGTTTGCCCAAAGAGGATGGGGCATTACTTTTTCATCTCACGTGTGCCACAAGCAACTTTCTTCGATGCTGTTCGTGAAGCAGCCATGGAAGCCATACGTCAGATTGGAGAAATACTTGAAGCAAGACTCCGTTATACTCGGGAATACCTAAGCGAAGTGCATCTTGAGATGATGGAGGTGAAGCTCAAGGCCACCACAATGAAACAGAAGATTGAAGAATTCAAGGCACATGTCGCACAATTCCAGTGGGACTGAAGAACCCTCAAGGAGGAAAAATGAATAAAGTTGGAAGTAATGTCGACCATACCGAACCATGTGGGTGGCAGCATTTGTAATAAACTTTTGGAATTTGGATTCACGAAAATGATTAAGGATGTAATGAAAGATTGATATGAGAATAATGAGATGTTATGGATAAACTTGTGCATTTTTAGTCATAGTACTCTGTAAAACCACAGGATCAATGAAGAAAGAAATGTGTTATCCATGACGGTCCATAGTAGGAAGCTGGACAAAATAAGTTGGAATTTTGCTTTTGATATGATGAAGAAAGCAGTACTCTTGGATTTAAAGGAGGTGTAATATGGAACAAGAGAGTTACTCCAAGGATGAAATTAAAACTGCACTAGCCTTGAAGTGGGCCATAACCCACAGGCCCAGGATTTTGAGAAGGAACCGTTGTAACCTTGATAAAGGAATAAACTTGGAAGAAGCAGTGATCAAATCAGCATACGTTCCGTAGGAGGTTACGCAAAAACCTGAGAGTGGTGAAGTAACGATAGATGTTTTGTTTGGCTTGCAGAAACCATGGATTTACTCGAACCCAGTCTGAGAACAAGAGAAATTCTGCAATGCTTGTGAGTATGCCCAAGTGTTAGAATACGTGATTCTTTGTTTACGTATGTGGTAATGATTCAAATGCGGGATGGATTGGCCCCATACCAAGACTTCTATCATGAACTATCATATGTTGATGGAAAATCGAGAGACTTGAACACCTTTGAAGAGTGTCGGCGCTATAAGCCCTAAAACCATAGAATGGTAGGACGATGGAACCCCATTACAGCAACCGTTGCCAAGCGTAGGTTATCGGTGAGGTTCAACCCGGACCCATTTTCTGCAGGAGAAACCATAAATTGTAGACCACCATGAGTAATTCGATAGTTGTTTAGAATGGACACAGACCCATCACTAAGAAGATCCGGTCTCGGACGAACTTCAACTTTGACGAACCGACCCAAGCTTTTGAGGAAAACTCTATGCTTCGACGGAAGAGCTTTAGTGAAGGAGCTATTGTAAGATATGTGAAGAGACATACATTGTCAGCCCTCCGGAGGAAATATCTGAGTTTATTGGAACCATGACCTTGTTTTTAAGTGTGGTAGCACCCACGACCTTCGACCAAGACATTTGCTAGAAGACCCCAACCCCTAACCTTTTCTTGCTAGCCTCTTCGAATCTCGAGGACGAGATTCATTTTAAGTGTGGTAGGTTTGTAACATCCCAAAATTCTAAATTTTGGAATGTTATATTAAATAAATAACTATGCTTGATTGTCTGATTGTTGGTTTGATGGAATGAGTGAAACTGAGTGAAATTCGAAACTTTTGAAAGTTGAATGAGAGGGAATGAAATGACTTTCCCAAAACTTTCTCCTTTGCCATTTGGATCTCAATGAATTCAAATTCATTCCCACACCAAAGCCTAGAGTGAGGATGACATGACTTCTTCCATTTTGAAATGAATAGGGTTTTGGAAAAAAGATTTGAATTTCATTTGGGAAGATTTCAAATTCAAAGCTTTATGCAACTCAATGATTTTCATGAGGGAAGATAAAATGACTATATGAAATAGGAGTTGGAAGTTAAAATGAATCAAGTTGAAAGTCATTTGAAAGTGCTTTGAAACCCTATTTCAAATTTTGAGTTTTGAATGTGAATTCAAACTTTGGCAAATGGGAATCATTTCAAAAAAAACTATGCGATAAATACTTGATCAAAAGTATGAGAGGAGCAAACATGACACTCCAAAAATATCAGAGGAAACAATGCCAAAAGATTTGGATTCAAAACTGAATTTTATTTGAATTTGAAAAAAATGGATTTTTATAAAGTTTGGATTTTGCCTTTGGTAAAATGTTCAAATGAAAGGAATATTTCCTGATCATTTTGGTATATATATACCCTATATAAAATATTTATAGATATTGTTTTATTTCTGTTTTGTTTTATTTTAAAAAATAAAATTTTAAAAAAAAACCCCAGGCGCCAGCTTAGGCCACCCAGGCCCAGCCATTGCATGCCCCTTGCTGGCCAGCTGGCCCGGCCCAGCCCACAGCCAGCCAGCCAGCCATGACCAGCTCTCCCCCTCGCTTGAAACCCCAGGCCTCGGCCACCCGCTCGCCTCGCCCTCTCTCTCTCTCTCGACCCATGGGCCCGCCCATCTTTTTCACCCCCCACGCCACACCACCGCCGGAGATCGCGGATCGAAGGATCCGGATCCCGATCGCCCGATCCCCCAAGCAAGGGCGACCCCCGGCTATAAAGCGGAGCCCTCGCACCCATTTCCTCCCGAGACCTCGCGGACCCCTCGCCTCCCGCTCGACCTCACGGAGACCCGAGCTCCCTCACGCCGCCATTGTCGCCGCCGTCGGCCTTGACCCTCCCGACCACCCCGACCCCACCGAACCACTCCCGACCTCGTCGCATCCTCCCGACGACTTCCCGAGCTCACCGACGCCTTGGAAGCCCAGACCTCCTCCCGCCCGCCCGCCGCCGTCGCCGGACTCCGGTAAGCCACGGAGAACTTTTCCCCGTCCGATCCCAAGCAGTGGCCACGATTAGAACCCCGAAGGGTATGATTTATTAAAAGAACCGGCCGGTTCGTCCGGTTTATTAGTTAGGGTTTTAGTCAATTAGCCAGCCCGTTTTTAGTTTTAACCCGAGGCCCATTTAGACTAAATTACGCTCAGGGCACAGTATAGGCCCATTAGGCCTTTTTCTTTTATTTTGATTTTCTGTTTTAGCAGAATAGTTTCTGTTTTGAAAAATTGATATCTTTTATTCTGTTTATTATTTTTAGATGATTCTTTTTTTGTTGGATTGCAAATTTTATGTAGTTTTTGTAGAATATATATTTAGCTATGTTAAAAATAATTAAAATTGCTTTATTTTAGTTTTAGTCAGAATAGTAAATCTGCTATAACTTGAGTTAGAAAAATTATTTTTGCATGATTCTTTTGTCCCAACTTTATTTTAACATTGCCAAACCATAGAAATTAACTTGGGTATTTTAGGATTAATAAATAATTAGTTTTAAGCAGAATCCTATTAATCCTAATTAATTAACTAGTTCTGTTTTCCTAATATTCTAATTAGTAAATAAATTTATTTTTACTTGTGATTAGTTATTCTAGGTTAGTTTCTGTCACCATGGTATATGAACTTTTATTTATAATTAATAAAAGTTTTAATTTATTTTCTTAATAGAGATTGGATTAGGCCTAAAATGAGTTTTATAATAGCTTTTAATTAATTCTTTTTGCTCCTAGTTGCTTAGTGAATCCTATTCTGTTAAGTTAACTTAAAACCATGATTAGGTTATATTAAGAAATTTTTATTATATAAAACTATTTTTGTTATTGTTTGAAGTAGGGAAAACTTTGAGTGGCCTTTCTTTGAGTTTTTCTTTTGGATTTGGTTTTGGTTGTTTTGTTGTGTTATGTTACTTTTGTTATGTTGTGTTATGTGATCCTATTGCTATGTGCTTATTATAGTTAATGTTTGCCTCGGTAGAATTTCCGAGTCACGAAGATTGCTACTCTGAAACCCTAGTTTTTGAAGATCGTCAACGTGCAAGTTCACTTTGACCATGCTTTCTTACCTATGTTTTATTGCATTTAGTGGCACCTTTACAACCACCCTCGGTAGTGTTATTGAAATTCTTGTAGTTGAGTAGTATGCATGAGGTAGGAACCCATCACCCTGTTACCAAGCCGGGACGTTATTTTATTATAATGCTACGCTATAGTAGGCGGGGTTTGGTATGAGTGTTCGAGTGGTGTGAGAATGGAGGCTCTCGTCGATGGCGACAACTCCATGATGGAATCTGCAAGGACTGCATCTTCAAGACCTCAAGACTTCAAGACTCGAGACAAGAATTTAATACACACTCTTTGGGTGAAGGGCGGTTGAAGGGCACCTGGAGAAACCGGTGGTTGGCGGGATGCATGGAGAAGCGCCATGACATCTTGCGAAAGCTTCACCCAGACTCAAAGGGACGAAAGAATACTTCACGCCGGAAGCTTACGTGCAACCGCAAGTCATTATGGGCTCGCTTGGTTGACCTTAGTTGTGACTCTGGCTGGGGCGGTGCTAGCAGATGTAGAACTACGGTAGGATTGTGGGTACCGGACGGTGGTCGGAGGAACTCTTTGGAAGACCATGTTTGGTCATCTTGTTCTCAAACACTCACGAAGTGCGAGAATGTAAAGAGAGGATCGAATCTTGCGGGTAAAGTGTACAAACCTCTGCAGAGGGTTTAAACCTAATCGATTAGCCGTGTCCCGATTACGGACAATTTGAGCCTCGGACTTGGATCTATCTGGAACTCTCAACACCGGATGATAACTTAATTGTGGGCAACATATGATGATTTTGGGCTATGAGACATCGGTTGGCGGAACCATGTCATGACAGAAAAAGAAAACTCCATAGTACAGGCTTCATTTTATTCCTTTGATGTAGGTAAAATAAAACCAGCTTTTACGCATAAACAAAATTCAGATCTGAGCCATAAAGCCATATTGCATATAGTATAGTTTTATCATCTGTTTTCCCATGTTGTGATCTTGCGGTACATTCAATGTCTTGACCTACACGGCTGCAACGTATCATGTTGCAGATATTTCCTCGACAGTAAGAGTTACGATCTGAGGTTACGGTCTACACTCAACTTTGTCGATGGCGTTGATGGGACTCCACACCCGTTTGATTGTTTCCGCTGAGTATTATGAGGTATATATCATTTTACATTATTTATACATGTGATTGCACTTTGATATATACATTGATGTCTTGTGTGTGCCGACATCTTGATCGAGGATGGCACAACAACACGGAGGCTTGACCGTCGAGGTCGGGTCGCTCTAACAACTTAGGTTTCTTGCTAAACCATAGTTCATCTTGTGTCATCTCAACGGATTTAGATGGTGCCCTATTAAACGTGAATGCAGCTGTCTCTAATGCATAACCCCAAAACGATAGTGGTAAATCGGTAAGATACATCATTGATCGCACCATATCACATAAAGTGCGGTTATGACGTTCGGACACACCATCACGCTGTGGTGTTCCGGGTGGCGTGAGTTGCGAAACTATTCCGCATTGTTTCAAATGTAGACCAAACTCGTAACTCAATTATTCGTCTTCGCGATCAGATCGCAGAAACTTTATTTTCTTGTTACAATGATTTTTCCACTTCACTCTGAAATTCTTTGAACCTTTCAACTATTTCAGACTTATGTTTCATCAAGTAGATATACCCATATCTACTCAAAACATCATGTGAAGGTTAGAAAATAATGATACTTGCCGTGAGCCTCAACACTCATCGGATCGCATACATCAGTATGTATTATTTCCAATAAGTCAGTTGCTCGCTCTATTGTTCCGGAGAACGGAGTCTTTAGTCATCTTGCCCATAAGGCATGGTTCACAAGCATCACGTGATTCATAATCAAGTGATTCCAAAATCCCATCAGTATGGAGTTTCTTCATGCGCTTTACACCAATATGACCTAAACTGCAGTGCCACAAATAAGTTGCACTATCATTATTAACTTTGCATCTTTTGGTTTCAATATTATGAATATGTGTATCACTATGATCGAGATTCAATGAACCATTTTCATTGGGTGTGTAACCATATAAGGTTTTATTCATGTAAACAGAACAACAATTTATTCTCTTACTTAAATGAATAACCGTATTGCAATAAACATGATCAAATCATATTCATGCTCAACATAAGCGCTAAATAACATTTATTTAGGTTTAACACTAATCCGAAAGTATAGGGAGTGTGCGATGATGATCATATCAATCTTGGAACTACTTCCAACACTCATCGTTACTTCTCCTTCAACTAGTTTTCATTTATTACGTAACTCCTGTTTGAGTTACTAATCTTAGCAACCGAACAAGTATCAAATACTCAGAGGCTACTATAAACACTAATCTCGATAGTATAGGGAGTGTGCGATGATGATTATATCAATCTTGGAACTTCTTCCAACACTCATCGTCACTTCCCCTTCAACTAGTCTCTGTTTATTACGTAACTCCTGTTTGAGTTACTAATCTTAGCAACCGAACAAGTATCAAATACTCGGGGCTACTATAAACACTAGTAAAGCACACATCAATAACCTGTATATCAAATATAACCTTGTTCACTTTGCCATCCTTCTTATCCACCAAATATTTAGGGTAGTTCCGCTTCGGTGACCAGTTCCATTGCAGCAAAAGTACTCGGTCTCGGGCTTAGGTCCAGACTTGGGCTTCTTCACTCGAGCAACAACTTGCTTGCTGTTCCTTTTGAAGTTCCCTTCTTCCTTTGCCCTTTTCCTTGAGACTAGTGGTCTTGTTAATCATCAACACTTGATGCTCTTTCTTGATTTCTACCTTCGTTGATTTCAACATCACGAAGAGCTCGGGAATCGTTTTCGTCATCCCTTGCATCTTGTAGTTCATCACGAAGTTCTAGTAACTTAGTGATGGTGACTAGAGAATTCTGTCAATCACTATCTTATCGGAAGATTAACTCCCACTTGATTCAAGCGATTAAAGTACCCAGACAATCTGAGTACATGCTCACTAGTTGAGCGATTCTCCTCCATCTTTTAGCTATAGAACTTGTTGGAGACTTCATATCTCTAAACTCGGGTATTTACTTGAAATATTAACTTCAACTCCTGGAACATCTCCTATGGTCCATGACATTCAAAACGTCTTTGAAGTCCCGATTCTAAGCCGTTAAGCATGGTGCACTAAACTATCAAGTAGTCATCACATTGAGCTAGCCAAACGTTCATAACGTCTGCATCTGCTCCTGCAATAGGTCTGTCACCTAGCGGTGCATTAAGGACATAATTCTTCTGTGCAGCAATGAGGATAAACCTCAGATCACGGATCCAATCCGCATCATTGCTACTAACATTTTTCAATACAATTTTCTCTAGGAACACATATAAAAACATAGGGAAGCAACAACGCGAGCTATTGATTTACAACATAATTTGCAAAAACTACGGGACTAAGTTCATGATAAATTAAAGTTCAATTAATCATATTACTTAAGAACTCCCACTTAGATAGACATCTCTCTAGTCATATAAGTGATTACGTGATCCAAATCAACTAAACCATGTCCGATCATCACGTGAGATGGAGTAGTTTCAATGGTGAACATCACTATGTTGATCATATCTACTATATGATTCACGTTCGACCTTTCGGTCTCCGTGTTCGAGGCCATATCTGTTATATGCTAGGCTCGTCAAGTTTAACTGAGTATCCAGCGTGTGCAACTGTTTTGCACCGTTGTATTTGAACGTAGAGCCTATCACACCCGATCATCACGTGGTGTCTCGGCACGAAGAACTTTCAAGCGGTGCATACTCGGGAGAACACTTCTTGATAATTTTGGTGAGAGATCATCTTATAATGCCACCGTCAATCAAAGCAAGATAAGATGCATAAAGGATAAACATCACATGCAATCAATATAAGTGATATGATATGGTCATCATCATCTTGTGCTTGTGATCTCCATCGCCAAGCACCGTCATGATCACCATCGTCACCGCGCGACACCTTGATCTCCATCGTAGCATCGTTGTCGTCTCGCCAACTATTGCTTCTCGACTATCGCTACCGCTTAGTGATAAAGTAAAGCAATTACATGGCTTTGCATTTCATACAATAAAGCGACAACCATATGGCTCCTGCCGATTGCCGATAACTTCGGTTACAAAACATGATCATCTCATACAATAAAATATAGCATCACGTCTTGACCACATCACATCACAACATGCCCTGCAAAAACAAGTTAGGCGTCCTCTACTTTGTTGTTGCAAGTTTTACGTGGCTGCTACGGGCTGAGCAAGAACCGTTCTTACCTACGCATCAAAACCACAGCGATAGTTTGTCAAGTTGGTGCTGTTTTAACCTTCGCAAGGACCGGGCGTAGCCACACTCAGTTCAACTAAAGTGAGAGAGACAGACACCCGCGGTCACCTTAAGGCAACGAGTGCTCGGCGGTGAAACCAGTCTCGCGTAAGCGTCTGGCGTAATGTCGGTCGGGCCGCTTCATCTCACAATACCGCCGAACCAAAGTATGACATGTTGGTAAGCGGTATGACTTATATCGCCCACAACTCACTTGTGTTCTACTCGTGCATATGACATCAACGCATAAAACCAGGCTCGATACCATTGTTGGGGGCGTAGTAATTTCAAAAAATTCCTACGCACACACAAGACCATGGTGATGGCATAGCAACGAGAGGGAGAATGTCGTCCACGTACCTCGTGAGACCGAAAGCGAAGCGTTATAACAACGGTTGATGTAGTCGTACATCTTCACGATCCGACCGATCCAAGCACCGAGCGACGGCACCTCCGAAGTTCGCGCACGTTCAGCTCGATGGCGATCCCGGACTCCGATCCAGCAAAGTGTCGGGGATGAGTTCCGTCGACGACGGCGTGGTGGCGATGATGATGCTCTATCGCGCGGGGCTTCGCCTAAACTCTGCGACGATATGACCGAGGTGGAATATCGTGGAAGGGGCACCGACACGCTAAGAGATCCAAGGGATCAATTGTTGTGTCTTTGGTGCTAGCCCTGCCTCTATTTATATGTTGAGCCCGGGGTGAAACTTGGAGAAAAACCTCCTCAAAGTCGGTTTTGCCCGAAAGGCAAGAGTCCCACTCGGACTCCAGGACCAAGCGCCACAATCCTTGGCGTCTGTCCCGACGCCATGGGCCTCGGCGTCGCCCAGGCCGACGCCAGGTCTCCGGCGTTTGGCCCCCCGGCCTCCATAAAACTCCTTTGCACCGACCTAAAGCCTCATGGGCTTGACCCTTAGCCTAAACATATCATCCAATATATGAATCTTTACGTCTCGACCATTTCGAGACTCCTCGTCATGTCCCCGATCTCATCCGGGACTCCAAACTCCTTCGGTACATCAAAACATGCAAACTCATAATATAACATCGCCGAAACCTTAAGCGTGCGGACCCTACGGGTTCGAGAACTATGTAGACATGACCTAGAACTATTCTTGGTCAATAACCAATAGCGGAACCTGGATGCCCATATTGGTTCCTACATATTCTCGAAGATCTTTATCGGTCAAACCGCATAACGACATCGTTGTTCCTTTTGTCATCGGTATGTTACTTACCCGAGATTCGATCGTCGGTATCCAATACCTAGTTCAATCTCGTTCTTGGTAAGTCTCTTTACTCGTTCCGTAATACATCATCTCACAACTAACTCATTAGTTGTAATGCTTGCAAGGCTTATGTGATGTGTATTACCGAGAAGGCCCAGAGATACCTCTCCGACAATCGGAGTGACAAAACCTAATCTCGAAATCGCCAACCCAACAAGTACCTTTGGAGACACTGTAGTACTCCTTTATAATCACCCGATTACGTTGTGACGTTTGGTAGTACCAAAGTGTTCCTCCGGTAAGCGGAGTTGCATAATCTCATAGTTACAGGAACATGTATAGGTCATGAAGAAAGCAATAGCAATATACTAAGCGATCAAGTGCTAAGCTAACGGAATGGGTCATGTCAATCAGATCATTCTCCTAATGATGTGATCCCGTTAATCAAATGACAACTCATGTCTATGGTTAGGAAACATAACCATCTTTGATTAACGAGCTAGTCAAGTAGAGGCATACTAGTGACACTCTGTTTGTCTATGTATTCACACATGTATTATGTTTCCGGTTAATACAATTCTAGCATGAATAATAAACATTTATCATGATATAAGGAAATAAATAATAACTTTATTATTGCCTCTAGGGCATATTTCCTTCAGGTAACACTACTATCAACGTCCGTCTTCCTCTTGAAGATCCATTTATTTTTTATTACTTGCCGATCATCGGGCAAGTCAACCAAAGTCCATACTTTGTTCTCATACATGGATCCCATCTCAGATTTCATGGCCTCAAGCCATTTTGCGGAATCTGGGCTCACCATCACTTCTTCATAGTTCGTAGGTTCATCATGATCTAGTAGCATGACTTCCAGAACAGGATTACCGTACCACTCTGGTGCGGATCTTACTCTGTTTGATGTAACATCCCGATTCTCGGAATGTTTTAAAAAAAGTTTTCCAAAAATCAGGGCGAGAAAATTTCGTTTGTTATTTGTTAACAAAGCTTAAATTGGACTTTTATAATTTAGGTGATTTAATTTGAACTAATGCATACCTATATTAAAGATTTGAGTTTACTTCTTTTCTTTTAGTCGGGTTTTATTTTCTCGTCTTCGGCATAGTAATTTATGTGCATATGCATTTTGGAACTTCTTTCAATTTTGTTTTGAGCTTCTATTCCTTTAATTTAGGAAAATCTAATTGATTTCTTTCCCCAAACTCTTGGCAATATCCAACGCCCAATCTACCTTCTCTATTTCCCTATATTTCTTATTTCTCTCACCGGTATGGACCCAGCTCATCTCTTTTATTTTTCTTTCTCCGTCTCTCTTGGACCATAGCCCAACAACTCCCTCTCTCTAATTTTTCTCCTGCTTCCCTCCTTCCTCATGGGCCTGGCCAATCTGGCCCATCTCTCCAACCAACGAACCCCTCTCCTCCTCCTGCTTGTACGTTCACAACTCACATAAGAGGAAACCTCAACAGCCACCTCCGTGCATACACAGGAAACCTCTGCACCGACGCAGGGCTTCGCCTAAGCACCGCTACAGTATTATCGAGGTGGACTATGGTGGAGGGGGGCACCGCACACGGCTAAAAGATCGGACGATCAATTGTTGTGTCCTTGGGGTGCCCCCTGCCCCCGTATATAAAGGAGCAAGGGGGAGGAGTGCGGCCAGGCTTAGGCGCACCAGGAGGAGTCCTACTCCTACCGGGAGTAGGACTCCCCCCCTTTTCCATGTTGGACTAGGACTTGGGGGAAAGAGGAGAGAGAGGAAAGGAAAGGGGCGCCCCCTCCTTGTCCAATTCGGACTTGGGGGGGAGGGGCGCGCGGCTGCCCCTTGGCCTCCTATCCTCTTCCTCCACTAGGCCCATTAAGGCCCATTAAGTTACCGGGGGGTTCCAGTAACCTCCCGGTACTCCGGTAAAATGCCGATTTCACCCGTAACACTTCCGATGTCCAAACATAGGCTTCCAATATATCAATCTTCATGTCTCGACCATTTCGAGACTCCTCGTCATGTCCGTGATCACATCCGGGACTCCGAACAACCTTCGGTACATCAAAACATATAAACTCATAATGAAACTGTCATCGTAACGTTAAGCGTGCGGACCCTACGGGTTCGAGAACTATGTAGACATGACCGAGACACGTCTCCGGTCAATAACCAATAGCGGAACCTGGATGCTCATATTGGCTCCTACATATTCTACGAAGATCTTTATTGGTCAGACCGCATAACAACATACGTTGTTCCCTTTGTCATCTGTATGTTACTTGCCCGAGATTAGATCGTCGGTATCTTCAATACCTAGTTCAATCTCGTTACCGGCAAGTCTCTTTACTCGTTCTGTAATACATCATCCTGCAACTAACTCATTAGATGCAATGCTTGCAAGGCTTAAGTGATGTGCATTACCGAGAGGGCCCAGAGATACCTCTCAGACGATCGGAGTGACAGATCCTAATCTCGAAATACGCCAACCCGACAAGTACCTTCAGAGACACCTGTAGAGCACCTTTATAATCACCCAGTTATGTTGTGACGTTTGGTAGAACACAAAGTGTTCTCCGGTAAACGGGAGTTGCATAATCTCATAGTTATAGGAACATGTATAAGTCATGAAGAAAGCAATAGCAACATACTAAACGATCGTGTGCTAAGCTAACGGAATGGGTCATGTCAATCACATCATTCTCCTAATGATGTGATCCCGTTAATCAAATGACAACCCATTTCTATGGCTAGGAAACATAACCATCTTTGATCAATGAGCTAGTCTAGTAAAGGCATACTAGTTACACTCTGTTTGTCTATATATTCGCACATGTATTATGTTTCCGGTTAATACAATTCTAGCATGAATAATAAACATTTACATGAAATAAGGAAATAAATAATAACTTTATTATTGCCTCTAGGGCATATTTCCTTCAATATCTTCTCAAAAAGATCAATGTGCAAATGAATTAATTGCTACTGAGACAACAACCAAATTCAGAAACATCACAAGCTATAATTAACTGCAACAACGCTACAAGTTCTTAATCATGTACTATAAATAACAAATTGAATATTTTATGAGGAAGCCAAATATAACTGCAACAACATAGTGAAAGTGTTTGGATGACATCAAATTGATACTAACACGTGTGTACATGCACAAATTTAGCAACATAGAACTAAAAGCACTAAGGCTGTCCACTACGTTTACCAAAAATGGTGTCAAAACAATTGTTGCTACATTTGGCACCGGTTCCCTGTGATGACCCACTAGTATAGGGGGTCTGTTGTCTACTACACAACCTTCTTCTTGTAGACGTTGTTGCGCCTCCAAGTGCAGAGGTTTGTAGGACAGTAGCAAATTTCCCTCAAGTGGATGACCAAAGGTTTATCAATCTGTGGGAGGCGTAGGATGAAGATGGTCTCTCTCAAACAACCCTGCAACCAAATAACAAAGAGTCTCTTGTGTCCCCAACAATGGTAAATTGTATAGGTGCACTAGTTCGGCTAAGATATGGTGATACAAGTGCAATATGGATGGTAGATATAGGTTTTTGTAATCTGAAAATATAAAAACAGCAAGGTAACTAATGATAAAAGTGAGCGTAAACGATATTGCAATGCTAGGAAACAAGGCCTAGGGTTCATACTTTCACTAGTGCAAGTTCTCTCAACAAAAATAACATAATTGGATCATATAACTATCCCTCAACATGCAACAAAGAGTCACTCAAAAGTCACTAATAGCGGAGAACAAACGAAGAGATTATTGTCGGGTACGAAACCACCTCAAAGCTATTCTTTCGGATTGATCTATTCAAGAGTTCGTACTAGAATAACACCTTAAGACACATATCAACCAAAACCATAATGTCACCTCAAGTATCCGTGGGTATGATTATACGATATGCATCACACAATCTCAGATTCATCTATTCAAACCAAGACAAAGTACTTCAAAGAATGACCCAAAGTTTCTACCGGAGAGTCAAGACGAAAACGTGTGCCAACCCCTACGCATAGGTTCATGGGCGGAACCCGCAAGTTGATCACCAAAACGTGTGCCAACCCCTATGCATAGGTTCAAAACGTGTCCCACCGGTGAGGGATTCCCCCTCCGGCAGGGTGCCGGAACAGGGTCCTGATTGGTTTTTTGTGGCTACAGAGGCTTGCGAAGGCGGAACTCCCGATCTATTTTGTTCCCCGATGGTTTTAGGGTATATTGGTATATATAGGAGGAAGAAATACGTCAGGGGTGCCACGAGGGGCCCACGAGGGTGCAGGGCGCGCCCCCCTGCCTCGTGTCTTCCTCGTTGATTCCCTGACGTGCACTCCAAGTCTCCTGTATTGCTTTCTTTCCAAAAATAACTTTTCCGAAGGTTTCATTCCGTTTGGACTCCGTTTGATATTCCTTTTCTGCGAGACACTGAAACAAGAAAAAAAACAGAAACTGGCACTGGGCTCTGGGTCAATAGGTTAGTCCCAAAAGTAATATAAAAGTGCATAGTAAAGCCCATAAAAAATCTAAGATGAATAATATAATAGCGTGGAACAATAAAAAGTTATATATACGTTGGAGACGTATCAGCATCCCCAAGCTTATTTCCTGCTCGTACTCGAGTAGGTAAATGGTAAAAACAGAATTTTTGATGTGGAATGCTACTTGGCATAATTTCAATGTAATTCTTCTTAATTGTGGCAAGAATATTCAGATCCATAAGATTCAAAATAAAAGTTTAATATTGACATGAAAACAATAGTACTTCAAGCATACTAACAAAGCAATCATGTCTTCTCAAAATAACATGGCCAAAGAAAGTTATCCCTACAAAATCATATAGTCTGGCTATGCTCTGTATTCACCACATAAAATATTTAAATCATGCACAACCCCGATGACAAGCCAAGCAATTGTTTCATACTTTTGATGTTCTCAAACTTTTTCAATCTTCACGCAATACATGAGCGTGAGCCATGGACATAGCACTATAGGTGGAATAGAATGGTGGTTGTGGAGAAGACAAAAACAAGAAGATAGTCTCACATCAACTAGGCGTATCAATGGGCTATGGAGATGCCCATCAATAGATATCAATGTGAGTGAGTAGGGATTGCCATGCAACGGATGCACTAGAGCTATAAGTGTATGAAAGCTCAACAAAAGAAACTAAGTGGGTGTGCATCCAACTCGCTTGCTCATGAAGACCTAGAGCATTTTGAGGAAGCCCATCATTGGAATATACAAGCCAAGTTCTATAATGTAAAATTCCCACTAGTATATGAAAGTGTAAACATATGAGTCTCTCTATCATGAAGATCATGGTTCTACTTTGAAGCACAAGTGTGGTAAAAGGATAGTAGCATTGTCCCTTCTCTCTTTTTCTCTCATTTTTTTTACTTTTTGTTTGGGCCTTTTCTCTTTTTTTATGGCCTCTTTTTTTAGTCCGGAGTCTCATCCCGACTTGTGGGGGAATTATAGTCTCCATCATCCTTTACTCACTGGTACAATGCTCTAAATGATGACCATCACACTTTTATTTACTTACAACTCAAGAATTACAACTCGATTCTTAGAAAAAAATATGACTCTATATGAATGCCTCCGGCGGTGTACCGGGATGTGCAATGACTCATGAGTGACATGTATGAAAGAATTATGAATGGTGGCTTTGCCACAAATACAATGTCAACTACATGATCATGCAAAGCAATATGACAATGATGGAGCGTGTCATAATAAACAGAATGGTGGAAAGTTGCATGGCAATATATCTCGGAATGGCTATGGAAATGCCATAATAGGTAGGTATGGTGGATGTTTTGAGGAAGGTATATGGTGGGTGTATAATACCGGCGAAAGGTGTGCGGTATTAGAGAGGCTAGCAATGGTGGAAGGGTAAGAGTGCGTATAATCCATGGACTCAACATTAGTCATAAACAACTCATATACTTATTGCAAAAAATCTATTAGTTATCGAAACAAAGTACTACGCGCATGCTCCTAGGGGGATAGATTGGTAGGAAAAGACCATCGCTTGTCCCCGACCGCCACTCATAAGGAGGACAATCAATAAATAAATCATGCTCCGACTTCATCACATAACGGTTCACCATACGTGCATGCTACGAGAATCACAAACTCTAACAAAAGTATCTCTCCAATTCACAACTACTCCACTAGCATGACTCTAATATCACCATCTTCATATCTCAAAACAATCATAAAGAATCAAACTTCTCATAGTATTCAATGCACTTATATGAAAGTTTTTATTATATCCCTCTTCGATGCCCATCATATTAGGACTAAATTCATAACCAAAGCAAATTACCATGCTGTTCTAAAGACTCTCAAAATAATACAAGTGAAGCATGAGAGTTCATATATTTCTTCAAAATAAAGCTACCGCCGTGCTCTAAAAGGATATAAGTGAAGCACTAGAGCAAACGACAAACTACTCCGAAAGATATAAGTGAAGATCAATGAGTAGTTTAATAATTATGCAACTATATGAAGACTCTCTAACATTTAAGAATTTCAGATCTTGGTATTTTATTCAAACAGCAAGAAACACAAAAGAAAATAAAATGACGCTCCAAGCAAAACACATATCATGTGGTGAATAAAAATATAGCTCCAAGTAAAGTTACCGATGAACGAAGATTTAAAGAGGGATGCCTTCAGGGCATCCCCAAGCTTAGGCTTTTGGTTGTCCTTGAATATTACCTTGGGGTGCCTTGGGCATCCCCAAGCTTAGGCTCTTGCCACTCCATATTCCATAGTCCATCGAATCTTCACCCAAAACTTGAAAACTTCACAACACAAAACTCAACAGAAAACTCGTAAGCTCCGTTAGCGAAAGAAAACAAAACACCACTTCCAGGTACTGTAATGAACTCATTATTTATTTTTAATGGTGTTAAACCTAAGGTATTCCAACTTCTCTATGGTTTATAAACTCTTTTACTAGCCATAGATTCATTAAAATAAGCAAACAACACACGAAAAAACAGAATCTGTCAAAAACAGAACAGTCTGTAGTAATCTGTAACTAACGCAAACTTCTGTAACTCAAAAAATTCTACCAAAATAGGACGACCTAGATAATTTGATTTTTGATCTGCTGAAGTTGGAATCAGTATTTTATCACGTTCTGGTGATTGTAAACAATTGTTTTCGTGAACAGAAAGTTTCTGAAATTTTCAGCAAAATCAAATAACTATCATACAAGAAGATCCTATAGGTCTTACTTGGCACAAACACTAATTAAAACATAAAACCACACCTAACCAGAGGCTAGATAGATTATTTTTTCCTAAACAGAACCAAAAATCAAGAAACTAAAATAAAATTGGGTTGCCTCCCAACAAGCGCTAACGTTTAACGGCCCTAGCTAGGCATGATGATTTCAATGATGCTCACATAAAAGATAGGAATTGAAACATAAAGAGAGCATCATGAAGAATATGACTAGCACATTTAAGTCTAACACACTTCCTATGCATAGGGATTTTGTGAGCAAACAACTTATGGGAACAATAATCAACTAGCATAGGAAGGCAATACAAGCATAACTTCAAAACTTTAAGCACATAGAGAGGAAACTTGATATTATTGCAATTCCTACAAGCATATATTACTCCCTCATAATAATTTTCAGTAGAATCATGAATGAATTCAAAAATATAACCAGCACCTAAAGCATTATTTTCATGATCTACAAGCATATAATTTTACTAATCTCCACATAAGCAAAATTCTTCTCATTCGAATAGTGGGAGTTTCATAAGAGACTTGAATACTATAAATTATTTCCACACTAAAAGAGTAATGTTCAGAAAAAGGGTAATCATAATCATGAAAAGTTTTATAAATATAATCATCACTACTTTTTATAGTATAAGTTTCATCACAATAATCATCATAAGTAGCAACTTTGTTCTCATCATAATCGATTGAAACCTCTTCCAAGATAGTGGACTCGTCACTAAATAAAGTCATGACCTCTCCAAATCCACTTTCATAAATATTATAAGATGTAGCGACCCGACCTCAGATGGTCAAGTCTCTGTGCTTCGGTGTCATCCCTGGATCGGTAATGCTGACACACACAGTACTCGAAGGATTTATAACAGAGTAGCAATCACACACTTATTACATCGAATGTCTCAAAAGAGAACTTATTACAATAATATGGCTTAAGGCCATCTAATGCGATAACAGCGGAAGGCTTGGAAGGTAAAGTGAGTCCATCAACTCCAACGGCATAACTGAGCTGCACGACAACGACCTACAAATCCTTACTCCTCGTCTGAAAAGTCTGCAACATAATATGTTGCAGCCCGAGAACGGGTCAGCACATGGAATATGCTGGCAATGTAACACATAGAGGGTAATGGAAGAATAAGCTATACTACATGCATATATGGCTGGTGGAAAGCTCTATGGTTACAATTTTTGCGGAAAGCAAGTTTTTCCCTACATCAAAGGAATAAATTTTACTTTAACTATCATGGTGGTTGAAACATCATTGAGAAGGTACCCCCCAACTCAGATGATCCCAATTAAGGTAATTAACATCCCAGCAAATATTAATTTAGAGTGATGGTATACATGTGAATACTCAAGTACTAGATACTCAGAATTGTCCATAACCGGGGACACGGCTAACCATGATTAGATTGTACACTCTGCAGAGGTTTGCGCACTTTTCCCCACAAGACTCGATCGCCTCCGTTGGTTTCTCGCACTACATGGTGTTTGAGAGACGGATGACCGAGACACAGTCTTTCAGAAACATTAACTCTCTACTCCGGATAGATCATACCAAACCTATAAACCCACTACCTGCTGACCTACCTCTTCGAGAGCTTCACGTAACTTACTCAACTATGCTAGAGCCCATAATAGCTTGTGGCTGCAAGTTTTCTAGCATGAATAATCTCAGTTCCCTTTGAGCCGGGTGGCGGTCCATAGGAAGATCACACGGGTACCACGGTATTTCCAAAAAACAGACAACACTGGGTTCCCAGTGCCTCAATCCACCCAGATGTGTATTTAAGTTGCCACCTTAAAGTAAACCATTAGTTAACAATCTCACATCTGTCGTGAATATCTCTCAAACCCAATCCACGTCTACGAGCATAGCATGGCAATATAAGCATAACGTAGAAGTAACTCCCAAGGTTTGAAAGTACCAGGGCAATAGGTTCCTACCTCATCATCTACTTCCCAACCCACAAATTAATAACTTCCTAATCATGCAATGTTTGAGGGTTGAAACTAATGCATAAAACTGGGTATGAAAAGGTATGATCAATTGTTACTTGCCTTGCCGACGATCCGTAAATCCTAGAGACTCGTAGTAACACGCTTCGCACTCCGGGAATTCTACCGCAAGCAAAAAATACATATATAAGCATACAACAAGAATGCACAAATAAAACTTCAACTGAAACGGCGAATGACAAAAGAACTCCGGTTTGCAAAAAGAATCAAACCAAAGAAACAACGAAACTCAAACGGCGAATGAAATAAGGTCCGTTTACTAATCTAAACTAGAGTCAAATTTTACAATGACAAAAACTGGTTTGAGTTGATTATTCGGAAAGAGGGTTTCGATACGAAACTCCAGGCGCTTGGATCGCCTGATTCCGATAAACGAGCGAAAAGATAAACAGGTTTGAAAATTGGATCTGAAATCGCGATCGGAATAACCGCGGAATAATCCGAATAAAAGAAAAACGACGAACTGTTAAACGAACGAACGTTTGTTAACAGAACTTAAACAGTGAACGCGTTCGTTAAAACGAACGGACGAACGGACGTTCGTTAAATAAATAAACCGACGAAAATAAACCGTTTTTTTTAAAAACGATCTAGTGTTTAAAAAAAACCGAAGGGTTTTCTAAAAAAAACGGCGGCGGGGTCGGGTACCTCCGGCGAGGCGCGTCCCGCGAAGCGGGCGTTCGCGGGTCCGGGTGGGGCGGGTCGGGCGGGCGGCGGCGACGGCGAAGGCGGCGACGACGGCGCGGAGGGGCGGCGAGGGTGGCGCGGCTCCGCGGCTCGGGCGGGCCCGGCTCCGCGGGCGGGTCGGGTGGTGGCGGGTGGTGGCGAGGCGGGCGGCGGCTTATAAAGGGGTGGGGCGGCTTGGCTTGGGAAGGGTCGCCGGGGTGGAGTCCGCTCGGACTCCTCGGCGTCCGTGCCTCAGACTGGGCGTTGTATGGAGGAGGCGGCGGCTCGTGGGCGGCTTTGGCTCGGCTGGGCCTTGGCCCCCCGATCGGTGGGTCCGTTCTTTTTTTAAAAAATTATTCATGAAAGAAAAATTCCTAGAAAAATAAATAAAATCTAAAATTCCAAAATAAGTTTTCTCCGTCTAAATAAAATATTTAGAACTGGATGAACTTTTCTTGGCCCATAAAATGCAACTTTTAAAGCGTGCAAATATTTTTCTAGGGCAAATAAAATTCCAAATAAAATTAAATAAAATCCCAAAATGATTTTAACATTTTCCTCCGTTATTTCAATTATTTTGGAGAAGTCATATTATCTCCCTCATTTATTTTAAACTTGAAATATTTTTCCGGAGAGAAAAATAATTAAAATCAATATCCTCGACTTTCATTGATTGATAAAATTCAATTGTGAAAATCGAAAATCCCCAACTTCTCCGAGGGTCCTTGAGTTGCTTAGGATTTTCGAGGATAGCAAATGAATATGCAATAAAATATGATATGCATAGATGACCTATGTATAACATGCCAAATTAAAAATTTGGGATGCTACAAACCTACCCCCCTTAAGATGAATCTCGCCCTCGAGATTCGGGTTGGCTAGAAAATAGGTGCGGATGGTCCTTGCGAATATCATGTTCTCGCTCCCAGGTGGCTTCCTCCTCGGTATGGTGACTCCACTGAACTTTGCAAAACTTGATCACCTTGTTGCGAGTGACTCGGCTATCAAACTCCAAAATCTTTACTGGCTTCTCCTCATAAGTTAGATTATCGCTCGGTTGAATCACCTCCAAAGGTCTTGATCGTTCAACGGTATGTCGGCCATCTCAGCGTGGCACTTCTTGCCGCGATACGTGAAACACATCATGAACTCCTGACAGTCCTTCAGGTAACTCCAGCTTGTAGGCAACTTCTCCCATTCGTTCCAAAACACGATACGGTCCTACAAATCTTGGGGCTAATTTTCCCTTTACTCCAAAACGTTTTACTCCCCTCAGGGGTGATACTCGCAGATATACTCTGTCTCCAATTTCATAGATTACTTCCTTGCGTTTTGAATCTGCGTAACTCTTCTGTCTAGACTGAGCAACCTTTAGTCTGTCTCTGATTAGTTTAACCTTCTCCTCTGAGTCTTTGATCAAGTCTGGTCCAAACAATCGACGATCTCCAACCTCGTCCCACATCAATGGTGTCCTACATCTGCGCCCATCTGAGCTTGAACGGTGCCATCTTCAAACCGGCTCGGTAGCTGTTGTTGTATGAGAATTCTGCATCGCAAATTGTCATCTCGACTAGATCCATAATCTAGCGCACAGGCTCTCAACATATCCTCCAAAATTTGATTGACTCTCTCATCTCATCCATCCGTCTGTGGGTGGAATGCGGTACTAAACTCCAATCTGGTTCCCAAAGTCCAGGTGTGGCGATGCCAAAACTTTGAAGTAAGCAGTGTTCCTCTATCCGATACGATACTCCTTGAACTCCATGCAAACATACAATCCTTGTCATATATATCTTGGCCAACTTTGCACTTGTATAAGTTGTTTTCCTTGGGATGAAGTGGGCTACTTTGGTCAACCGATCCACTACTACCCATATTGAATCATATCCGCTTTGGTTCGGGTAATCCGGTGAAAAAATCCATGCCAAGTTTGTCCCACTTCCATTCGGTATTGGCATAGGCTGCAATGATCCTGGCTGGCTTCGATGCTCGGCCTTCACTCTCGGCATACATCACAAACGGCTACATACTCGGCAATATCCTTCTTCATACCACCACCGTAAATGTTCCTTCAAGTCCAAATACATCTTGGTGTTTCCGGGTGAATCGAGTATGGTGAGTCATGAGCCTCTTCAAGTATTAACTTCTTGATCTCCAAATTGTTGGGCACATAAACCGATCCTCAAACCACGAGGTATCGTGCTCATCCTCGCGAAAACCTTTGGCTTTTCCTTTGCCCATCCTTTCCTTTATCTCAGCAATCTCTTTATCCTCCTTCTGAGCTTCTCGAATCTTGTCTAACAAGGTCGACTGAACCTCCATTGTTGCAAGAAAACCTCTTGGAACAATCTCCAACTATAGTTCCATAATATCCTCGATAACTCCTTTGGTAGTCCTCTACCATTAAGGGTATTGGCATAACTCTTCCGACTTAAAGCGCCTCGCTACAACGCTGGCTTTTCCCGGATGATAGTGTAGCTTCATATCATAATCCTTTATAAGCTCCAGACATCTCCTCTGTCTGAGGTTCAACTCCTTCTGTGTGAAAATATACTTCAAACTCTTATGATCCGTGTACACATCACAACGGTTTCCTATGAGATAATGTCTCCAGGTCTTCAATGCATGTACTACAGTTGCTAACTCCAAATCATGTGTGGCATAGTTTAACTCATGAGGCTTCAGTTGCCGTGAGGCATACGAAACAACTTTTCCTTCCTGCATAAGAACACATCCAAGTCCCAAGCGAGAGGCATCACAATACACTTGAAACTCCTTATGTATATCTGGCAAGGTTAGCACTGGGGCTGTAGTCAACCATTTCTTCAACTCTCGAAAACTTGTCTCACAATCCTCTGTCCATTTGAACTTGGTATCCTTCTTTAGTAACTCTGTCATAGGTTTAGCAATCTTGGAAAAATTCTCAATGAATCTCCGATAATATCCTGCCACCCAAGGAAGCTGCGAATCTCGCCGACTGAAGTGGGTGCCAACCATTCAAAGGATCGACTGAATTTTACTGGGATCCACTGCTATACCCTCTCCTGATATAACGTGCCCAAGAAATCCAACTTCCTTCAACCAAAACTCACACTTGCTGAATTTGGCATATAACTGGTGTTCCCTAAGTTTCTCGAGAACCAAGCGTAGGTGTTCTGCGTGCTCCTCTTCGTTCTTCGAGTAAACCATAATATCATCGATAAACACCACAACAAACTTGTCCAAATACTCCATGAACACTTTGTTCATCATACTCATAAAATAGGCAGGGGCGTTGGTCAGTCCAAACGACATGACCGTATACTCATATAATCCATATCGAGTGGTGAATGCCGTCTTTGGTATATCCTTCTCTCGGATCTTCAATCGATGGTATCCTCGATCGTAGATCAATCTTAGAAAACACCTTAGCTCCTTGCAACCGATCAAACAGATCATTAATCATCGGTAAGGGATACTTGTTCTTTATCGTTACTTCATTGAGCTCGGTAATCAACAACCATCCTCGTGGATTTATCCTTCTTCTCCACCAAAAGTCTGGGGCTCCCCAAGGTGATGAACTTCACTGAATGTAACCTTTCTCCAATAGCTCCTTGATCTGTTTCTTAATTTCCTCCGGACCATTTGCGGGCATCCGATAGGGTCTCTTCGATATTGGCCGGTGCACTGCATTAGTTCTATCGAAACTCAATGTCTCGATCCGTGGCATGCCCGTAACTCTTCGGGAAAACATCTGGATAATCCCTCACTCTGGTACTTCCTCTTGCACAACTCCGTGAGGGTATTCACTTGGCTCCTCCTAGGAACATGCCTAGATACATACTTAATCCTTTTTCCCTCCTGGGTGGTAAGATAAATTGACTTGCTAGCACAGTCAATACTTCCTCCAAACTTTGACATCCAATCCATACCTAATATCACATCCAATCCTTGCGACTCCAAGATAATTAGGTCAGACGAAAAAACATGTGTGCCAATGATTAGGGGTAACTGGGTGCACCATCGCTAGCCATATACTCGCTCCAAAGAGCTCACTAAAAGAGGGGTCCTAAGGGTCTGGGTTGGTAACTTAAACTTATCCACAAATCCCTTGATATGTATGAATGCGATGCACCAAGATCGAAAAGAACAATAGCGTAAACGATCGAACCAAAAACTTACCTATTACCGCATCCGGTTGCTCTTCAACTTCCTCCACGTTAACGTGGTTCACTTGTCCTTTGTTGAATGGTTTGGGCTTCTTCCCAGCGCTCCCATTTCCGTTTCCATTCTTTCCTTCAGGGCAGTCATTGGCATAGTGCCTGTCTTCCCGCACTTAAAGCAAATAACTTGGCTTAAGTCCTCTTGGCGGGTGTAGCTGGGTTAGAGCGATTCGATTATTGTTGACTCCGCTTCCATTCCCATTCTTCGCACCATTATGCGATCCTCCTCCAGTATGGTTATGTCCTCCATGGTTATGAATTAGTCCTCCTGAATTCGGGGTTAAGCGGGGTTTCTGGTGAGCTCTTGAGTTATACTTCCCTTGTCCATACTTCCTCTTACGATTCTCAATTTGCTGCTGCTTTCCTTCAATCATTAGGGCCTTATCTACCAACTCCTGTTAGTTGTCGAAAGTTGCCACCATCAGCTGCATACTCATCTCATCATTCAGCCCTTCCATAAACTTCTCTTGCTTCGCGGCATCCGTGGCCACATCATCAGGGGCATAGCGTGATAACTTGCTAAACTCATCCACGTACTGGGCCATAGTACGGTTCCCCTGGCGTAAGTTGTGAAACTCACGCTTCTTTATCTGCATGGCTCCAGTTGAAACATGTGCCGTGCGAAAAGCTTGTTGAAACTGGTCCCAAGTGACATTGGTTATAGGAAAAGTAGCTGTGTAATTCTCCCACCATGCGGCTGCTGGTCCATCCAATTGATGTGCGGCAAAGCGCACTCTTTCAAGATCCGTGCATCTGCGGTGGTTAACTCCTTCCAATCTGGCGTAACCAGTCATCTGCAACTATTGGCTCGGTGCTCTTGGAAAACACCGCGGTTGTAACCTTAGAAAACGGGCTAAATTGTCCTTTGGCGGTGGGTTGTTATTGTTGTTGTTGGCATTGCCCTGGTTTCGCACTAGCAATTGCATCAAGGTATTCTCGCTATTGGATCAATCGAGTGAGCTCCGGTGGGAAAGCAAAACCGGGGTCACGTCTCGGAGGCATCTGAGGTTTTAGAGGGAAGAGATTAGAAATAGAAAGAGGTCTAGTGAGAAATCACTACCCATATGCACATGAGGCAAACACACATTTATTCAATCAAACAAGCAAGGGCATACAAAACGATCTAGGACTATCGCATAAGTGCTCAACTACTACTAGTTACATGGGGAAAAAATACTACTAATATTTGGTGGTCATCTAGAAATTTTGATCGCTGGAAGACTCCATAATATCTGCTCCAGCTTCGTCTTCATAGTCATCATCGCTTGGATCTGAGTCAGTGTCATTGATGATGATGTAGTTGTCTGGATAAGCAGGGTCTTCTTCCTCTTCTTGCTCTTCTTCCTTGGGTGCTGGTCCTCCCATGAAGACTCCAATCTTCTTGACTAGGTCGTCATTCTTCTCTAGTAGTATCTTGATTTCTTCTTCATATCCATCGCGGGTAGACTTGAGTTCTTCCTCCAATTCGATGATCTTAGTTTTCGCTTTCTTCAACTCCATCATGTCTGTGCACATCTGGTTCTCATGACGTCGAATGTGCTGGTTTAGCTCCTGGATGTAAGCTGCAATGGATCTATCCTTCTTGGTGCTGATTACTTCCCGTTGCTCGTCTCGGCGTCCACACATTTGGTATATGGTGTCTTTAAGCTCCTTATTGTAGACTTCTCCAATGCGTCCCATGGTAATGTGAGCTGCCATACTCTTTCCTAAGCTCCATGTGGGTGCATTGAAAACACATACTATGGGCTCCGTGCTTGGTGCAAACGTCCTTCCGGGGACTAGGGCTTGAATCTTCCAAGCATTCTTCTTACGGCAAGGTGGCGTTATGCGTCCGGTGAAGCTTGGTATTCCAATATTCAGGTACCTAGTGGCTTCCTTCAAGTGGCGCCCAAAGGTGTGTCTTCATCCGGTTGGGCAAACTTGTACTTCATCTCCGTCATCCTAAAGAGTGGAAAAATGGAGAGAGGTCGAAATGAGTAGAGAAGAGTGAACTATGGTTTTTATCTTAGTGGTCGTGTCCTACACTCAGCGTGTGCTCGATACCATTCTTGTAGCGACCCGACCTCGATGGTCAAGTCTCGTGCTTCGTGTCATCCTGGATCGGTAATGACACACACAATTACTCAAGGATTTATAACAGAGTAGCAATCACACACTTATTACATCGAATGTCTCAAAGAGAACTTATTACAATAATATGGCTTAAGGCCATCTAACGCGATAACAGCGGAAGGCTTGGAAGGTAAAGTGAGTCCATCAACTCCAACGGCATAAGCGAGCTGCACGGCAACGACCTACAAATCCTTACTCCTCGTTCGAAAAGTCGCAACATAATATGTTGCAGCCCGAGAACGGGTCAGCACATGGAATATCTGGCAATGTAACACATAGAGGGTAATGAAAGAATAAGCTATACTACATGCATATATGGCTGGTGGAAAGCTCTATGGTTACAATTTTTGCGGAAAGCAAGTTTTTCCCTACATCAAAGGAATAAATTTTACTTTAACTATCATGGTGGTTGAAACATCATTGAGAAGGTACCCCTCAACTCAGATGATCCCAATTAAGGTAATTAGCATCCCAGCAAATATTAATTTAGAGTGATGGGATACATGTGAATACTCAAGTACTAGATACTCAGAATTGTCCATAACCGGGGACACGGCTAACCATGATTAGATTGTACACTCTGCAGAGGTTTGCGCACTTTTCCCCACAAGACTCGATCGCCTCCGTTGGTTTCTCGCACTACATGGTGTTTGAGAGACGGATGACCGAGACACGATCTTTTAGAAACATTAACTCTCTACTCGGATAGATCATACCAAACCTATAAACCCACTACCTGTGACCTACCTCTTCGAGAGCTTCACGTAACTTACTCAACTATGCTAGAGCCCATAATAGCTTGTGGCTGCACACGGAAGTTTTCTAGCATGAATAATCTCAGTTCCCTTTGAGCCTGGTGGCGGTCCATAGGAAGATCACACGGTACCCGGGATTTCAAAAAACAGACAACACTGGGTTCCCAGTGCCTCAATCCACCCGGATGTGTATTTAAGTTGCCACCTTAAAGTAAACCATTAGTTAACAATCTCACATCTGTCGTGAATATCTCTCAAACCCAATCCACGCTCACGAGCATAGCATGGCAATATAAGCATAACGTAGAAGTAACTCCCAAGGTTTGAAAGTACCAGGCAATAGGTTCCTACCTCATCATCTACTTCCCAACCCACAAATTAATGACTTCCTAATCATGCAATGTTTGAGGGTTGAAACTAATGCATAAAACTGGGTATGAAAAGGTATGATCAATTGTTACTTGCCTTGTCGACGATCCGTAAATCCTAGAGACTCAGAGTAACACGCCAGACTCGGAATTCTATCGCAAGCAAACAATACATATATAAGCATACAACAAGAATTCACAAATAAAACTTCAACTGAAACGGCGAATGACAAAAGAACTCCGGTTTGCAAAAAGAATCAAACCAAACGAAACAACGAAACTCAAACGGCGAATGAAATAAGGTCTGTTTACTAATCTGAACTAGAGTCAAATTTTACAATGACAAAAACTGGTTTGAGTTGATTATTCGGAAAGAGGGTTTCAATACGAAACTCCAGGCGCTTGAATCGCCTGATTCTGATAAACGAGCGAAAAGATAAACAGGTTTGAAAATTAGATCTGAAATCGCGATCGGAATAACCGCGGAATAATCCGAATAAAAGAAAAACGACGAACTGTTAAACGAACGAACGTTCGTTAACAGAACTTAAACAGTGAACGCGTTCGTTAAAACGAACGGACGAACGGACGTTCGTTAAATAAATAAACCGACGAAAATAAACCGTTTTTTAAAAGCGATCTAGGGTTTAAAAACCGAAGGTTTTCTAAAAAGCCGTGGCGGGGTGGGTACCTCCGGCAGGCGCGGCCCCGCGAGCGGGCGGCTCCGTGGTCGGGTAGGGCGGGGTCGGCGAGGCGGCGCGCGGCGGCGAGAGGGCGGGCGAGGGGCGGGCTCCGCTGGCTCGGGGGGTCGGCGGCTCGGGCCAGTGGGGTCGGGTGGTGGCGAGGCGGGCGGCGGCTTATAAAGGGGGGGGCGGCGGCGGCTTGGGAAGGGTCGCCGGGGTGGAGTCCGCTCGGACTCCCTCGGCGTCAGTGCCTCGCCGCGGCATTGGCTGAGGAGGAGGCGGCGGCTCGTGGGTCTGGCTGGCTCGGCTGGGCCTTTAGCCCATCGAGCGCTGGTCCGTTCCTTTTTTAAATTATTCATGAAAGAAAAATTCCTAGAAAAATAAATAAAATCTAAAATTCTAAAATAAGTTTTCTCCGTCTAAATAAAATATTTAGAACTGGATGAACTTTTCTTGGCCCATAAAATGCAACTTTTAAAGCGTGCAAATATTTTTCTAGGGCAAATAAAATTCCAAATAAAATTAAATAAAATCCCAAAATGATTTTAACATTTTTCCTCCGTTATTTCAATTATTTTGGAGAAGTCATATTATCTCCCCTCATTTATTTTAAACTTGAAATATTTTTCCGGAGAGAAAAATAATTAAAATCCAATATCCTCGACTTTCATTGATTGATAAAATTCAATTGTGAAAATTGAAAAATCCCCAACTCTCTCCGAGGGTCCTTGAGTTGCTTAGGATTTTCGAGGATAGCAAATGAATATGCAATAAAATATGATATGCATGGATGACCTATGTATAACATGCCAAATTGAAAATTTGGGATGTTACATAAGATTCAACATCCTCCAAAATAGTGGGATCATTACTTCCTAAAGTTGACACTCTTCCAAACCCACTTTCATCACTATAATCATCATAGGTAGAAGGCATGCTATCATCATAACAACTTTGCATATCAAAACTTCGGAGGCTAAAAATATCATCTTCATTAAACGTAGCATCCCCAAGCTTGGGACAAACATCAATTTCAGCAAATATATTCTCAAATATGTCATTCTCATCAAACATAGCTTCCCCAAGCTTGGGCCTTTTCATATCATAAGCATAATCATTCTCATCATTAATAGTATGGATAGCAATTATCATATTCTTCCAAGCAAGTGCCAAAAAGATTTTCAAGATCATAAGAAGTATTATTATCTTCCCAATCATAATCATCACAACAAGCAATAGGCATAACGAGATCATCATCAAGTGCATCATCTTCCACAATTATTTTTGATTCATTTTTATGAGGCACAACAGTAATAGGAGCAACATTATTTGGGAGAGATATCTTTTTACCTCTCTTCCCTTTTCTTTTCTTATATTTCACCACATCATGTGTGGGTTCAATCCTCTTTTTGGAGCTCCTTATTAATGAGATTGGTTGAATAGAAGGCTCCTCCTCGTTACCTGATTCATCATAAGAAATAATAGGAGGATATTGGCGAGTCTCTTCCCTTTCATTAGTATTTTCTTCATCTTCTATTTGTTTTCTTTTCTTTATGTAGTTGGAAATATAAGGATTTTCAATGCAATTCACCGCACAATACATATAAATTTCTTCTAGATCAAAATGAAGAACTCTATCAAGGGCAAATTCTGGAATGACCTTAGTTATACGTTTCATTTCTTCATAACCCAAGAGCAAACTAAGTTCATTATGATGTGCAAGGGAAATCAAGTCATCGCAATTTTTGGACACGATATGATCATGAAACAATTTGCATTGGGTACTGAAATGATCATGTTCATTGCAAAGTTCACAAGTACGACTAAGAAAATTTAATTTTTTAGCACAAACATCTAGCCTTTCTTGCAACATTTTAGTTTCTAAATGCTTATGCCTCTTGCAATATCTATCTTCCCTATTTGGTGTGTACTTGCAAACCCAATACACTCCACAAAAATCGACATGCTTATAAGAGATATTTTCATCATGACTAGTGCAATCATCATTAGTACTATGGATATTCAAGGAGTTCATACTAACACCATTGCAATCATGCTCATCATTCAAAGATTCAGTGCCAAACATTTTAATGTATTCTTATTCTAACACTTTGGCACAATTTTCCTTTCCATCATACTCACGAAAAATATTAAAAAGATGAAGCGTATGAGGCAAACTCAATTCCATTTTTTTGTAGTTTTCTTTTATAGACTAAACTAGTGATAAAACAAGAAACAAAAAGATTCGATTGCAAGATCTAAAGATATACCTTCAAGCACTCACCTCCCCGGCAACGGCGCCATAAAAGAGCTTGGTTGACGGGGTGTGAGTGCCGCTTACCTAGCCTCCCCGGCAATGGCGCCAGAAACTGCTTGATGTCTACTACACAATTTTATTCTTGTAGACGTTGTTGGGCCTCCAAGTGCAGAGGTTTGTAGGACAGTAGCAAATTTCCCTCAAGTGGATGGCCTAAGGTTTATCAATCCATGGGAGGCGTAGGATGAAGATGGTCTCTCTCAAACAACCCTGCAACCAAATAACAAAGAGTCTCTTGTGTCTCCAACACACCCAATACAATGGTAAATTGTATAGGTGCACTAGTCCGGCAAAGAGATGGTGATACAAGTGCAATATGGATGGTAGATATAGGTTTTTGTAATCTGAAAATATAAAAACAGCAAGGTAACTAATGATAAAAGTGAGCGTAAACGGTATTGCAATGCTAGGAAACAAGGCCTAGGGTTCATACTTTCACTAGTGAAAGTTCTCTCAACAATAATAACATAATTGGATCATATAACTATCCCTCAACATGCAACAAAGAGTCACTCCAAAGTCACTAATAGCGGAGAACAAACGAAGAGATTATTGTAGGGTACGAAACCACCTCAAAGTTATTCTTTCGGGTCGATCTATTCAAGAGTTCGTACTAGAATAACACCTTAAGACACATATCAACCAAAACCCTAATGTCACCTACATACTCCAATGTCACCTCAAGTATCCATGAGTATGATTATACGATATGCATCACACAATGTCAGATTCATCTATTCAAACCAACACAAAGTACTTCAAAGAGTGCCCCAAAGTTTCTACCGGAGAGTCAAGACGAAAACGTGTGCCAACCCCTATGCATAGGTTCATGGGCGGAACCCGCAAGTTGATCACCAAAACATACATCAAGTGAATCAATAGAATAACGCATTGTCACCACGGTTATCCCACGCAAGACATACATCAAGTGTTCTCAAATCCTTAAAGACTCAATCCGATAAGATAACTTCAAAGGAAAAACTCAATCCATTACAAGAGAGTAGAGGGGGAGAAACATCATAAGATCCAACTATAATAGCAAAGCTCGCGATACATCAAGATCGTGCCAAATCAAGAACACGAGAGAGAGATCAAACACATAGCTACTGGTACATACCCTCAGCACCGAGGGTGAACTACTCCCTCCTCGTCATGGAGAGCGCCGGGATGATGAAGATGGCCACCAGTGAGGGATTCCCCCTCCGGCAGGGTGCCGAAACAGGGTCTCGATTGGTTTTTGGTGGCTACAGAGGCTTGCGGCAGTGGAACTCCCGATCTATTCTGTTCCCCGATGGTTTTAGGGTATATTGGTATATATAGGAGGAAGAAATACGTCAGGGGAGCCACGAGGGGCCCACGAGGGTGGAGGGCGCGCCCAGGGGGGTGAGCGCGCCCCCCTGCCTCTTGCCTTCCTCGTTGATTCCCTGACGTGCACTCCAAGTCTCCTGTATTGCTTTCTTTTCAAAAATAACTTTTCCGAAGGTTTCATTCCGTTTGGACTCCGTTTGATATTCCTTTTCTGCGAAACACTAAAACAAGGGGAAAAATAGAAACTGGCACTGGGCTCTGGGTCAATAGGTTAGTCCCAAAAGTAATATAAAAGTGCATAGTAAAGCCCATAAAACATCCAAGATGAATAATATAATAGCATGGAACAATAAAAAATTATAGATACGTTGGAGACGTATTAGGGTCTATCGTAGTCCTTTCGATAAGTAAGAGTGTCGAACCCAACGAGGAGCAGAACGAAATGACAATTGGGTTTCAGCAAGGTATTCTCTGCAAGCACTAAAATTTTCAATAATAGATAGTTGTGTGATAAGATAATTCGAAATGGGTAACAAGTAACAAATGTAACTAAGGTGCAGCAAGGTGGCCCAATCCTTTTTGTAGCAAAGGACAAGTCTGGACAAACTCTTATATAAAACAAAGCGCTCCCCAGGACACATGGGAATTATTATCAAGTTAGTTTTCATCATGGTCATATGATTCACGTTCGTTATTTTGATAATTTGATATGTGGGTGGACCGGTGCTTGGGTGATGTCCTTACTTGGACAAGCCTCCCACTTATGATTAACCCCTATCGCAAGCATCCGCAACTACGAAAGAAGAATTAAGGTAAATCTAACCATAGCGTGAAACATGTGGATCCAAATCAGCCCCTTACGAAGCAACACATAAACTAGGGTTTAAGCTTTTGTCACTCTAGCAACCCATCATCTACTTATTACTTCTCAATGCCTTCCCCTAGGCCCAAATCATGGTGAGGTGTCATATGTAGTCGACTTCACATAACACCACTAGAGGAAAGAGAACATACATCTCATCAAAATATTGAACGAATACCAAATTCACATGATTACTATAACAAGACTTCTCACATGTCCTCAGGAACAAATGTAACTACTCACAAAGCATATTCATGTTCATAATATGAGGGTTATTGAGTATCATTAAGGATCTGAACATATGATCTTCCACTGAATAAACCAACTAGCATCAACTACAAGGAGTAATCAACACTACTAGTAACCCACATGTACCAATCTGAGGTTTTGAGACAAAGATCCAATACAAGAGATGAACTAGGGTTTGAGAGGAGATGGTGCTGGTGAATACGTTGATGGAGATTGCCCCCCTCTCGATGAGAGGGTCATTGGTGATGACGATGGCTTCGATTTCCCCCTCCGGGAGGGAAGTTTCCCCGGTGGAATAGCTCCGTTGGAGCCCTGGATTGCTTCTGCCCAGGCTCCGCCTCGAGACGGCGGCGCTTCGTCTCGAAAGCTTCCTTCTGATTTTTTAGGTCAAAATACAACGTATAGCAGAAGATGGGCACCGGAGGCCTGCCAGGGGGCCCACAAGCCACAGGAGCATGCCCAGGGGGGTAGGGCGTGCCCCCAGGCTTGTGGCCTCCTGGTGGGTACCCTCTGGTATTTTCTTTACCCAATATTTTTTATATATTCCAAAATAATTCTTCGTAAATTTTCAGGGCTTTAGAGTTGTGCGGAATGGGTCTCTCAGATTTGCACCCTTTTTGGTCCAGAATTCCAGTTGCCGGCATTCTCCCTCTTCATGTAAACCTTGTAAAATAAGGGAGAAAAGGCATAAGTATTGTATCATAATGTGTAATAACATCCCATAATGCAATAAATATCAATATAAAAGCATGATGCAAAATGGACGTATCAACTTCCCCAAGCTTCACTTGTCCTCAAGCGAAAGCCGAAATCGATAAATATGTCCACATGTTTAGAGATAGAGGTATCGATAAAATAAAATACGGACATGAGGGTATCATGATCATCCTTAGAACAGCAACATATATTGACATATAATTTCTTATGCTAAAGCGACAATTTGTTCACAAGGTAAAGTATGAATCAGAAACTTTTTTGATAACCAACAAACTATGATCTCAGTTATTGAAGCAATTGCAATTTATCATAATATTGGAAAAGAGTCAATATAAGAGCTTTTGTATAGCAAGTCCACATACTCAACCATCTCTTAGTCTTTCATAATTGCTAACACTCACGCGATGCTTATGAGTTCAAAGCCTCAGTCGGACACGGAGAAAGATAGGGGCTTATAGTTTCGCCTCCCAACCTTTTACCTCAAGTGTAATGTCAACAATAATACTTTATGATAACCTACGTCCGAGTGGATATATATATCAGGATCTTCCCCAACATATAGTGCTTGCCAAAAGGAAAAGGTGTAAAAAGGAAAGATGAATATCACCATGACTCTTGTATAGAGGTAGAAAGTAAAAGTAAAAGATATGGCCTTCGCAGAGGGAAGTAGAGTTTGTCATGCGCTTTTATGGTTGGATGCACAAAGCCTTAATGCAAAAGAACGTCACTTTATATTGCTGCTTCTGATAAAGAACTTTATTATGCAGTTCGTCGCTTTTATTTCTTCCATATCACAAGTTCGTATACAACTTATTTTCTTCACACTAAAAGATCATACATATTTAGAGAGCAATTTTATTTCTTGCACCGATGACAACTTACTTGAAGGATCTTACTCAATCCATAGGTAGGTATGGTGGACTCTCATGGCAAAACTGGTTCAAGGGATGTTTGGATGCACAAGTAGTATCTCTACTTGGTGCAAAAGATTTGGCTAGCATAAGAGCGAAACCAAGCTCAACATGTTGGAGGATCCATGATAATATAACTTCTATTCGGATATAAGAAAACATAACCCATTATGTTGTCTTCCTTGTCCAACATCAACTTTTTAGCATGTCATATTTTAATGAGTGCTCACAATCACAAAAGATGTCCAAGATAATGTATTTATATGTGAAACCTCTCTTTCTTTGTCACTTCCTATTAAACAATGACCAAAACTATGTTTGTCAACTCCCAACAAATTTCAATCATCATACTCTTTATATGTGATGTCATCACTCTCCATAAGATCATTATATAATCTTTTTGCTTCTTTTATTATTTTACTTCTTCTCAAGATCATAGCAAGAAAGCAAAGCCCTCACTCAAAACTACTCTTTATTATATAACTGTCACATCCAATATGCGACACTATCCTAAAGAGACTCGAAGGTCCTACCAAGGATAGAACCGCATATTGACACGCTTTTGCAAGGTGGATATCATTACATCAAACCATTACATAATAGATGGGGATACATACCAAAGGCATACAGTGCCACAAGAATACATCATACATAGATCAACATCCGACTATGGATGAAACACAAACAAAAGCTCTAACAACATCCACCCTGCTAGCCCAGGCTGCCGACCAGGAACCTATCCCTCAAACGAAGAAGAAGCGAAACAAGAACTCCAACACAATAAACATCACTCTCACGTCATGATCATCGCAGAACCTGTACCTGCAACTGTTGGTGTAGTAATCTGTGAGCCACGAGGACTCAGCAATCCCATTACCAAGGGTATCAAGACTAGCAAAGCTTAATGGGTATGGAAAAGGATAAGTGGTGAGGTTGCAGCAGCGACTAAGCAATGTATGGTGGCTAACAACGAATATAAGAGTAAGATGAGAATCTACGCAAACGGTCGCAAACTAGTAACGATCAATAAGTGATCCTGAACTACTTACGTTCCAACATAACCCAACCGTGTTCTCCTCTCGAACCTCCCAAAAAGAGACAATCACGGCTACGCAACGCGGTTGGTGTATTTTAATTGAGTTTACTTCAAGTCCTTTACACCCAGATATTAACAAATTCCCATCTGCCACATAACCACAGGCACGGCTTTTGAAAGATTAAACCCTGCAGGGGTGTCCCAACTTAGCCCATGACAAGCTCACGATACGCGGAGACAATCCTCCATCACAGGACACCCGATCAGACTCGGAATCCCGGTGCACAAGACATTTCGACAATGGTAAAACAAGTCCAGCAAGACCTCCCGGTGTGCCGACACCCTGATAGTAGCCGCGCATATCTCGTCTCAGGCCACGACCAGATGAGCACTACATACATCAACCGAAAACCCCGGGTGAAGGGGTGACACCGCAAGTGCCTCTGTTTGGGACCAACACCATTAGAAAATCCTCGGGTTCGCGACGCCCTATGCTAATTAATTATTAGGTTCAAGTATTATTACGGCAAATGTTAAAACCAATGTTGGGCCTTGCTGGAAGAGTTTTATTCAAAGCGAAACGTTGAGAGGGTCCCATACCCCTCATCGTCATCGTGTTAGGGACGCAAAATCAAGGAATATAACACCGATATGACGGAAACTAGGACGACAAGAGTGGAACAAAACACCAGGCATAAGGCCGAGCCTTCCACCCTTTACCAAGTATATAGATGCATTAATTAAATAAGAGATATTGTGATATCCCATGATATCCATGACCCGACATGGAACAACATGCACTGCACCTGCAACTAGCAACGCTATAAGAGGGCCTGAGCAAAGCGGTAACATAGCCAAACAACGGTTTGCTAGGATGGTGAAAAGGTTAGAGACTGTTTCATGGCATATTGGGAGCTTGATAAACAAGTGGTAGGTAGCGCGACATAGCGATAGCATCGAGACAACTAGCATAGCAAAGATAGTAGTGAGATCCAAGGTGACGGTCATCTTGCCTGAAATCCCACTAGGAAGAAGAACGAGTCCATGAAGAAGACGAGGCAACGTAGTCGAGCGGATCCTCACAATCGCAACGTGACCGGAACTATCAGGAAGAAGTACAACTGGAAAGAATAAAACAACATGGTAAACAACCATCATATAAACATAGCATGATGCACAATCAAGTATGATGCATATCCGGTTTAATGAGGCATGGCATGGCAATTTGCAACAAACAAAACTACAAGTTAAGTGGAGCTCAATATGCAACGAGTTGAATATTGGAGAAACACCACATTTAATTATTTAGTTCACTCTCGTTTAAGCTACTCCACAATATTAAATGTTATAAAACATGACAAGGGGTGAAGCATAAAGAAACTATCTATTTAGGCAAGTTTAAATGAGATCGGAAGTAACAAACAACAATTCCGGAAAATCCCCATATGTCATTTAGCAATTGATGCAAACAATTTTAAATATTTTAAATGTTGTTATCATGATGCGGATGACACATACAAATTTATGCAATTTTTATGAAAATGTTGACATGAAGGATGATATAGAGCATTTGGTCACCATGGCGGAACGAAAGGGTGCCACGGCAACATATCGGTTCCGGTAACTCGATTGAGATACCTATGCAAAAGAGAAGTGTGCGAATGTGTGGAACACGCAAGAGATGGTGGGGTGCTCCCGGTAACCGGGTGTCCCACATGACGGTGGCAAGGAAACGAGGAACGTGCAAGGATCAATTCGGACATGATTTGAACATGAACAACTCATACATCAAAATCATTCGTTCACGGATGGTCGTCTTAGGGTTATACCTTCAAAGCGTGCGTTTTGAAACAGACGAGTTCGGTGGGATATAGTTGTTCACGGGTCGTCGTGGGAAGTAGTCGTACATGACAATGGTAGTGGAAGTAGTGGTTCACGTTCTAGAAGCGGCTCACGACGATTGTAGTCAAACTTGGCGATCCGAAGGGGCTACTTGGCGAACAACGATCATCGTGGTACTTGTCGAGTCATGAAGTCAAACTCGAAGGTCTTGTCGGATCCACAGCGACGGTGGTCGTACATGGTTCGTAGATGTTCGAGCCGTCTTGTTCTTGGAGGAAGAGAACACATGGCGATAGAGAGGTACGTGTCGGTGGTAGTCGAACTTGGCGGGCGTCATGTAACGTACACTTCGAGGGGCTTGGCGTGTCCAAAACTTAGCAGCACAAGGTCCCGGTTGCGGTCGTGTAGTTGAACTTGGTGGACATCCGAGTCTTGCGGGGCTCTGGTTGATGAAGGGTTTTTGGAGCTGCGGTCTTGGCGCACAGCGAACAACAATGCGTGCATGCCAACAGAGAAGAAAGCAGAGTCGGCCGGTGGTGTGGGACGACGCCGGGGTCGTGGTGGTCTAGCAAGGAGCCACCCCACGGCCTCGAGGTGGATGGCCGACCATGGCAAGCAGGAGGCGGGGCGAGGTGGATCGGGACGAGGGCGCAGCGCGTGTGTGGAGAGGAGTTCAGCAGTAGGGCGAGGCAAGGGGCGACAGAGCGCCGTGGATCAGGCAAAAGAGGGCCATCGGGAGGCGGTGGATCGGGAGGTTCTCCTGATCGGGATGTGGATGGAGGGGATCGGGGCTCCTCATCCCTGCCTGTGGCGGCGCGACGGAGCGAGTGGAGGGAGGAAGAGATCGGGAGCACAGAGGGGATCGAGGCTAGGGTTAAGAGGAGGTTGGATGGGCCTTGGGCCATTTCGATGGAGAGGAAAAAGGCCCAGAGGTTTTCTCGGCTGGTTAAGGAAAAATAAAAGAAGGTTCTCCTTTCTCTTCTAAAGGAAAAGAACAGAGAAGCCAACTTATTTATTTGGAGGGCCAAATAACTCCAGGTTAAGCTGAAATTTGGCATGTGGCCTCTTCGAAATATTTCGAAGCTCCACAACAAAATTGGACAAAAGGGAGAAGGATCAAGGATTTTAAATATTTAGAAACGAAAGGAACTTTGAATTGCAAGTGGGTTGTGGTTAATTCCAAATTAATGGAGTATTTCTAATAGCTTCATAAATATTGAGAGGATATGTTATAAAGAGAAATCACCATGCGAATTCCGTCGATTTAAATAGATCAACGATCTATGCAATTTATTTAGCTAAGTTTTTTAAAAAGGCATGCAATGCAAAAGATGCCATGATGAATGCAACAAACAAAATAAATCATACGGCGGCAACGAAGAACATGGGAGGCTTCTGGAGCGTCGGTCTCGGGGCGTTACAATAACTCATGGACTCGATTACATAGGTAGATCACAAAGCAAAACTCAAAGACTAAATCATACTAAAAACTTTATTCTACTAAACCGAGATATAATCAAAATGATCGAACTAAGAAAAACGATAAAGGTAAAGATGTGATGATGATACGATACCGGGACACCTCCCCCAAGCTTGGCAGTTTCCAAGGGGCGTGCCCATACCCATATATTTAGATCTCTTTCTTCGAAGGTGATGATGATGGAGTTGATGATGTTGTAGGCTTGTCCTCCATCTTCCAAGGCGTAGGTTCACCATCATAAAAGGATGAACGAGCCTCCGGGATCCTCAAATCTACAGCCAAACTCATCCTCTTAAATCTGTATTCATACTCATAGTTTTGGTTCTGCAGGTCATAGATCTGGGCTTGGAGATGCTCGATTTTCTCAAGAAGCTTGAAGATGGCCTTCCCGATGTTCTTGGCGTCCAGCTTGTGGTCACGGGTAAATTCCATGATTGGCGCTGAGTCCACGTTCCACACCATCCCTTGGCACTTGAAGACTTGCTGCTCCATTGCTTCGAGCCCTATCTCCACGCTTCCGGTCTTCTTTGGCCCTTGAACATCACTGATGTGCAGCACCCTCTCATGCATCTCAATGGTTTGAGGGTGTTGCAACTCCTCCGCAGGGTAGGGGTTGATGACCTTCTTGAAGAACATGTCCTTCAGAGTGCTTGGGGATGTCATAGCGATCTAGATCTGTCAGAAAAACAGCTCGAAACAAGAACAGAGGCTTTTGCTGTGGTACGGTGGTCAAAACCTTCGGGAGATTACATAATGAATTTTTACCGACCAAAAGAAGTGTTCTGCAAGAAAACGGAGTCCGAAGGGCACATGATGTGGCCACAAGCCAGGGAGGCACGCTCAGGGGGGTAGGGCGCGCCCCCAGGGCTTGTCGCCTCCTCATGCACTTTTCGGACTACTTTTAATTTTCCTATTTTTTTAAATATTCCAAAACAGAGTAAAATTTCCATTGGAAAAGTTTTGGAGTCGGTTTACTTACCGTACCACATACCTATTCCTTTTCAGAGTCTGAAACATTCTGGTAAGTCTCCCTTATGTACTCCTCCGGTGTTATGGTATTAATTACATTGGTTTCAACATTTATTGGAGTACCTGAGATATAATGTTTGATTCTTTGACCGTTTACCACTTTTGGGTTGGTCCCTTCGGAGTTGTTGGTCTTGATAGCACCGGAACGGTAAACCTCCTCGATAATGTAAGGACCTTCCCATTTAGAGAGAAGCTTTCCTGCAAAAAATCTTAAACGAGAATTGTATAGCAAGACATGGTCACCTACATTAAATTCATGCTTTTGTATCCTTTTGTCATGCCATCTTTTAGCTTTTTCTTTAAACAACTTGGCATTTTCGTAGGCTTGAGTTCTCCATTCATCAAGTGAACTGATCTCAAATAACCTCTTTTCACCGGCAAGTTTGAAATCATAGTTGAGCTCTTTAATAGCCCAATAAGCTTTATGTTCTAGTTCAAGAGGTAAGTGGCATGCTTTTCCATAAACCATTTTATACGGGGACATACCCATAGGGTTCTTATAAGCAGTTCTATAAGCCCATAATGCATCATCAAGTTTCTTAGACCAATTCTTTCTAGATCTATTAACAGAGTCTTTTGCAAAATCAATTTTATTTCTCGAATACTCAATTCTACTTGACCACTAGACTGAGGATGATATGGAGATGCAATTCTATGATTAACATCATACTTAGCAAGCAATTTACGGAAAGCACCATGAATAAAATGTGAACCACCATCAGTCATCAAATATCTAGGGACTCCAAACCTCGGGAAAATAACTTCTTTAAGCATTTTAATAGAAGTGTTATGATCAACACTACTAGTTGGAATAGCTTCTACCCACTTAATAACGTAATCAACAACAACTAAAATATGTGTATACACATTAGAGGAAGGAAAGGGTCCCTTATAATCAAAGCCTCAAACATCGAATGGTTCAACAACAAGTGAATATTTCACAGGCATTTCCTGACACCTACTAATATTACCAATTCTTGGACATTCATCACAAGACAAGACATACTTACGATCATCTTTGAAAAGAGTAGGCTAATAAAAACCAGACTGTAATACCTTGTGTGCAGTTCTATCTCCAGCATGGTGTCCACCGTAGGCTTCGGAGTGACACTTGCGTAGGATCTGTTCCTGTTCATGCTCAGGTACACAACGTCTAATAACACCATCTACTCCTTCTTTATAAAGGTGTGGGTCATCTCAAAAGTAATGTCTTAAATCATAGAAAAACTTTTTCTTTTGCCGGTATGTGAAACTAGGTGGTATAAATTTAGCAACAATGTAATTAGCATAATCAGCATACCATGGAGCACTACAAGAAGCTATTATGACAACTAGTTGTTCTTCCGGAAAGCTATCATCAATAGGTAGTGGGTCATCAAGAACATTCTCTAACCTAGACAAGTTGTCTGCTACGGGGTTCTCAGTACCCTTTGTATCAATAATATGCAAATCAAGTTCTTGTAGTAAGAGAACCCATCTAATAAGTCTAGTTTTAGCATCCTTCTTTTCCATAAGGTATTTAATAGCAGCGTGATCGGTGTGAACAGTTACTTTGGAATCAACAATATAAGATCTGAACTTATCACAAGAAAAGACAACTGTTAAAATTCTTTTTCAGTAGTAGCATAATTTCTTTGAGCACTGTCTAGAGTTTTACTAACATAATGAATAACATTCAATTTCTTATCAACTTTTTGTCCTAGAACAGCACCAACATCATAATCACTAGCATCGCACATAATTTCAAAGGGTATATTCCAATCAGGTGGTTGAACAATAGGTGCAGAAATTAAGGCTTTCTTAAGTATTTCATAAGCTTCTACACAATCATCATAAAAAAATGGAACATCTTTTTGCAAAATATTAGTAAGAGGCCTAGAAATTTTTGAGAAGTCTTTAATAAATCTCCTATAAAAACCAGCATGACCAAGGAAACTTCTGATACCTTTGATATCTTTAGGACACAACATCTTTTCAATAGCATCAACTTTAGCTTTATCCACTTCAATACCTCTTTCTGAAATTTTATGCCCGGCACTTCTCCCAATTCAAGCCGAGATTAGTTTCTTCACACCTCTGCAAAACTCGATCAAGGTTGCTTAAGCAATCATCAAAAGAAGTATCGTAAACGGAGAAATCATCCATGAAAACCTCAACAATCTTTTCACAAAAGTCAGAGAATATAGCAGTCATACATCTTTGAAAGGTAGCAGGTACATTGCATAAACCAAAAGGCATACGTCTATAAGCATAGGTACAGAAAGGGCAACTAAAAGTAGTTTTTTCTTGAACCTCTTGTGACACGGGTATTTGAGAGAAACCAGAATAACCATCTAGAAAGCAAAAATGTGTATGTTTGGATAGTCTTTCTAGCATTTGACCAATAAAAGGTAGAGGGTAATGATCTTTCCTAGTAGCTTTGTTTAATTTTCTAAAATCGATTACTATTCTATAACCTGTAACAATTCTTTGTGGGATCAATTCATTCTTATCATTGGAAACAACAGTAATACCTCCCTTCTTAGGGACACAATGAACAAGATTTACCCAACTACTATCAGCAATAAGATAAATTATACTTACTTCCAGAAGCTTTAATATTTCATTTCTCACCACTTCTTTCATCTTAGGATTTAACCGTCGTTGGTGATCAACAATTAGTTTAGCATCAAGCTCCATATTAATTTTATGCTGACATAGAGTGGGACTAATGCCCTTAAGATCATCCAGGGTATATCCAATAGCGGCACGGTGCTTCTTCAGAGTTTTCAATAATTTCTTTTCTTCATGCTCTGAAAGGTTAGCACTAATAATAACAGGATATATCTTCTTTTCACCAAGATAAGCATATTTCATAGTATCAGGCAATTGTTTAAGATCGAACATAGGATCACTCATGGTTGGTAGAGGATCTCCAAGAGTTTCAACAGGTAAATTGTGTTTCAAAATAGGCATCTATTTAAACAAAATCTCATCTAATTCCTTTCTTTCATTCATAAACATATCATTTTCATGGTCAAGCAAATAGTGTTCTAAAGGATCAGTAGGAGGCACACCAATAGAAGCAAGACCAATAATTTCATATTTACTAGGCAATTCTTTATCATGAGGTTGTCTACGAAATTTGGAGAAATTAAACTCATGAGACACATCCCCAAAACTTACACTAACAGTTTCTTTCTCGCAATCTATCTTAGCATTGACAGTGTTCAAGAAAGGTCTACCAAATATAATGGGACAAAAATCATCTTGTGGGGAACCAAGAACAAAAAAATCAATAGGATATTTTATTTTCCCACACAGGACTTCAACATCTATAACAATCCCAGTTGGTGAGATAGTACTCTATTGGAAAGCTTAATAGTAACATAGATACCTTCTATCTCAGTAGGTGCAATATCATTCATAATTTCTTGATATAAGGTAAAAGGAATTGCACTCACACTAGCACCCAAATCACATAAGCCATGATAACAATGATCTCCTATTTTAATGGAAACAACATGCATGCCAACAACAGGTCTATGTTTATCTTTATTATCGAGTCTAGCAATTCTAGTAGCTTCATCATAGAAATAAATAACATGCCCCTCAATATTATCAACCAAGAGATATTTAACCATAGCAATACTAGGTTCAACTTTAATTTGCTCAAGGGGTGTAGGTGTTCTAGTATAACTCTTATGAATCACAGCTGAAGCTTTAGCATGATCTTTTATCCTAACAGGGAAATGTGGTTTCTGAATATAAGCAGTAGGAATAACATGATCAACATTATAAGTAATAGTTTCTTCCTCAGCTTTAATAGGTTCTACTACTTTCACTGCAATGGGAGGATGATATTTAAACCACTTCTCCTTGGGGAGATCAACATGAGTAGCAAATGATTCACAGAAAGAAGCTACTACCTCAGAGTCAAGTCCATATTTAGTGCTAAATTCACTAAAAGCATCGATATCCATGAAAGATTTAACACAATCAAACTTAAGGTTTATACCTGACTCCTTACCTTCATCGAGCTCCCAATCTTCATAGTTGTGTTTAATTCTTTCCAATAAGTCCCATTTGAATTCAATAGTCTTCTTCAAAAAGAACCTGTACAAGAAGTATCGAGCATGGATTGATCATTACGAGAAAGCCGAGCATAAAAATTCTGAATAATAATTTCTCTTGAGAGCTCATGATTGGGGCACGAATATAACATTGACTTAAGCCTCCCCCAAGCTTGAGCGATACTTTCTCCTTCATGAAGCCAAAAAATCATAAATATAATTCCGATCACGATGAACCAGATGCATAGGATAATTTTTTTGATGAAATTTCAATTTCAATCGGTTATAATTCCAAGTCCCGGTATCATCACATAGCCTATACCATGTCAATGCCTTATCCTTCAAAGATAAAGGAAAGACCTTCTTCTTGACTTCATCCTTGTGCAAACCTGAAATCTTGAATAATCCACAAACTTCATCCACATATATTAGATGCATATCAGGATGTAATGTTCCATCTCCTGCATAAGGATTAGCTAGCAGTTTATTTATCATACCCGAAGGAATTTCATAATAAATATTTTCAGTAGGTTCAGTATGTTTAGGAGCAACTTCTTGCTCTACCGGTCGGGGTGAAGATACCCTGAACAAGTCCATCAAACGATTATTTTCCATAGTGACAAGTGACAGTAAATTTCAGCATGTAATATAAATATTTCCTTACCAAAGGCGCTTCACCGTCAGGAACGGCGCCAGAAAAGAGTCTTGATGACCCAAAAGTATAGGGGGTCTATCTTAGTCCTTTCGATAAGTAAGAGTGTCAAACCCAACGAGGAGCAGAAGGAAATGACAAGCGGTTTTCGGCAAGGTATTCTCTGCAAGCACTGAAATTATTGGTAACATAAAGTTATGTGATAAGATAATTCGTAACAGATAACAAGTAAGAAATATAACTAAGGTGCAGCAAGGTGGCCCAATCCTTTTTGTAGCAAAGTATAATCCTGGACAAACTCTTATATAAAGAAAAGCGCTCCCGAGGACACATGGGAATTATTGTCAAGTTAGTTTTCATGATGCTGATTTGATTCGCGTTCGTTACTTTGATAATTTGATATATGGGTGGACCGGTGCTTGGGTGCTGTCCTTACTTGGACAAGACTCCCGCTTATGATTAACCCCTATCGAAAGCATCCGCAACTACGAAAGAAGAATTAAGATAAATCTAACCATAGCATGAAACATGTGGATCCAAATCAGCCCCTTACGAAGCAACATATAAACTAGGGTTTAAGCTTCTGTCACTCTAGCAACCCATCATCTAGTTATTACTTCCCAATGCCTTCCCCTAGGCCCAAATCATGGTGAAGTGTCATGTAGTCAACGTTCACATCACACCACTAGAGGAAAGAGAACATACATCTCATCAAAATATCGAACGAATACCAAATTCACATGATTACTTCTAACAAGACTTCTCCCATGTCCTCAGGAACAAACGTAATTACTCACAAAGCATATTCATGTTCATAATCAGAGGGTTATTGAATATCATTAAGGATCTAAACATACAATTTTCCACCGAATAAACCAACTAGCATCAACTACAAGGAGTAATCAACACTACTAGCAACCCGTAGGTACCAATCTGAGGTTTTGAGACAAAAATCGGATACAAGAGATGAAGTAGGGTTTGAGAGGAGATGGTGCTGGTGAAGATGTTGATGGAGATTGACCCCCTCTCGATGAGAGGATCGTTAGTGATGACGATGGCTTCGATTTCCCCCTCCGGGAGGGAAGTTTCCCTGATAGAACAGCTCCGCCGGAGCCCTACACTACAAAAAAAGACACATCCGTGACATTTTGGGCCAATGAATTTTTTCTGCCATACTTAGGACACTTCTATGATGATAATTGTGACAAAACCCGGTATCATCATAGATGTGGTGGGGTCCTACTTCTATGACAAAAAATCATGACAGAAAATGGGCTTTTTGTCCTGGGCGGGACGGAGACGCAGCTGCATGACATTCTTTGGGCCGTCCATGAAGGAAAAAACCGTGGTAGAAGCGAGGGCCAGGAAAATATTGGGTGTTCCCGGTTACGGTGGGTGGTCGGGGCCGAGCGATGCGCGTTTCTCTTGTACACGCACGCGCGTGGGTGCGAGGCGTTGGGCTCTAACTGAACCCGAGCGAGGCGTTGGGCTCTAATCGAACCCGGCGACAGACTGCAGCTACGCGTTACTGAACCCGAGCGATCGATCGATAGCTGTTAACTGAACCCGATCAAGCGATTCCTTTGCTACTGCTGCTAACTGAAGCCGATCGATGCTGCCCCTGGATGGACAGTGAGCGTTGCTGGGGGGTTTGGATGAACAGTTCCCGGTGGGGGTGGATGAACAGGACACCGTGGTGTTGCCTCTGGATGAACAGGACCCCGATCGATCGAGCCGGTTGGGGCTGGATGAACAGGACCCCGTGGAGGGCTGGATGAACAGGACCACTCCGTGGAGGGCTGGATGAACAATAGATGGTGGAGGGCTGGATGAACAGTAGCTCGTGGAGGGGTGGTTAAACAGGAGCCCGTGGAGAGGGATGGTTGAGCGAGAGCGGTGGAGTAAGCGCGGTGGAGGCTGGATGAACAGGAGCCCGTGGATGAACAGTCGCAGGTGGAGGCTGCAGGAGGTCGACTATGGATGAACAGTATCCCGTAGAGGCTGGAGGGGGTCGATGGTGGAGATGAATAGTATCCCGTGGAGTCCCGTTTTGCGGTACGCCACACCCCTCCCGATGAACAAGACCCCCGTTTCGACCGTAGCGCTCCAACACAAGTCCGTTTCCTCCGTTTTGCGGTACGCCAGACCCCTCCCGATGAACAGGATCCCGTTTCGATCGTGGCCGGTCGAACATAAGGTCGTTTCCTCCGTTCTGCGGTACGCCAGGCCTCGTTTCCATCGGCTGTTCCGTCCAAGCCCTCCCGATGAACACGACAACGCATTCCGTTCCGACCCAGCCGATTGGCTCCCCATGAACACGACGATGACGCAGTTTCTCCGTTCCGACCCAGCCATGTACACGAGCCCTGGCCGTACGTATGCGCGAGTAGGCATTCGAGACCCTACCCATATGTACGTACGTGGCCGTATTTTCTTTCTTACACACTGGCCGCTGTACGTATGTGTACATGCTACGTGCGCGCCTCTACTACGACACGTGCGCGCCTCTACATCGACCAATATGTACGTACACGTTCGCAACCAGAATGACAACGCTACGTATGCTTCGACCAGGTGGGTCCCGACTGTCAGTCACTTCCTTGTCTGCGAAGATGTAGCTGGTGGGTGCCAGTAGTCAGGGGCGGATTGCTTTTTTTGCCCGGACGCACTTCCTTGCGTGCGAAGATGTAGCTGGTGGGTCCCAGCAGTCAGGGGGAAACGTTTTTTTGCAAAATACGGTGGCCCGTCCGGTGGGTCCCTGCTATCAGGTGGAGGAATAATTATTTTGCGCGTAATAAGGAGGCACTTCCTTGCGGCCGCCGTGGACCCAGCTGCCAGCCTCTCCACGTACAGTACTCTTTCGATGGAAGTCGTTCTTTGACCATATTGACCACACCACGTCGAGAGCACCAGGGCGGTGGACGACGGCGAGGCCTAGGAAGGGGACGACACGGAGCCGGGGAAGACGCGACAGTGGAAGCCCGCACGGAGAGGAGTACGAGGGTTCACTGGTTCGGCTGCGGTGTGAGGCTGCCGTCGCCGCAGGGCCTGGCCAGCGGTGGGAATAGTAGGGGTGGTGAGGCCTCATGGCAAGCCTGACCGACCACGGAGGCAGGAGCATGCGGCACGACCGGGCGCTGCTTTGGGTATTTGGAGCAAGAAGACCAGAGGTTGAAGAAGCACTACGGCCGTTGGATGGACATTATGCGATCCTTTGGAGCTAGAATCGTTCATATTGACTAAGTTGACAAAGCACTCCATCCCCGTCAACTTAGTAGGCCCACAAGTCAGCCTCCCACCAAGGTGGGTCCCAACTAGCAGGGGGAGTATTCATTTTTTTGTGCGTAAGGGGAAAACGTTTTTTTTCACCAAATACGGTGGCCCGTCCGGTGGGTCCCTGCTGTCAGGTGGAGGAATAATTATTTTACGCGCAATAAGGAGGCACTTCCTTGCGGCTGCCCTGGACTCAGCTGTCAGCCTCTCTACGTACAGTACTCTTCCGACGGAAGTCGTTCCTTGACCACGTTAACCACAACGCGCCGAGAGCACCAGGGTGGTGGACGACGGCGAGCGGCGAGGCCTAGGAAGGGGACAACACGGAGCCGGGGAAGACGCGACAGTGGAAGCCCACACGGAGAGGAGTACGAGGGTTCACTGGTTCGGCTGCGGTGTGAGGCTGCCGTCGCCGCAGAATAACATGGGGTGTGGGTGAGTGGAGAGATGGCCTGGCCAGCGGTGTGAGTAGTAGGGGGCGGTGAGGCCTCCGCGGCAGCACAACCGGCCACGGGAGGCAGGAGCAGGCGGCACGACCGACACTCCTTTGGGCGGCTGGAGCAAGAAGACCAGAGGTTGAAGAAGCACTACGGCCGTTGGATGGACATCGTACGGTCACTGCAGATAGAATCGTTCATATTGACTAAGTTAACAAAGCCCTTGGTACGCGTCAACTTAGTAGGCCCACAGGTCAGCTTCTGAAATGGTGCGCCCCAGATGTCAGGGGGAGGAATCATTTTTTGGGCGGGTGAAGCTAGAATATCCGAGTTTGAAGAAGAAGCACGGCATCCGTTGGATGGACATCCAACGGCCACTGCTGCTAGAACCGTGTGTTGACTATAATAAGTTGACAAAGCCTTGCATACGCGTCAACTTCTTTTTTTAGGGGACGCGTCAACTTAGTAGGCCCACAAGAGTGCGGCAGAGAACTTATAGCCCATTTGCGATTTGTAAGAATGTACAACCCATTTTTGAATTCTAATGGAATTTACTACAACCCATTTACAGTTTGTTAAAAGTACATCCCATTTTCTAGCTAGGACAACGATTAATAATTTCAACTAACTGTTCAAGACAGAATTCAATAAAATTTCCCAAATTTTGATGGGATCCGAAATATTTTTATCCCAAAATTTCTAGTCAGATTAAATATAAATTTGTATTACGTAAAAATCTAACGAAACATTGCGCGCACAACAATTAAAAATTAAGATTTTCAAAATCCATAAATAATATTTTATAAACTAATTTAGTGCTTGGTGCATTTTTTATAGTTCTTGCCAGTTTTTATAATTACATCCCATTTATTATTTTTTAAAGCCCATTTTCCTGTTAAGCCTAATGCATCCCTCCTAGGAAAGATTTGCAGCCCAGCGGGGCGGAGAATAACAAGTTGACCTTGCCTGGGTATTCCTCAAAAGACCGTATAGCTGGGCTAGCCATTTTCATCTTGAAAAAAATTAATATCTGGGCTGGATATCTGAACAACAACGAAAACATCGACAAGAAAAACTCTGCAGTGCTCACGCCTCAAAAACACAAATACTGCTCGAGATGCTTGGTCCCAGCTGTCGGCCGCACCTTGTGCAATTCTCTCGTTTATATTGACTACATAGATTGACAATGGTGTGGGACCGTGATGTCAGGAAACCAGGAGGAAGCAAAAAATATATAGTTGTACATAATAAGGAGGCACTTGCGTACGTACGGCCATGGCCCTAGTGGGTCCCTACTATCATCCAGTCAAAATAAAGTCATCTCCTGAATCCTCATGTTCATTGACCATGTTAACAATGCTCGGCGCCACGACGAGCGCAACAACTCGAAGGATGACGGAGAGGGCCTCGCGGGCCCTACGGTTGGTCTGATACAGCGCTCGCTGCTCATTCAGGAAGCCAGGATCATCGGACACCTATGAGCACCTTCGAGAGACTGAGACGGCATGAAACGGTAAGGCTGCGCTTGGGAGCTCTGGTTTATTTCACACCTGTATTAAGATACAAGTGTAATTTACTCGTCATCAAAAACAACGAGTAAAATACAGGCGTAATGAAACCGAGGGCCCGAGGTCTGTAACTAAAACCGGCGGGTTACGCGTGTAATTTGAGAGACCGATGTATATTTTACTAGTCGAAAACGACCAACCAAGCGCTTCGCCCGAGACCATCTGCTTTTATTTACAAGCGGTTTTGGTTGGAAAACACGATCCAATCACGGCCTAAGATGATGAGTTCGTCGGAAGATCATATGGTTTCACGTCTAACCTACCCGACTTGTCGTATAGGCTATGAATGAAACATAAGACGATGAACTTCTTAAGCACGGAAACAACAGAAGAGGATGATCTTCCTAACAAGCAAATTACTGGCATTAGATCAACATGCAAAACAATACGAAGCATTATTCTCAGGAGGCACGGTGAACAGCTCGTGATGCCGCATGCCACAACATTCGAAGCTCAACTTTGCAATCAAACACAAGGCCTGGCATAACATAGATAATATTCAGAAAAAACTCTTAAAATATCATACATAAGTCAACAGTCATGTGACTATGCATCTCAGTAGAGTAAATATTTACTTCTGAACTGAAGACATGAATAGGAAAAAACGACCGACGTTGCTCACAGCAAAGGGCGTCCCACTCAAAAATATCAAATGCATGTCTTCTGGCTAACATCAATGAGCAAAAATTGACAAGGTTTTGCGATTCCAATATATTAAACTAATGTCAACTTTGACAAGCTTTTCCCATTCAAAATATGTAATGCCTATGATTGCGCAACGGGTAGGGTTTGTCATCAGTTTGTCATCTGATAGTCCGGTGGCTCAAGGTGACGACGAATGATTAGAGAACCATTCGATGTATTGTGCATGATGAAGTATTATGGACATTTTGTGCAGTTCCCCTAAAATCAAGCTGAGCATCCCTGTGGATTTCGTATTTATATGCTGCCAGAAAACAAAGACACATCAGCACATACATGAATATTGGCCCCAGTGTCAACCCACCAATCGGTGGACTAACAAACTGAAAGTACGGTAAAAAGATTACCATACCCAGATGCCCCATCATTGTTGCTTAGAGTGACATTGCAGACTTGGAGTCCGTCACGGCTTCTTGGTACTTGTTTGGGCACTTGTTTGCCCAAAGTGTTCCTTCGAACCACAAGTAAAGCAGCCATCTCTCCTTTTGTCTTTCTTCTTACCCTTCTTAATGGCCGTATTGGCAGCACCATTCAAACATATAGTCCGGTGGCTCAAGGTGACGACGAATGATTAGAGAACCATTCGATGTATTGTGCATGATGAAATATTATGGAGGACACAAACCATCTGGACATTTTGTGCAGTTCCACTAAAATCAAGCTGAGCATCCCTGTGGATCTCGTATTTATATGCTGCAAGAAAACAAAGACACAACAGCACACACATGAATATTGGCCCTAGTGTCAACCCACCAATCAGTGGACTAACAAACTGAAAGTACGGTAAACAGATTACCATGCCCAGATGCCCCATCATTGTTGCTTAGAATGACATTGACAGATTTGGAGTCCTGTCCTGGCTTCCTGTACTTGTTTGGGCACTTTTTGCCCAGTGCACTCCACGTGTTGTAGAGTTTCCTATGCTCTCTGCAGCCTAGTCATGTCACCAGCGTCTACTAATACTCTGTAAAGCTTCTCGATCATTCCTTGTTTAATATAGCACAAACAGTGACTGCTTCTTTCTGCCAAGTGGTAAGACCAACTGGACCCACTAATGCAGCAGTTTGCCTTAGACACATTGGCTCCTTTTGTGCAGTTCAACTAAAATCAAAGTCGGAATAAAACCGAGCTTTAATTTTGATATCCCTGTAAGCAACAAAAGGTATAAGGGAAACATTACTGAGAAATAACGGTTGATGACTTGTACTCCCAGAAGAAAAACATCTACTGATCTACCTTATCTTAATGGGAAACAAAGCAGGAGAGTAGCAATTCTCAATTAGTGTGATTCATTCATATTAACTGAGACATTATCTTAACAATGCCTTGTTTCAACATGTATAAAGAACGACAAAGCGAAAAGTATCATTCCTAAAACAATGCGATCGATTCATTTTAACAAAGACATTATCTTAACAATACCTTGGTTAAACATGTAGAAAGAACTACAAAGCAGGATAGTACCATTTGTAAAACAACATGGCGATATATAATAACAGAGACATTATCTGAACAATACATTTCTTAAACATGTACTCCGGTGATCCCTAATGAAATGGTACTCCCGCCGATCTCTAACAAGTGTTGCAGTTTTGAACTAAGATTCAGAGTTAATTACGAGGAAAGTCGGTCTTGAGCTTTCAAGACCAAGATTTGAAACAACTCATGAGGAAGACTGAGAGAGATCTCAACACATATATGGAAATCTGGTCTCATTTGTGCAGTTCCACCAAAATTAAGCGAAGCAAAATGTCATAATAGCAACAAGTTGAATAGATATCCCTGTTTTAACAGAGGCAAAAAGGAATCAATTATGGCCAATAAAGGAGGATGAAACATGCGCCACAAAATGGTAATCCCGCCAATCCCTAACAAGTGTTGCAGTTTTGAAATAAGAGTCGATGAGTTAATTACGAGAGTGGCATTGCTTAATTTTACCAGTGACATTAGATTAACAAAAAGCATAAAAGTTCCAGGGAGAGTGGGCGCAACAACAACATGTGCTTCCATCTACTTATAAAGGGGTGATCAGAGTTTGTTGTAACAAAGCAACAAGCATAATGTCTGGGTTGGTCCCATTTTTGTTCACTACTTAATGGGAAAAGACAGCAATACAATAGCTTCAATTCAACATTTATTTAAAACAATACCAATACAAGTAGCACATCATCTCAAAACACACTGCACGATCATGTGGATGAAGGAACGTACCAACCTGTCATGACGCACACAAGATCACATACGAATCTGCCAACACGAATAGGAAATCCAATCTCGTTTTGTGTAGTTACTCTGAAATCAAGTAAAGTCGCCGGTGTGACATTTGAGTTTTCTATAACAACAAGTTGAATAGATATCCCTGATTTAACGGAGGCAAAAAAGGAAACAATTACTGCCAATAAAGGAGGATGAAACATGCGGCCACAAAAAGAAGCATCTAACTTATCTTGATGGAAAACAAAGTATAGGACAATAGCATTTCTAAAACGGTTGCATTGATTCATATTAACAGTAGTTCAGTAGTTAATTCTGAGAGTGGCATTGCTTACAATACAATAGCTTCAATTCAACATTTATTTAAAACAGTACCAATAGAAGTAGCACAACATCTCAAAACACACTGCACGATCATGTGGATGGGACATGGGACATGCCAGCACCATGTGCGTCCACACGTATAAAAGGGTGATGCAGAGTATGTAGCCAAGCAGCATATCTGCGTTGGTCCCATATTTGTTCTCTTTGAAACTTTTTCCGATGTGAGGGCAGCAAATCTAGTCCTGCACAAACTACCCGACCCCCCAGTTTCTTTCCCTTTTCAACAAAGAGTTTGGTTCCTTACAGATGTGTGTACTAGGTTACCCCCTTTTTCCCTTTTCGACCATCAAAGCGTCTGGATAGCTAGTCTATACTACTTTCCCTCCCTCCTTTCCTCATTGAACCACGTCCTAGATTCATGCTCCACCCCACCACACCCTTCTTTCCTCTTTGAACCAAGACCTAGATTCGACTACAAAATCGAAAAAGATCATCATGCAGCTAGACCAATGACGGTTTCAAAGAAACTTATACCTTAGGGTCGGCGGGATGTGGCAAGGCATGTGGCGGGAGGTCGGATCTGCCCACACTACGTACGACAGCGAGGAAGAAGGGGTCGGTGGCCCTCCCGCACAGGCGCTGGGTGAAAGATAAAAGCGCAGCCGGCAGTGGATTGCCTCCCTCGCCGAAGGCGATAGAGTGAACGCTGCACCTCCTCCCCTTCCCGGTGTGACGGGATCCGGACTCCTCCTTCGCCATCTGTGAGGGGGGTGTGAAAGACAGAGGCCACTACGCAGTCTTGTTTAGATCTGGTGAAGAGGGTGAGAGACAGTGAATATAGCAAACCCTAGCAAAGCAACGCTGAGCCTCCAGCGTGTGTGTGTATATATATATATATATGTAGTGTGGTGAGAGTGTGGAGAGTGCAAACCCTAGCGAACAAGCGCTGAGGCTCCAGCTTATATATATATACTATAGTACGGACTGAGCTCTGCTGCCTTAGCTGCACCTGCTTTTGGATGTATGATAGGTGGGCCAGCCACATTTTGGGCCCACCTGTCATAAACCCAAAGGCAGGTGCACTAAAGTCAATGAAGCTGCGTCCATATAGTACTCGTGTATACGACTAACATACAGTGGAGTGGTTTTCTTATTCTCTCCATAACAATCGTTTTAAATTGTGTAAGTACGAAACGAAACTCTTTATTTAACGTACCAGTGAAGAAAACTACTACTCCCTCTGTTCCTAAATATTTGTCTTTCTACAGATTTCAACAAATGACTACATACGGAGCAAAATGAGTGAATCTACACTGTAAAAAATGTCTATATACATCCGTATGTGGTAGTCCATTGCAAACCACTTGAAAGACAACTATTTAGGAATGGAGGGAGTACTTCCGATGAACTAACGATCCATGTGTCCTGGTCGCACTTCCTGTCCGTCACGTGCGGTACACTACCCTTCCTTAAGTGAACAACCACACATGCGCCAAATTATCGGAAACGCGTGAGAGTGTGTACAAATAAAGAATTTTAATTTCAATTATCGGAAAGGTTTGAGAGTATGTACAATTTGCCCTCTCTAATAATTATGGTTTGTTGTGTTTGGCCTAAACTTGGTCAAACTTTACAAAGTTTGACTTCAGTCAAATCTAATATGCGGAGTAAATAAAAATGGAGGGCTACTACATCCTTCCGGGTTTTTAGTCCACACCATTTTTAATCAAAGTTAATAGCTGGACAAATAAAATTACAGGGGAGCTGGAGACAAAGTTGTGAGAAGGCTTAGAAATCAATACAAAACTTATGCTCTTAGTACCAACATCGCGAGGAAACATTTGGTTCATAGCCAATTGTGTGATAAAATTGCACCAACATGAAAGACGACTGCATCTCCAATGCAACCAAGGTGAACTGAGGAAGGATATCATCTTTGTGGGTAACAAGCAAAGAGCACTGATGTAAGACAACTTGTTTTTCATTGAAAATCGATCAGCTTCACCAGCCGACGCAACCATGAGGCGCAACCATGAGCATCGATAGGTCATCGTGGTGATGCATCATCCATTTGGCATCAAGTTTGGGTGAGGCACCTATGAAGTTCGACAAATCCTCACCGTGGTCTATTTCTTCTCAGTAGTCAAGCTCGAGGAAGGAAGAACCACGTGGCAGAGGACAGTGAGGCGGAACAACAATGGCCAACCAATTTTGTGCAGTTCCACTAAAATTGAGGAAGACATGCCCGGGTATGGAGATATGCATCGCTGTTTCCAAAAATATAAAAAGGGATATAGTGTTGTTACTTTGTTTTACAAGATTAACAATGACATCTCAATTGTCAATAAAATTATGAAAAGTACACCAACAAGCGAAGCATCATGATTATCTTGATGGGAACTAAACCAGGATACCCGAGAAAAAAGCATTTCTTCATTTAACCGGTGATAGTATTAGATTAACAGCAGCAATAGGAGCATATGGACAATGACCGCTTTAACCACCATGTACTTTTTGTCGAAACAACATGTATACCTCCACCGAGGCATAAATCAGGACAACTTTTCGAGTGGCATTTCCTCTATAATAGTAGGTGATGTTGGACCAGCCGACGAATCCTAGCTACTATACATGGGGAGCTGGGGAGTAATCGCATAGAAGAAAACCCGCATGCAGCGACCTGGGGAGCTGGACCAGTACAAGAAGTTAACCTCAGGTGGGCGAGATGTCGCTTAGGCAGGCGGGCGGGATCTGCCCACACGACGGCAACGAACAAGGGCGCGGAGAACCTTCGTCCGTGCCAGCGCCGGCTCCGAGAGGACGGTGTGCATCGGCTTCCTCCATCGCCGACGGCGAGAACATCAACACTGCACCTCCTCACCTCCCGCAGCGGACGGGATTCAGCCGAATCTGTGACCATCGGTGAGGAGAGAGATAGTGTGGACACTGTAATATTGTTTTGATATGGAGAGGGTGAGAGAGAGAGAAGCGAGAAACTCTATCAAAAAAGGCTATAATGGAGTAAAACAATCTCTCCATAGAAGTGGTTTTAAATAGAATACACGTGTTCCCGAAAAAAAGAAACGAAAACTGGCGGACAATTTTTTTAACATACCAAGAAAAAGAAAGAAAACTCGATCAAAAACACGCCCCCACTTCCAGGTCGCGAGAGTCGTCGCGCACACACACATAGACATAGACATGCATATCCGTGTTTACATAAAATTCCATTTCCATCTCCATCTCCAATCATATTTTTCCAACTGGCACATTATTTACGTTGTTAATTATATACGCGACAATATTAACGTACATCATCTCTTGTTTGCGGCGTCGGACCGCTGCCACGCCGCTCTGACCAACCCGAACCCTCTTCATCACCAGCGTGCTTCCCTCCGAAGCGGTCGATGCCGCATTCATGCTCGGCCAGAGCGGACGCGACCTCTCTTGGCGGCGGCATTGAAGCGGTAGCGCCGAGAGAGCGCCGCCCGCGCCACTTCCTGGTGCACGCGACTGCTCCGCGTTCAAAGGTCGCAATAGCCTGCCACAACATGCATGTAAAAAGTTCTTGGGAGTCCGTGCTACAGCTAGCTGTCCTCCCCCAACTCGTCAATCTCTTCCAGTAGTACTAGTACTCCATGGCGCGATCCATCAACAAGCAGGCGGGAAAGTTATTGTATACTCGGTTTGCGGTGAGTGGCATGCCGAGCGACCGTGTGGGGTCGAGCTATGGAGGAGGGTGAGACACGAACGCGACATACGTGATTTAAACGTTGGTTTTTCTCGATGGCGCAATCCAACGAAACGAAACGTTGGTTTCTCTCCGTTTCCATTTTTTCTCCGGAAAAACGGAAACTTTCCACTCCATTTTCATTCCTACTCCAAGGTTGCCCCATTACAACATTCCATCAAATACAAAGGAAAACTAACACGCATGCTGATGCACCTCAATGATTCACAGATCATAGCCAATATTTACTTCACAACTGAAGACAAAAGTTGTGAGGCGTGTCTGAAAGAAAAACTCTTGATGGGGTCACTCGACTTAAACCCTAAACCCTAAACATGATTTAATTTCTGGCGAGGTAGAACCTGTCGAAGGAAAGGCGGTAGCACCCTCGGATCATACGATGCTTTTGTGCACTTCCACTAAAATCGGTGAGCATCACGATGGCAAAGATATTGAAGAAGTGTGATTAGAATAATAATCTTGGCACTAGTTCATGAGACATAAACTCATCACAAGTAGAAGCCGGTAGTAGTAGAGAAAGATCGACATGGAGATGGAGCTACGTGGGGAGCTGCGGCAGTGGAGCAAGTCGGCTCCAAAAGGAAGATGGACTACCTGGGACGTCGGGCTGTAGCTAGAAGGGTGGTTGGGACGTGGCATCGGCCCATACCGTGGTGACCCCCGATTGGGACGCACCAACTGTGGATTTTCTCCCTCGCTGATGTCGACCGCGTCTATGCAGAACATTGTTCCATTCCCCCAGCTGCGGGATCAGGTCGGATATGTGACCAGCGGTGTGGCCACCGTCGTTCTATGCTTTTGAAGAGAGCAACCCAAGCAAGCAGGCTTGTAGCTTAGGCTCCTGCTAGTGTATATATAGTGGTTTTCTTTTTCTCTCCATATCAACCATTTTATATTGCGTACGTGTCATTGAAGAGTGAAATGATGGTTGCTTCTTCCGACTAACTTACTGTGTGATTTGGCTGCTCCTTTAGTGGCCCCTACACGTACTCCCCCTACGTGTATGCAACAGTCACACATACACATGGACGCAAAAACGCGCGCGATGCCCTAATGCATGCATGTCCGAGCACACGACGGAACACACACAGTCACGCTCAAGTGCTCAACCTACACGTGCATGCACACACCTACTCAGCCAGGGTGAGCTAGTGACCATATAAACACCGGAAAATGTATATATTGAACGTAATGAGTGTATTATGAAGTCCACTTGCCGTATTTTTACAAATATATAGTGACAGACAGTGTATTTATCTCGTTTGAAATTAAGCCATATTAACCGGAGAGGAGAGAGTATGGACTAGCATTAGTTTGTTGTGTCCCATCAACTTGCCGAACGAGGAGAAGCTTGCAGGACGGGAGAAGCTTGCGCGCGGTGGCTCGCAGGATAAGGAGAAACTTTTGACTAATGCAAGCTCTCCTTCGCTCGAGGCGGTGGGCGTGCTGATTAATTCGGTGTCAGTTGCGAAGCATCTTGTCGGCGTTACAGGAGCAGGGGTCCCAGACTTGCACTGCGGCTGCGGCGTGGCTCAAAGGGGACCATCGGCCCATCTTCATCAACACAAGCTCGGGACCCTCGCGAGGCCAAGCCTTCTTGAGGCGGGCGACATGGAGCTTCCTCGAGCACGGCCTCATCAGGCTGGCTCGCGAGGAGGCGGAGAGATCAAGGCGGGCTACCTCACGAGGTGCCCATGGCGCAAGCCATGACGACCAAGGGCACGGTAGGGGCGCCGGCCAGCAGTGTCCTCCTTTCTTCTTTGGTGCAAAGGGAGCAAACGCAGCGAGAGCATCAAGCAAAGCGTCCATTTGGTGCAACAAGACCAAGACCAGCCCAGCGGCAGGAATGAAGTCATTGTGGAGCCCAAGTGGCGTCACCACCAGATCCTTTGTGGCGAGGACCAACTTTAGTCAGGATAAGTGTACCAGATGTTCCCCTTCAAAATGGCCAATTGTTGGCGCCCTTCCCGCTCAATATTTGGGAAGAGGCCCAGGGCCCTTGCCTATAAATAGGACTAGCCACCCACAGGATAGAGGCATCTAAGAGAGAGAGAGAGAGAGGGAAGGAGAGGAGCGACTGATCTCCTCCTAGCAGTTCATCGCCCGGCCAAGAACAGACCCTCGCGAGGCTGTCCTTCCTTGTATTGTTCATCACCATCAGCCCAAGAGGCAATCCACCACACCACAAATTAGAGTAGGGTATTACACCACAATGGTGGCCCGAACTAGTATAAACCTTGTGTCTCTTGTGTTGTTCCTTTCGTAGTTTAGATCCTAGCGAGGCGGCGGGGTGCAGGTAGGTAGAGGCGAGATCTCCATCGCACCCGGTGTTGAACCTCAAGGGTCTGCGGAACCCGAAATCCGACATTTGGCGCGCCCGGTAGGAGTCTTGGCGGAGTTTTCCTTCCGCCACCGCCGTGACCGCCTCGCGATGAGCAGCGCGCCGCCTCGCGGCCGCCGCTGCGCCAGTGCGAGAGCCGGGGCTCGAGCCTGGCCCGGCCTTCTGTGACGGTGCGGTGGCTGGACAAGTTCAAGCCAACAGACGCTGCCGGCGCTTCTGGCGGCACGACCGATCCGCTGGCCTTCCTGCTGGCGTCGAGGAGGCCGTCCTCGGCTGGAGGTGGCAGCGGGGTCATGGCCAGCTGGCTTCCCATGGCCCTCACCGGCGCTCATGGCGCATGGCTGCTCCACTGCCGGCAGCCTCAAGTGGCCTCTTGGGAAGAGCTCTGCGCCTCTTCCTCACCCACCACGTCGCGCCGGCGCCCCCGGTCGTTGCGGCCCTCCTGGGCGGCTCGCAGACGCCGCCTTCAAGTCACCACGTCAAGCCATTCGTCCGCCGGGTCGGCGCCGCCTCCACGCGGCAGGGGGACCCTCGGACCGGTCGGCGCCCAAGGCCGGTCTGACCTTCAACTCAGAGGATCACCCCTCCAACTCAGCCTGCTCGGGTGCGCTCCCCATGCTGTGCACTCCCACCATCTGCCAGGTGGCCGTCACCAGGACTCTCATTGATGGCGGCGCGGGCCTCAACGTGCTCTCAGTTGAGGCCTTCAACCTCCTCTGCATACCCCGGGAGCGGCTGCAGCCCAGCCGGCCCTTCTCGGGCGTCGGGGGCGGGTCATCCAGCTCCTTGGGACAGATCCGGCTCCCGGTAACTTCGGCACCTACAACAACTTCCCGCGGAGCTGGTCGATTCGACATCACCCCATCGACCTCCCCTAGCGCCATCCTCGGCTACCCAGCATGGCCCAATTCATGGCGCGACTCACCCGACGTACAACCTCATGAAGATTCCCATGAGCAGCGGTGTCCTCACCGTGCCGGGGACACCAGAAGATTGTTGTGAGTGCTCAAGCTCGCCTTCAAGGCGGCGGCGCCAAGACAACCTGCCGGCGGAGACCCCGAGCCCAAGGGGGCTGCGACCCAGAAAAACAGCTGTTCACCCAAGACAAAGCAGAGACCAAGCAAATACCGTCGGCGAGGGCGGGTCCAGCAACGCCACTTTCACCATAGGCTCCAACCTCAAGCCCAAGCTGGAGGAGGCCACAGTCAAGTTCTGCGCACAAACAAGAAGGTATTAAGCAGGAACCTGATCGGTTGGCGGGGATCCATAGAGGCGTGTCGAGCATCACCTCCACGTGTGCCAACGTCGCCCGTGAAGCGTAAAGCGGCGGCAGTCCAGCTGAAAAGCAAGCCTTCATCGTCCGGGAGACCCGCAAACTAGAAGCCGCTGGGGTCATTCGCGAGTCCGATATCCGGATTGGTTGGCCAACCTGTCGTTGTACCAAATAAGGGAGGAAGGGCGCATGTGTGTCGACTTCACCAACCTCAACAAGGCATACCATAAGATCCATTCCGCTCCCTCGCGCCGACCGGATCGTCAATTCCCTTCTGAGTGCGACCTGTTATGCTTCTTGGATGCCTTCTCCGGGTATCACTAGATCAAGATGGCGGTAGAAGGCGTGGAAAAAGCGGCCTTCCTCACGCCGTGTGGGGTGTCTTGCTACGTGCATGCCATTCGGGCTGCATAGCGCAGAAGCGACCTTCCGGTGGTGATGCACATCACCTTGGGTCCGCAGCTCGGGAAGAATGTTGAGGCTTCGTCGATGACATTGTGGTGAAGTCTCGGGAGGCAGAACCACGATACAAGACACTGGAGAAACCTTCGCGAGCCTCAGCGCGGTGAACCTCAGCTCAACCGGAGAAGTGTGTGTTTGGAGTCCCTCGGGCAAGCTCTTGGGCTTCCTCGTATCCCACCGAGGCATCGAGGCTAACCGAAAAAGGTCAAGGTGGTCGAGGACATGAGCCCGCCAAAGACCCTCGTGGAAATGCTGAGAAAATCACTGGCGGCGTGACTGCGCTAGGGCGCTTCATCTCCAAGTTGGGGAGCAGGCGCTACCTTTCTTCGACTAATGAAGAAAAAGGACCCTTTGAATGGTGAAGAGGCCGACAAGGCGTTCAAGATCTCAAGAGGTACCTAACCAGCCCTCCGGTCATGGTGGCCCCACGCCCTTGAGAACCCCTGGTGCTCTACCTCGCCGCCACTCCCTACTCCTTGTGCGCAGCTCTGGTGGCGAGTTAGGGAAAAGCGTCAAACCAAAACCACAAAGCAGCAGCCAGGTCAAAGCAAAGCAGGAACAAGGAAGACCCACAGAAACCACTACCACGGTGAGAAGGATCAGCCGCCGCGAAGGCGCCTTTGGGGACGAAGAGGTCCCTCCCGGACTACCAGCCTCTGGAGGCTCCATCGCCTCGAGGCGCCACGGTCCCAGGCGCCATCGGCCTTGGCGCTCCAAACCTCGTTGAGCACCGGTGTGCCGTCGGCCGCGGTGTTGCGGGGCCGAGGCACGCAGTACCCCATGCCTCGAAACTCCTCCTCGCGCTATTGGTGGCCTCGCGCAAGCTGCGGCACTATTTTCGTGGTCACCCCATCAAGGTCGTCTCGGCATACCCCTTGGAGAGGGTGCTCAGAGCCCTAACTCAGCCGGAAGGGTCGCTGAGTGGAACATTGAGCTGCAAGCGTTTAGCTCGAATTCAGCCACGACCGAGTCATCAAGGGGTCGCTTTAGCGGATTTCATGGCAGAATGCTGGAGGCACCGGGCCTCAAGGCCGACGAGATCGGTCCCTCTCCCGGAAGAGAAGCGCCCGGAAAGGCTGGGTCATGTACTCGATGGGGCGTTCTCCATGCATGGCCCAGGGCTGGGCGGTGCTCATATCTCCCACTCGGGACAAGCTCTACTACATTTGTGCAGCTCCGTTTCCGGCAAGGTGAAAAGGTCTCCAACAACATAGCGGAGTATGAAGGTGTAATAGCGGGCTTGAAGGCGCAAGCGCCCTAGGGGTGAGCGCCTTACCATCAAGGCGATTAGCAACTCCTCGTCAATTTCTCCAACAAGGTGTACGAGCCAAAAAGCGAGCACATGGAAGCCTACCTTACGGAGGTCCGCAAGATGGAGAAGCAGTTACGGGGTTGGAGTTGCGGCATGTGCAACGCGACACCAATCAGGAGGCCGCGACATCGCCAAAAGCAGCGTCGGCGGTTACCTCGGGAGCTGGCGTGTTCGAGGCGGCTTTTCAAGCCCTCGTCCATGCCATCACTATCAAACAGGCGCAACCTCGGGAGGAGCTCCCCAGCCACTGCCTCGAGGCCAGTGCATGGCCCGGCCTCGAGAGCATGCACTCCCCGGCGATGGAACCTCGGGAGGGTCTTTGGATCCTGAGCTCGGAGCTACTTACGCAAGGGACTCTGCGGAGAAGGAGGAGGAAGCGGGGCGTGTGGCATGGCAAGCCACGGCATCTTGCATCGAGGATGGAAAGCTCTATCGAGGCGACCGAGCGATGTGTCACTCTGTTGCATCTCCGGGAGCAAGGGAAAGAACTGCTGGCGGATATACGGTGGAGGCTGTGGGCATCACTGCGTCATCGTGAACCCTCGTGGGCAAGGCATTCCGGGCGGTTTCTATTGGCCTCTGCGCTCAGCGGCGCCGTCGAACTAGTGGAGGCTTGCGAAGCTGTCAATTCCATGCCAGCAGATCCATCGGCTAGCGAGGTCGCAAACTATACCCCTCTCGTGGCCATTCGCAGTCTGGGGGCTGGATATCCTGGGCCCGTTTCCTCGAGCGCCAAGGGGCTATCGCTACCTCTACGTCGCCGTGGACAAGTTCACCAAGTGGGCTGAAGTGGAAGCCGTCCGCACCATCCTCGCGGAGTTCTGCGGTCAAGTTAAATCAAGGGCATCGTGAGCGGTTGAGGGTGCCGAACCGCATCATCACCGACAACGATTCACAGTTCACGATAACCTCTTCAAAACATACTATGCTAACACTGGGAGCGCAGATATGCTACGCCGGTGGCGCACCTCGAAGCAGCGGCGGCGGCCGAAGCGGGCCAGCGAGAGGTCTGAGGGCCTCAATACCGAACATTCAAGAAGAAAGCTGGAGGCTGCGGCGAAGGTTGTCTGACGAGCTTGATCCGTCTTGTGGTCCATCCATACGACCACGACCAAGCCAAGCTGGAGAGACCCGTTCTTCTGGTCTATGGGAAGCGGCCCTCCCTCACGAGGTCGGGCGTCGTTCCATAAGGTCTGGCGTTGACGAGGTGCAGCGGGGCGCCATGCGGGGGCGGACCTCGTCTTTGGGGAGGCGTCGTCGAGAAGCTGCATTACAAGCGGCGAGTACCAACAAGCACTGCGGCGATACCCTGCCGCAACATCCGCCCCGAACTCTTGAGGTAGGGGACCTCGTGCTCGGCGGGTTCTCTCGGGGAGGGCTGCATAAGCTCTCTCCCATGTGGGAGGGCCCATTAAAGGTTGTTCATGTTTCGAGGCCCGGCTCCGGCGCTTGGAGACTCGGGAGGGTGCCAGTCGAGCAGCGTGGAACATTCGGCACCTCAGGAGGTTTACCCTAAAAGGCCCGAGCACATGAAGAAGGCGAATGCACGTGAAGCTGTCGCGTTTTGGAAAAGGCCCAGAGCACATGAAGAAGCGAATGCACGTGAAGCTGTCGCGTTTTGGAAAAGGCCTAGAGCACGTGAAGAAGGTGAATGCACAGTGAAGCTGTAGCGTTTTGGAAAAGGCCGAGCACATGAAGAAGGCGAATGCTGTGAAGGCTGTTGCGTTTTGGAAAGGCCAGAGCACATGAAGAAGGCAAATGCTGTGAAGCTTATCTTTTGGAAAAGGCCCGAGCACATGAAGAAGGCGAATGCTGTGAAGCTTATCTTTTTGGAAAAGGCCGGAGCACTGTGAAGAAGGCCAATGCTGTGAAGCTTCGCCGCCCGTGACACTCTCACGTAATAATGAGTTGGGGCTGTACCGCCCGAGTCTCGAGGCGCCCGGCCTCAGGCCCAGGGCTCCCTCCCATGCCCAGTGGCAGCACTTAGCTCTGCTGTTGGTGAGAAGATGTCGAAGACTAGATTAGGTGCAGGGACTGGCGGCTTTTTCATTGCTTTCTGCAGTTGGCTTGTTCATTCTCATTTGAAGTTTTATCGAAGCTGTTGTCGTTTTGGATTTGTGGCTCTCGACCTTTAGCCCTCCTACCTCGATTTCTCTCGCGCAAGGTCTCGCGAGGCAGCCTCAGCGCCCTCATGAGTGTTTTCTGCCCTTATCATTCAAGGTTTCCCAGCACTGGGTCCTACAGAGCACCCCTCGATCCGTGCCTCACGGGCACCGCAACTCTGAACACAGGACCTAGGTGGTCGCCCTTCACGGTGAGGTGGGAACTACCTACAGCTGTGAGCATGCGACCGAAGGCACGATGCGAAATAGCAGAAACAATCGATGATTAGCGGCGGAAGTCAAACATGCCCCCACGGGCCCCACACTCTGTCTTTCTCGCGGGAAAAGAAAAAGGAAGAACAAATCAGGCGCGGCTCGCCCGACACTAGCCCACAGGGAAGACTCGAGCCGCCTCCGGGGCTCAGGCGGACTCCCTCTCGCGCTTCACCGAGGCGCGACGGCTGGCGGACCCGCTACCACCCTCCAAGCAGGCACGACAGCGTGGGGGCTGATCGCGGCCGCTGCTGGAGGAGCCGCTGCCCGAAGAAGAATCGATGAAGCTCGAGGAGCCCTAAGCGCCGCCGACCACGCGTGCGCTGTCTTCGTCGTCATCGCCGGGGCTGGGCCCCCGGCCATGGTTGTCGTCCTCAGGGCAGCACCCAGCGCGGCGACCATCCTTCCCGAACACCCTCACGTAAAGGGTGGCATCGCCGTCAAACTTAAAGTGTAGGGTGCATCGACGACTTCGAGCCCTGCGCAGCAAGCGTCTGCCACCGCGAAGGCGGAGCTCCCGGCCGCGGATACCTCAAGCGAAGCCCGGGAGGCCCGGCTGCAGCCGTCTGCACGAGGCGAGGCCGCCAGGCGCCAGCCGGAGCTCACCTGGGAGGAAGCGAGGAAGCTGAAGTCGAGGCGCCAAGTCGGCTCCGCCGACCACCAACGAACTCTGGCAACACCTCCATGGCGAAGCGCGGCCTAGGGGTGGCAGCGGCCGTGCGCACCACGCTGGCCCAGCCGTCCATCACCGCGGAGATCACCTCCACGGCCACGGGAGTCGCCGTGGGACCCACGGGATGTTCGCGGTGGCCTCGACCGCTTAGGCGGGGAGAGGCAGGCTCAACCTGGTGGGCCTTCCCCTTCTCTGCGGCCGAGAACTTCCTCGGCGGAGCCATGAAGAAAGAGGAGAAGCAAGAGGGGACAGAGTGGAAGGGCACATGCCGTTCCGTACTTAAAGCCGGAGGAGGCCAACCGCCGACCTCCACAATCATGAGTAATCATGACCAGCTTTGCGTCGCGAGGACTTGTCAATTCATGCGATTGCCGGCGTCGTGGGAAGTGGAGACACCACGTCCAATCAACCGCCACGCTGATGCCCAAGGCCGCAGAGCTGTTAGGGCCCATGGCGCCAGCGCTGCCTGCTCGCTCTCTGCTCGGCCCAGCCCGGGCGCGCATTGGGCCCGGGGCTCTGTCGGCGATTCAGGAGCAGGGGTCCCAGACTACGCACTGCGGCCTGCGGCGTGGCTCAAAGGGGGCCCATCACGGCCCATCTTCATCAACACAAGCTCAAGACCCTCGCGAGGCCAAGCCTCATGAGGCGGACGATAGGGAGCTTCCTCGAGCCTGACCTCATCGAGCTGGCTCGCGAGGAGGCGGAGAGATCAAGCAGGTACCTCACGAGGTGCCCATGGCTTAAGCCATGGCGACCAAGGCGCCCGGTGAGCGCCAGCCCTTGTGTGTCCTCCTTTCCTCTTTGGTGCAAAGGGAGCAAGCGCGGCGAGAGCATCAAGCAAAGGCGTCCATTTGATTGCAACAAGACCAAGACCAGCCATGGCAGCAGAATGAAGTCATTGTGGAGCCCAAGCCAGCGTCACCACGAGCCTTTGTGAGCGAGGACCAACTTTAGTCGGGATAAGTGTACGGATGTTCCCCTTCAACATGGCCAATTGTTGGCGCCCTTCCCGCTCAATATTTGGGAAGAGGCCCAGGGCCCTTGCCTATAAATAGGACTAGCCACCCACATGATAGAGGCATCTAAAAGAGAGAGAGAGGGAAGGAGAGGAGCGACTGAACTCCTCCTGGCAGTTCATTGCCCGGCCAAGAACAGACCCTCGCGAGGCTATTCTTCCTTGTATTGTTCATCACCATCAGCCCAAGAGGCAATCCACCACACCACAAACTAGAGTAGGGTATTACACCACAATGGTGGCCCGAACTAGTATAAACCTTGTGTCTCTTGTGTTGTTCCTTTTGTAGTTTAGATCCTAGCGAGTGGCGGGCTGAGTAGGTAGAGGGCGAGATCTCCGCGCGCACCCCAGTGTTCGAACCTCAAGGGTCTGCCGGAACCCGAAATCCGACACATACACTATACTAGTACTATTATTGTTGCACTTCCCGAAGAGGCGAACAACCAAGCGCAAAGTTTACTAGTACTAGTCCTACTACTATAGTCTATAGAGGTATGTACTATACTAGTACTAGGAACCGGATGGAGGAGCGTCCGCACTCTTATTATATTTTTAAAATGTGATAAAGCAATCTTCAACACATTTGGTTCTCTTCGAGGGTTCTCGCATGTGATAATGGAAGTTGATTGCATGGAACACTCGCCACAATTCTCGGTTAATTCTGGCTCATATCCTGTTACAAATAGGAGCGCTCGGTAATATTTCCTCTTTTTTTGTTATTCAGCATGTAAACAGGTCAGCAAACCTTGCGGCACATCTTTGTGTGAGCCGTGCTTGCTGCACTTTGAATGTGGTCGAGAGCTGGCTTGATGAAACACCTCGCTTCCTACTTCTTTTTTTGCGGGGTACCTCGATTCCTAGTGACCAGTGTCTTGGCTGATCGTCCTAAGAATGCTTATATATGAATAAACCTCTCTCATTTACCGCAAAAAAGATTAAGCGATATTAACCGGAAAGGAGGGAGTATGGACTAGCACTACTTGCTGGTGTGTCCCGTCAACTCGCAGAACGAGGAGAAGCTTGCAGGACAAGGTGAAGCTCACTTACGCCTTTTGACTAATGCAACGTACCCTTGCCCAGGCGGTGGACATGCATCAGTTCATTTGGTGTCAGTTTGCCATAGGCATACACTGTAGTACCGAACATGCGGAGTACCATCATTGTTCGACTTACGAAGAGGCGAAGAGCCAAGCTCAAGGTTTAGTAGTACGAGTAGTACTACTACTAGAACCGCATGGTGGAGCCTCTGTACTCTTTTTTTTAATCTCTTATAAAGTACACATTTATTCCGGAGAAGGGCAGAAAACGGCAGCCCAACATGTAATGATGATATCGATCAACCATGCTCGAATATATCTTGGCCTCCGTGCGAGCCCGTCTGTGTGTTCTCGCTCCTCGTCTCTATCAAGGAACGGCGGGTTGGCCATTTTGCCATCAATTGAGATCGGCTTTCTCACACTCTAGTCCCACATGTCAGTGATATGCCAAGAGGAGGTGCGTTGACCGACTGGCCATACGCGTACTTGGTTTTGCACCTTCATACTACTCCTCCCTCCGTCACAGTTTACAGGGCACGTTTCATTATGATGCATTTCTCCCAATGCATTTCCACCACCAGAGAGACTTTAGACGCGTTTGGTTTAATGCTCAATTAATTAGGGCGTGGTAACTGCAATTTTCTCTCGATGTAGTACTATAGAGTGGAGTAAGTGCATGCATGTGTGTACCCGGGGTGGAAGCACTGCATGCATATGTGTACGCATTATTTCCTCTAGTAATAGATGCCGTGCTATAACTACCAATGCTATTTTTCAGGCCGACCGCTAGTAGCCTTGGTCCCAGAGATTTTCTCTTTTTTTGAAGCGTGCTCTATAAACAGTGACGGATGGAGTAGTATGAGAGGATTCAAATAAGTGCGTACTGATGGTTGCTTCTTCCGAGCAACTTACAGTGGGAAAGGTGGGGCTTATGATTTGACTGCTCGTTACTCACTATTAATGCGGCGTAACGACCGGTCTGAGTCTCCCATGCGGCTGTGCACTACCCCCTCAGTTCTTAAATATACTCCGGAGTATTTGTCTTTCTAGAGATTTCAACGAGTGACTACTCAAATATTTGTCTTTTTAGAGATTCAAATGGACTACTACATACGGATGTATATAGACATATTTTAGAGTGTAGATTCACTCATTTTTCTCCGTATGTAGTCACTTGTTGAAATCTCTAGAAAGACAAATATTTAGGAACGGAGGGAGTACACATCCGAAGCAAAACGAGTGAATCTACACTCTAAAATATGCCCATTTGAAATTTGTAAAAAGACAAATATTTAGGAACGAAGGAGTATAATTTTGTGCATGGCACATGGACCTGGATGCCGAAGAGGCTTCTGGCAATGCTATCAAGCTTCCAACATTTGCTTACATAATTGACGTACTATACAAATAATTTTCCAGCGACATGAAATTGTACAATGGTGTGAGCTTTCAGCTTTTGTTTCGTGTGTCTTGCCATCGATGCTCTTTTGGAAACAATAATAAACTAACTTCCTTGCAAACCAGAGCTAATATTTACATCACAACTGAAGACAAAGTTGTGAGAAGGTGTTAAATTAAAATTGATCCATGCTTTCATTGGCAGCAACGTCCCCCCAGCTCTGTCTAAATCAACAAGGCATGTTGGGAAAAAAGTAGTTGTCTAGAGCATGCAACATTCTGATCATTTTGTGCAGTTCCACTAAAATAGAGCTGAGCATCCCTGTTCCAAAGATATCAAGTGTGATTACGATAATAGAGGACTGCTGATGAAACAATAAACACACAAATAGAAGGTGGTCACCTTTGCAGTCTCTCTTAAGACTAACTAGTTGGAGAAGATTAGGCTCGGAGTTGGATGAGGAGGATAGAACAAAACCAATCTCCCTTTGTGCAGTCGCACTGAAATGTAGAGACGTTGCCCATGTGACATTTTGGTAGAACTGCACAAAACACTCTTAAGAAAAAAGTGATTTGTGCAGTTCACCAAAAGGTCACAATAGCAACGAGGTGAAATGGATAGCCCTGTTTGCAAAAAAGAGGTAGAAAGGAAATAATTACTGGCCAATAACAGTTGATGACACATGCGATGACAAAAAAGAAGCATATTCCTTGTCCTAAGGGAAGATAACAACACGGTTGTGTTTGTCTAAAATGGTGTGAGGACGAGATTGCAATATGGAAAGTACGCCGGGCGAGCTACGTTTTGGGCAAAGAACTATGGAAGATCCACATGCAGCGACGTGGGAAGATGGGCAGTGGAGCAAGGCCGGACGGGATACCTGGAGGTCATCGAGATGTAACTAGGTGAGCGGCAGCGGGAGGAATCTTCCCATACTGCGGCAGCGAGCAGGTGGTGTAGGCCCTACCACGCCGGAGCTTGGTCAGAGAGAACATCGTGTACCGTAGATCGGGACGTGCTGCCTCAGCACCGTCGAACGGAGAAACGATGCACGTCCTCCCTTTCCGCCGGCGGACGGGATGCGGGCGGACCAGTGACCAATGGTGAGAGAGAGAGAGGCCACCCTAGCCTTGTGTGAGATACTCTGAAGAGAGACAAACTAGGCAGGCAGGCTCCATTGTATATAGTGGAGCGGACTACCTTTTTCTCCATAAAAATCGTTCTATATTACGTATGCGTGCCATTGGCGATATAACTTTATTTAAAATAACGCAAGCGCATCAAGTCGAACTTTGTTTCATGCACGCGTGGTACACGACCTCCGTAGGTAAACAACCGCTACACGCGTTCAAATTAGCACGTGGGCTGCCATTTCGTATGGAAATGAGCTCCACCGTGTACCCGCGCGGGTGTGGCTGGGCACGAAGCATGAGTATGTGCACGGTGCACCTATTCTCTTCTTGTATCGTACACCACCTACATTGGGGTTGTGTGAGAGATACAAGCGAGAGAGATATAGTGTGTGGGTTCATGAGAGTTTTTTTGGGGGGGTGGGGTCAATCAAAAATGTAACATATGCAATGTGTGTGAAATAGAGTCTGGATATATCATATATATAGAGGCGATCCACGAGAAGAGAGTGGAGGTATCATCGGCTTGAGGTGTCCATAGAATCAAAGAGAGGGATGATGTGTGTGTGTGTGTGTGTGTGTGATCGATAAAAGTGCCATCAATTTGTGTGCCCACGTCAAAGATATAGAGTGGCTGGCCCTCTTGGAATGTGAGAGGGACAGTGCGGTTTGTCTCTGTGGCATGGATACCTACCTACAGCGCTCGACTATCGTGTGTGTGGTGGGGGGGGGAGGCCTAATTAACTATAGAGGTACAATGGCTGGTATATGTGTGGAGGAGAGAGAGGCCTACCTCATGTATTAAGGGAGATCGATCTACCTCATGTATTAAGGGAGATCGATCGGCATCCATGCATATGTGTAGGAGAGGAATAAGGTTGGAGAGAGATAGAGCTAGAGTGTTGGAGGGGTGGTAGTGGAGTTGCTTCTAACAAATGGTGGGATAGGCTTGCTAGACAACCGGAGAACACGCCTGCAATATCAATAAGAGAGGGATGGCTGCTGTGCATGCGTGCGTGTGAGAGACGGGTCAGGAGGCATGCACGAATGATGAGGGGGGGGATATAGCTGTGGCAAGCAGGCATAACTCCATAGGAAGATCAATCGTCCTTTGTCAGAGAAAGGAGAGACATAACTTGTGAGGTACGTCCATCGATGGGGGGAATAGTTAAAGTCGACCTAGGTATATGTTGGGAGATCGATCGATATACATGCATGTGTGTGTTAGAAGAAAATGAGGCACAGGGAGAAGGATAGAGAGAGAGAGAGATGGATGCATCTAGGAGGTGGTGCGAGAGTCATACTATATCGAGGGGGGAGTGTGTGAGTCTGAGATCGATGAAAAGAGTGGTGGGAGTGAGGCATGGGCGGTGATAAGAGAAGAGGGGAAGCTTGTGTTTGTGCTAGGCACACCTGGCTAGAGAGGCATATCGATCGATGTGTGCCGTAAAGAAGGAGCTGGGGGGCCTACACACACCATGGGTGAACGACCTAAAGTGAAAAGATGAATTTTGTGATGGAGCTAGAGAATCTTGAGGGAGGGTGAGAGGGATGCGGGCGTGTGCATGCATGAGAGAAAGTTAAGCGCTAGCTAGCTACAAAGATAAGAGGATTGTGTGGGTGTAAAAGACGAATAGAGATCATACTTCATTATAAAAAGCGAATTCAGATATTTGAAGAATTTATCATAGTGTTTTAAACCGACGCATGTGTGAATATATATAACGGTGATACACATGGTGTGGTTATGAACATGTTATACTACATATAATATATTTTATCTCTACTCTTATAAAAAAACGGAGTTGTTGATGATGGTGTGCCTGCCATCCTGCAATATAGGCCGTCCGATTTATATCTGACGGATAGGAAGGAAACTATGGCAATTTTGAAAAAGATACCCACACCCTCTCCATATTTGCAAATTAGGCCTCCCTTGATCATGTTGATGTTACGTGGAGCATGGGCATCTTGCTAGTACTACATATAAATATAGAACATTGATCATAATTTGGGCTAATGTGTGGCTTTTGCAGCTCAGGTCTAAATACTTGTCATAATGTAGGGGGCGGGGCACTATACTATGTGTGATAAACACGGTGTACACGTATGGAACATGGTTTAGATTATGAATATATGGTTAGTACATCAAATGTACTATTATTTGGAATCAACATCAAGTGTATTCAAAAAATAGAATTCGAGTTCATGTAGTACACATAGTTCATATCTATCTCTATAGTAATCATGTGGTGTGTTATTAAGGTAATACACGAATGATGGTTGAAGTTAGCAACAATCATGATTGTAGATTCTTATTGAAATAGAAATGAATTCAAATTCAGTTGAATTGCAGCGGTAGTATAGACATTTGCAATGCACTAAAATGTTGGTATGAGTAGGTTACATGCATTATACAACAAGCGAAAAAATTTAATTGGACATAACATGGATTCATACTCCCTCCTTCCATCTATATAGGCGTGTCGTTTTTAAGACCGCCTTTGACTATTGACAAGATTAATAGTACATGACATGCACAATGTGAAAATTATATCATTGAAAGAACCTTTCATAGGCGAATTTAATGGTGTGCTTTGTGTAAGTTGCATGTCATATATTATTGCTCTAATATTTGGTCAAAGTTAGCATCAAAAGCGCATTAGGCCCTATATAGATGGAAGGAAGATAACTTTGAATAACATTTTATAGTAAATCGGGGCAAGACTCTCTCTTTGTGTGGTGTGAATTTTGGTTTTCTTTTTGGTTGAGGGAAGTGCGAATTGATTTGGTATGTACAAGTACAATATTACACGTTAGGATTGTCCCTAAAATTCAACCCACGCCTTGTTATATCCCGAAAATTCAGATATCGTGCTCCCAAAACTGGCGCCTTCACAACCCGAGCCTTGCTATCCCGAAATTACAACGCGCGCGAAAACTCCCTCCAGCTGCCAAATCCCGACACATGAAATCCCCCTTCTAACCCTGAGCCGAAAGGGCCGCTAGTTCAAATCGGTGGGGGGTACTTTTGTAACACACCCTACATTTTGGACAAGCGTGTCCCTAAGTCATGGTTCACCCCCTCCCATCGCCTCCTTTTTGCCATTCAAAATCCCAGGCCGCCATAACCTCTCCGCTCCAGCCATGAAACCCCACCCTCCTCCGTCCGCCACCTCACCGCTGCCCAGCCGGAGCCTCTTCCCCGACAACGTCGTCCACCGCAACAGCTCGACGTCTCTCGTCCACCTCCCCGGATGAGGATCTGTCGTCCATCTCGTCATCCCGCCGGTTCAGCCCCCCGTCCTCCACCTCCAAGGAGCTGCTCCGACGATCGCCTCGTCTATCGCGGCTGCTCCATCACCCAGTGCCGCCTTAACCTGCTCCACGAAACGCAACATCCTCACCGACTCCTCGGGACGAAGCCGAGGCCTACTCGGCGCCACCAAAGAGGTTGTACACTCATCGCATCGCACCTTCTCCTTAGCTCGACCTCCCGGCGCCGGCGGTGCTCCATCCGCACCCCATGGGCGGCTACCTTGAAGCCCGGCGCGGCGGCATCTCCAGCGGCTCTCCCGGTCTGAGGCCCCTTGGCGGCGGCGTCCATACCAGCCGGATCTGCTGCTGCTCCGGCTCTCGCTTCGCTTCGCTTTCGCTCTGCTGCTGCTGCTCTCGCTCTCGCTCCTTTCTCGCTCTCTTCTGCTGCTCGCTCTCCCCTCGCTCGTGCTCTTGCTTTGCTCGATTTAGCTACACTTGATTGATCGGTGAATCGACTTTTGGGTCGATCGATTTTCGAGGGGTGGGGGGCTCGTCGGAGTTAAGGAAGAACCACCCCAGAGGGGGCGGGGCTCGGGAGAGGTACCCACTATCTATCTTAGGGTTCAGGGTGGGGCGGGGGCCTATAGGGCTGGCAGGCGGCGGCGGACGGCGGTGGGGAGTTGTTTGAGGCGGCGAGGTGGCTGGGGCAGCAGTTCGGCCGGTGGTGGTGGCGGCTCGGGGTGCAGGTTGAAGATGAACTGCAGGCCCTCCTAAACTACATGTCAAGTGCCTCTCTGCTACCATTGCGTTCGGTTTCGACGGTAACATTCAGATTCCACATGATAAATTTCAGTTTTGTGATTAAGTTCGAGTCAACAGTTTTACCTCATCTGTTGTAGTCGGTGGTTTTTGGTGATGTAAATTTTACATCATCTATTGGAGATGCTATTAGAATCCCACTTGAGATTGACGATGTCATCTTGTCTGCTTGAGCCTTGACGTCTTCTGGCTCACGGAGCTGCTCCAACGCGAGCGATCCATCACAATGAGCGAGTGCCTTGGCGCCGTCTCTGATTCCTCGAGATCTTCCTCCACACCTCCAACAGCCACCTCTGCCTCAACTACTTCAGCGACCAACCCAACGATGCTGAGGTAGACACGGCTATGGCAAAGAGGTTGTACACTTGTTGCATCACTTATTACTATACATTCATGTCGATCCATTAGGGCTATTTTGGTTCGACGGAAACACATAGCAATAGGGAATTTTCCAATGGCACTCTACTATTCAATTATTCATGAATTTTGTTGAAAGGAATGAAGCAAGACATCCACCTGGACCTACTTTTCAAAATACTATGCATGAAAACAAGACCAAGTGCATTAGTGGCAGAATAACATTCTAACTGTACACGCTTTCATATGGTTTCACTTTATTTTGGCCATGTTTCTTTGCATTCCTCTGCTCTTCCAATTCCTGTAAACCAAACATCCAAGTTGACAGAAATCTTGTGTTTACAAATGCTCTGTTTACCATGTGCATTCCTATCCTATTCCGATGTTTTTCCTATCCCTGCGTTTTTAGAATCATGCAAGCCAAATGAGCCCTTATAGAATTACTTCAGTTATAGGTAGGTGTCGATGGGAACTTTGTGTGGTTTGTCCTGCTCCCGCCGCGACGTCGTCCACCTCACCTGAGCTGCTCCATCGATAGAAAAATCCACCAAACCAAACATCACGATTCTTGACCGTCTTTCGCCGCCTCAGATCTCCTGCCCTTCCTTGGCACCCACCATAGCGACATCACCATCATCGACTCGTGAGATGAACACGAGGAGTACATGGGTCCACAAGAGAGGTCGCACTCTTTTGATTACGCTTATGTTATGCATTGCTTAAAATTACCTGCTACTTTATCGTCTGTTCACCTCTTGGACTCCAAGTCAGGTCCAAATTAATGTTCAAACTTGAGTTCTAAATTAGTTGTGGGGCACATATCGAGGAAGCAATGAATAGTATCTCATCTAATATCTGGTTCACCTAGGGTATGCCTATGTTGTTCATCTTGGGTGGGAAACAAATAGTAAAGCAATCATCATCTGTCTTTTATTAAATTAAAGCAATCATCAGCCTGCTATCATTATTTTGGATCCATCCTGGTTGTTACCATCACTCTAAATTTTGCATGCTCTCCTTACATAATCTCACCATATTTTTTCTTATGCATATCGGATATTGTACAGTCATCTTGAACATGTAGAGAAAAGAGAAGAGTTTTCTTGGCAATACAATGTCATGGAGACATCGCTCCATGGTGGGTTCAATGGCAAACCCTCCCCCCCTCTCAGTTGTAATCGAGAGGAAGATATCCGTTACGAGGCGGATTAGGGCCGCGTGACCACTCCTATTTACCCCCCAAGGTGTTTGCTCTACCTTGGCATGATGATGTTAGTCATATCATGCATATGTTGCCTTGCAGTGCCTACTTTGACATCATATATGTCATCTTCTTAGTTTAGACATGTTCTGTCGCCACCTGTTTAGTTTCTATATCATATATGAGAATTATGCAGTCTCATGTCTTTTAGCCAGCCATAATATATGTGAAATGTGCAATGCCATCCTGTTTAACCAGGCATCATATATTTGAATGATATCTTGCCCATCCTTTTCTTCATTACATTTCCATTTGTCGACAATGTTTGTACATTAAACTACTCTTCTTGTGAATCAGCCATTTGGGTGGGAGACTGAAGAATCTGGAGTAAAAACAAGGCCTTGAGAATGAGCAGTGCTACTGTCAAGCAGATCTCTTGTTGGGTCGATAGCTCCTCGAGAGATGGATTGAGAGGCAGATGACCAGTCCTATTCCCCACCGAGGTGTATGCTCTAACTTGGCATGGCGTTTTAGTTATTCATCATATCTTTGAATTATGTTATGCTATGCTATCCAGTTTAGATAGACATCATATATGTGAAGTTATGTCATGCTATCTGTTTTAGTTAAACAATATACATGTCAACTATTTCATGTCCTCTTTTTTCCACACTATCTATTGCATCTATCTCTCATACAATGTCTGTACATTCAACTATGTTTCTGTTTATCAGCCATTTGAATTGGGCGGTGATGCCGCATCTAGCGGACTAAAACACGGTCTTCAAATAAAACAATGCTACCTCTTGGTGGAATAGCACCCGGTTGTACATGCACGAGAACCAGCCCTACCACACATAACCCAAACTCTCGCAGATTGTACCCCTCTGCGATGGATGAGAACCAGCTTCACCCAATCTAACCCCAACCCAGCAGATAGTAACCCAGTTCCTATTGACACAGCACCATCTCCACCACAGAGCTCCCAAACAAGAAGCGTTAGTAAGGCAGCTCCGGTGCCCAAAGGGCCGATACTACCACGGTGAACCCCAACTCCACTAGTTAGTACGCCTATTCCTATGGAGGAAGCACAACCAGCTAGTCGTAGTTTAGCATCTATCGCATTTGATGTTGTTAAATCGTATGTGCGTATCTTCCCATCTTGGAAATATTATACTGAAGATGAAGGAAAATGCCAGTTGCAATTGTTTGTCCAGGAGTTATGTGTAAGTAATGTTATTCATGGCAATTACTTTGCTTTGTCCCATACATCCTACCTCCATGATGGTTATAATACAGCAAATTTTCCCATCTTTCTCTATAGAGAAGGACTTATTTGGAAACTTAGGATGAGGTAACCTGTGCTAGTACCTCTGCTATCTTCAAGAATGCTTGGTGGCAGTATCGGATTAACTGAAGAAAACGTACTTCACCGGCAATGAAACTCATCAAATTCCCTTACGTTCTCCTGAGACACATTCTTGGGCGATTTGAGGAGCGCCTTGTTACTGTCTTGGTCCCGAACCAAGAATGTGGTAAGGTCTATGAGCTCATTTTCTATTTTTAAGTACTATATTCTTGTGTCTTACTTTACTCTATTCATGTAGAACAAGTGCCTAAACCTGAAGAACAACTGTTCTAATTTAAGATTCCATTGCTATCATAGTTCCAAAAAGCGCTAGGCGTTAATTGTGTGTACTGACCAAAGCGCATGCTTATGCGCAGTTATGCATAGATTAAGCGTAGTTATGCGCAATGCGTTTCACCAACGCCTAGAGCCTAGGTGCGCTTAAGCACTCGCTTAGGCGTGCCTTTTTTTAACTATGATTGCTATCGTGCATACTGCTTTGCTGTTGTATCACTGTATTTACTCATATAAACTTATTTTTAAATTGAAGGATCCAATCGAAACTCCAATGGCACAGCAGGTATGTTCACGCATGTTTCTTTAACAGGCTTGCTCTTATCAATAGCTCTGTTGATTTCAATTCAATTGTGTATCTGATTGACTTCTTATATCATGCACATTACTAGCATCTGTGAGCAAATAGTGTTGTTGTACATGTAGACCCATGGTACCCATCTGAAATCTTGTTGTGCGGTGTAGTTTCCCACGCTTTGTATTCTTTCCTTCTGCTTTGTCTTGAAGCGATATGATTTGAACTGTGTCTCTATTTTGATTTGGCAAGACAATGCAGTGACCATAGGACATAGATATATGTTTGTTTGATGCTTTTATTATGTACTAGTACTTGGAAAGAAGACTTGGTAGTTTAATCCTGTCCACCTTACTAATGAACTGGTTCACCAAAATGAGTTTCATATACTAGTACATGCTAAACTGTTATGTATGCCTTGATTCTTCTTTTAGAATCTGATAGAATATTGGGGAAGAGTGCCTTATTAAGCAATGGTAAATGAAGTAATGTAGATAAGGTTCAAGATAGTGACACATCCTTGTTGGTCTCCAACAAAGCTGATAAAACAGCTATGGAAGACTATCTCGATGACAGTGAGACAACCCCAAAGTCCTGTCTTGGTTTAGTGTTCGAGTTACTGGCCACCACCGCTTGCACAAGCTATTCAAATTCACTGTTTGAATCAGTTCGGCTTCTCGAGTCTCAACTACAAGCTGAAAGACATCGATCGTTGTCTTTGCGACAAGAAGCGGAAGGACTACGGAAGTCCTGGAGCATTGGATCATACTTTACGGTGCAACAACAAGTGTTGGAGGATTTTAGCGCCAAGCAGGACAAAGCTAATAAGCTTGATAAGCTTATTGCCGACATAGTGGATACCGTGTTTCTTGATCTCTTAAAGTTGTTTTGATTATGCTCTTGTTTTCTTTGCGCGTTTATTTGCCTTTGGTGGCCAATTTTGACGGCGATGTATGTAATATTTGCTTTGTTCCCTATATTTGCCTTTGGTGGCGAACTTTGATGCCCAGTGGATGTAATATGTGTAATAGCGGTAATAGGCTAGCGTTAATTGCTTGCTTATTTATTTCCTTACTATCTTGTTTAATTGTTTGCTTGTAGTCACTGCAGTTCTTTTTCTGTGTTTTTCTAGTGGCCACAATAACCTAATTTTGGAAACTAGGCCAAAATAATCATGGCAACACATGGACTGTTGTAACCATGGGCCTCCTGCGGGCCGTATGATCCATGGGCCTTCTACGGGCCGTAGGATCCATTGGCCTTCTATACAGGGTTTAGGATCCATGGGCCTTCTACGGGCCATACGATTCATGGGCCTTTTACGGGCTGTAGGATCCATGGGCCTTCTACGGGGCGTATAATCATTTCGCCAATCATGGGTCGTACTATTCATGGACAATAACGGACTGTTAATAGGCCGTATATGATAACTCTATGAAAACAGCCCAACGGGTTTTTTTGACATGAAAACGGCCCAACATATTAACTGGCCACAAACGGGCCAACTGTAACCACGGGCTGAATTTGGCCCACAAGCACAAAATAGCGATGTGGGCCGTAAAATCGAATCTTGAAATGAGCCCAAGAATAAATGGGCCTGAGAAGGCGAAAGATAACATGGGCTAGAAAGCATTAGCGGAATAATTGGCCGTTAATGGGTATAAAGTGATACATTGTTCGTCACGGGCAGTTTTACCACGCGCCGTTAAGGGGCCGAGGGTTACTAAGGGCCTCATATGGGCCGAAAGAGGTCATGGGCCATACATGGGCCGGAAGTTAAAACGGGCTGGAATTATATTGGGCGGCCGGATGGCGCTCTTGGGCCTAATTCGGATAGGCCGTAAATGGGCCACAGGTTAGCGGGCTGTAAATGGGCTATGTGCGAGCAATTCGTTAATGATTTGCAGTGGGCGCCCGCCACCTTTAACCAAGTCAAGCGGGCGGCCTTTTCACGGGAATGGGCCTCTGTTGGGCGTGCCACGTGTCGGCGTATCATAGGCGCTTTGGGTCCAATGAGTGGATGACATCTGTCCCCAGCGGTGAGCCGACCGTGTTTCCTCCGACCAATGATGATTTTACATGGAAAATCCCCATTGGTCGGGGCTGATAACGGTTATCGGATCCAAAACCGGACCGGTAGCTTAACGGCGTTCCGTTACGGTGGATGCCACGTGTCGGTCACCCTTGACGAAAGCACTTCTATGACGCGCGATTTATCGTCATGGAAGTGGACACTTCGTGATGATAATTTTGGTAATGTCATGGAACACTTCTCACGAAGACACATGTATGACTATCTTGATTACATCATAAATTTGTCATGGATGTACATGCATGATGACGTGACCTACTGTGACCAAGACGTATCATCACGGAAGTGTATTTTTTTGTAGTGCTAGATTGCTTCTGCCCAGGTTCCGCCTCGATACGGCGGTGCTTCGTCCCAAAATCTTCCTTCTGATCTTTTTCCAGGTCAAAAGACATCATATAGTAGAAGATGGGCACCGGAGGCCTGCCACGGAGCCCACAAGCCACAGGGGCGCGCCCAGGGGGTAGGGCGCGCCCCCAGGCTTGTGGCTTCCTAGTGGGTCCCCTCTGGTATTTTCTTCGCCCAATATTTTTTATTCCAAAATAATTCTCCGTAAATTTTCAGGACTTTTGGAGTTGTGCATAATACATCTCTCGGATTTGCACCCTTTCCGGTCCAGAATTCCAGCTGCCGGCATTCTCCCTCTTCATGTAAACCTCGTAAAATAAGGGAGAAAAGGCATAAGTATTGTATCATAATGTGTAATAACAGCCCATAATGCAATAAATATCAATATAAAAGAATGATGCAAAATGGACGTATCACCCTGCAGTGCTGAGTCGATGCCAGAGGAAAAAATCCGGGAACCGGACTACGGAGCACCTAGTTGCCCCGATGCCCAGTTCCTTCGTGCCATAAAGTTTTAGTATTTTACTGCTTGGCTACTCATATGTGTGGTGCAAAGTTGGCTGTACAAACTGCTGAAGCGGTGCCAAATTATTTTCTCAGAGCACCATCGATGAGATGACAACATATTTAGATACTAGGTAGAAACCGTGACATTGTCTCAATCACATCCAGAATAACATAGCACAGTGACAATGTCTGAATCACATCTAACAAATGATTTGTAACAACGAAAGTGGGGCTAACCTTCTTTGCACATGCCGGAAACTTCCTCCCACTATCCACAGATTCAAACGCAATTAACTCCATGCATGGAGATTGATGTGACAATGAGCAGGCAGATCTTCAGCCACCCGCTCCATTCGTTGCAAGATGGTCCTAGGGAGCTACAAGAGGAATAAATGACTCAAATCAGCCGTCGGGTTAAAATCCTTTATTCCAAATCATAACTCGAGAGAGAGGAGAGAGGCATACCCAACTTGTTGGTGACATAACTACTGAGTATGAACCGCCCAGGAGGGGCCGGGTCGTACCACTGGCGACTCATCAAAGAATATGGCGGATCATACAAGCCTGTTGACGTCCCAAGACCCAGAGGCGGCTTGAGGCTCAAGAGGATGAACCACCATATGTGTATGACTTGTTTTGTAAGGCAAGCGTAGTTAGTCACTGAGCCGGACACGTTGTGTATGAGCCGGTCGGGACTCCGTGAGCCGCCGGGTGTCTACCTGTGTATATAAAGGGACAACTCGGTGGCGGTTTAGGGAAAGAAACAAGAGATCAAGAACTAGGTCAAGCGTATTCGCTCCCTGATAATTGAAACCCAAGCAATACAATCCCAAACTGGAGTAGGCCTTGTTACCTCCATCACGAGGGGCCGAACCAGTATAAACCCTCTGTGTCCTTTGTCCTGATTAACCCCTTTAAGGTAACCTAGTTGCGATGGCTCCACGACTAAGTCCTTCCGCTAGGAAATCTGCCGTGTCAATCCCACAACAGTTGGGGCCCACCGTGGGGCTGGCGCAGGGTGGTTTCGAATTCTTGAAGGGCAGCTTCGAAGGGATCAATGGATACGCTATGGACCGGATGACCAAGAGTCATCGCGTCAAGCTCTACATTGACGATGAAGGTTGGGGCCCCGACGCCGGCTCAATCGAGTACGGATACTGGGTCCCCTTAAGCGGAATCCATGTCTTCATCAGCAAGATCGGCGAACCGGGCCCTGAGCCGGACACCTGCACCAACATCATCGAGACGGCTCAGCGTGCATGACCCGCCCGAGTTCAACCTGCCGTGAAGCATGTCGTTGTTGGTTTCATCCATGGGGTGGAAGTTGAAGAAGGATCTGTGTCTGTTGGTGAGACGGCCATCTACTTTTACGGTGAATCGTCCACAGGCGACACTAATTCAATGTATCAGGTGCAAGACGACCGTCTTGGGGGCTGTTCCGATGGCGAAAGTATTCTGGACCCCTGTGAGCCGCCGAACAGGGTTGCGATCTTCATGGCCGGTACACAGCCAGCGCTCGGTTCGACAACTGCCGCGGCCATGACCTCTAGTTCAACTGCTGCGGCGACGGCTGGTGCTAGTGGCACTGCACGTCCGCCGGCTCAAGCCTTGATAGAGTTATTAGAAGCTTTGGCGATTCTGATGGGGTTGGGGGTAACCCCGGACAACCAGGAACATCACAAGGTGGATGTGGCGAAGCTACGAGAAGAGATAGCTCAAGCCAAGGAAGAGCTGGCGGCTGAGAACACTAGGATGGCTATGGAATGAGCTGCTTTGGACGCCCAGGCACAACGAATTCAGGCAGACTCTTTCCGGGTCACCTTGGATCAAAATGCTTCAAACGAGATCATGAGAAGGAGGCACCTGAGTCGTTTACCCCCGGTTTATGATGCAAGGAACCTCTTCAACACGCCTGGAGCAGGGACCAGTGACCCACCGGTGGTGAACCGGGCAGTTGAGGCGCCTGAGACCGGAGCACCGGTTCAGCCACGTGCGATGGATCCGCCCCGCTTGAATAATACTCCGCATCAGCATGTTCCGACACCACCGAGTCATTATTCTAACCCTTTGGATAATATGATTGCTGCGGTGACACGATTGGCAGCTCTACTAGTTGAAGGCGAGTCTCCAACAGCGATAGAGACACGGAGGGCCAGAGAGCTTCTTCAGACAGTTGTGGCTCAATGGGCGGCTTATTGTTATAGTCGCGAGTGGATTCATTCAACCCCTCGACCAAGTCAGAGTTACAGCAGGCACATTGAGTCACTAGCAGTTTCAAGCAGTGAGCAACACCGCAACCAGCCTCGTGGGCATGACCCGACACGCGGTGGTAATAATGCCCAGGCTTTGGTGGATCAGGGCAGAATGCGCTGGGAGGCGGAACTGGCGGCCTAGCTAGCGGATCAACAACAATCCTCGGTTTATCTGTCAGCATCTGTGGAGGAAGGAGTGACCTCTAGAACCTTGGGTGTGCCGTGTTTAGTACCAGCTCTTCGCAACAAGCGTCTACCCAAGGATTTCAAGGGCCCTTGGAAGGTGCCTAATTACACGGCGGATCAACCCCCGGAGGCTTGGATTGAAAGCTATGAGATGGCTATGGAGATGTTGGATGTCAGCGATGCTGCGTGTGCTAAGTAGGGCTGGAAAAAAAGCTCGAAGCTCGCGAGCTAAACAAGTAGCTCGTGACTCGGCTCGAATCGACTCGAACTCGAAGAATAACGAGTCGAGCCGAGCTTTAGTTTAAGATCGTTTATAGACCAAGTTAAACGAGCCAATCTCACGAGTACTCGTGTAACTCGTTAGGCTCGATACAATAGATCAGCCACTCCAATACAAAGAAATATCAGCCACTAAACAGCCTACGTTCGGCGCACAACCCAAGGCCGAAAGCGGTTGAAGGCCTAGCCTCCTAGGAGACTCACAGCGTTACAAGAAAATTACAATTGTTTAGTGATATATATGTTTAATATATACATAATCATTTTATCATATTTGAGGGCTTTATGTTTATATCTTAAACGAGCTTAACAAGCTAAACGTGCCAGCTCGCGAGTTATACGAGTCGAGCCAATCTTGGGTTTGAGCTCGTGATAGTAACGAGTCGAGTCGAGCTAGCTAGATTAGCAAACGAGCTCTAGCGAGTCGAGCCGAGCTGGCTCGACTCGGCTCGAATTCCAGCCCTAGTGCTAAGTATTTCACTATGATGTTGGATGGGCCGGCTCGTACTTGGTTGAAAGGGCTGCCCGCTAATTCCATTAGGTCATGGGCAGAGTTGAAGGCCCGGTTTATCCAAAATTTTAAAGACATGTGCAAGCAGCCTATGTCAATCCTAGATTTGGACTCTTGTGTTCAAGGTGAGGGCGAGTCAACAACCAATTGGGTGCACCAGATCTCGGCCGTTATACATTCTTCGGATAGTATTAATGCCGGCTCAACAGTCCTGATGTTGGAGAAGAATTGTCGTTTTCTCCCTTTGAAGCAGAAGCTGGGGCGGCTTAAACGCCACTTCAATGACATGGGGGAGCTAATGGCGGCTCTCATCAAGTATGCCGACTCTGATAGTACCAAGGACCCCGAGTCTGATGATGAGAAGCTGGGTAAGGGAAAGAAGAGCAGCAATATGAAAGGGCAGGAGCATAACCCGGCAGGTCAAGGTGGCAATGGTAAGCGAAAGGCTGATGGCAACTTGGATTTTGTGGCTAACACCAATACGCAAAATAATAATCAGCGTCGCAAGGGAAAACCGTCCCCTCGGTTTGGAGGACCAAAATTCAACCTTGAGGTGATGATGAATCAGCCCTGCCCAAAGCATGGTACACATGAAAAGCCGACCAATCACCTCTCGAAGGATTGCTTCATTATGAGGGAGTATAGAAATTCCAATTTTTTCCAGAACAATCATGGACCGAACGGCGGCTTAGGGTCCGGCTCTCACGGTCCTGGTTTTGGTGGAGGCAGTTCAAATTCTGGCTTCCAGGGCCAAGGGAATCAAGGTGGTTTTAATCAATAGTCTGGTAAAGGGAATCGGCAGCAGCAGTCTGGTTATCAGAGTAACCCGAAGCAGTGAAATAGTGGACAATACCACGTCTTTACCACGAGTTTGTGCAAGCGGGATCAGGAACTCCATAAAAGGGCAGTGAACGCAGTTGAGCCGGTGATTCCCCGTTACTTGCGATGGTCTAAACATCCTATTCTCTGGAGACGTGAGGATCACACGCCCCGGGTTGATAATCCGGGCCACTTGGCTCTGATGGTGGCGCCTCAGGTTGGAGGGTACAGATTTACTAAGGTACTCATGGATGGGGGCAGCAACATCAATATTCTTTATTATGAAACTTTTCATCGTATGAGCTTGATTGACAAAGATCTTAAGCTGTCGAACATTGTTTTTCATGGAGTGGTGCCTGGTAAGTCGGCGTATCCAGTGGGCAAAATATCTTTGGAAGTTGCTTTTGGTGATGATCATGATTCCAGATCTGAGACATTGACTTTTGAGGTGGTTAAAATCAACAGCCCTTATCATGCTCTATTTGGGCGGCCGGCTTATGATAAGTTCATGGCAAGGCCTTGGTATGTTTATTTACAGCTTAAGATGCTGGGTCAGAAAGGTACCATCATAGTGCATGGGAGCCGGAAGATAGCCTTGGAGTGTGAAGAAGGCGATTCTGCTTATGATGAGTCTGTCTGTGCAACAGAAGAATTGAAATTTTACAAGGATAATGTTGACCCGGCGGACATGACGTCTTTGAGGAAGCCGACCACAGAGCATGACCCCCTGTCGAAATTTAAATCAGCTGATGACACCAAGCTGGTTGAATTTGTTCCTGGCGATTCATCCAAGCAGTTCAATATCAGTGCTAATCTGGATCAAAATAGGAAAGCGCGCTCATCGAGTTCATCCGTGAGAACCGGGACATCTTTGCATGGAAGCCTTCAGACATGCCAGGTGTACCGAGGGAACTCGCTGAGCACACTCTCAATATTTATCCAAAGTTTAGACCGGTCAAGCAATTCCTTCGTCGCTTTAATAAAGAAAGACGTAAGGCCATTGGTGAAGAAGTGGCCCGGCTCTTGGCAGCTGGGTTTATTATTGAAGTTTTTCATCCTGAATGGTTGGCTAACCCGGTGCTGGTACTTAAGAAGAATGGCACTTGGCGCATGTGTGTGGATTATACAAACCTTAATAAGGCCTACCCGGCTGATCCTTTTGCTTTCCCTCGTATTGATCAGATTATTGATGCTACGGCGGGTTGTGAGCGTTTGAGTTTTTTGGATGCTTATTCTGGATATCATCATATCAAGATGGCAGTTAAGAACCAGGAGAAGACAACCTTTATCACTCCTTTTGGAGCCTTCTGTTATGTGTCTATGCCTTTTGGGCTCAAGAGTGCCCAGGCGACTTACCAGCGGTGTGTGCAAAATTGCCTTCATGATCAGATTGGGTGCAAATTTCATGCTTATGTGGATGATATTGTGGTGAAATCAAGGAAGAAAGAGACTCTGATAGATGACTTGAGAGAGAGACCTTTGACAATCTCCAGGTCTACAAGATGATGCTTAACTCGGCCAAATGTGTCTTCGGTGTACCAGCAGGCAAGCTTTTGGGTTTTCTGGTTTTTGAAAGAGGCATTGAAGCTAACCCAGAAAAAAATTCAAAGCTATTACTTCCTTGGCTAAACCGGCGTGTATCAATGATGTTCAGCATATGGCGGGTCATATTGCGGCCTTGAGCCGGTTCACAAGCCGGTTGGGAGAAAAAGCTATCCCTCTATACCAGATGATGAAGAAAACAGATCACTTTGTGTGGAGTGATGCTGCTGATCAGGCGTTTGAGGCCTTGAAGAAACAGTTAGCTGAGCCGCCGGTTCTTGCTGCTCCCATTGATAAAGAGCCCTTGTTGTTATATGTGGCTGCCAATAGCCGAGCTGTCAGCGTGGCAATTGTATTGGAAAGGAAGGAATCGAGCAAGGAATATCCGGTTCAGTGGCCGGTTTATTACATCAGTGAGGTTCTCATTGAGTCCAAGCAGAGGTATCCGCATTGGCAGAAGCTAGTATATGGGGTATTCATGGCTAGTCGCAAGCTCAAGCAATATTTTCTGGGTAATCCCATCATTGTGGTTAGTTCCTTTAGGGGATATTATTCAAAACAGAGAAGCCACAGGTCGGGTAGCCAAGTGGGCCATTGAGCTTGGCCCCCATGGTTTGAAGTATATGCCTCGCACAGCCATCAAGTCTCAAGCACTTGTGGATTTCATCAATGATTCGACAGAACTGCAGATGCCTGAGGAGAAGCCGGATAGCACATATTGGACTATTCACTTCGATGATCCAGGCAGTTGGAAGGCTCCGGGCTGGAGTTATTTTGACTTCCCCACGAGGTGATAAATTCTTTTATGTTTTAATGTTGATGTTCCCTTGTACTAACAATGCAGCTGAGTATGAGGCCTTGCTCCATGGTCTTCGGATGGCTAAGGAGATGAACTTAAGCCAGGTGAGGTGCTTTGGTGACTCAGATTTGGTGGCTCAGCAAGTTTCAGGCACTTGGGATTCTAAGGACCCACTCATGGCGGCTTATCACCGAGAGGTTGATGCTATTGCTGGTCACTTCAAGGGCTATCAAGTAGAGCATGTCGATCAAAGGAAAAACAAGGCGGCTGATGCTTTAAGCCGGTTAGGGTCACAGCGTAAGCCGGTGCCACCCAATGTTTTCCTTGATATTCTGCATAATCCTTCAGTCAAATTGCCTGCAGAGGAAGATCTTGCTATTCCTGACCCGGAGGCACACCTGGTGGTGGCTCTTCATGCTATTCCCGATTGGACAGTTCCATATTTGGCTTATATGACCCAGGGCAAGTTACCTGAAGATGAAACTTTGGCCAGACAGATAACCCGGCGGTCTAAGTCAATGACTATTTTCAATGGAGAGTTGCACTGTTGCACTGTCACAGGGGTGTTTCAACGTTGTGTTTCTCCTGATGAGGGCCGTGAGATTCTACGAGAGATTCATGAAGGAGATTCTGGCCATCATGCTGGCTCTAAGTCTCTCGTGGCCAAGGCTTTTCGTCATGGATTTTATTGGCTAACGACTCATGCTGATGCAGAGGGTTTGGTCAGTAAATGTGATGGTTGTCAGAAATTCTCAAGATGAGCTCACGTGCCGGCTCAAGAATTGAGGATGATTCCAATCACTTCGCCATTTGCAGGCTGGGGGCTTGATATGGTGGGACCTTTCATAAGATCCAAGGATAAAAAGACCTAGCTTTTGGTGGCGGTTGACAAATTTACAAAGTGGGTTGAAGCAGAACCGGTCAGTAAGTGTGACGCGGCAACAACAGTTCAATTCATCAAAAAAGTGATTTTCCATTTTGGTTTTCCCCACAGTATTATAACTGATAATGACACTAATCTGTCCAAGGGTGATATGAAAGAATTTTGTCGACGTGAGCATATTCGACTTGATGTGTCATCCGAAGCTCATCCCTAGTCCAATGGCCAGGCCAAAAGAGACAATCAAGAAATTTTGAAAGGCATCAAGCCCCGGCTTATGGTCCCTTTACAGAGGACACCGGGTTGTTGGGTGGAGGATTTACCCTCAGTGTTATGGAGCATCAATACTACCCCAACAGATCTATGGGTTACACGCCTTTCTTCATGGTTTACAGAGCAAAGGCGGTTCTCCCTAGTGACATCAGTCACGATTCACCCTGTGTGGCGGCTTATCTTGAAGCTGATAATGAAAAAGCACGTCACGATGCTCTTGACCTGTTGGATGAGGAGCGTGACCGTGCGGCGGCTCGTTCGATGATTTGCCAGCAAGACCTGTGTCGTTATCATAGCCGCCGGGTTAAAACCAGAACCTTTCAAGAAGGAAATTTGGTGCTCCGGCTCATCCAGGATCAAACCGACATGCACAAGCTATCCCAACCTTTGTGGTCAGCAAAAATCTGAACAATGGGTCATACTACCTTATCGATGTTCGAGACCACATGGACTCACGCAGGTCGGAGGAGGAGACCCGCCGACCGTGGAATATTGCTCATCTTCGGCCTTATTACACCTGAGCCACCGGCTCTTTTGATGTACATATTTTGACAATGTATATATTATGATGAATATAATAAAGCCGGCATCCCTGATAATTCAGGGCCTCTATCGTTTCATTTCTGAGAATAATGAGTCTTTATTGTCACTTCATATGATCACTTGGGGGCTTCCTGCTCATTGAGCATAGCTATGACTACCCTCTTGATCCGGCTTGTATGCCATGATTTTCAAATACTTGGGGGTATGAATAAATTGAATCCAGTTTGCTTGCTAATGGACGTATTGCTCTTGCTATTTCTGCAAAGTCATCAGCACTGAAGGGAGACCCGTCTTCTTTCACACTTGGACAACCATTGGCCAAGTCTTCTGGATCAAGATCGTTGCTTTAACTCGTTGATCCTTTCACTACTGGAATCTGGCATTTTGCCGTTCGCCACCTCTTTGCTGTCTGCCAGCTGACGGCAAAGAGGCTCTTTGCCGTCCGCTTTGAGGAAGCAGACGGCAAAGAAAGTGTTGATGGCAAAAAGGGTATTTGCAGATGGCAAAGAGACCGGTGGGCCCCACAGGGTACGGCGTGGCTAGGTCAGCTTCTTTGCCGTCTGCTAGCAGACGGCAAAGAGGTGACTACTTTGCCGTCTGCTAGCCGACGACAATGTTCCTCCTTTGTCGTCAGCTAGCTGACGGCAAAGAGGAGACGTGGGCCAGCCCTAACGGTCGCCCTATTTGCCGTCTGTTAGCAGACGGCAAAGAAGGCCCACTAAACAGGTGGCCCCATCTTCCTCTCTCTCTCTCTCTCTCTCAAAGAAGGAGAAGGAGAAGGAGAAGGAGAAGGAGAAGGAGAAGGAGAAGGAGAAGGAGAAGGAGAAGGAGAAGGAGAAGGAGAAGGAGAAGGAGAAGGAGAAGGAGAAGGAGAAGGAGAAGGAGAAGGAGAAGGAGAAGGAGAAGGAGAAGGAGAAGGAGAAGGAGAAGGAGAAGGCGAAGGAGAAGGAGAAGGAGAAGGAGAAGGAGAAGGAGAAGGAGAAGGAGAAGGAGAAGGAGAAGGAGAAGGAGAAGGAGAAGGAGAAGGAGAAGGAGAAGGAGAAGGAGAAGGAGACACCACACCCCGACCCCGACACCCCGAACCCTGACACCCCGACCATCGACACCCCGACCCCGACACCCTGACACCACACCCCGACACCCTGACCCCGACCTCGACACCCTGAGACCACACCCTGACCCCGACCCCGACACCCTAACACCCTGATCGGCCCCGACACCCTGACACCACAACCCGACCCTGACCCCGACCGGGTCAGAAGGAGAAGGAGAAGGAGAAGGTGAAGGAGAAGGTGAAGGTGAAGGTGAAGGAGAAGGAGAAGGAGAAGGAGAAGCAGAAGGAGAAGGAGAACACACCCTGACACCACACCCCGACCCCGACACCCCGAACCCTGACACCCCGACCATCGACACCCCGACCCCGACACCCTGACACCACACCCCGACACCCTGACCCCGACCTCGACACCCTGAGACCACACCCTGACCCCGACCCCGACACCCTAACACCCTGATCGGCCCCGACACCCTGACACCACAACCCGACCCTGACCCCGACCGGGTCATTTATTTGTGAATTAAGAGTTAGGTCGTATATTTTTCGATTTTGTTATGCAAAACATCATATATATTTGTGTTGATCGGGTGTACTTAAATGTGCAGTTGTTTCATCGCTGCGAGGGCGTGGTGATTGACGACCTCCCAGTGCGTTCGACGAGCTCCGCCTCTGCGTTCATTGGTGAGCACAAATGACATCTCCTCCTGCCCCCTTCATTTGCTCTGTTCCGGTCTTCGTGCTGATGATACTTGCTAGCTATAGGTGTCAATCATCAGTATGCATAACCACTATGCGTCTCCCGTTTGAAAGGGTTACATCTATAAATATGCATGCATTTGCATATTTATAATCGTGATTCTTTCGAATTATCCAACGTTATCCATGGACAGCCCGAGTATGTGTAGATTGGGTTTGTTTTCCCATATGCTCGGCTCCGGATCCGATACAGAATTTTGTTAGTGCCTCCCTGTTGTTCTCCGGGTACACATCCTCTCTGCTTATTGCTGAGATGTGTATCAGGAGAACAGCAGGGAGGTGTGCTACCTCTTGAGCACTGCGTTGGTTTTCCCTTGAAGAGGAAAGGGTGATACAGCAAAGTAGCGTAAGTATTTCCCTCAGTTTTTGAGAACCAAGGTATCAATCTAGTAGGAGGCCACGCACGAGTCCCTCGCACCTACGCAAACAAATAAATCCTCGCAACAATGCAATAAAGGGGTTGTCAATCCCTTCACGGTCACTTATGAGAGTGAGATCTGATAGATATGATAAGATAATATTTTTGGTATTTTTATGATAAAGATGCAAAGTAAAATAAAAGGCAATGAAATAGCTATGTGTTGGAAGATTAATATGATGGAGAATAGACCCGGGGGCCATAGGTTTCACTAGTGGCTTCTCTCAAGAGCATAAGTATTACGGTGGGTGAACAAATTACTGTTGAGCAATTGACATAATTGAGCATAGTCATGAGAATATCTAGGTATGATCATGTATATAGGCATCACGTCCGAGACAAGTAGACCGACTCCTGCTTGCATCTACTACTATTACTCCACACATCGACCGTTATCCAGCATGCATCTAGAGTATTAAGTTCATAAGAACAGAGTAACGCTTTAAGTAAGATGACATGATGTAGAGGGATAAACTCATGCAATATGATATAAACCCCATCTTGTTATCCTCGATGGCAACAATACAATACGTGCCTTGCTGCCCCTACTGTCACTAGGAAAGGACACTGTAAGATTGAACCCAAAGCTAAGCACTTCTCCCATGGCAAGAAAGATCAATCTAGTAGGCCAAACCAAACTGATAATTCGAAGAGACTCGCAAAGATAACCAATCATACATAAAAGAATTCAGAGAAGATTCAAATATTGTTCATAGATAAACTTGATCATAAACCCACAATTCATCGGTCTCAACAAACACACCGCAAAAGAATATTACATTGAATAGATCTCCACGAGAGAGGGGGAGAACATTGTATTGAGATCCAAAAAGAGAGAAGAAGACGTCTAGCTAATAACTATGGACCCGAAGGTCTGAGGTAAACTACTCACACATCCTCGGAGAGGCTATGGTGTTGATGTAGAAGCCCTCCATGATCGATGCCCCCTCCAGTGGAGCTCCGGAAAAGGCCCCAAGATGGGATCTCACGGGTACAGAAGGTTGCAGCGGTGGAATTAGGTTTTTGGCTCCGTATCTGATAGTTTGGGAGTACGTAGGTATATATAGGAGGAAGAAGGACGTCGGTGGAGCAACATGGGGCCCACGAGGATGGAGGGCGCGCCCAGGGGGTAGGCGCGCCCCCTACCTCGTGCCCTCCTAGTTGATGGCTTGACATAGGGTCCAAGTCCTCTGGATCACGTTCGTTCTGAAAATCACGTTCCCGAAGGTTTCATTCCGTTTGGACTCCGTTTGATTTTTTTTCTACGAAACTCTTAAATAGGCAAAAAAACAGCAATTCTGGGTTGGTCCTCCGGTTAATAGGTTAGTCCCAAAAATAATATAAAAGTGTATAATAAAGCCCATTAATGTCCAAAACAGAATATAATATAGCGTGGAACAATAAAAAATTATAGATACGTTGGAGACGTATCAAGCATCCCCAAGCTTAATTCCTGCTCGTCCTCGAGTAGGTAAATGATAAAAACAGAATTTTTGATGTGGAATGCTACTTGGCATAATTTCATTGTAATTCTTCTAATTGTGGTATGAATATTCAGGTCCGAAAGATTAAAGATAAAAGTTTAATATTGACATAAAAATAATAATACTTCAAGCATACTAACTAAGCAATTATGTCCTATCAAAATAACATGGCCAAAGAAAGTTCATCCCTACAAAATCATATAGTTTAGTCATGCTCCATTTTCGTCACAAGAATGCTCTCATCATGCACAACCCCGATGACAAGCCAAGCAATTGTTTCATACTTTAGTAATCTCAAACCTTTTTAACCTTCACGCAATACATGAGTGTGAGCCATGGATATAGCACTATGGGTGGAATAGAATATAATGATGGGGGTTATGTGGAGAAGACAAAAAAGGAGAAGGTCTCACATCAACGCGGCTAATCAATGGGCTATGTAGATGCCCATCGATTGATGTTAATGCAAGGAGTGGGGATTGCCATGCAACAGATGCACTAGAGCTATAAATGCATGAAATCTTAACAAAAGAAACTAAGTGGGTGTGCATCCAACTTGCTTGCTCACGAAGACCTAGGGCATTTGAGGAAGCCCATTGTTGGAATATACAAGCCAAGTTCTATAATGAAAAATTCCCACTAGTATATGAAAGTGACAAAACAAGAGACTCTCTATCATGAAGAACATGGTGCTACTTTGAAGCACAAGTGTGGAAAAAAAGGATAGTAGCATTGTACATTTTTATTTATATTTTTTTGGGCCTTCTATTTTTTGGCCTTTCTCTTTTTTTATTGGGACAATGCTCTATGAATGATGATCATCACACTTCTATTTATTTACAACTCAATGATTACAACTCGATACTAGAACAAAGTATGACTCTATATGAATGCCTCCGGCGGTATACCGGGATAGCAATGAATCAAGAGTGACATGTATTAAAAATATGAACAGTGGCTTTGCCACAAATACGATGTCAATTACATGATCATGCAAAGCAATATGACAATGATGAGCGTGTCATAATAAACGGAGCGGTGGAAAGTTGCATGGCAATATATCTCGGAATGGCTATGGAAATGCCATAATAGGTAGGTATGGTGGCTGTTTTGAGGAAGATATAAGGAGGTTTATGTGTGAAAGAGCGTGTCATATCACGGGGTTTGGATGCACCGGCAAAGTTTGCACCAACTCTCAATGTGAGAAAGGGCAATGCACGGTACCGAAGAGGCTAGCAATGGTGGAAGGGTAAGAGTGCGTATAATCCATGGACTCAACATTAGTCATAAAGAACTCACATACTTATTGCAAAAATCTACAAGTCATCAAAAACCAAGCACTACACGCATGCTCCTAGGGGGATAGATTGGTACAAAAGACCATCGCTCGTCCCCGACCGCCACTCATAAGGAAGACAATCAAAGAACACCTCATGTTTCAAATTTGTTACATAACATTTACCATACGTGCATGCTATGGGACTTGCAACCTTCAACACAAGTATTTCTCAAATTTACAACTAATCAACTAGCACATCTTTAATATCACTACCTCCATATATCAAAACAATCATCAAGCATCAAACTTCTCTGAGCATTCAGCACACTCATAAGATAGTTTTTTTACTAGCCTTGAATACCTAACATATTAAGTTTAATTTCTCAATTTAAGCAAATTACCATGCTGTTTAAGACTCTCAAAATAATATAAGTGAAGCATGAGAGAATAATAGTTTCTATAAAACAAAACCACCTCCGTGCTCTAAAAGATATAAGTGAAGCACTAGAGCAAAAACTATATAGCTCAAAAGATTTAAGTGAAGCGCATAGAGTATTCTAATAAATTCCGAATCATGTGTGTTTCTCTCAAAAGGTGTGTAGAAAAGATGATTGTGGTAAACTAAAAAGCAAAGACTCAAATCATACAAGACGCTCCAAGCAAAACACATATCATGTGGTGAATAAAAATATAGCTCCAAGTAAGGTTACCGATGGAAGTAGATTTAAAGAGGGATGCCTTCAGGGCATCCCCAAGCTTTGGCTTTTTGGTGTACTTAGATTATATTGGGGTGCCATGGGCATCCCCAAGCTTAGGATCTTGCCACTCCTTGTTCCATAATCCATCAAATCTTTCACCCAAACATTGAAAACTTCACAACACAAAACTCAGCAGAAAATCTCGTGAGCTTCGTTAGTGAAAGAAAACAAAACACCACTTCAAGGTACTGTAATGAACTCATTCTTTATTTATATTGGTGTTAAACCTACTGTATTCCAACTTATCTATGGTTTATAAACTATTTTACTAGCCATAGATTCATCAAAATAAGCAAACAACACACGAAAAACAGAATCTGTCAAAAACAGAACAGTCTGTAGTAATTTGTAACTAACGCAAACTTCTGTAACTCCAAAAATTCAGCAAAAATAGGAACACCTAGACAATTTGTTTTTTGATCATCAGAAATTGGAATCAATATGTTATCACTTTCTGGTGATTTTTAATAATTATTTTCGTGAACAGAAAGTTTCTGGAATTTTCAGCAAGATCAAATAACTATCATCCAAGAAGATCCTATAGGTTAAACTTGGCACAAACACTAATTAAAACATAAAAACACATCTAACCAGAGGCTAGATCAAATATTTATTCCTAAACAGAAGAAAAAAGCCAAAACCTAAAAATAAAATTGGGTTGCCTCCCAACAAGCGCTATCGTTTAACGCCCCTAGCTAGGCATAATAGCAAGGATAGATCTAGGTATCGCCATAATAATAAGATAGATCATTAAACTCATTTCATATTATCTACGTTCAGCAGAAAGTTTTCTTTGAGTCAAGCAAAAGTAATCAAAAGGGCTAAATTTAATGGGACAAAAATCCCCAAGATCAACTTTAGGAGGTATATGTTCCTCCTTTGGCCCTTCGTATTGCACAACCAATTCATCAGTATAAGCATTCTTTTGACAGAACTTTGTGAGCCTATATTCGAGATAATATCCTAGCTCATTATTTAGAATAGCAAAATCATTATTAAGTTCAAAGATTCTATCAACTAGAATATTCGTAGGAACCTTTTTTCTAAGGTTTTCATTAAAAGCAACATAGTCTAGAGATTGAAAACGCATCATTTCCTCTTGATCAAATAGAATAGTTTCTATGGGAGGGCGGCCAGCGTCCACCCTATAATGCGCAAAGATTTCTTTGGCCTCTTTTATTATAAATCTGAACTCATGAGCCAAAAAGATAGTAGCGGCACGCTTAACAGAAGAATGCTTGATATTAGAAAATTCTAGGAAAATCCTTTGTATGCAAGGATGCATGTGCATAAATTGCCTTTCAAGTTCAACTACAAGCATGGCGATAGCGTCCGCAAGACTACTAGTTCTATGAAGAATAGAAATACCCATAGAAGGCAAAGCACCGGCACACGTAAACAAATCTTGGATAACTCCTTTTCCAATAATATTACCACTACCAATTCGGATTTTTTTGTATGCAAGGTAGGGGGTTCTTCAGCAGGAGCATCAGAATTTTCCATGTTATTACTATTGTCCATATCGACAATAGTTTCCCCAATTTCAGACATAACGGAAGAAAGTGCGAGGAGCAAAAAGAAAGAGGGAGGCAAAAGGAAAAGAGAGAGGGTGAATAAAACAGCAAGGGTGAAGTGGGGGAGAGGAAAACGAGAGGCAAATGGCAAATAATGTAATGCGGGAGATAAGGGTTTGTGATAGGTACTTGGTGTGTTGACTTTTACGTAGACTCCCCGGCAACGGCGCCAGAAATCCTTCTTGCTACCTCTTGAGCACTGCGTTGGTTTTCCCTTGAAGAGGAAAGGGTGATGCAGCAAAGTAGCGTAAGTATTTCCCTCAGTTTTTGAGAACCAAGGTATCAATCCAGTAGGAGGCCACGCACGAGTCCCTCGCACCTACACAAACAAATAAATCCTCGCAACCAGCGCAATAAAGGGTTGTCAATCCCTTCACGGTCACTTACTTAGAGTGAGATCGATAGATATGATAAGATAATGTTTTTGGTATTTTTATGATAAACATGCAAAGTAAAATAAAAGGCAATGAAAATAGCTAAGTGTTGGAAGATTAATACGATGGAGAATAGACCCGGGGGCCGTAGGTTTCACTAGTGGCTTCTCTCAAGAGCATAAGTATTACGGTGGGTGAACAAATTACTGTTGAGCAATTGACAGAATTGAGCATAGTTATGAGAATATCTAGGTATGATCATGTATATAGGCATCACGTCCGAGACAAGTAGAGCGACTCCTGCCTGCATCTACTACTATTACTCCACACATCGACTGCTATCCAGCATGCATCTAGAGTATTAAGTTCATAAGAACATAGTAACGCTTTTAGTAAGATGACATGATGTAGAGGGATAAACTCATGCAATATGATATAAACCCCATCGTGTTATCCTCGGTGGCAACAATATAATACGTGCCTTGATGCCCCTACTGTCACTGGGAAAGGACACCGCAAGATTGAACCCAAAGCTAAGCACCTCTCCCATTTCAAGAAAGATCAATCTAGTAGGCCAAACCAAACTGATAATTCGAACAGACTTGCAAAGATAACCAATCATACATAAAAGAATTCATAGAAGATTCAAATATTGTTCATAGATAAACTTGATCATAAACCAACAATTCATCGCTCTCAACAAACACACCGCAAAAGAAGATTACATCGAATAGATCTCCACGAGAGAGGGGGAGAACATTGTATTGAGATCCAAAAAGAGAGAAGAAGCCATCTAATTAATAACTATGGACCCGAAGGTCTGAGGTAAACTACTCACACATCCTCGGAGAGGCTATGGTGTTGATGTAGTAGCCTTCCGTGATCGATGCCTCCTCCGGCGGAGCTCCGGAAAAGGCCCCAAGATGGGATCTCACGGGTACAAAAGGTTGCGGCAGTAGAATTATGTTTTTGGCTCCATATCTGGTAGTTTGGGGGTACGCAGGTATATATAGGAGGAAGAAGTACGTAGGTGGAGCAACGTGGGGCCCACGAGGGTGGAGGGCGCGCCCAGGGGGTAGGCGCACCCCCCTACCTCGTGCCCTCCTGGTTGATGGCTTGACGTAGGTCCAAGTCCTCTGGATCACGTTCATTCCAAAAATCACGTTCCAGAAGGTTTCATTCGGTTTGGACTTCGTTTGATATTCTTTTTCTATGAAACTCTGAAATAGGCAAAAAACAGCAATTCTAGGCTGGGTCTCCGGTTAATAGGTTAGTCCCAAAAATAATATAAAAGTGTATAATAAAGCCCATTAATATCCAAAACAGAATATAATCTAGCATGGTACAATAAAAAATTATAGATCGTTGGAGACGTATCAAGGTGCTGCCGAAATTTTGCATCGGATCCGGAGCAGAGCATGGGAAAACGAACCCGATCTACACAAACTCAGGTGGGATTAGGACCTATCTTTACCTATTAGTGTGTAGGTTGCATGGATGTAATAAAACTGACAAACTCCATTAATTGATGGATATGGTTTGCTTAATTATGTATATATTTCCTGTGTGTCCAGTAGGAAGTCAATATGAGTGATCGTGCGTGGATGTACACCGGTTACACTAGGCACAAAGTTTGGACCGAGGAATGGTTAACAAAAACCAAAGGGTTTGTTAGAGCCGCATTTGAAAATGGACAGAAATTTAGCTGGTGCCCCTGTGTCCGGTGCGACAACTATAATAAGAGGGATGAGCTTGAAATGAGTAAAGACCTGCAAAAGTTTGGTTTTACGCCTGGTGACCCGGTCTCGACATTTTATGGTGAGTCTGCCCAACGTGCCAGAGCCGAGGTGGTTTGTCGTCGCACCGACGAGCATGGTACCGGGATGGAAGACATGGTGCAAGACTTTGACGATGCTCGGGACTCAGACGAGGAGATGGAGGAATTTGCAAAGGCCTTCACTGAAATGTTGGAATCCTCAAAACGTCCTCTCCACGAGCACAGTAAGCTTTGTTAGCTGGATGCCATCTCACAAATAATGGCTTTGAAGGCTCAATTCAACTTGGGCAGAGAATGCTACGATGCGATGATGACAGTATTTGGACGATCTCTGCCCAAAGGCCATGTGCTACCTGCAAACCTGTACCAGTCAGACAAAATCATCTGTGCTCTTAAGATGCCCTATGAGAAGATACATGCATGTGAGAAAGGATGTGTCTTATTTAGGCTTCAGCATGAGGACTTGAACTATTGTCCCATTTGCTTCCAGGTATGTTGTGGTAGACAACGGTATGGGTGAGAAGACGCAGACCAATATACCTATTAATGTTCTTCGGTATATGCCAATCGTACTAAGACTTCAACGTCTTTTCATGGTCGAAGAGACGGCCAGACAGATGACATGGCACAAAACGGGCAAAAGAACCGACCTAGATGCAGATGGGAATGTGATGATGGTGCACACATCGGATGGTGAAGCGTGGAAGCTCTTCGATGCATTACGTAAGGAAAAACGGCAGATCCAAGGCATCCTCGAGTCACCATCAGCACGTATGGGTTCACTGTGTTCGGTCAGGCGGCAGCCCCATATAGTTGTTGGCCCGTGTTTGTCATTCCACTCAATCTCCCCCCCCCCCCGGCAGATTATGCAAAGAAAGAACATTTTCCTGACGTTGATAATTCTAGGGCCCAACTATCCGGGGAAGAATATGAATGTGTACATGCAGCTGCTTAAGGACGAATTGCAAGAAGCTTGGGATAATGGGTTCAAGACATATGACACCTTTAGCAAACAGAACTTCATAATGCGTGTCTGGTACATGTACTCGACGCATGACTTGCCGGCGTATGTGCTATTCGTCCCGTGCCCCACCTGCAAGGGAGCTCTTGAGTTTCGTTGGCTGGTGGCAGGGCACAAGTATACTTGCTTCGACTTGCATAGACTATTTCTAGATCCTCGCCATAAGTTCAGGAAAGACAAGAAGAACTTCATCAAAGGTAGAGTTGTCAAACACTCTGCACCACCTGCGTTGACAGGCCAACCGACCCTAGATCAGTTAAACGCTCTCGAGCCAGATCCAGAGCGTCCAGGGTATTCCAAGGGGTATAATAAGGAACACGCCTGGACTCACAAGACATGCTTGTGGGGTCTACCTTACTTCAAAGACCTCCTTTGCCCACACAACATCAACGTGATGCACACTGGAAAGAATATCACCGAAGCCATTTTTGGTACATTGTTCGGTATAGAGGGGAAATCAAAGGATAATACTAAGGCTAGAGTCGATCAAGAGGAGCTATGTGATAGACTGTTACAAAACATGCAAGAACCGAAAGGAAAGCGGAACTGGACGAAGCCAAAGGCATGGTTCAATCTGGGAAGGCCAGCTATGAAGGAAATTATTTTGTGGGTGAAAATGCAGTTGATGTTCCCCGATGGGTATGCAACAAATCTAAAGAGGGGAGTGAGTCTTGAAAAATTGAAGGTCAAAAAAGTCATGATTGGCACATATGGATTGAGCGGATAATGCCGGTGATGTTGCATGGCTTCATCCCTGAGGATGAATGGCTAGTACTGGCAGAGCTGAGCTATTTCTTCCGTGTTCTTTATGCGAAAGAACTATCGCCTGGCCTCCTAGAAGAAATGGAACAGTTGGCGCCGGAGTTGATCTGCAAGTTAGAGATGATCTTTCCGCCAAGCTTCTTTAATCCAATGCAACACTTGATTTTGCATCTCCCGACCGAGGCATGATTGGAGGGGCCCGTGCAAAATCGTTGGTGCTACTCAACTGAGAGGATGCAGAAGATGCTTCGAGCAAAATGTAAAAATAAACGTAGATGTGAGGCATCGATGGCCGAGGCATCCATCACCGAGGAGGCGGCAAACTTCGTGACAGCACACTATGAAGCCAAAAATCATCATTTGCATAATCCGAAGCCTCGGTACAATGCTGACGACCCTAAAAAGGGTCGATCCAACCTCAGCCTATTCAAAGGGAATCTCGCACCAGCCAGTGGTTGGAAACGAGTATCATTGGATGTTGAAGTATGGCGGACCATTTATTGTATCTCTTCAACAACCTAATGAAGAAATCTTGGCCGTACATCGAGTAAGATCTCGGTACATTGTTTCACAACTTATAATTCCTTTGAACTGCTCTTATTCTGGATATTTCATGCGATCGATCGTCGCCATATTCTCGTATGGAGCGGTGATCCAAAAGGATTCCGTCGAAGAGTATGAGCTTCTGGCAAAGCAAGGAGGCGAATATCCCGGTTTCATCTCTTGGTTCAAAAAAACGGTAATTTCCATTAGACCATTTCATTTCTTTGGCTAATTTGCGACTAATGCAACAATCCTTTCGTATTAAACATGTAGGCTAATTCAGAGATTATGGATGCCGAATTGAGACAAGTAGCTAATGGTTTTGATTATAAGGTCCGTTCATTTGACAAATATGACATCAACGGGTATCGCTTTCGTACCTATGGCAAAGAGCTATCTATGGTCGACCAAAAGTCTACAAATTGTTGTGTCTCTGTTATCGGCGAAGGAGATATCGAGTATTATGGAAGAGTTGAAGCAATTTATGAACTTCAATTCTATGGTGAAAACCCACCAAACGTCGTAGTCTTCAGATGTTATTGGTTCTAGCCGAGGGAGACTAGAAGGACTCATGAACATATATGGCTAGTCGAAATCAAACAAAGCACCCATTTGGATGTTCTCGATGTCTATATTACGGCTCAACAGGCAACCCAAGTTTTCTATCTACCGTGGGCCTGTCAAAGTGATCCAAATCTCAGTGGTTGGGATGTCGTTTACGAAGTGCCACCACGTGTTAGACCACCTCCCCCCAATGAAGAGGATTATGAACCTCACATTAACCAAGACACATATGACGAAGGAGAATTCTTCCAAGAAACACGTCTTTCCAAAAAAAAGTTTCATGAACCGCTCTACTCCACCCCAGAATATTGAAGTAGACAACGATAGTGAATCCGACTTCACCCCTGAGCCTGAACAAGAAGAAGTTACTGCTGCAGATGACCTGTCATTGCTTGAACGATTACATAAAGGAGGCCTTCCACATGTTGATGCATTTATTGACGATGATGAAGAGCACGTCACTGATAGTGATGATGATGATGCATTTAATGATCCCGGAGCATATATAGACGATTCAGAGTAATATTAGTAATGTGAGGTATTCAATTTTTTATTATGTTCATGATGATGATACACTTAAATTATATACATATTATTCATGTCAGGTATTCAAATTTTTTATGTTGTACTAATTTCATTTACTTTTTGTCATTGCAGGTGTTGACTGGATGGTGGGCAAGGGTCCAGAGCGCCCCGAGCCTCCTGCGAGCACTATTGGGAGGGGTGGTTCCATTATTCCACCCCAGCCACTCTGGAGAGCGCTGCTAGACAGTATGCAGACAGCAGCGACGGGCGCTTCTTCTTCGGCTGGGAGAGGTCGGGGGAGGACGAAGAAGGCTGCTAGAGGTGGACGTGGCAGCGGGAGAGGTAGGAAGGTTGCCACGCCTTCCTCGCCGCCACCCCCAGCTGATTCACCCGACCACAGGACTGCTCCGTTTGATGTGGACCCGTCTCGGACTCCGGTCCATGAGCCTCAATTCGCCGATCCTTCGCCCCACCAGACTCGGGTCACCGATCCTTCGCCCCACCAGACTCGTGTCGCTGATCCTTCGCCCCACGTGAGTCCCATCCTAGAGTCTTCGTCCCAGAAGACTCCGGAGACTCCGATCCCAGAGTCTTCTTCCCACGAGACTCCGGAGGCTAGTGGCCCTACTAATGGTAGCGAGGACACCTTTTCTAATGATAGCTACAGTGACGACGAGCTGGTTGAGAAGGGCAAGAAGGTCTACAAGCGTGGCTATACAAAGCTCCCGCCCGTGCCGACGGCCCCCGACCAGAGGTGGTTGATTGCGCCTAATGGGTTGAAGTAAGTGCATTTACTATTTTTAACCTTTTGCCTTCATGTTCCTTCAAATTAATATCTAATGTGTTGGCCTTGTCATACAGTAGGGGTTGGGTACACCCCCGTGGTGTCCGCATGCCCAACCAGGTCGGTGTGCTTTGCCGGCAGCACTTCCCTGGGTGGGTCATGTTGCCCGGTGAGGGTCAGGTTCCACAGCTAGCACTGAGCTGGGAGCTGTACCCGGTTACCCCGGCCCCGCCGGAGGAGATGGTCGCCGGTGTCTTGTGCGAGACGGTGGCCGACATTGTGTTCCGTCGGTTTTGGGTAATTTCTCCTTACAGAATTAAAAATCAACACTACCTTGTGATTGTACTAATCAGTGTTGCCTTTTTTGATTGCAGACCTTCTACAGGGTTTCCGAGGGAGATCAGGAGGCCGCGTCTATGGTTGTTGAAACTGAGTGCAAGCGCCTACTTCAGAACTTACGACACGAGGCTCAGGTGCAGGCCGTTCGAGACTACTACGCCTCGAAGGGTATTAGGAGGGCCAAGAAGAAGTGTCGCGGCAAGTTTCTGAGTAAGGAGAAGTACATGCAGGTAATTACCTATTCTTAAGGCCTTGAACTTAGTTTTCTTGATTTGATTCGTAGGCGTAGCACTGAAATTTCTCTTGACTAACTTAGGTGCCCCCGAGATGGTGTGTGGATAAGATGGACTGTTGGGAGGCGTTGGTGGATGCGTGGTGCTCTCCCCAATGGCTAGTCGAACACCATAGGGCCAAGGATAAGCGCGACCAAATGGAAGGTGTGCCACACCATCAAGGGAGCTCCAACCTGTTTGAGTACGGGGAGAACTAGGTATGTGGTTTGTTACATGATTCATGCAATTTCATTCTTCATGCTAGCATTTATCCCTTCCAAAATGACTTAATATGCTTAGTTAGTTAAAAAATGGCATAACTACCTTGGATAGTTCATTTATGACATAATTAGCTCTAAAATGACATAATAACCTTGGATAGCTCAATAAAATAACTAATATGCTTTAGTTAGTTAAAAAATGGCATAACTACCTAGGATAGCTAAATAATGACCTAAACTAATCTTAGCTCTAAAATGACATAATAACCTTAGATAGCTCTATAAAATGACTTAATATGCTTTAGTTAGTTAAAAATGGCATAACTACCTTCGATAGCTCAATAACGACCTAAACTAATCTTAGCTAGTTCATTCATGACATAATTAGCTCTAAAATGACATAATAACATAAACTTAGCTTATTTTCCTTGAAAATGACATAATAACCTTACTTAGCTCCAAAATGACCTATTTATATAGCAATATCATTCTTCATGCTAGCTTGAGCCCTTAACTAATATTTTGTTCCTCTCTCTCAGGCGCACCTCAACAAGAAGCCTGTGCCAAATCTGTTCGACCTCTATGGCATGGCCCATACTGCCCCATAAAAGAAGGCCAAGCCATTCACGAAGTCTGATCTAGATCATCCGGAGAGCTTCACCAACATCTCCTCCCACCACAAGCTCGTGAAGTATAGAGACGAGGGGAAGGCGAGGAAAGGGGAGGACATTAACCCCAGCCAGGATCCTTTTGATACAGAGCTGGTGATGATATCTGGTGGCGGGAGGTCCCATGGCTCCATAGCCATTGGTGATGGACTGATACGTTGTCCTAGGACTCTCCCACAGATCAAGAAGAGCCGAGTAGCTCGATCCCGAGATAGCATACATGCATGGCCCATGGAGCTCGCCATGGCGATTAGTTATCTGAACTCTCTCACCTTTCCTCCATTACATTGTGCATGCGTTGCTCGCCGATGATTACAATGCTAACAAGGAGTGGTGTGTTGCAGTCCATGGTTGAGAAAGAGAGATTGAACACCCAGGCTCTTTTGGAGCAGGCAAAAAGGGAGGCTGCGGAGAGGGAGAGGGAGCTGGAGGAGAGGACGGCTATGCTGTTGGAGGAGGAGAGGAACCGGAACGAGGCGTCCAACCGGGCCCTATAGGAGCTCATCATGGTACGTTTCTCGTGCATATTAGCCCAATCATGCACGTAATGTTTGCATTACTAACTAATATGACTGACTCGTGAGAACCAAATGTGCAGACCATGTGCGAGAAGAACGGTCAGCCCCCTCCGCTGATGCCCCAGATTGCTCCGGCGACCACGGTGAGTTTGATTTGAATGGTCGTTAGTAACTAGTATTCACATTTTAGTTCGCATCATGCTAACGAGACATTATTGGAAATGATCTTTGGTGCAGCATGGCTCCCGACAAGCATCGACCAATCCTTCTGCGTCTGCCAATGGTGGAACCCCGACCGGTCCTTCACCTCCGTCTGCCACTGGCGCAGCCCCGACCATTCCTACACCTCCGTGATAATGGTATTTTCTTCTTCTTCTGGTTATGTATGTATATATGGATATGTTGTTCTTTTTTGAACTATGTTGTTGGATATATATGTTGGATTTGATGAAATATGTTGTTGGACATGCTATTTTATGTTGTTGGATATGTATGCATGTATTACTGTGTGTGAAATCCTGTCAAATTAAATGTATTCAAATAGAAACAGGGGATATATAGCCAAAGAGCTTTGCCCTCTTCTAGCAGACGACAAAGAGGACACATGGCAGCTACCTGTAGAAACTGGGAGCTCCGGCTGCCTATTTGGTCACTTTGTCGTCCTTGATGGATGGCAAGAGGGCTGCTATGTTGTCCTTGATGAGACGCAAAGGTTCAAACCTCTTTGTCGTCAGCCGGCGGACGGCATAGCTGGCCACGTGGCAGCTTCTCAGTGCTGGCCGAGCTAAGCTCTTTGCCGTCAGCTGGCGGACGGCAAAGAGCGCCGTTAACCCCCTAACGGCTCTCACTCCACCCCACTGCCGTCCATGGTATTTTTTGTATGCTGGCCTTGGACGGCGGACGGCACAATCCTTTGCCGTCCGTTTCTAAGAAGAAGACGGCAAAGAAGGCCTTTGCCGACACTCGTTCAGACGGAAAGTTTGCCGTCCGTTGGCTGACGGCAAAGGCTTTTGCCGTCCGGCATGTATGCCTTTGCCGTCCGCCATGGCAGACGGCAAAGAAGCTAATTCCAGTAGTGTTTGGGGCAGCACTAATAACCTCTCCAATGTTTCCTTGATAAGGGTGGGCGGATGTTTCTTATGCATAGCAGCAACAATGGTTCATTTAGCGCCTGTGTATAGCTGTTCTACAAGAGTATAGACAACCTTAAGCTTGATGCGTATGTCTGAGCCCAACTTGACGCTCGAGGAGCCTGTATTAGTAAAGTTTTTGGTAAACCGGTAGATGATTATGATATGCTTGATGAAATAAAGACGTCATGTTTACTACTTACCGAAGATGGCTGATGTCATACTATTGATCTGATACCTTAAACCGAATAGCTCATCAGTCACCGGTTTAAGAGCCGCCTCAGCATCTTTTGCTCTCTTTAATAGAGATGTTTTTTCAGTCTGCCAGCCAGTTTTATCAGCACTGAAGCCCTGTTTTAATTGCTCAATGTTTTCCAGTGCAGACTTCAGTTCTGACTTGGCATTGGATGTCTCATATTGCTGAGTTTTAATATTGGCCCTCAGATCATTGATCTGTGAGTCTTTTTCAGTTAGTTCAGCCTGCGACATGAACAAACATGGAAGGTATTATGATGATGATTATTTTGAAGTCCCAAGAACAATACAAGTGTTTTCCTTGGCACTTGGGGGCTAATTCCTATTTGCTCTTTTCAAGACAACTTATCTGATGATCCGGGCAAAGTAATATGATCAGGTTTATAAAGATTAGGATATCGATTTCAACCATGGTGATAAGTCCCGGTTTATTCATACTGATTAAACCGAGCCTTGCACTACAAAAAAGGACACTTCCGTGATGATACGTGTTTGTCACAGTAGGTCAAGTTTTCTGTCATGCATGTACATCCATGACGATTTTATGACATAATCAAGATAGTCATACCTGTGCTGTCGTAGAAGTGTTCCATGATATTACCAAAATTATCATCACGGAAGTGTCCACTTCCATGACAATAAATCGTGCGTCACAGAAGTGCTTTCGTCAAGGGTGACCGACACGTGGCATCCACCGTAACAGGTCGCCGTTAAGCTATCAAGTCCGGTTTTGGATCCGATAACCCGTTAACAGCCCGGACCAATGGGAAATTTCCACGTGTAAAATTCTGATTGGCCGGAGGAAACACGTGTCATCTCGTCAGTGGGTCAGATAGGCGCCTATGATATGTCGACACGTGCGATGGCCCACCACTGGCCCATTTAGCTTACAAAGGCCGGCCTGTTTTACTTAGTCAAAAGTTAGTGGGCTGGCCCATGAAAAGCCTGTTAACGATCTCTTCGCAAATAGCCCATTTTGCGGCCCGGTAACTCACGACCCATTAGGGCCTACCTGAAATCGGCCCAACAACGTCATGTGGGCCGTCGAATATAACACCACCCCGTTTCACTTTCGGCCCATCTATGGCCTACAATGTCTTTCGGCCCATATGAGGCCTTCATATCTTTAGTCCCTTTAGAGGCCCACGGTGACTCTAGCTCATAATGAACAGTAAATTTCTTTGTAACCGTTAATGGCCCACGATTCACATGGGCCTTTTCCAGCCCATGTTAGCTTTTGGCCTACTGGCGGCCCATACGTTCTTGGGCTCCTTTCCGACCCTCGATTACTTTCGGCCCGTTACTGGCCTGCTCCCCTAATGGGCCAAATTCGGCTCGTGGCAAGAGTCGGCCCGTTTCTGGCCTGTTATCCCGTTGCACCGTTTCCAGCCCGTCCCGTCCGATATTCTAGCCCATTAACAACCTGTTATGCCTGTGACAGAATTAAGCCTTTGCTGTCCTCCAGCCTGTTAACGGTCCGTTCGTGCTGGGCCGATACCAATTATCCCGTTTACGGTCCATGTTCACCCGTTTATCCGACGACCCGAGGCCCACCAATACTACGGCCCTGTTGGAGGCCCATTTATCGACTGCCCGTAGGAGGCGCATGGATCCTATGGCCCGTAGCAGGGTCAAGGTTACCACGGTCTGTATATTGCCCATGGTTGTTGCGGCCACTAGCAAACCAGGGAGAAGACTAGGAAATAAATAAGCCCGAAACTAACGCTAGGCTATTAAGGCGATTGCACAGATTACATCCACTGGGCATCAAAGATCGCCACCAGTGCAAATATAGGGAACACCCTACACTATACAAAAATGGCTTGCTGTTTTCTTCAGTCGGTGGCTGCACGTTAAAAACAAATTTTGTATCGCAAAAAAAACAAATTACAACTATAAAACAAAAGGAAGGTTGGCATAAAAGTTAACATTCTGGTAGATAAATGCACCACTAGATGTTCAGAAGCTTAGTTCATTTGACCTGATTGTTACGTTTTCATGCTGTATTGTCCGATGGAGCAGCATAACCTTCGCCTTCATTTCTCCTAGGCTGCTGAACAACATAGCAAATGTCTGATAGTCTGCTTTCAAAACCTTGCATATCTTGACGACATCGAACAATGTCTGTCCTTGTTTCACAAAGGGTCTCTGTTAGGGAATGGACTTGTTCCTGGAGCGCAGATATAACATTGTTTTGAGCTTGCATGTCTTGATCATGAGGCCGTTTGGATGAGATTGCCTTAACAACCAACCCAGTATTATGCAGGAACGTGCTTTTGGCACTGTTAGTGGACAGGTACTGACCCACTGCATCAAGAGCTGACATTGCGGTTATAGTTGCCTCGCCACCTTCAGAAGGTGGCGGTTCCACCATTTTTTCCATAGCTTGCTGACAAGTTGAATTTTTACATTAGTAGTACCAGAACTGAAAGATATTAAGGAGGCAGCAAAACCAAACAAAATAGCTTTGGTCTATATACAGAACTTATTCTGGTGAACCCATGTAAAATATTAGTTGTATTTAACTGCAAAGTACATAATAAAACCAGGTTCCAAACATATGACCATGTACCATGGCTAATGTATTGTCTATTTCTTCACATTGTATTAACAACTAAGGATAAAGAGACAAAGTTTATAATACGGTAAGCATAGTATGACATCATTCATATCACAAAACAACTGAGAACAGACAAACAGGCAATTGTAACATTGTGTGGGCAAGTCCAGCACGGAACTAGATGACAGGTCAAGATCAAAGGAACATCACTCCTCTCTTTTAAACCTTGTAAGGTGCAATGATACGCTAAGACAATTGTGTATAAAATTGAAAAGAGTAATAGACATTGGCTGCAAACCATGCATTTCAAGGCACGAGTCAGAGTAAGTAGTAGTTAAAAGACATGAGGATTAAGGACTTACAACAGTGGCTTTGACTGGTGTAGTCACGACCTTCGTCTTGCTGGTGTGACAATCCTTGAAGATTTCCACAACATTTGGTCCAGGTACTTTTTGGTCCTTGCGGGCTTTCCTCTGCATTTGGAACAAGTCAATATAGATCTGATAACATGGTAGAGCGAAACGAGTGAAACAGCAGCTAATTACAAGAGCCTCGCAGTGTGCAATATAGCTACAAGATCCTGTCGTGTGTTGGAATTTCACTTTCTACGGTTGGCCTTGTTCTTTGGACAGTTCACCTACAATAAGATAGATTTGTGTGGCACATGCGTAAATAGGACTTCAACATGTGATCTTATCACATATATATAATGTACCTGATACTTTGGATCAGACCAGTGTTTAACGAGGCCTCTCCAGTCTTCATCCGATATATTTTCCACTAGAGATGTTTGGGCAAGTTCACTGTTAGCCTTGCCTTCAAAGTGAATTTTCCTCAAGTTATACCGATACTGTCGCAGAGCAGACTTGAAAACATGGGTTCAAGCTTGTCTGGTTGCATCATCTTAGCTATCCAACTTGAACCTCATCTATTATGGGAGTCTCATTATCAGCAGCTTAGAAAGTATGGGACAGAGCAAGACGATATTACTAGTTTCCATACATAACCATACTTACAGATAAATGGTCGAGGAAGGTGTTGAACTGGGTTTCGTCTTTGTCATTCCTGTACTGAATCCATGTTGGGAGGATACATACATGACACCTAACGGCAACCGCTAGCTCTGATACTAACTTGGCTGACTCTATAGCATCACATGGCCTTTTTAAACCTGCCTCAAAACGGATCTCCATTCTTCCTCCTCTAGATTTAGTTAACCTATCGAGCATTATCCCTGATGTTTGTTTCCTTTTGCGCCTAGGTGCTATTTCAACAACGAACATAGGAAGTGTTAGTGTACATCAAACTGTGAGACTACATATAAAGAAGCATGCAACTGTAACTTGACTCCAGCAACTACCTTCTTCCTGTTGAAGCTCACAAAGTTCATATGATCTTGCCAACTCATCTTGTGTCAAGAGTGCTTCGGAAGTAGTGTCAGGTGGCAAGGGAGCTTGGGAACATGCTGCTAGCTGAGTTGACCAATGAGTAAATCATGCAGTTGGTGGTACGGTGGAAGGTGTTGCAACAACTAGGGTTGTCTCTGCTTGTTTGGTGGCAGCTATTTGTTTCTGTTTGGCCTGTTCTGCAGCTCGCGTAGAACGGGATACCCTGTTTGCACAATTTTCCGCTGGACTTTGACCTTCTATTGCACCATCAGTACGAGCAGAATCTGCAGGATTCTTCCGCTTCCCGTTCCCTATCAATCTGTGTTGCTTCCTCTTTCTCTGTGCCATGTTAAGTCAAGCCGACAAGAAAAACGAATAACAATTTAGTTCTTCAGAACAAATTGATGTGTGATACAGACGAACTGAACTTTAGTGTTAGACAACCACATGATAGGAGGATTTAATATGTACGAAAAATAGGATGGCATGAGATAACCAGAACTATGATGTGTAAACTAAGCAGAAGACATTTCATTAAATTAGAAGCAATGCAATGGAAGGTAGGCACCATATGAAGGATGCTACAAATATCGCTCTGCCAAGTTAATAGTGTCTCATCATAAATGACATTTAAACAAATGTGAAGTAGTATAAGAAATAAATCATATGCAAGATGCAAACAACATCACACTACCAAGTTAAAGGTCTCTCGTCATTAGTGCCATTGCATATTCACAGCATATGATGTGTAAACTAAGGAGAAGGCATGTCAATAAATTAGAAGCAATGAAAGCTAGACACCATATGAAAGATGCAACGAATATCACTCTACCAAGTTAAAACTGTCTCATCATAAGTGCCATTTCAACAAATTAGAAGTGGTACAAGCTAGACAAGAATGCGAGATATAACCTATATCACACTCCGAAGTCAAATGTGTCTTATGATCAGTGATTTGCAGGTTACACAACAATAGTACTTTGATGTAAGAACATGGTGTGATAGACAGATATTGTATGTTCTAGAGACAGGAACATGTGTCTTATTCACAAGTATAATGTGTAAAGTAAGCATATGGAATTCAACAAAATTAGAAGCAATACAAGCTAGACATCATACATAACATGCAACCACATATAACAGTGCCAAGTTAGAGGGAGCACCTATGATGGTGCACTGGGGGAGACGTGCTCATCATCAACACATCTACGTTGAGTGTCTATGCATGTGTTGTCTTGGAAATCATCTTGGGGGGATGGAGGAGTAGAATGTGTAGAGCCCCTCAGTTTGGAAGGAGCACCTTTATCCACTTCCTTGCTAACTTCCTTCCGCTTTATTGATTTTGAATTGTCACGTAAAACCGACAAGAAAAAGCAATAAAATTCACTCTTCAGAACTCATTCATGCATGATACTGACAATGACTACTTTGATGTAAGGCAAAGACATGATACCAGGATGGAATATGTACGAAAAACAGGACGGCATGGCATATTCACAACTGTTTGTGTAAACTAATCAGAAACCATTTCAACAAATTAGAAGCAATGCAAGCTAGACACCACATGAAAGATGCAACCAATATGACTCTGCCAAGTTAAAAGTGTCCCATCATAAATGTCATTTCAACAAATTAGAAGTAGCACATGTATAAATCATATGAAAGATGCAACTAATATCACACTGCATATACTAAAGGTGTCTCGTCATATTGATTGATGCGGGATACAAAAAATCAATAGTTTTATGTAAGGACATGCTTAATAGACAGATGTATGATGTACTAAAATAGGAATTCATGTCACATTAACAATTATAATGTATAAACTAAGCAGAATAGCACATGCAATTTAACTAGACTGGAAGAATTACAATCTAGACACCATATGCAACATGCAACCACATATCACACTGCCAAGTTAGAGCAAGTACCCGTGATGCTAGTGTAGGGGAAATGCGGTAATGAACTACAGAGCTACGTTCATTATCTTCATCTAGTCTTGCTGTTTCTTGAGAATCATGTCGGGAGGCTGACGCTGCATTCTTTAAATGAGGATCTTTACTCACAGTAGTCCACTTGCCTGACTACCTCATCATAAGTGATTGATGAGGGATACACAAGAACATTAGTTTGATGAAAGAACATGGTTAATAGACATATGTACTAGTATGTACCAAAAACAGGAAGGCATGTCATATTCAAAGGTATAATGTGTAAGCTAAGCAGATGCAATTTAAACAAATTGGAAGCAATACAAGCTAGACATCCGGCTGGAGTGGTGAGCATGATCATCTAGGACCTGAGAGCTTGGTGGGAGGAGGGCTGCTTCGCCACCATTGTAGCTTTTTAGTTGGCTTCCAGGTAATGCCTGTCTGTGCTGGGCTTGTCACTGGCTCGGCTAGTGCCCTGACTAGCTATTTGTCTTCTGGTGCTCACGGGATGGTGGTTCATGTAAAAATATCTTTCCTTAACTTAATAAAGACCGACTTCGGCCTTTCAAATACAAGCTAGACACCATATGCAACATGCAACCACATATGGCACCGTGAAGTTAAAGCAAGCACCTGGGATGGTGGTTCATTGCTAGCGAGGTCATCAAATCCAGAGTTACGTTTACCGTCTCCATCTGCTGACAGTGCACCTATTATAAGGCTGAAATGTCTCTAGCCTATCCGCTTACAATGCTGGAGCGACTTCTCTCTTTTGTTTTTTGCTTCTCTCATAGCAGCAGAGTCTGAAATACCCTTGCATAAAAACACAATATTGAGAGTATGGGTGAAGTGTGTGCAGAACTAGTGCATTGTAAAAGTAGCAGATAGCAGGTGGCTGAAAAATAAATGACAGGAGACACATGATAGCTCTACAACATTGCATGGCAAACAAAATTAGATTCTACTCCGTATGATTTTGTAATATATGAGCACAGGAAATGCAGGTACTCCTCTAGCACACCACCACATGTGGTCCTATCAAGATAATAATGATTGAAATAAATAGGTCGATCGATTTTTTTATGAACCGTCGATCTATAAGGAACGGGTAGATGGCCTTCGCTCACCTCCCGCCTTGATCCTTGTTGACGATCTTTCTCGAGCCGCCAGCGACCACCAGCCCAGACCCCTGCCTCCGCCGCCCCGCCCTCCCCTCGACCTCACACCACCGCCGTGCTTGGTAGCGCCCCCAGGCCATCCTTTAAATCCCAGCAGACCTCCAGATCGGGCGCCAGCAGCTCTAGGCCCCACACGCCCCTAAGATAACACCGAGGCGCTGCTTCCCTGGCGTAATAGGCGGACTAGCGCATGTTACATCAGGGAATGCTTCCTTTAATTGATAATCAACTGACCAGGAATTGAAATCCAGGGGGGCGACGGACCTCTAGCTAAGGTGAAATAGTATATGAGGAGAAACCTTGTGCATCGCGAGTTACTAGGAACATCTATTATCAAGAAGAAGCGGTCAACTAGTGTCTTCTGTGGGATGAATACCGTGCAAGCAGACACGCAAGATTTGCACGAATAAGGGAAGAGAAGTACCATTTCCAGTTGCCAATGTGGTCGCCTCCATATGTCGCGCCGATCTTCTTCTTTTTGTCGGGGAAAACCGATGTTTTGGAGGAGGGTGCAGGCTTGGACGAACCCATGGCCAAATTGTTGACTGTGTTGCCATGGCCATATATCGGCGAAGGGGAAGCAGATCCGAGGCGGCAAAGGACGGCGTAGCAGGAACAGCTCCGGTGCGGTGGACGGTGGCGAAGTTGGAATGGTAACAGTGAGGCGCAGGATGGTGTGGTTGAACAGGCTCGGGTACGGACGGCTCGGCCTCGACTTCAACTACTAGCCTTGGAGGGCATTGCGGTTGAGGTTGCGGTGGGCGACAACGTCGGGGTATCGGCTCGACATGATGGAGGAAGGCGGCGGTTGATGGGTGGGATGGGGTGGCGGACGGAGGACGCCGGGGTTTCGCGCTGATGGAGAGGTAGTTTTGGCACCCACTGAGTACGAACTGGGAATCGGACGGGAGGGCGGGGCGGGGAGCTAAGGGAGAACCATGTTTCGGTCTGGGACGCGCTTGTTTTGGGGGTTTTTGAACAGATGGTACGCGCTTGTTTGAAATTTGGGGAAAGTACAAACTTTGCCCCCCTCTTAAATTTCGGACTTACTGCGGTTCGGGGGTATGATGGTAATCCCAGGTGTCCCAAATAGTGGGCGGGAGCGATTTTGGCCGCGTGCATGTGTGCTTAGGCGACCATTGTGTATGAATGTTTTTCGGAGGCAGTTGCGTGGCGTCTAGATGAAGCTACAAACCTACCTCGGTTTAGACCTTTGGACGTCGGGCCGGTAGGTTTCATGGGTCGGAGTTCGAAAATAAATTTCCTTCTACTACCAAACATTGGTCTCACGTGGTTTCAGGCGAGTAGATGCTCTTTTGGCGTTTCGTTCGAAATTTTGAAACAGAAGCATTCACGTTTAGAGTACTTTTGAACTTTGAGGATTGACCTAAATAGACAACGTTAAATTTGACCTTGTATGTTTGAAAACCTCATTAAATTATCTGCTTCTTTTTGAAATTTTGACACTTGAAAATCCTATAACTATGATTATTTTGGAATGGAGGAGCTAAATTTGAATCTATTTTGTACACGACTATATATGCTATTATGTACAAACTCAGAGCAAACATTGGTGCCCCCATAATTTTGGTATGATTTACAAATGCCATGATATCGAATTCAAATAATTGAATGGACTTCATGTTGAATTCGATTTTTTTTAAACCACCTTAAGTTGAATTCAAATGTATGCTAGTTCATAGCTAGCTATTTATAATGTTCATTGTGTAACTTTCGTATGTATAATGTACTTTACACACACAACATGAACTATACTCATGTTTATATTCGATTGCTATAGCGATGCATTGTCTGGAGTTCAAAATACTCACTATGTGGATCAATTATGTCAAATAATAACATAGACATGCTCAAATTCGATAGAATCTAGATGACTGATGGATCAATGACCGTTCCTTACGCGAATTGCAAATATCATGATCCCATCCTAATATTTGCATACAATTTATATCTTTAATCAATGTGTGCATCAGTCTTTTACGTGTAGTTTCACTCTCCATCGGTGGTCTCTCACACATGATCACACACTCTCTCCCGAGGTGTCTTTCTCGCAGACATGCTCTCGATATAACCCTCCCTCCCTCTCGTAACCATTTATGACTGTTTTCACTAACCTTTATCATAAGCACTCTTCCTCTCACAAGCATACACATGCACAATCCCCATCGACCCTTTATATATAAATAGACATGCCTATGTGTCTCCTGTACGCACATTATCTTTAGGCTTGTCTCTACGCATTGTCTCACACCTCTCTTCCTAACCGACGAGTATAATTCTAGCAGAGCATTCTGTAGGATGCCCCTTAAAGTTAGGTTGGATGAATAGTAATATCAGAGATAAGGGGTTACCTTAGTCCGAGAACCAAGGGTTACAAATCCTAGCCGGCTTTATCAGTGGACACAGAGTCCTTCACAGTTCTACTATCTTTGTCTTGTACGACTAGTCATCCATGGGTCTCCCTAAATGCGTCAATGGCCGACCAAAGTGGCGTAGGACGGAACCGAACCAAGGGCCTCACCACGACCCACCGGACCTCACGCGGTGACACACCCTCTCCCCCAGGTCTCGTTATCTTCTCACACCCACACATACCAACACAAACACCCGTACTGAAATCGGGTGACACACCTTCACGCATGTTTAATCTTTCTCTCGCGATATATACAGTGACGATCATTGTATTCGAAGCGAAAGCACGATACGTATATTGGACTTCAGATTCCACTCATTACGGTCACCATTTACGTTTTGTGGTTATTATACAGTCATGGGCTCACCGTACATCTCTGTATTTGCTCAAGACACGACAAGTTGACCAGTTAAACGCTCCACATGGCACCTCTAGTGTTGCATCACATTATCTCACTACCATTGGGCCCACCTGTCCGCTTGTATCTACTCTACATCTACATCTACACTCTTATAACTACACTCTTATAAAAAACAGAGTTGGTGATGATGGTGTGCCTGCCATCTTGCAATATAGGCCGTTCGATTTATATCTGACGGATAGGAAGGAAACTATGGCAATTTTGCAAAAAGGTACCCACACACCTCTCCACATTTGCAAATAAGGCCTTCCCTCGTTCATCCTTTTCTCTCACAAGATAAACTAGTCGTACAAATGCATCTTGATGTCACGTGTAACGCACGGGCATATTGCTAGTAAGAATGAAAACAAACGACAAAAAAATATTGGACGGTGGTTCGAAGTCATGACCGCGGGCAGAACGGACAAGGTGATCTTGTATTGGTATGCTGAGCCGTCTGTTTTAACACACAGGAGCTGATGTGGTGATTATACACACACACACGCATGCACACGAACTGCATGCACGCAACACTCACACGAACACATGCAGCCACGCACGCACGCAACACTCACACATACACATGCAGCCATGCTCGCACGCAACACTCACACACACGCATGCATGCACACACCACACGACCAACACACACTCTCACGCTCACGTGCTCAACCTACACGTGCATGCGCACACATCAGGCCCTGATAGACACATACACAACCAGGTGATTTCCGCGCACGGGTTGGAGTCTTGTCGCGCCTGCGTAAATTTGTGTATATCTGACCTTTTTCCTATGCGAACTGACAGGTGGGACCCACAAGGAACATGTCAATTTAACTAGTCAACATGGTGCCACACAGACTGTTTGGCCGGTCAGAGTGCAATCCGATGCTGAACGGTGAGCAAGTGACCGTATAATCACCGCAAAACGTATATAGTGACCGTAATGAGCGTATTCTAAAGTTCGATGACCGTATTATTCTTTCTCTCTGTAGGCCCTCCAAAACTATATCTCTACACATTCTCGCATGTTACATCTAACAACTATGCAATACAGCACTACTACTACACTCTAACACAATAAATCATATGTGTTTTTAATTTTACTAGATATCATATTGTTACTTAATTATTCAGTTTGCATACATTAAAATTGCCTTTGAAATGTATGACCAGTATCATCTACCGCGCGGGAAAAATCCCGCCCTTTCCTATTTAATCGGGTTTGTATCGATGGATCGTGCGAAACAGCAAAACTAGTACTATACAGTACAAGTGATAGTTCACCGGGCCGCGGTGTAGTGTACTCCTCCGTCATAAGAGTGGAGCGCTCGCTTTCATAAATGTTCTAGTCCCTTTCGCCGACATGTGGGACATCAAGCTACCGGGTCCACGTGCCATACCGAAATATAGTGCGAGCAAATAGGGTGAAGCACCCTACCATGGCGCCGGCGTAGTAATGAGCAATGAGGCGTCAAATCACAAAGCTGCACCTTTCCCGTAGTTAAGTTGGAGGGACGAAGTAATAATAATGCTAGTAAAAAAATAAGTTGGAGGGACGAAGCAACCATCATTTCACTCGTTGCTGAATCCGCTTCTCCCTCATCTTCTTCAAGTTAACCACATGTTGCTTCTGCCGTTGTTCTGCCTCATGTGGGACGCAGATCGGCTTGATAAAGCACTGACATGTGGGACCGCATGTTAGCAAACCGCCAGGCCAATGTCCTATAAAAATAAGAAACCTCCCCTGCCATCTGCGTGGCAAAATTACCTCCTATTTACTAATCTTGATTCTATAATTTTTTAGATCAATATAATTGAGATTTGTATAGATAGCACATAGGAGCAAAACCAAGTGGTACGGTTAAGGGCATCCACAATATGTAGCCAAATGTTAAAATAGCTTTTGTCATCGATGGGAACCATTATGGACGGTGCTGCCAAAGCCAAAAAGATGGAACTGAATCTCCCTGGTTGATCAATTGATTGATTGAAGGAATAGAAAAATGCAACGCCTCTCCTCTTTCTCCCGTGTTTGGATGCATGTACAGTATAGAGCATAGAGTCTACTCCCCTGTCCCTTCTATCACAAATCACAAAGCAGCGAGGCATCAAATCACAAAGCACGGACGAAGCAACCATCATTTCACTCATCGCAGACTTCGCTTCTCCATCGTCTTCTTCGAGAAACCACCTCACCGCACTAAGTTGGACGAACGACGCTATTGTGTACTAGTAGTACTAGTAAATTTATGTGTCCTTTGGTTCAATGGACTTCCTGGATGCAAATAAGGCGGTTGTCTCGGTTTGCAGGCGGCACTTGCCAACGACTTACTGTGGTCTCCCTCAATGGTGTTCTCCGTCGAACGCACTTCGCCAAACCACAATCTTCGAGATATCGTCAATGTCACCGCAATGGGGAAGGAAGTCAAATAGTTACTACCTCCATTTTTTGTACACAAGGCCAGTATATATCAAAATTACAATTTGCAAAAGGCCACTAACACTAATCAAGGCAAAATTGATGGGGTTTGCCTCGTACTAGCAACCAAGGACATTAATATACCCTTGCATGCATGCGGAAGTGAGAAGGTTTGTTTGCATGGCGCTGCATTAATCAAGCGATGAGGAGTGAGATGGTTAGCTCTTTGGGCTTGGAGGAAAAATACGCATTAATTGACACGTCAAACGAGGATTTGTATCGATTAATCCCGCGAAGGAAAACCCCGTGAAAGCACAAGTGCTCCCAAGGTGGTTTTGGTAATTAATGTCAACATATCTCTTGTTGGACTAACACCTTTATCTAGTATGTTTCAGATAAGTTCAACAATGGAGTGGCATGGACTAAAGGATGTGGGAACTCCTTCAGGATGCTAAGGACAAAGGATTGGCTCAAGCTTCAAGCTCAAGACTCTTCATTTTCCATTTTAGTGATCCAAGATCACATTGAGTCTATAGGAAAAGCCAATACTATCAAGGAGGGATGAGGTGTTGCTTAATGAGCCTTTTGCTTCATGTGCTTAGTGATATGCTCCAAAACCCTCCACTACTTTCTCACATCCACATATGACCTAAACCTAAAGTCAAACTCGGCCCTACCGATTCTTCCTATCCGGCAACACCGAGTTCAGATGTCATAGCCACTGCCACAAACCCTAGGCAAACCGATTTCACCGATAGGGATATCGGTCTCACCGAGATGGGATTGTAATCTCTCTGTGTATGTCCATTACCAAAATCGGTCTCACCGAGTTTGTGCAACCGGTACTACCGATATTACAATGCAAACTTTCTGGTTAACTTATTACCCAAATCGGTCTCACCGAGTTTGAGTAATCGGTCTCACCGAGTTTGCCTGACCAACTCTCTGGTTAGCTAATTACCAAATTCGGTCTCACCGAATTTGTGTAATCGGTCTCATCGAGATTACGTTATGCCCTAACCCTAACCATATCGGTCCCACCGAGATGCATGTCAGTCCCACCAAAAATCCTAACGGTCACTAGGTTTACTAAACCGGTCCCACCGAGTTTGTTGATTCGGTCCCACCGAGTTTGGTAAACTGTGTGTAACGGTTAGATTTTGTGTGGAGGCTATATATACCCCTCTACCTCCTCTTCATTCGTGGAGAGAGCCATCAGAACAAGCCTACACTTCCAGCATCCTATTTCGGAGAGAGAACTACCTACTCATGTGTTGAGGCCAAGATATTCCATTCCAACCATATGAATCTTGATCTCTAGCCTTCCCAAGTTGCTTTCCACTCAAATCCTCTTTCCACCAGATCCAAATCCTATGAGAGAGAGTTGAGTGTTGGGGAGTCTATCATTTGAAGCACAAGAGCAAGGAGTTCATCATCAACACACCATTTGTTACTTCTTGGAGAGTGGTGTCTCCTAGATTGGCTAGGTGTCACTTGGGAGCCTCCGACAAGATTGTGGAGTTGAACCAAGGAGTTTGTAAGGGCAAGGAGATCGCCTACTTCGTGAAGATCTACCGCTAGTGAGGCAAGTCCTTCGTGGGCGACGGCCATGGTGGGATAGACAAGGTTGCTTCTTCGTGGACCCTTCGTGGGTGGAGCCCTCCGTGGACTCGCGCAACCATTACCCTACGTGGGTTGAAGTCTCCACCAACGTGGATGTACGATAGCACCACCTATCGGAACCACGACAAAAACATCCGTGTCTCCAATTGCGTTTGATTTCTCCAAACCCTTCCCTTTACATTCTTGCAAGTTGCATGCTTTATTTTTCGCTGCCTACATACTCTTTGCATGCTTGCTTGTTATGGATTTAGAATGTTAAACTTGTGCCTAAACTCCACTTAAACCTAAAAGAAATTAAAAACTGCAACTTTGGTACTTAGTGTCTAATCACCCCCCCTCTAGACACCTCTTCTCAAGATCCTACAAGTGGTATCAGAGCTTTGGTCTCCATTGCCTTGGTTTAATCACCATTGGAGGGAGATGGATGAGTCTACTTCAGGGAGTCGTAGTCATAGAGTGCCTATTCTTGATGGAGAGTATTTTCATGAGTGGAAAAATGAGATGCTTGTAATTTTCAATCAATATCAATTGAACAAGTACATTGCTAGCCCTTGTGAACCTCATGTTGATCCTATGCATCCTATCCTTGATGAATCTATTGACATGACTAGAAATCTTAGAACTGTTAATCTTATCACTAGAGGCTTGCCTAGAAACTTGATTAGAATCTTGCCTACTTTTGAGTGTGCCTACACTATATGGAAATTTCTTGAGGAACGCTTTCCGAATTATTCCTTGAAAAATCTAGTTGAGATTCTCTATAAGTCTATTGCCTTGAGTAAGATGAATACTAGTGATCCTATGTTTGGTGATCATCTATTTAAACTTACCGACCTTATGCGTGCCAAAGGAGATGTTGGAATTATTGGTGATATTATTTCCGAAGCTATAAGAATTCATAAGCAAGATCTTTGTCAAACTCACTCTAATGAATTACCCTCTCTAGGACTTGATCCACCACATGACGATGTTGAACATGGATACTATGATGAGGATGATGATAGTGATTTCGATCTTGATGCAATGAGACATTTTGGTCTTATGGCAAATCTTCGGGGATATGTGTCAGGAGGAAAGGAATGGGTTCTTGACAGTGGATGTACCGATCACATGACCGGAGATAAATACATGTTTCATGAGCTTGCTGAAAAATGATAGTCCTCGAAAGTTTGTCACTTTCGGTGACAACTCAAAGGGTAAGGTGGTTGGCCTCGGTAAGGTGGCCATCTCACATGATAGCTCCATTCAAAATGTCATGCTCGTTGAGTCTCTTGGCTACAACTTACTTTCAGTATCTAGACTTGCTTATTTCGGTCTAAATGTCCTATTTACTGAAGTAGATTGTCAAGTGTTTCATCGAGACAATCATAAAATGGTCTTTATCGGTATACGTAGAGGTGATCTTTACATTGTTGATTTCTCTAAAAAGGCACAACCTAAAACTTGCTTCATTGCTAAATCCTCAAAAGGTTGGTTATGGCATTGACGACTAGGTCACGTTGGCATGAGAAACCTTGACAAGCTTATTAAAGGAAATCATATCCTTGGAGTTAACGATGTCATATTTGATAAGGATAGACTGCAAAGTGCTTGTCAAGCGGTAAACAGGTCGGAGGAAGGCATCCCGTGAAGAACATCATGACCACAAGGAGGCCACTCGAGCTTCTTCATATGGATCTCTTTGGTCCCAACGCTTACAAAAGTCTCGGTGGAAATTCTTTTGGTCTAGTTATAGTTGATGATTTTTCAAGATTTACGTGGGTGTTCTTTCTCGATCATAAATCGCAGGTCCAAAAGATCTTCAAAAACTTCGCTAGGAAGGCCCAAAGCCAATTTGAAGTGAAGATCAAGAAGGTTCGCACCGACAACGGAACTGAGTTCAAGAACGCAAATGTGGACAACTTTCTTGACGAAGAAGGGATTTCACACGAGTTCTCGGCTACGTACACGCCTCAACAAAATGGAGTTGTTGAGAGGAAGAACCGGACGCTCATCGAAATGGCGAGAACGATGCTTGATGAGTACAAGACACCGAAGCACTTTTGGGCAGAAGCGGTTGAGACAGCTTGTCATGCAACAAATTGCTTGTATCTTCACAAGCTACTCGGCAAGACGGCATACGAGCTCCTCACCGGTAACAAACCCCAAGTTGGATACTTTCGAGTATTCGGCTCAAAGTGCTACATTCTTGATAAGCATCATCGTTCAAAATTTGCTCCTAAGTCTCATGAAGGTTTCCTACTAGGTTATGGCTCAAACTCTCTCACTTACCGTGTGTACAACAATTTCACCCGAAAGGTTGAAGATACGGTAGATGTGAAGTTTGATGAATCTAACAGCTCGCAAGTAGAGCAATTGCCAATTGATGTAGGAGACAAAGACCCTTCAGAAGCAATCCAAGACTTGTCTATTGGCAAGGTCCGTCCAACGGAGGTGAAGGAGAGTACCTCGTCTGTTCAAGTGGAAGCTTCTACTTCACGACAAGGTGAACCAAGAGTTGAAACGGAAGAATCCACAAGTGGAACACACCAAGATGAAGAAAACAAGGAACAACATCACGAACGTCAACAACCTCCTTCTCCACCTCGACAAGAAAACGACAACGCCAACCATGAAGATGATCAAGAAGAAGAAGAAGAACAAGATGAAGAAGATGTTCAACCGAGACCCAAGCAAAAGCTTTCACGAGTTCGAGCAAGAATTGCTAAAGACCATCCCGTCGAGCAAATCTACAATGATATTCAAACCGGGAGAATCACTCGCTCTAAAACTCGTCTAGCTAACTTTTGTGAAAACTATTCTTTCATCTCTAGCATTGAACCTATGAAGGTCGAAGAAGCATTGGAAGATCCGGATTGGATAAATGCTATGCATGAAGCTACACAACTTTGAGAGAAACCAAGTTTGGACATTGGTTGAGAAGCCCGACAACAACCACAACATCATCGGTACCAAATGGGTGTTTCGCAACAAGCAAGATGAAGATGGACAAGTAGTTCGCAACAAAGCACGTCTCGTCGCCCAAGGCTACACACAAGTCGAAGGTATGGACTATGGTGAGACTTATGCCCCCGTTGCTAGACCTGAGTCCATTCGCATCTTACTTGCCTATGCTAATCACCGCAACATCACCTTGTACCAAATGGACATTAAAAGTGCTTTTCTAAATGGTGAAATAGAGGAGGAAGTTTATGTTAAACAACCTCCCGGCTTTGTCAATCCTAAGAAACCAAATCATGTTTACAAACTTCACAAAGCTCTTTATGGTCTTAAACAAGCTCCTAGAGCATGGTATAAATGCTTGACCAAGTTTCTTCTTGAAAAAGGCTTTGAAATTGGGAAGATTGATTCCACACTTTTTACTAAAAGGGTTAATGGAGAATTATTTGTATGCCAAATTTATGTTGATGATATCATATTTGGATCAACTAACCCTCATTTTAGTGAAAAGTTTGGAAAGCTAATGTCGGAGAAGTTTGAGATGTCAATGATGAGTGAACTCAAATTCTTTCTTGGGTTGCAAATCAAGCAAACAAAGGAAGGTACTTTTGTGTCTTAAACGAAGTACACTAAGGACTTATTTAAGAAGTTCAATATGCAAGAATGCAAAGGTATGTCTACACCCATGCCTACTAGTGGACATCTTGATTTGACCAAAGATGGTAAACCCGTTGACCAAAAAGTTTATCGCTCTATGATTGGTTCATTGTTATACCTATGTGCTTCACGTCCCGATATTATGCTAAGTGTGTGCATGTGTGCAAGATATCAAGCTGCTCCTAAAGAATGTCATCTTAAGGCCGTAAAAAGGATAGTGAGATACTTAATTCATACACCAAATTTTGGCATTTGGTATCCTAAGAGGGCCTCTTTCGATCTTGTTGGCTATTCCGACTCGGACAATGCCGGAGACAAGGTTGATAGAAAGTCCACTTCGGGTACTTGTCAATTTGTCGGGGAAGCTGATCGTGGCCCACGAACACCTATGGGACCTGGGCCCCTTGTGGTTCGGAGGGGGGCGGAGATTGCACAAAGAGCGGATCGAAGCGATGCACACGAGCAGATTTACCCAACCGTAGCTCTCAGGAGAGATAATACTCCCTCGCTGCTTTGTGGATTATATTGTGTTCTTGCTAGGGAGCAATGGGAGCTACAAAACCTAGCCTGAGTGTGGTCTCGTATGAGTAAAATGAACTAAGCCGGAGCCGAACCGAACCCTTTCTACGTTGCACTTGGGCCTCCTTTTATAGGCACAAGGGGTCACCACAGGTGGCAAGTAGAAAAGGGTAAGATAGTAAAAACAGAGGTTGGTACACCGCTTTGTACAGTGTACAGTGATCTATACCTAACTCTGACGGCAAGGGACAAGAGTCATAAATGCCCGTCTCAGTCGCCTGAACAGTGTAACAGGGACCGTCAAGTGCGCCTCCGTTTGCCACGATGGTAGCTTGTCAGCGCCGCTCATCGCTGCTCCCCGCTGGCTGCACAGCCCGTCGACACGCGTGCTTGGGAAAGCCCCATGGCGACACATTGGCGGATGAGCTGGAGCGGAGATGAAGAGAGGTCACTTGCCGCGACAAGGTTCTTGTCGCGCTCGGGAGCTTGTCGCTCACCAAGCCCTCCCGGCAAGCTCCTCTTGCCGGGGCCTTGTTTCCTTCGTGCCTTGAGTGGCCTTCCCGACAAACTCCTCTTGCCGGGGTCTTGATTGCTTTGTTCTCGAATGGCTCCAAAGGAGCTGCTAAGGATCTTGGCGGTCACCAAGCCAGCCTTGCCGCGGGGTGCTGTAACTGTCCGTGCACGAGGTCGGGATACTAGGGTACCCCTACTCTAGTACACCGATAGGAGCCCCGGCTGGGCCACACGGCGCCGAGCTCTGTTGGGCCAGGCCAAAAAGCAGGCACAGGCACGCGCGTCCGGATTACGCCATTACTCGCCTGGACCCACCACGCCTCCCACGAGCGTCACGTCTTTGGGCGTGGCGTCGTGGGGAGATCGTGGGGCTTTCTTTAATGGGAAAAATCGAACGCCCGCCCCTCTCCCTTTATAAGCGGGGAACAGGGCTGGACGCCCACTTGCCCTTGCTGTCACATCGAAACCCCGCCGCTTCCCTCTTTCTTCTCGAGCCCAAAGAGAGCGACGCCCGCCCCTCCATTGCCACGGTGCCACCAACGCCGTCGACCTCCTCCACCACCTCTCCCCATGGCTCAGAAGGCCGACAAGGAAAAGGCATGAAATCGGCCGGCGCAGCTGCTCATGGCGCGCTGGAAGGAGCGGGCCCTCTTGATCCCCTCGCTTGCGGGGAAGGGGCTGCGGAGCTGTACTATCTCTTCGGTCGACGGAGACTGGCGCACCAGCGCACGAGGTCATCTCCGCCGCCACATCCGAGAAGGTTTCCATCGGGTACCCTTTCTTCGCGCTTTTCTTCTGCGGGCTCTGCCCGCCTTTTCTAATTCTTACGTGATGTCATGAACACATATGGCTTCCGCCTCCTTGATTTCACCCCAACGCCGTCCTCACCTTGGCCGTTTCGCACACCTCTGCGAGAACTTTGTCGGGTCCACCAAATGTAGCACTCTTCCGCCATTACTTCATGCCCAGCGAGAGAGAGAGAGCCGCTTGGGAGGGATTGCATGGGTCTCTAGGATCGGCAAGAAGGAAGCGATCTTGACGGAGAGTTGCGTAGCAAGTGGGAGGTGGAGAGCTGACTGGTGTTGGATCTTAGAAGAGGAGCCACAGCCTTTCACCGCCCTGCGCCAAACTCCCATAGTTCGCGGCAATGATTGGAGCAACTTGGCGCCGGAGGACGACAAGTTGAAGATTGCCGTGACTAGGATTTTGCGTCTCCGGCAAGAAGGGCTTACCGTAGGAGCAGTTGGCGCGGATTTCCTTCGCCGCCGCATTGCGCCCTTGCAGGAGAGGAGGAGGCCTGCTTGGGAATTCCAAAATGCGGCGGACATCATGAGGCTGCGCCCGGGTCTGAACTGGAATTTTACTACATTGGAAGTGGACGGCATGCTGCGGGAGTTGTTCAAGCCTGATGCGGATCACCCCGAGTGGTGCATGTTGCCGAGGGGAGTCATGCCCTTGTGCAACAACTCGTCGCTTGACATCATCCGCGCGATGATGCCGTTGTGCGATTCCCATGGAATTGTTCCAACTTGGCAGGAGCCCACCGACGACGTCGTGCAGCAGTTCTTCGACAACTTGGTGGAGGTGCCGATCCGCGCCGACGAGCAGAGACGGCTCACCCGCGACACCACCGATCAGGAGATGGCGCGCATCGCCACAAGATTGGAGGAGGCGGCAGAAGCTGCCGCCGCCGGCGTGTTCGGGTTTACCGTCGAGGAGGCGGAGACAGCCGAGGCGGCAAGCCTTGCCGACCGTGAAGAGCTTGCCGGTGAGGAGGAACAGGCCGAGCCCGACGTCAATCCAGAAGAGCCGGCTGGTGGCGCTTCCCCTCCGCCGTCAAGCAGCTTGCCGCAGGAGGAGCCCGCGGCCCCGCCAAGGAGACGCCTCCGCAAGACCGGAGAAGTGGCGGGGCGGCAGACGGCCCAACAGCCGCCTCGCCGCCCGACGCGCTTCCACCGCGGCAAGCACTTGTTGCTGGGGCGCCTCCTGCCGCCACAAAGACACGGGAGCGGGTCTTCGAGTCGCGGCCCCTGCATCCGCCAAGCGCCCGAGGGAATCTTCTCCTCCAATTAAATCGCGCCGAGCGGACTTGATCTCTCCGCCCTCAGCCCGAGGAAGAAGAGGAAGAGTAAGATCTTGTCGCTGCTATTTGTAATCTTCCAATTTATTGCTTTATTTTGTATCTGACTGGCTTCACTCTGAACCTTCTACTTCTTCAGGACGCTAGCTCAGAGGTCGTCGAAGAGGGCCAAGACCCTGGTGGTTGTCGTCTCAGATGATTCCCCTGTGGCGATAGGGGGTACGTCTGGGACTCCCTTGCCGGACCCGGCAACCCTTCAGCAGAGTAGCCCCCAGCACAGCCCCCAGCGTAAGTGCTTGGTTTACTTCTCATGGTTAGGTGTGCTTGGATGCTTCTCCGTCATTGATATCTGGTTTGTTGAATTATGTAGGAGCAGAGCAGCCTCATCAGGAAGCGCCGGAGGGCACTCCCGAAGTTCTGCTTGCTTCGACTACGCCGCCAAGGGAGAACTCTCCGCCAAGGGAGCGCTCTCCGGCAAGGGAGGCCTCTCCGACAAGGGGAGTTTCCCCGACAAGGGCCAGCGCCGACGACCCTCCGATTGTGGAGACCGCGGCAACAGATCCTATTGCAGGTAATTTTCTTGTTTGAAAATCTCCCTTGGATTCTCTTTTCTTCTGTTCTTCTCTTTCGAACATTTGCTTGACTTGTTCTTTCTTTTTCTGACCATCAGACCCATCCGCCGGAGATCCAATGGAGACTGAGGCTGCCAGCGAGGAAGACGCTCGCGGCAACAATGTCGACGCCGCCAATATGGAGGAGGAGGCCGGCGCCGGTGGGTCCGCCGGTGAGGAGGCCGCCAAGGCTGCTTGCGCAGAGGTGGGGAGGATCCGCGATCGACCGACGGCCCTGAGGCCGCAGGAGCGCCAGCGCTGCCGAACGCCGATCCTCCCGCCACCGATGCTGCACAGACTCAAGAGCCCCAGCCCGGCGCCTATCTCAAGGCCGGCGAGGTGTCTTTATCAAGCTCCCATGGGCATCAAGCTCCAGGCACCGCCAAGGGGAGACCTTGACGCGAACTGCTTGCCTCCACTGGGCTGTCGCTGGTTGATGCCCGAGCAGCAGCAGCGGTGAGCCCGAGGAGGAGCAGCTGCTAAGGAGGTTGTTGTCGCTCTACCGCGCCCGACAAAGCCAAACGGAGTCTGTGGAGGCGCTTGTCGCAAGGGCGGAGCTGACTTGGAGAAACGCGCGGAAGAGCTCCGCGCCAACAAAAAACTCTCCGGGATATAGCAGAGGCGCGTGAGCAGCTTGTCGAGAGCGCACGGCCTTCATCTTGGAGAAGGGCGAGGTCGAGGAGCAGCAGAGGCTTGCGGCGAGAAGCTCTCAGCGAAGAAGGTGAGTGGCGCAGCGGAAGATCAACCTCGACAGCTATGAGGAAGATCTCGCCGTCGCGCGAGCAAGCGATTAGCGGGCCACTTCGGGAGGCAAAGGATCTTTGCTGCGGCTGCCGAGGCCGCCAAGAAGGAATTGGAAGCGAGGTGGCTCAGCTGGAGTCCACCCTCCGTAAGAGCGCCGAGGAGGTCGCGGGTTGAAACGCGAGCCGAGAAGGGCGCCTACACCCTCGGTGAGCTGCAAGGTCGCTTCGCTGAAAAGATCAAGGAGATCGATGCCGCCAAGGACTCCAAGGCGGATCTGGAGCTGAAACTGACCACCTTGACGGAGACGTTGGAAGGCGCCAAGGAGCAGGAAGCGGGCCTGCTGGAGAAGATCAAGGCTAATGAAGAACTGTTGTCGAATGCTGTGACTGCCCAGAATAATCTCAGAGATAGCATAATGCACTGGACGGAAGGTCTTGTGGACACCGCCGCCAGCATCCATAACGAGCTGATGGAGCTGGGGATGGTGGATCTTGGGTACTCCACCGATGAAAACCTCCAACCCAGCGTCAAACTCAGCCTGTTCTTCAAGGGCGTCTTGACGGGTCTCAGCTGACTCCGGAGGAGATCCCAAAGCAATCTGGCGGAGAGTCGCGCCAAGTTTTGCGCCGGGCTCTCCATAAGGTCTTGATGAAAGTGGCCTTCCGCAACCCAAAGGCCGATTTCACCAAAGTCCTCAAGTCTCTGCCTCCATCTGCTGATGTTGAAGCGCTCAAGGCCCTTGTCGCACCCATTGTGGACAGGGTGAGCGGAGTCAAGAGGCTTGATGGCGACCGCGTGGACTAGGCCGCCAAGCTTATCTTTCTCTTGTCGCTGTAGATCATGTTTAGGCGAAAAATCTATTAGATCCGCGACAAGTCATTATGTAATATACACTATCTTAGGCAATCGAATGCAATGTTATTTCCTTTACTTGATTTTTCCCTTGCATGTTTATGCCCTACGCTTTTAGGGAACTTGTCGGTGCAAACACCTTTGCCGCGAGCGCTGAGTGCGGAACTTCAGCAGCCTGCTGGCGATGCCGCTCCCGACAAGCAACCTTGTCGCAACTAGTTGCAGCACGCTTAAGTTGTTGAGCGGACTCGAAACAAAGTAAGGGCGCAAGCTAGTCGCGAGTCGGTTCCTCCGCGCACAGGTTTTCCATACAAAGTACTATCGTTCGAGGAAGATAACTTAAAAATTTAAAACTGATCGTTTAAACTTAGCAACTTAGCTTCTCTGTTGTCCATTCCCGGGCATGACAGTTCCTCGGCGACACTTGGCCCACACCATTATCTTCTCCTCCCCGGTTAACTTGTGGGTGGATGAACCTTCTTCTTGTTTGAGAAGAAAGAAGAGAAAATAAAGTTATGGAGCCTAGTGGCTCGTTATCGCTATCGGGCGTGGATGCTGCACAAAATGTTAGTAAACACATGCATATAAGATTATGAGAGCATGTATTGACAAGTTGTGCGCAACACATAGGCTTTACTGATGCACGGGGTCTGCGCCCGGCTTTGTACAAAGGATTACATGCAACAGCGGCAAGACTTGTACAAAAGGGTGGTTGCCGGAACGGGTTCTGGCAACCGCGCCTCATGGGTAAAACTTGCGAAGATGCTCTATATTCCAGGAATTTCTCACCGGAACGCCATCTTCGGTCTCAAGGCGGACAGCGCCGGGCCTAGTGACTCGTTTCACCCGATAAGGGCCTTCCCACTTCGGCGTCAACTTGTTGGAATTCTTGGCGGATTGAACGCGCCGAAGAACAAGGTCGCCTTCCTCGAAGCTTCGGCATTAACTGCGGCTATGGTAGCGACGCAAAGCTTCTTCGGGTAACGAGCAGCTCGTCTGCAGCTGAAGACGATCTTCCTCGAGGAGCAGCGCGTCATCTTGTCGCAGCTGCTCTTGCTCAAGCTCATCATAAGCGAGCACTCGAGGTGACCCGTATACGAGTTCCGTGGGGAGAACTGCCTCTGCTCCATAGACTAGAGCGAAGGGTGTTTGGCCAGTGGCTCGATTTGGCGTCGTCCTGATCGACCAAAGAACCACCGGCAGCTCCTCGATCCAGTTTCTTCCGCACTTGCGCAGCCTGTCGAAAGTTTCGGTCTTGAGTCCCCGCAGCACTTCAGCGTTTGCTCTCTCGCTTGACCGTTGCTTTCGGATGAGCAACGAAGCAAAGCAGATCTTGGCGCCAAGATCTTGGGCGTCTTGCATGAAGGTGCAGCTCGTGAACTGTGTGCCGTTGTCGGTGATGATTTCGTTAGGAATCCCAAAACGGCAAACAATTGACCAAGAACTTGGCGCTGATTGTGCTGTCACCTTCCTCATCTGGTTCCACTTCCGCCACTTTGTGAACTTGTCGATTGCACGCACAAGTACTCAAAGCCCCGACAGCTCGGGGAAGGGGCCGAGTATGTCGAGCCCCAGCACCGAAAAGGGCCGGATAAAGGGATCGTCTGGAGAGCTTGAGCTGGTTGGTGTATCTGTTTGGAATGGAACTGCACGCTTCACACTTAGTTACTTGTGCAGTTGCATCTCGGAGGGCTTCGGCGGAAGAAACCTTGCCGGAAAGCTTTGCGGCAAGTGCTCTTGCGCCAATGTGGTGACCACATATGCCTCCATGTATGTCCGCCAACAGCTTACATCCATCTTCCCGCAAATACACTTCAATTTCACACCACTGAAGTCTTCTTACATGCAGGATGTTGTCAACAAACTGGTACATACTTGACCGCCGGGCTACTTTTTCCGCTTCTTCTTGCTCTTGGGAAGTTCTCTGTCTCAAGGAAATGGACGATTTGCTGCGCCCATCTTTGGAGCACGTGGCTCGACAACAAGGACTAAAGGCTCATCTACCACTGCGGGAACATTAGCTTCCACGGCAAGAACACGTGGTTCGCCGAGCTTGATGATCCCGGCAAGCTTGCCGGAGCAAAGCTTGTCGGGAGCGCCTCGCTTCAACGAAACAAACCACAGGGCTTGTCGGAGCAGACTGCTCCTCGCTGATATTTGCATTGATTTTAGGGACCTTCTTGGCGGCGGCTCCGAGGGAGCTCTGCCCGGAAAGTAGTCGCGGAAACCGATTTTTCTTCTTGCTCGTGTCTGTTGATGGTGTTACGGTTGGCTGAGTCAACTTGAGCACAAAATTCCTGGTTCCACAGTAACTTAAGCGCGGCACATTTGGAGAGGCCATCAGCTATATCATTCTCGAGCTCTTGGAACGTGTTCCATTTGCGAGCCTTCAAAGTGCTCTTCCAGCTTTCTCACTTCATCGACGTAGGCTTCCATCAACGGACTCGATAATCTTTATTTACTTGGCGGACGACAAGTTGCGAGTCCCCGACAATGAGCTTCTTGATCCCAAGGTCTACCGCAATCTCGAGACCGCAAGCAAACCTTCATACTCTGCAGTATTATTTGTTGCTTGTTCCTTGGGAAAGTGCATCCGGACTATGTACTTGAGGTGCTCTCCGGTGGGTGCGATAAGCAAGACGCCGCACCGGGCGCCTTTGCAGCGAGAAAGCACCATCAAAGTACATCAGCCACTCTTTATTTGCCTCCTTGACGAGGATGCTTGTCTCTCGGAATTTCTTCATCTTATGCTGGCGCCCACTCAGCTATAAATTCTGCCAATGCTCGCTTTGGATAGTTGAAGTGCTTTCAAACTTGAGACCAAAGCTTGACAGTTCCAAAGTGCCCACTCGACAATTCTGCTGTTGCTTCGGATTTTGCAATATCCTCTTGATGAAAGCGAGTGACAACTGTTATCTCATGTGCTTCAAGTAATGGCGCAGCTTTCGAGGCCATGAGGAGGCCAAAAGCAGCTTCGCACACCGAGTACCTTGACCTCGCCCCCGCAGAAGGGAACCGACAAAGTAGATTGGGCGCTGCACCATCTTTTTTCAGATCTTGTCGCAACCTGCGCTGATCCGTCCTTATCGGGACCGAGCTTGACGGCGAAGCCCTCGCTTGTCGCTGGATGCACTGCCTCGGTTGCGGCTCATCATCGCCTCCCTCTCCGCTACTAACGCAGCACTAACCACTTGATTGGTTGCCTCTATATACAGCAGCAACTTCTCTTGTGGCTTAGGTGCGATAAGTATTGGAGTGGAGGACAGTATCTCTTCAAGTCTGCGGCGCAGCCTCCGCTTCGAGTCCATTTCATTGGACCTGCCTTTTTCAAAATTTTGAAAAATGGCAGGGCGCGCTCAGCAGACTTAGAGATAAACCTGCTGAGAGCAGCCACGCAACCGGCAAGCCTTCTGACATCCTTGACGCGCTTCGGTGCTTCAATCTGCTCAATGGCCTTAATCTTGTCGGGATTGGCTTCGATTCCCCGTTGAGACACAAAGAACCCGAGAAGCTTGCCGGAAGGGACTCCAAACACGCACTTCTCGGGATTGAGCTTGAGGTTGATCTTGCGCAGATTTGCAAAAGTCTCATCCAAATCTTGAACTAGAGTTGCTTTTTCCTTGCTCTTGACCACTATGTCATCCATGTAGGCTTCTACATTTCTGTGTATTTGTGGCTCAAAGGCATCGTGGACTACTCTTGCAAAGGTTGAACCAGCATTCTTCAAACCGAAAGGCATCCGTATGAAGCAATATGTGCCACATGGTGTAATGAATGCGGTTTTCTCTTCATCCTCTTCTGCCATGAAGATCTGATGATATCATGAATATGCATCAAGAAATGAAAGCAGATCACATCCAGCCATGGAGTCAACAATCTGGTCGACACGTGGCAAGGGAAATGGGTCTTTGGGACAAGCTTTATTAACATCTCAGAAGTCAATACAAAGTCTCCATTTCCCATTGGCCTTTGCGACAACTACCGGATTGGCCAACCACGTGGGATGGAGTACTCCCGACAAGGCCTGCTGCTTCCAACTTCTTGATTTCTTCCGCTATGAATTCTTGGCGCCCTCCTTTGCTGCTTCCTAACTTTTGCTTAACGGGCCGCGTGAGGACAGACAGCTAGGTGGTGCTCAATTACTTTCCTGGGAACACCGGGGATGTCAGATGGTTGCCATGCAAACACATCAACATTCGCCTGCAGGAAAGCAACGAGCTCGCCTTCCTATTTAGGGTCAAGTGTGGCACTGATGGTGAAGGTACCACCAGTGCCGTCCTCCTTGGCAGGCACCTTCTTGGTCTTCGACGGAGCTGCCATCATCTTCTTGCACTTGCCGGTGGAGCTCGATGGTGCGTCCTCGACGGTAGCGCAGCACCAAGAGGTGCGCTTGCCGGAGTGGGCATCAGAACTCTTGCCGGACTTGGTGGTCTTCTTCTTCCCCCCGGGAGCTTCAGCGGCAAGTGGTTTGATATCTGTCGCGGCTGCTGCATCCCGGTAAATCTTGTCGGCGCAGATAAGCGCATCCTTCTTGTCGCCATAGATAGAAATGACGCTTATCAGGCCGGGCATCTTAATGAGAGGCGGCCATGAACTTGGCGAGTGCTGGACGGCCAAGTATGCCATTGTAGGGCAATGGGAAATCTGCAACGTCAAACGTGACTCTCTTAGTTCTGAAGTTGAGCTCGCTGCCAAATGTTACCGGCAACGTGATCTTCCCTTTGGGCTTGCTCCTTCCTGGGTTGATTCCTTGGAAAGTACCAGTCTCTTCGAGCTCGCTGTCAGGGATTTGAAGCTTTTGGAGCACTGCGGAGGAGATCAAGTTCAGGCCGGCCCCGCCGTCAACCAACATCTTTGTGACCTTGAGGTTGCGGATAGTTGGTGATACCAACATCGGCAAGCACCCGACCGCAGTGATGCGATCAGGGTGATCCTCAATGTCAAAGATGATGGGCGTGCTGGACCACTTCAGAGGTTTGCGCGACTCTATGGATGGTTCTGCTGCATTAACCTCACGCATCCATTGTTTAAGTTGGCGGTGCGAGGTATGCAGAGAAGCACCACCGTCAACGCAAAGGACCTCCGTTGCCTTCGAAACTCTTGCTCGTCAACTTCATCGCCTTCCATGTCTTCGCCATCTTCATCTTCGTCTTCTTCCTTGTCGCGCCGCGGGGAGGTCTGTCTCCTTGCCGCTGCTTGGCCTTGCCGCGCGTCCTCCCCGGCGGGTCTCTTCTTACTTGCTGCACCTGCACCTTCCTGAGCCTTCTCCTTGTCTCGCCGCTCGTATTCAGCTCTCTGTAGCTCAACAAGCTGCTCGACTTTCTTGCAGCTCTGGAGGTCGTGGCCCTTGGTGCGGTGAATCTTACAGTACTACTTGTCGGAGCTGTCAGGCTTGTCGGCGGCCGCCACAGCTTGGTGGTCGGTGTCAGCGGCAACCTCCTTGCCGGAGCCGCTAGCCTTAGCCTTGTCAGCGCCACCTCCGTTGCCGGACTGCTCGACAACTAGTACTTCTTGGTTTTTCTTCTTTCTGTTGTTTCGCCGCCGGCTTTTCTTTGCCGGGGCGGTCTCCTCACTGTCAGACTCTGCTCCCACGGTCTCTCCTGGGAGTCTTCTTCCTTCTTCAGCGCGTGCACACTTGTCGGCCAGTATGAGAGCTCGCCGACGTCTTTCACTTTGCACATCGCCATCTCCTCCTCATCCTCGCGGTTTCGCACATTACGATGAAATGCACCGATCACCGCTGCAGGGTGGACATCCGGGATGTTGTAATGCACACGGCTGAATCTCGGATGAATTTTGCAGGACTCTCCTTCCTTCGGGCGAGTAAGTGAAGGTCACTCTCTTGGCCATGAGGCTTGTGGCACTGTGAAGGCGCCGACAAACTGGTGGCACAACCGCCCAAGAAGAAATAGAGCTGTCCGGCAAGTGCATGAGCCAAGACCGACGCTTGGCTTGAGTACTAGAGGGAAATAGTTGGCGAGGATCTTGTCGTCTCGCCCCCGCTGCTGCACCGCGATGGTGTAGATGCCGAGGAACTCCGATGGGTGTGTCCCGCCATCATACTTCTCCGCACATCCGGCTTGAAGTTTTTCTTGTCGGGCCATCGGACTTGCCGCAGCTCACGAGTGAACGCAGGGCAACCTACCGCAGACTGGCAAGTCGCTGGTTCCCCGGAGCATGCATATCGACAGTGGGCCCGGCGCGCTGGTCGGATTGACGACGCGCTTCTCTTCGGTGCTCGATACGAGTTCGAGCGTCTTCTTCTTGTCGTTCTCGAAGAACTTGGCGCTGGTCGTGACGAGCTCGCGGATCCGACGACGCTGTGGAGTCGCTGTCGAGGTGGATCCGGCGAGTCGGCGATCTTGGCCTTCGGGAAGGGGAGTGTACGGTGGCTGCACCACCGCAAGTCTCGTCGCCATCAGCTCGTGCCTTGTCGCCTTGCCGCGGCTGCGAGGCGCTTGGTTGCCGCGGGACGTCGCCGTTGGCAAAGCCGATGAGGCTCTGGATTGTGGCCCTCCATTCGTCGACCTTGTCGGCCGTTGGAGGGTAGTCTAGAAGTAGCTGGGCTCTCGCCAAGGCTTCTGCTGGTGTGGTGGGTGGCAATGGCATACGTAGCGAGGAACGGGATGTGCTCGGACTCCTAACCAAGTTAGGAGGAGCAGCATCCCGCCCAAGCGACCGTACTCCACTGCATCGCATCTTTGGTGTGCATGCGGTCTCGAGGCCTCTCGATCCCCAGCTTGGCCTTGATCCAACGAGCGATGGTGCCGCGAGCATCATGACGCTGTCGGTCCCGCGCCTCGAGAAGGACGCGGTGCGGACTCGACGCCGACGCTGCGCTGCCTTGTCCTTGACCCGCGGCGTTAGGGCTCTCTCGACGACGCCTGTTCCTCCGCTTGACGCTTCCCCACCACCGACAGCCCGGTGGTGGTGGGTCCGACGCGACGGCTCTGCTGCTGCCAAGACTTCTTCTTGGCGCCATGTTGACGAAGATGTTGATGAAGAAACTGCTCGTGTGAACGCCCGATCGGGTTCACATAAAGATCGACGCCCTACCGGGCGCGCCAAAGATGTCGGGAAGCCGATCGTGGCCCATGAACACCTATGGGACCTGGGCACCTTGTGGTTCGGAGGGGGGCGGAGATTGCACAAAGAGCGGATCAAAGCGATGCACACGAAAGCAGATTTACCCAGCCGGAGCTCTCCGAGAGATAATATTCCTCGCTGCTTTGTGGATTATATTGTGTTCTTGCTAGGGAGCAATGGGAGCTACAAAACCTAGCCTAAGTGTGGTCTCGTATGAGTAAAATGAACTAAGTCGGAGCGAACCGAACCCTTTCACGCTGCACTTGGGCCTCCTTTTATAGGCACAAGGGGTCACCACAGTGGCAAGTAGAAAAGGGTAAGATAGTAAAAACAGAGGTTGGTACACCGCTTTGTATAGTGTAAATGATCTATACCTAACTCGACGGCAAGGGACAAGAGTCATAAATGCCCGCCTCGGCCGCTCAACAAAGGTAATGTGGACCGCAAGTGCGCCTCCGCTTGCCACGATGGTAGCTTGTCGGCGCCGCTCATCGCTGCTCCTCGCTGGCTGCACAGCCCGTCGACACGCTGCGTGCTTGGGAAAGCCCCATGGCGACACGCTGGCGGATGAGCTGGAGCGGAGATGAAGAGAGGTCACTTGTCATGGCGAGCACCTTGCTGCGGCAAGGTTCTTGTCGCGCCGAGCTTGTCGCCACAAGCCCTCCCGCAAGCTCCTCTTGCCGGGCCTTGTTTCCTTCGTGCCTTGAGTGGCCTTCCCGACAAACTACTCTTGCCGGGTCTTGATTGCTTTGTTCTCGAATGGCTCCAAAGGAGCTGCTAAGGATCTTGGCGGTCACCAAGCCAGCCTTGCCGCGGGGTGCTGTAACTGTCCGTGCACGAGTTCGGGATACTAGGGTACCCCTACTCTAGTACACCGACACAATTTCTTGGTAGATCTCTTATGTCTTGGTCCTCCAAGAAACAAAACTCAGTATCCTTATCTACTGCCGAAGCGGAGTACATTGCCGCTGGTTCATGTTGTGCTCAATTACTTTGGATGACCCAAACTCTTAAAGATTACGGGATTTATGTGAAACATGTTCCACTGCTTTGTGACAATGAGAGTGCTATCAAAATTGGTCATAATCCCGTACAACATTCTCGAACTAAGCATATTGAAGTTCTTCATCATTTCATTCGAGATCATGTTGCTAAGGGTGACATTAATCTCAAGCATGTTCGCACCGAAAAGCAATTAGCGGATATATTTACTAAACCCCTTGATGAGAAAGTGTTTTGAAGGTTGAGAGGAGAATTGAACATCATTGATGCTTCAAACATGGAGTAGAAACTCCATTGGATACACGCAAGACATGAGCTTATGACTAATCCATGATATCTCTCTTATGATGAATATATATTATATCTTGGATATATTTGCGTCTTGCATGTCATCTAACCCAAGTAGGTACTTGGTTGAATCAAATTCCATGAGATTGTAATCTACTCACATCTTGAGCAATCTTTACATCACCAAGTCTCTACACTATGGTGGTTGAAGACAAGGAGGCACGGAACCATTCAAACATATCCTTCTGACAAACTCTATGATTGAGCTTCATGATTGTCATTTTGGATACACAAGTGCTCTTCCTTGCAAGAACTAACCCATGTAGGGAGATGGACTCAAATTCCAAGTGGTGCTCCCAACTCTTGATGAGCTACTTCAACCTTGAGCTACCCACACAAGTTCAACTACATGGACAACACCACCAACCAAGGTATGTTATTCCATCTTAGAGAAGCTTTACTCCAAGTCATGAGCTAAAGCAACTCGACAAGATGAGAATACATCAAGATGCTTAAACAAAAAATGGTAACCCCATTTTGAGCTTAAACGATGAGTATGACCCATGATCAAGTGATCTCACTTGACTCCTAAGTCAACATACTCTAACCTAGGTGACTTTGTCACCGACCATCTCTAGATGAAGTTCTCTCGTGTTCTTTTTTGTGATTTTGCATTTGTCTCATGCATATTTGTTTCCCATTTCAAAAAAAACTTCATCTAGATTTCTTTCTGTCTTTTCAGTTGCTTTGCATTTCCTGCAATCAAATTCATTGCACATCCTTCAGTTAATTCCTTGCAAATATTTGTGAGATCTTTTTAGTCTAGTGAGCTGAGGTGACAAATGTTTTCTCTACGATGAACTCGGTTTCACCGATTTGTTGTTTTCGGTCCAACCGAATCCTTTCGATACAACCGAAGCATACCACTCGGTGCCACCGATTTCACAACAGGAAAAACAGTTTGCCACTTATTATGTGTTTCTTCTGATCCAGCTCCACTCAATGAATCTTGTCCTCTACAAGCATCCCAATTTTATCCTGTGCTTTGTGTTGTGACTCAAGGACCAAACCCATTCACAACAAATTCCAGAAGGCCCTTCTTGGAAATTGATGTCAAAGGGGGAGAGAGAGATCACATCAAAGCTTATCACTTAGAGAGATCACATCAGAGAGAGAGTATTAAGGGGGAGAAAGAGATCTCCAGGGGGAGAGAATACTCAAGTAGAAAGTATTTCTCATGTAGAAAGTATTTCTCAAGGATCCCATATGCTTGGTGTTCAAGAGGAGAGATGCCACATGTCTTTTTGGGGGAAGGACATGTTCTTATGTGCTTATTTGCATTAAGCTCTGTTATATCTTTTCAGCTCTGATTTTCTGTTCCCTATCTTCTCCCAGTATCCCATGCTAGATTCAGGGGGAACAAGACATCTAAGGGAAAGGAATCAATCAAATTCATTGCATATCTTTACTCTTGGGGACATGTCTAATCAAATGTGGTACTCAGTACTCACTCTCTACATGTCATCCCAGTCTTGGTATTCTTGTGGTTTCTTCTGTTTGCTCTGGCTAGTAGATGTACCTGTGTTATCTAACCTTGTTTGTGCAGGTTCATTTCACCCTAAGCCAACTCAAGATTACAAGGTAAGTATATGCATCACACTCATGTGTATGAGGAATTCTTGCTGATGTACATACTGTTTTGCAAGAAGGACTCATGAGCATGAAGGTATTTTCTTTAATATTCGTTGCTCTGATGCATATGGCCAAGATACATGTAACACATTGCCTACTCTATCATGGTTATGCTCTCACATGCTTCTATATTCCATATTCTCATGATTGCATACATATAGGGGGAGCCTATGCTTGTTACATGTCTTTCCGAAGCTTTACTTGCTATTCTTTATATCCTTATCTAAAGCTTTGATGTATGTTGCCATCAATTACAAAAAAGGGGGAGATTGAAAGCACAAGTGCTCCCTAGGTGGTTTTGGTAATTAATGTCAACATATCTCTTGTTGGACTAACACCTTTATCTAGTATGTTTCAGATAAGTTCAACAATGGAGTGGCATGGACTAAAGGATGTGGGAACTCCTTCAAGATGCTAAGGACAAAGGATTGGCTCAAGCTTCAAGCTCAAGACTCTTCATTTTCCATTTTAGTGATCCAAGATCACATTGAGTCTATAGGAAAAGCCAATACTATCAAGGAGGGATGAGGTGTTGCTTAATGAGCCTTTTGCTTCATGTGCTTAGTGATATGCTCCAAAACCCTCCACTACTTTCTCACATCCACATATGACCTAAACCTAAAGTCAAACTCGGCCCCACCGATTCTTTCTATCCGGCGCCACCGAGTTCAGATGTCATAGCCACTGCCACAAACCCTAGGCAAATCGGTTTCACCGATAGGGATCTCGGTCTCACCGAGATGGGATTGTAATCTCTCTGTGTATGTCCATTACAAAAATCGGTCTCACCGAGTTTGTGCAATCGGTACTACCGAGATTACAATGCAAACTTTCTGGTTAACTTATTACCCAAATCGGTCTCACCGAGTTTGACTAATCGGTCTCACCGAGTTTGCCTGACCAACTCTCTGGTTAGCTAATTACCAAATTCGGTCTCACCGAGTTTGTGTAATCGGTCTCACCGAGATTATGTTATGCCCTAACCCTAACCATATCGGTCCCACCGAGATGCATGTTGGTCCTAACGGCCACTAGGTTTACTAAATCGGTCCGACCGAGTTTGTTGATTCGGTCCCACCGAGTTTGGTAAATTGTGTGTAGCGGTTAGATTTTGTGTGGAGGCTATATATACCCCTCCACCTCCTCTTCATTCGTGGAGAGAGCCATCAGAACAAGCCTACACTTCCAAAGATCCTATTTACGATAGAGAACTACCTACTCATGTGTTGAGGCCAAGATATTCCATTCCAACCATATGAATCTTGATCTCTAGCCTTCCCAAGTTGCTTTCCACTCAAATCCTCTTTCCACCAGATCCAAATCCTATGAGAGAGAGTTGAGTGTTGGGAGTCTATCATTTGAAGCACAAGAGCAAGGAGTTCATCATCAACACACCATTTGTTACTTCTTGAGAGTGGTGTCTCCTAGATTGGCTAGGTGTCACTTGGGAGCCTCCGACAAGATTGTGGAGTTGAACCAAGGAGTTTGTAAGGGCAAGGAGATCGCCTACTTGTGAAGATCTCACTGGTGAGGCAAGTCCTTCGTGGGCGACGGCCATGGTGGGATAGAAAGGTTGCTTCTTCGTGGACCCTTCGTGGGTGGAGCCCTCCGTGGACTCACAGAACTGCTACCCCACGTGGGTTGAAGTCTCCACCAACGTGGATGTACGATAGCACCACCTATCGGAACCACGACAAAAACATCCGTGTCTCCAATTGCGTTTGATTTCTCCAAACCCTTCCCTTTACATTCTTGCAAGTTGCATGCTTTATTTTCCGCTGCCTACATACTCTTTGCATGCTTGCTTGTTATGGATTGAGAATGTTAAACTTGTGCCTAAACTCCACTTAAACCTAAAAGAAGTTAAAAACTGCAACTTTGGTACTTAGTGTCTAATCACCCCCCTCTAGACACCTCTTCTAAAGATCCTACACCCCGCCTTTCTTTTTTAACATAGTACTCCTAGTACGTACGTACTTATCCTGTTTGGGTCTAGACCTTGCATTGCCATACTTCGCCACACATTTTTGCCAAGCTTGCCTAAAGTTTTCAAAATGAAAAGGAGGTACACTTAAGACGGCTGTCGCGGTCGCACCGCACCTCACACGGTCGCTCCTGCATGCATGTCGCCGCACACCTCACACTGATCGCTTCCCGCATGTCGCAAACCCAACCAAGGGAACGCACCCTCACTGACACATGCTACCGCTGACAGATAATTTTCGTTCATACATTATGTTTATCCAACCGCATGTTGGGGTGGATCCGTACGGCCCGTGCGGTGGTCTGTTGGGGAAGAAGAAGAGGTGAGGAAGAAGGGTTAGGAGACGTAGGATATTCATCCAACCGCCTGAAATGGTAGACTGACCCCAATGATGAAAGTCAGGCGACTTGCATAACAAATATGTTTTTACACAGCAAAAGATCCCTAAAAACAACAACATAAAGAAAAACTATCACTGCTCGCGAACGAGACGGCCTCGTCGTCTTTGGCTGCCGGCGCGAACCAGCCGTAGCTGCCAACGTGTGTGTCCACACCGTGGTTGTCCTCGGCCTCCAACTACTCATTCACGTGGAGCGTGCATGCGCTCTGCACGGACGAGAGCACTGCCTAGTTCAAGTCGAGGACGTACGGTTCCGCCTGCAGGAGGGCCTCGATGGCAGCGGCATCCGCGCGCTCCGCGTCGAGTTGAGCCTCCGCCGCCCGGTTCAAGTCTAGGACGTCCGGTTCCGCCTGCAGGAGGGCCTCGATGGCAGCCGCATCCGCGCGCTCTGCGTTGAGTTGAGCCTCCGCCGCCCGATTCACATCCACGACATCCGATTCCGCATGCAGGAGAGCCTCGATGGCAGCGGCATGCGCGCTCTCCACGTCGAGTTGAGCCTCTGCCACCCGGTCCTCCTTTAGTGTCGCCAGGTTGAACCGTTGGTCCGCCTGCACCATGGGGGACCGGGCGCCAGCACGAAGTCAACGTCCATCGTCTCATGCCCATCGGGGGCCTTCTGCGCCGCGACCTCCACCATGAACATTGGATCGGCTTCCTCCTCCTCATAGCTTGGCTCCAGAGAACTCGGGGATTGGCCCACCGCAAAGCGAGCTTGGGAACTGAGGTCTGTGGCGCCGACCACCGCGGCGATTTCTGCGTGGCGCTCCGGCGTTAGCATCTTGTAGTACGTGATCTTGCGGCACACCATGGCTTTCCGGCAAACTAGGAGATGCTTGATGCGTGCTAGGGGATTGAAAGGTGGGGGAATGGGCTGGAGAGGAGGTGTGGTTTTGGGGCAGTGGCTGGCGTAGGCCGAGCACCGAAGGTTCTGGTGTGAATAATGGTTCCGGTCGAGCAACGATGGTCAATCGGTTTTGACTGTACATCGCTCTTGTCGCGTTCGTGTTGCACCCCGGCACGAAGGACCCTCCACGTCGTTCACCGAATGGAACGCGCTTCGTCTTGCGTTTTCGCTCGCTTGTGGGACAGCAGTTGAGAGCAAACCGACATCCCTCCCCCTCCCCCGCCTGCGTCATTTATACTGCCACTCCCTCCGTTTTATGCGGAGTAAATAAAAACGGAGGGAGTATACTATGGATGAGGATCCCCTGACGTGGCCGAACCCATTGAGTAACTGACATGCGGGGCCTAGCAAGCATGGGGTCCGCCAGTAAGTGACCGAAAGGGAGGGTAAGGCAGGGATACCTACGTCAGAGGATCCACTTCCACTACTACTCCCTCCTTCCATCTACAAGGCCTAATGCATTTTTCGAGGCTAACTTTGACCAAATGTTAGAGTAATAATATATGACATGCAACTTACAAAAAGCATGCGGTCAAATTCGTATGTGAAAGGAGCTTCCAATGATATAATTTTCACACTATACATCTCATGTACTATTAATCTTGTCAATAGTCAAAGGCGGTTTTGAAAAATGCATTAGAGCATGGTTAATAATATAGCCCAACCGATGGCTATAAGGAACTGCCATGTCATCTATAGCCATCATCTATATGCACTCATACAATAGTGTGGGCTATAAGGTTGGCTATTTCCCGCAAAAGAAAAGGTTGGCTATTGTATCAGTACTTTTTCCCATCTCCTCTCTATCTCTTTCTTCATATTTATTATATTTACCTAGGAATGCGTATATAGCTAGGCTCTTGCTCACTCCCCTTACTTTTTCACATCTCTCTCCTTCACATAGTCAAAAGTGCCATGTAAGTTGGCTCTTAGAATGGCTATTAGGTTGGCTCTAAGCATTTAATATTTGCATGAGCAAGGTATATGATTGGAAGAGAGTTGCATGCATACTATTTTTTTCTTGATCTATGAGCAAGGTATATGATTGGAAGAGCCCGCTTCACTCTCTCTCCTCTCTTCTCACTCCTCCAAGTAGGATTTTAATGACATGACAAGTCTTATAGCCTGCTAACTAGGCCTTATTAGACTTGCTCTTAGGCCCTATATAAATGGAAGGAGGGAGTACTATGAACACTGCATACTCTACTACATATGTTGTCAGTACTCCACTAGTACTATTGGATAGGGAGCTTAAAAAAAGTTACTATTGGACTGGCTATACGTGGCGAAATCCTAGTAGGAAGAGGATGCACGAGAACAAGCACATTCATGTGGTTGAAAACAAATTGGAAACCATCTCTGTTTGAATACAAATCTAGGAGTACATACGAATCTAACAATATTGATTGGGCATTGTTGAATGTTGATACTTTTCTGTGTAAGTTTGATCAAAGTAGAGATACTTTGACTACACATAAAACTTATATGTAAACTATAAAGGATCGGAGGGAGTATATTATACGTTCAAAAGCGAAACGAACATTGAATACCCTTTATATATGATTTGCGGATGCTATGATCACTGGTTCAAAATTTTGAATCCGCCTTAGGCATCACACATGCACTCACTCGTTTTCTCTCGATTTCATCTCTGGTTCCGGAGATCGATTGAAAGAGGACTAGGGTGGCTACAATATGTTCGTTTCACTTATGAACGTACAATATACTCCCTCTGATCCCCACGGACCCCCCCCCCCCCCCCGCAGGTCATTTCTATCATAGAAACAGACCAAACCTGTATCTCCTTGCACGACAGGCAATTGATCTCTCAACATCAATCGATCTCGACAAGATGTGTCGGGGCATGAACCGAATGGGATGTCAAAACTAAGATGGGAAGCGACACGTAGTGGAGGCAAAGTGAAACTTTAAACGAACCGTTTGTTTGTATGCATGTCGGACAAATTACAACATTGAAAATACAAGCATGGTCTAGGCCCACATGCGAATGATACTCGACAGAATATTCAAATGACGCATGCGGGAGGATGGACTCGATCGGAGGGCGGCATGATGGATGGAGAAGAGGGTTGGAGAAGAATGAGAAATAAGCAACGCCGCATGATTATACTTAAACGGCTAAAATAAACAATAAGTTGTCTCGTTTTCCCTCCCATCTTGGTCACGGAGTAAGATACTCCCTCTGTTTTTATTTACTCTGCATATTAGGTTTGACTGAAGTCAAACTTCATAAAATTTGACCAAGTTTATAGAAAACTAGCAAGATGCCCATGCCTTGCACGGAACATCAAGATTTTGTGGGAGAAAAGGATGAATGAGGGAAGACCTTATCTTCAAATGTGGAGAGGAGTGCGAGTAAATTGTCATAGTTTCCTTCCTATCCATTAGATATAGATCGGACGACCTATATTGCAGGATGGCAGGCACACCATCATCACCAACTCTGCTTTTTATGTACACTAGAAAGATGCCCGTGCGTTGCACGGAACATCAAGATGCATTTGTATGAGTAGTTTATCTTGTGGGAGAAAAGGATGAATGAGAGAATGCCTTATTTGCAAATGTGGAGAGGGGTGTGGGTATCTTTTTGCAAAATTGCCATAGTTTTCTTCCTATCCATCAGATATAAATCGGATGAACTCTTATAAAAAAACAGAGTTGGTGATGATGGTGTGCCTGCCATCCTGCGATATAGGCCGGCCGGCCGATTTATATCCGATGGATAGGAAGGATACTATGGAAATTTTGCAAAAAGGTACCCACTCACCTCTCCACAATTGCAAATAAGGCCTTCCCTCATTCATCCTTTTCTCTCACAAGATAAACTAGTCATACAAATGCATCTTGATGTTACGTGCAACGCACGGGCATCTTGCTAGTAAGAGTAGAAATATGAACATTTACAATAGCAAATATATATGATGTGAAAGTATATTCAATAATGAATCTAATGGTATTGATTTGTTATTGTATATGTTATTATTCCTGTCTATGAACTTTGTCAAATTTTACAAAGTTTGACTTTGAGCAAAGCTAAAATGTGGAGTAAATAAAAACAGAGGGAGTACGCAGGGACTAGTATAGTTACTACTGCCGGAACATGGTAAGTTGGACCCCTAAATGCGGGCACGGACCGGGCACGCCTCAATTATACTTTCAAACTGTCGGACACCTACATTTAGCACACCATCCGGCTACTTAATCAAGTGTTACGCTTCACTACTTGAAAAGGAAAAGGGTGGTACCGTACCCAAAACCACCACACTTGGGGCTAGGATAACAACTTGGTACTGTATCACATTTGAACCAGGGCACAAAAACCACCTGTTCTGCGCCTAATGCGCAATGCGGAGCACTGACGCTCGAATATGGCCGGAAAATCAGGGAAACCGACATGTGGGGCACACCTGTCGGGACGACGTGGCGCAGACTAGTCCAATGGAGGAGCTGGCCCACGACCTCCTCGCCACCGGCAACCGTTCATGTGGGTCGTTGGGGCCAGCACCGCCTCTAGACAGGGCGACTGCGGTGAGTGACACGCTCATCATCGCTGGACACGGTCGATTTCAGTGTGCCAAGGGTGATATTAGCATTGTGGCACGACCAGCAGATCAACACCCGGCTCGTCGAGGATGCACGGGGCGCTGAAGTGCGCGCGTGCCGCGCTGCATCCGCGGAGTGGTGTAGCACGGACAACTGCATCCCCAGGACCTGAGACCATGCCGGGTCGTCTTGCTTTTTCAATGACATGTGGGGTCGCATGTGAGCAAAGGGCATCTCCAACATTGCCACGACCGCAGCTGACTACCCTGGCACACCAAAAACCCTCGTCCCTTGTGCCGTCGCTCGGTGTGTTCCCAGCCGGCGCCAGCTGCTGGCATTCATGCCGTCCATCCGTATGCTGTCGTTAAGAGGCTCGGTGCCCGAGGAACAAACTCCGGTGACTTAATGACGCGCCCGGACGCTTTGGCCTCACCGAAATGCGCTACTTAAAGCGGCAATGCCCAGCTAACCTCCACACCATAGCGCATCGTCCTGCTACCTGGCACCACATCTGCCATGACCGCGAGCGCGAACGCTCTGCTGGAGAGCTTTGTCTTCGGGGATGAAGCTCGAGGTCGCCGCCCTTTCTCAAGTCGCCGCTCACGACGCAATAGCGGCGTAGTCGAACGCGGACGCGACCGCACAAGCGGTGGCCACAATGGGGCCGACAACGGGAGCACCGTCAGCCACGCGTCCTACTTGCTACCGTCCAACGTCCGCCAACGCCGAGGTCGCGGACTCCTCCGAGGATGAGTAGGGCATGGGAGGCAGCAGGGCATGGTGTGCCAACTGGCCGGTCCGTCTCCCGTGTTCGACTCTTCCTCACGGGAGACCGCACCTTCGTCTTGAACCCCACCCCCGTACATGGAGGTCGCAGATGGAGGACGTCGGTCGCTGCCGTAGAATAGGTTTAGGGTCGAGTTTCTTTTATTTTTCTGTCCTATAAAAGTTCGAAATGTAATGAAAATCTGCCGTGTTTGCATTAATCTCGGCCAGTGTATATGAACTTTCACAATAATATAGTATATTGTAGGAGTACTAGCAAGATGCCCGTGTGTTGCATGGAACATCAAGATCTTGTGGGAGAAAAGGATGAACGAGGGAAGGCCTTATCTGCAAATGTGGAGAGGAGTGCGGGTAAATTGTCACAGTTTCCTTCCTATCCATTAGATATAGATCGGACGGCCTATATTGCAGGATGGCAGGCACACCATCATCACCAACTCTGCTCTTTATTGATCCGAGACAAAGCTAACATGCGAAGTAAATAAACACATAGGGTCTACATACACAATTTATCTTAGGCACTCCAATAGTACGTCCACTACACATTCACGCGTTTCACATCTTTCTACATCTACGGGAACCTACGAAAGGGTTGACGTAAATTGCCTCTCTCTCTCCTCCCTGATTTTCATGGTGATGGGCCCCTCCCTCCCCCCAATCTATAATCAACAGCTCACACGTTTCACATTACGTTAATTACATAACTGGGATTACGTAGGTGTAGGATTACTCGTCCAAAAAAACCAACTAAGCCAACCTCCCAGCATATCCCGTGGGAAAAGACCCGGTCACGCCGTTTTAGTCGGGATTACCGGATTACTAGTAGTAGTATCGATGGATTGCGCGAAGCACCAAGTTTTTTTTAGGGGGCGAAGCACCTAGTTTAAAAGGAAAAAGGGGGTACACTCACAGCACCCCTGTCGCGGTCGCATTGCACCGCACACACGTTCGGTCCTGCACACGGCACACGCAAATGGAACGCGCTTTGGCTTGCCTCTTCCCTGACACGTGGGACTTCACTTGGAGAAACCGACCATGCTCCAAACTCCCCCGCCCACCCCGCGAAAATCCCCCCCCCCCAAATTCCCCCCAAATCCCAAATTCAACCGCCCTTTGGCCAGCTAGCCAATAATATTCCCCAAAACCCCCTACCCCCGTCCCCCTCCACTCCATTCGCTTCGCCAAAGCCGCCCCCCCCGCCGGCCGATACGTCAGCGCCGCGGTTCGTCGAGGGGGCGCACGGCGATCCTCTCGCTCCCACAGTACTCTCTCGTAGACTGTTGTCCTCGAGCTGCGCCGCCAGTGCCGGCGACGTTCTTGTGGAGGCGCACGGCGGTCAGCGCTGCCACTGCTGGCGACGTTCGTGTGGAGATGCATGGTGGTCAGCTTCTCCCACGGTACACGCATTCTAGACTGAGGCCCCATGCATGTCGGTGTAGCGCTGAATGTTAGCTGATAGACGCTGTTAATCTCACTGTTTGCCGAAATAGTTTACAGTCAATATGCTCTGCTTAAGAAGCTTCCTTGCCCTGTTCTGCACTCAATCTGCTTAGCTGAGATGGCATGCCAAGCCCGATTAGTTGCTAAAATATCCTGCCATATATTTATTGTGACGTAGATTGCCATGGTCTAGTAGCCAATCTATTAGGTGAAATAGCTCTACACCATTTTATACTCGATCTTTGTTTGATGGTTGTGTGCTCGACCTCATTGACTATCGAAACAGCCTGCCATAATTTAGCACTCAAATCTGTTTGTTGAATTAGCTTTAAATATATTTCGTTACTTAGATCTGCTCGTCCAAATATCTTGCCATAGCTTTAGACATCGACCTAGCTATTTTTTCTGGACTTCATAAAAAGCATATATGTTTTCTGTAATATCTAGTAGAAGAACTAATTTGTATGTCTCTAATGATGGACAGGACTTGGATAACTTCGCTCAAGATTCTCCGCTGCATATGTCGAGGGGTTGAAAACTTCATGAACTTTATCGAGCTGAGTACGGTGGTCCAAAATCAGATGTGCTCGCCCATGTAGCAGTTGTATGAATTCAGTTAAAAGACCCGATCAACTGTGCAAAATCATCTACACTTGTATGGGATGTCACCACATATACTAGGTGGGTTCATCATGGTGAAGCTGTGAACGCCAATGTTATTGACTACGTGGAAGCAGCAGATCACCATCTTGATCCGTCGATGCTCGGTGGAAGAGGAGGAGGAGGTGGTGGTGGCGGAGCCAGTGAGTTTGACCAACATTGAAACAATGCTACGAAATGCTCGTGCGTTTCATGATCTTTCACCTGCAAAAGAAAAATAGTGGGCCCGCACGTTGGAACAATGCAATGTGGCTATCACACCAGGAAATAAGTTGTCAATATTCTCAGTTATGGTCACCTTTTTTCAGGTGAAGACATCTAAGCGTATGACCAACAAATCATTCGATGCGATGTTGGCTGATTTCCGCAAAGCTTTCCCAGATGCGTCTGAGCTGCCACACACCTACAGTAAAATGAAGAATTTCCTTCAGTTGGAATTGGATATGATATGATCCATGTTTGTAAGAATAATTGTGTTCTATACCGAAAGGATTATGCCAACTTAAGTGAATGCCCGAAATGCAAATCATCAAGATGGAAAGATGGTGATGCTGTGAAGAGGATTCCTCATAATGTTCTGAGACATTTTCCAATTACACCAAGATTGCAGAGGTTGTTTCATGATGCTGAAACAAGAGAGGATGTACTGTGGCATTCTAGGAACCAGGAGTACAGAGATCAGAATGTAATGAGCCATCCATCACATGGTAGTGAGTGGAAAAGCTTCTATCAGAAACACAAAAAGTTGGCTGCTGACCCGAGAAACATTAGACTTGGCTTAGCTTCTGATGGATTTAACCCATTTGGCCACCAGAGCGCCACATATAGCATGTGACCAGTGCTTCTTATCCCTTACAACATGCCTCCAAATGTCTGCACCAAAGAATCAAACTACATGATGGCCTTGCTCATCCCATGTCCAAAAAGTACTGGAAAGGATTTTGATTTATTCATGGAGCCTCTTCTGGAGGAACTTCAACAGCTATGGAAGGGTGTTCTCACTCAAGACCTATATAACAGCCCACTAGCTGATTTCATTCTACGTGCTGTTCTAATTTGGTGCATCCATGATTATCCTGCTTTGGGCACTATGTCAGGGCAAACGACACAGGGTTACAATGCATGTGTTCGCTGTGACAGGAATCCACTGTCATACGCAATACTTAGCAAGATCTGTTACATTAGACACTGTCGTTTCCTTGCCAAGGAAAAGCCGCGTCCTACAAAATACCGAAGACATGTGTTCAATGCAAAGCATGAAAACGTGATGCGCCAAAGAGGCTCACCGCCGATGAGTTGCCAGTGGAATTAGAGAAGGTCAGGCATATTACACCAGGAAACCATCCTGGTAATGGTAGCGGAAAAGGAAGCATGGCAGGTAGAAGAGAGATTATTTTTACCCGCAGTCCACTTTGTGGGACTTGGAGTATTGGAAAGATTTGGATCTGCGGCATAATCTTGATGTGATGCACATCGAGAAAAATATATGTGACAACATTATCGGCACACTTCTTAATATTGAAGGCAAGACAAAAGATACCTTAAAATCTAGGATTGATTTGACACACTGGTATCGTAAAGGATTTGCGGTGGAAGATGAGCGTAAACCACGGGACATGGCACCGGTTGTAATGCCTTGGACAAGGTAAAAGAAAAGAATTCTACGAGGTCCTGTCACGTGTGAGATTCCCACATGGATTTGCTTCCAACCCCGAAAGGAGAGTCGGTCAGATGGAAACAAGGTACAAGGGTTGAAAACTCATGACCGCCACGCCCTACTTCAAAGGGTTTTACTGTCATCCTTAGAGGATTGGGCCGCCGACTTATACAGAGAGCAGTTGTAGAGTTGGGACAATTCTTCGAGGAACTCTGCAGAGAAATATCGGGGTAGATGCTTTGGAGCGCCTTAGAGACAAGATACCAACTATCTTATGCGACCTTGAGAAGATATATCCTCCAGCCTTCTTTGATGTGATGGTGCATTTGGTTGTTCATCTACCTGATGAGGCACTACTTAGAGGTCCAGTACAGTATGGCTGGATGTACCCTATTGAAAGGTGACTAGGCACTTTCAAGGGCTATGTTAGGAACAGAGCTAGACCCGAGGGTTCCATTGCAGAGGCCTACATTGCTATAGAAGCGTTGACATTCTGCTCAAAATACATTGAAACAGTTGATCAACTTAGCAAAGAGGTGGGTGAAGACAATCCCGGGCTCAATGTTTTCAATTATTCTGTTCGAGTTACAGGGAAGAGTCGACAAGAGGACAAACCTAAAGATTTGGACAAAATGGTTTGGTATGTGTTGAATAACTGTCCTGAGATACTACCTTATATCAAGTAAGTGCTAAGTACTGCAACTTATATATCGTGATCTACTAAACTTGCAACACATTCTTATATATTTAGATGTTTGACATGATCACTATGTTGTGCAGCATCTACAAAAAGGAGTTATTGCCGCAAAATCCAAGAAACATTGACAAACTGGTTATGGCAGGATTTGCGAAATGGTTCAAGAGCCATGTAAGCTTTTGAATTGCACTATCAGTTTTTTTAATATATTGAGTACATAAGATGATCAGCTTGTCTATTTTCTAACAATAGGTTAAGAAGATGCGGGAAGATGGGCAGGCAGTTGATGATGCCCTTTACGCACTAGCAATGGGTCCTGATACTTGGGTAAGACATTATGAATCTTGCGTTGTTGGAGATGTGCGCTACAACACCCTTGCACGCGACAAAGGCAGGAAGACACAAAATAGTGCCATCATGAGCACGGATACGTAAGACGGAGTGACAACTGAAATGTATGCTAACATAACATACATTGTTCAGTTGCAGTATATCTCCAGTTTCGAGGATCATTGGTGTGTGCTTCTGTTGTGTTGTCGTTGGTATAACCTGTTTTCCAGGATCGCAAAACATAGAGCTGATGATTATTTCAAATCCATCAATGTCAAGGCGGCGTACAAGACCAACGAGCCTTTTATTTTGGCAAATCAAGCAACACATATATTTTTCTTGGTAGTCATATTTGCACGTAGCGATGACTGGAGAGTATTGCAAAGGTTTGAGAAGAGGAATTAGTTTAATGAAGTTGCACAACAAGATGATTGATACGTCTCCAACGTATCTATGATTTTTGATTGCTCCATGCTATATTATCTACTGTTTTGGACCATATTGGGCATTATTTTCCACTTTTATATTATTTTTGGGACTAACCTATTAACCGGAGGCCCAGCCCAGAATTGCTGTTTTTTCCTATTTTAGAGTTTCGAAGAAACGGAATATCAAACGGACTCCAAACGGAATGAAACCTTCGGGAACGTGATTTTCTCACCGAACATGATCTAGGAGACTTGGACCCTATGTCAAGCAACCAACAGGGAAGACACGAGGTAGGGGGGCGTGCCCTCCCCCCAGGCACGCCCTCCACCCTCGTGGGCCCCCTGTTGCTCCACCGACGTACTTCTTCCTCCTATATATACCTACGTACCCCCGAACGATCAGATACGGAGCCAAAAACCTAATTCCACTGCCGCAACTTTCTGTATCCACAAGATCCCATCTTGGGGCCTGTTCCGGAGCTCCACCGGAAGGGGAATCCACCATGGAGGGCTTCTACATAATCATAGCCACTCCGATGAAGTGTGAGTAGTTTACCTCAGACCTTCGGGTCCATAGTTAGTAGCTAGATGGCTTCTTCTCTCTTTTTGGATCTCAATACAATGTTCTCCCCCTCTCTCGTGGAGATCTATTCGATGTAATCTTCTTTTTATGTGTGTTTGTTGAGATCGATGAATTGTGGGTTTATGATCAAGATTATCTATGAGCAATATTTGAATCTTCTCTGAATTCTTTTATGTATGATTGGTTATCTTTGCAAGTCTCTTCGAATTATCCGTTTGGTTTGGCCAACTAGATTGGTAGTTCTTGCATTGTGAGAAGTGCTTAGCTTTGGGTTCAATCTTGCGGTATCCTTTCCCAAAGGATGAGGGGTAGCAAGGCACGATTGTATTGTTGCCATCGAGGATAACAAGATGGGGTTTTATCATATTGCATGAATTTATCCTCTACATCATGTCATCTTGCTTAAGGCGTTACTCTGTTTTCATTAACTTAATACTCTAGATGCATGCTGGATAGAGGTCGATGAGTGGAATAATAGTAGTAGATGCAGGCAGGAGTTGGTCTACTTGTCTCGGACGTGATGCCTATATACATGATCATACCTAGATACTCTCATAACTATGCTCAATTCTGTCAATTGCTCAACAGTAATTCGTTCACCCACCGTAGAATACTTATGCTCTTGAGAGAATCCACTAGTGAAATCTATGGCCCCCGTGTCTATTCTCTATCATATCAATCTTCCATCACTTTATTATTGCTTTGCTTTTTTACTTTGCCTTTTACTTTACCTTGCATCTTTATACCAAAAATACCAAAAATATTATCTATCATCTCTATCAGATCTCACTCTCGTAAGTGACCGTGAAGGGATTGACAACCCCTAATTGCGTTGGTTGTGTTGAGCTATTTGTTTTGTGTAGGTACGAGGGACTTGCGCTTGGCCTCCTGCTGGATTGATACCTTGGTTCTCAAAAACTGAGGGAAATACTTACGCTACTCTGCTGCATTATCCTCTCCTCTTCGAGGAAATCCAACGCAAGCTCAAGAGGTAGCAAGAAGAATTTCTGGCGCCGTTGCCGGGGAGTCTACGCAAAAGTCAACATACCAAGTACCCATCACAATCCCTTATCTCCCGCATTACATTATTTGCCATTTGCCTCTCGTTTTCCTCTCCCCCACTTCACCCTTGCCGTTTTATTCGCCCTCTCTTTTCCGTTTGCCTTTCTTTACGCTTGCTTTTTGTTTGCTCGTGTGTTGGTTTGCTTGCTTGTCACAATGGCTCAAGATAATACCAAATTGTGTGACTTTACCAATACCAACAATAATGATTTCATTAGCACTCCGATTGCTCCTCTTGCCAATACTGAATCTTGTGAAATCAATACTGCTTTATTGAATCTTGTTATGAAAGATCAATTCACCGGCCTTCCTAGTGAAGATGTCGCTACTCATCTAAATAGCTTCGTTGATTTATGTGATATGCGAAAGAAGAGAGATGTTGACAATGATGTTGTTAAATTGAAGCTATTTCCTTTTTCGCTTAGAGATCGTGCTAAAGCTTGGTTTTCGTCTTTGCCTAAAAATAGTATTGATTCTTGGAACAAGTGCAAAGATGCTTTTATCTCTAAGTATTTTCCTCCCGCTAAGATCATCTCTCTTAGAAACGATATTATGAACTTTAAGCAACTTGATCATGAACATGTTGCACAAACTTGGGAGAGGATAAAATTAATGATATGTAATTTCCCTACTCATGGTTTGAATTTGTGGATGATTATACAAAAAATTTATGTCGGATTGAATTTTTCTTCTAGAAACCTTTTAGATTCGGCCGCGGGAGGCACTTTTATGGAAATCACTTTAGGAGATGCTACTAAACTCCTAGATAATATTATGGTTAATTATTCTCAATGGCACACTGAAAGATCTACTAATAAAAGAGTGCATGCGATAGAAGAAATAAATGTTTTGAGTGGAAAGATGGATGAACTTATGAAATTATTTGCTACTAAGACTGTTTCTTCTGATCCTAATGATATGCCTTTGTCTACTTTGATTGAGAATAATAATGAGTCTATGGATGTGAATTTTGTTGGTAGGAATAATTTTGGTAACAACGCGTATAGAGGAAACTTTAATCCTAGGCCTTATCCTAGTAATTCCTCTAATAATTATGGAAATTCCTACAACAACTCTTATGGAAATTTTAATAAGATGCCCTCTGAATTTGACACTAGTGTTAAAGAGTTTATGAATTCACAAAATAATTTTAATGCTTTGCTTGAGGAAAAATTGCTTAAAGTTTGATGAATTGGCTAGGAACGTTGATAGTATTTCTCTTGATGTTGATTCTTTAAAGCTTAGATCTATCCCTCCTAAGCATGATATCAATGAGTCTCTCAAAGCCATGAGAATTTCCATTGATGAGTGCAAGGAAAGAACCGCTAGGATGCGTGCTACGAAAGATGCCTTTATTAAAGTGTGTTCTTCCAATTTCTATGAAAATAAAGATGAAGATCTAAAAGTTATTGATGTGTCTCCTATCAAATCTTTGTTTTGCAATATGGATCTTGATAATAATAGGACTGAATATGATCCACCTTTACCTAGAAGGTGTTCAAAAAATTCGGGGTTTTTAGATCTTGATGCTAAAATTGATAAAAGTGGGATTGAAGAAAGTAAAACCCTAGATGTTGCTAAACCCACTATTTTGGATTTAAAGGAATTTAATTATGAAAGTTGCTCTTTAATTGATTGTATTTCCTTGTTGCAATCCGTGCTAAATTCTCCTCATGCTTATAGTCAAAATAAAGCCTTTACTAAACATATCGTTGATGCCTTGATGCAATCTTATGAAGAAAAACTTGAGTTGGAAGTTTCTATCCCTAGAAAACTTTATGATGAGTGGGAACCTACTATAAAAATTAAGATTAAAGATCATGAGTTCTATGCTTTATGTGATTTGGGTTCTAGTGTTTCCACTATTCCCAAAACTTTGTGTGATTTGCTAGATTTCCGTGATTTTGATGATTGCTCTCTAAACTTGCACCTTGAGGATTCCACTATTAAGAAACCTATGGGAATAATTAATGATGTTCTTATTGTTGCAAATAGGAATTATGTGCCCGTAGATTTTATCGTTCTTGATATAGATTGCAATCCTTCATGTCCTATTTATTCTTGGTAGACCTTTCCTTAGAACGATTGGTGCAATCATTGATATGAAAGAAGGGAATATTACATTCCAATTTCCGTTAAGGAAAGGCATGTAACACTTCCCTAGAAATACAATAAAATTACCATATGAATCTATAATGAGAGCCAGTTATGGATTGCCTACCAAAGATGGCAATACCTAGATCTATCCTTGCTTTTATGCCTAGCTAGGGGCGTTAAACGATAGCGCTTGTTGGGAGGCAACCCAATTTTATTTTTAGTTTTTTGTTTTTGTTTCTGTTTAGGAATAAATAATCCATATACCCTCTGTTTATATGTGGTTTAATGTTTTAATTAGTGTTTGTGCCAAGTTAAACCTATAGGATCTTCTTGGATGATAGTTATTTGATCTTGCTGTAATTTCCAGAAACTTTTGGTTCATGAAAACAATTGTTACAAATCACCAGAACATGATAAAATAGTGATTCCAATTGCTTCTGATCAATAAACAAATTGCCTAGGTCGTCCTATTTTGGCTGAAATATTGAAGTTCAGAAGTTTTCATTAGTTACAGATTACTACAGACTGTTCTGTTTTTGACAGATTCCGTTTTTCGTGTGTTGTTTGCTTATTTTGATGAATCTATGGCTAGTAAAATAGTTTATAATCCATAGAGAAGTTGGAATACAGTAGGTTTAACACCAATATAAATAAAGAATGAGTTCATTACAGTACCTTGAAGTGGTCTTTTGTTTTCTTTCGTTAACGGAGCTCATGAGATTTCTGTTGGGTTTTGTGTTGTGAAGTTTTCAAGTTTTGGATGAAATCTTTTGATGGATTATGGAAAAAGGAGTGGCAAGAGCCTAAGCTTGGGGATTCCCATGGCACCCCCAGGATAATCAAAGGACACCAAAAAGTCAAAGCTTGGGGATGCCCCCGGAAGGCATCCCCTCTTTCGTCTACTTCCATCGGTAACTTTACTTGGAGCTATATTTTTATTCACCACATGATATGTGTTTTACTTGGAGCGTCTTGTATGATTTGAGTTTTTGCTTTTTAGTTTACCACAATCATCCTTGCTGTACACACATTTTGAGAGAGCCATACATAAATTGGAATTTGATAGAATACTCTATGTGCTTCACTTATATCTTTTGAGCTATATAGTTTTGCTCTAGTGCTTCACTTATATCTTTTAGAGCACGGTGGTGGATTTGTTTTATAGAAACTATTGATCTCTCATGCTTCACTTAGATTATTTTGAGAGTCTTAAATAGCATGGTAATTTGCTTAATAATAATAATATGCTTGGTATTTAGATTTGTAAAACTTTCTTTTGAGTGCGTTGAATACTAAGAAAAGTTTGATGCTTGATAATTATTTTGAGATATGGAGGTAGTAATATTAGAGTCATGCTAGTTGAGTAGTTGTGAATTTGAGAAATATTTGTGTTAAAGTTTGTGATTCCCGTAGCATGCACGTATGGTGAACCGTTATGTGATGAAGTCGGAGCATGATTTATTTATTGATTGTCTTCCTTATGAGTGGCGGTCGGGGATGAGCGATGGTCTTTTCCTACCAATCTATCCCCCTAGGAGCATGCGCGCAATACTTTGCTTTGATAACTTGTAGATTTTTGCAATAAGTATATGAGTTCTTTATGACTAATGTTGAGTCCATGGATTATACGCACTTTTCCCTCCCTTCCACCATTGCTAGCTTTTCTAATACCGCGCACTTTTCGCCGGTATCATACACCCACCATATACCTTCCTCAAAACAACCACCATACCTACCTATTATGGCATTTCCATAGCGATTCCGAGATATATTGCCATGCAAATTTCCATCGTTCCGTTTATTATGACAAGCTCCATCATTGTCATATTGCTTAGCATGATCATGTAGTTGACATCGTATTTGTGGCAAAGCCACCATGCATAATTCTTTCATACATGTCACTCATGAATCATTGCATATCCCGGTACACCGCCGGAGGCATACACATAGAGTCATATTTTGTTCTAAGTATCGAGTTGTAATTGTTGAGATGTAAGTAAATAAAAGTGTGATGATCATCATTTTTAGAGCATTGTCCCAAGTGAGGAAAGGATGATGGAGACTATGATTCCCCCACAAGTCGGGCTGATACTCCGGACGAAAAATAAAAAAGAAAAGAATAGAGGCCATAAAAAAAGAGAGAAAATGCCCAAATAAAAAAATGAGAGAAAAAGAGAGAAGGGACAATGTTACTATCCTTTTACCACACTTGTCCTTCAAAGTAGCACCGTGATCTTCATAATAGAGAGTCTCTCATTTTGTCACTTTCATATACTAGTGGGAATTTTTCATTATAGAACTTGGCTTGTATATTCCAATGATGGTTTTCCTCAAATTGCCATAGGTCTTCGTGAGCAAGCGAGTTGGATGCACACCCACTTAATTTCTTTTGTTGAGCTTTCATATACTTATAGCTCTAGTGCATCCGTTGCATGGCAATCCCTACTCACTCACATTGATATCTATTGATGGGCATCTCCATAGCCCGTTGATACGCCTAGTTGATGTGAGACTATATTCCCCTCTTTTTGTCTTCTCCACAACCACCATCCTATTCCACATATAGTGCTATATCCATGGCTCACGCTCATGTATTGCGTGAAGATTGAAAAAGTTTTCAGAGTGTCAAAAGTATGAAACAATTGCTTGGCTTGTCATCGGGGTTGTGCATGATTTAAATACTTTGTGTGGTGAAGATAGAGCATAGCCAGACTATATGATCTTGTAGGGATAACTTTCTTTGGCCATGTTATTTTGAGAAGACATAATTGCTTAGTTTGTATGCTTGAAGTACTATTATTTTTATGTCAATATTAAACTTTTGTCTTGAATCTTTCGGATCTGAATATTCATACCACAATTAAGAAGAATTACATTGAAATTATGTCAAGTAGCACTCCGCATCAAAAATTCTTTCTTTTATCATTTACCTACTCGAGGACGAGCAGGAATTAAGCTTGGGGATGCCTGATACGTCTCCAATGTATCTATAATTTTTGATTGCTCCATGTTGTATTATCTACTGTTTTGGACCATATTGGGCTTTATTTTCCTCTTTTACATTATTTTTGGGACTAACCTATTAACCGGAGGCCCGGCCAAGAATTGTTGTTTTTTGCCTATTTCAGAGTTTTGAAGAAACGGAATATCAAACGGAGTCCAAACGGAATGAAACCCTCGGGAACGTGATTTTCTCACCGAACATGATCCAGCAAACTTGGACCCTACGTCAAGCAACCAATAGGGAAGGCACGAGGTAGGGGGGCGCGCCCTCCCCCCCCCCCCCAGGCGCACCTCCACCCTCATGGGCCCCCTGTTGCTCCACCGACGTACTTCTTCCTCCTATATATACCTCACGCACCCGAACGATCGATCGATCTGAGCCAAAACCTAATTCCACCGCCGCAACTTTCTGTATCCACGAGATCCCATCTTGGGGCCTGTTCCGGAGCTCCGCCGGAAGGGGAATCCACCATGTAGGGCTTCTACATCATCATAGCCCCTCCGATGAAGTGTGAGTAGTTTACCTCAGACCTTCGGGTCCATAGTTAGTAGCTAGATGGCTTCTTCTCTCTTTTTGGATCTCAATACAATGTTCTCCCCCTCTCTTGTGGAGATCTATTTGATGTAATCTTCTTTTTGCGGTGTGTTTGTTGAGATCGATGAATTGTGGGTTTGTGATCAAGATTATCTATGAGCAATATTTGAATCTTCTCTGAATTCTTTTATGTATGATTGGTTATCTTTGCAAGTCTCTTCGAATTATCCGTTTGGTTTGGCCAACTAGATTGGTAGTTCTTGCAATGGGACAAGTGCTTAGCTTTGGGTTCAATCTTGCGGTGTCCTTTCCCGGTGGATGGGGCAGCAAGGAACGATTGTATTGTTGCCATCGAGGATAAAAGATGGTTTTTATCATATTGCATGAATTTATCCTCTACATCATGTCATCTTGCTTAAGGCATTACTCTGTTTTCATTAACTTAATACTCTAGATGCATGCTGGATAGCGGTCGATGAGTGGAGTAATAGTAGTAGATGCAGGCAGGAGTCGGTCTACTTGTCTCGGACGTGATGCCTATATACATGATCATACCCTAGATACTCTCATAACTATGCTCAATTATGTCAATTGCTCAACAGTAATTCGTTCACCCACCGTAAAATACTTATGCTCTTGAGAGAAGCCACTAGTGAAATCTATGGCCCCCAGGTCTATTCTCTATCATATCAATCTTCCATCACTTTATTATTGCTTTGCTTTTTTACTTTGCCTTTTATTTTACCTTGCATCTTTATACCAAAAATACCAAAAATATTATCTATCATCTCTATCAGATCTCACTCTCGTAAGTGACCGTGAAGGGATTGACAACTCCTAATCGTGTTGGTTGCGTTGAGCTATTTGTTTTGTGTAGGTACGAGGGACTTGCACCTGGCCTCCTACTGGATTGATACCTTGGTTCTCAAAAACTGAGGGAAATACTTACGCTACTCTGCTGCATTATCCTCTCCTCTTCGGGGAAATCCAACACAAGCTCAAGAGGTAGCAATGATGCCTACACTGCTCCTGCGTACAGGATTCCACATATGTTCCTAATATCTTTGAGAACCATCACATCAATGACACTGGCGAAAAGATTGCCTATCATGCTGTGGACATACAAGAGTTGATCAAGAAGAAGCCAACGTTCGAGGACATTGAGGATGAAGAAGAAGACGACACTCTGGGGAATTACGATTCAGACTGATACACATGGCGAAGATGTTGACGTTGCTGCTGCGGATGATGATTAGATTGCTTTTGTCATATTTGCCTGTCAGAAGACGTTTTTTTATCTACTATGTGAAATTGTGTTTGCTATGACAACTGAAACCTGATGAACATTTTTTTTAGTATTTTGCTATGAGAACATCACTTGTTATGTATGTTCATTTGTGTTTGGTGATTGTATGACGACTAAAACATGATGACATTGTTGTTTAGTTGTACTCGTATTTGGCTGTGAAACTTGAATCTGATGACATAGTTTGTTGTTGGACTGCAATTTGCTCGACGTCTTCGAATGGGAACAAAGCTGACCCGACAGGGCCTCTGCTAATTTATTTATTTATTACCAAAAGGGCCTATGATATTTATTTATTTATGAGCAAAAGGGGATACCCCCTTATTTCTGTTAATAGAAATCATTAGATGTTCACAACACTACGCTCAGCCTGCTACACAGGTTTCATTCATTACTAGTTTCAGCAAAGTGCTCATGTCATATCCACTGGATACATCACGAGTGCTACATACACTGCAAATAAAGAGACAATCATCCTACAGAGCACATCGATTTTGCCCATTATCTTCACAAGCTCTTTCATCTCCTCATTGTTGTCAAGGCCATTCAACAGCTGTTTACCTTCTGCTCTGCATCTTCCTCTTCTGCTGCTCCTTCAGTTACTTGTCCAACACCCAACCTGCTGGTATTAGGATTCCTCATCTAACCAAATAATCAGCATAGTTGCCTTCCCCCACATCAGCAACTTCCCAGAAATACAAATCACACGAATCTTCCCTTTTCTGCACGAATCAAATTGGAAGATCATCAACCAAACTATTAAAAAAATCAGCAACTGAAAGTAGCAGAACAACACTTAAACATATTATTACTCCATGATTCGGGCATTTGTACAAGACTCGGCCAGGGTTGAGGATTGTGGTTGAGACACGACGGATGACTCTGCGTGATTTGCAGCAGTGGCACCACACCAATGGCAGCGGGTTGCGATGAGCAACCGGCTGCGGTGCGTGTGCCGGCGGGGGTGTGATGAGACCCACAGGAGATGATACGGGTGGCGACTTGGCACATATCTAGTTGTTGCCTGCTGAAGAGCAGGTGGACGAGCAGCCAGCGGACATGGTTGCTGCGGCTAGAGCTTCTGATGCTAGGCAGAGTAAGTAGAGAAGAGGAGAAGCGAACGTTTGATATGTCAGTTTCATTACTTGCATAGTAGCATAGCACCATATATAGTCATAGTCTAGGTTTGGATTCGAACCAGCTACAGGAGCACGTCTCTCTTTATCTAAAACTCAGCAACGCCTCTTTACTGGTACACTAGCTTGTTCTGTACGCCTTCTCAAGTCTTTGATTTTCTTTCTTTTTTTTTGCAGGAAGGAAGGAGGACAAAATTGAGAGTTCCTGGGACTCGAACCCAAGACCTCTCGGTTGAAAACCAAGGGTGCTAGTCACTTATGTGGCGAACATTCCCCGGGAGGAGGAAGGCAAGCGAACGCATTTTCCTCGCAGTTTTAGTTGCAACGTAAGATCGAACGGTCGTAGTTTCGGGAATGTTATCAAGCGAACGAGCGCAATTTTTCTTTTCTTCCTATATATAAAAAGTATGCTACTTGGTGTCAGCTTAGTCAACAAACGATTGTGCCAACCTCGACCGTTGGATTGACATTCAACGTCTGTCGTGTTTCTTCAGTCTCTTCTTCCTCCAGCCGCCAAAGCCAAACCAGCACCGGAGAGACCGCCTGCTCCCGCCTCCCATGACTGACTGTGCTGCCGCGCACGCATTGTGGCCACATCGCACCCTAAAACTCTACGCACCTTCCTAGGCTCATGTTCGTTCCCGTTCGAGGCCTCACCATCGTCCTCCGCCTTGGTTCGCTCACCGCGGCGCCGCCCTGTGGTGTTGTCAACATCGTCAACAACTGAGAGGAATAAGGAGATGACTGTACATCGTGAGGATGACAGTAGGGACCCAGCAGTGCGCGTAGTAATTTTGTTTTTTCAGGACGGAGAAGGGTATCAACTGGGTTGTTCGGGAGCTGTGGCCCATCTAGCACATGACCAGGCCAATTTGTTTTTTTTTCTTTCTGAAAATGGCTAGCCCAGCTATTTTGTTTTTTGCAGAATAACCAATGTAGGCCTACTTGTTTTTCTACGCCCTGCTAGGCCGTAAATCTTTCAAGATGAGGAGGGATGCATTTTGCCCAGAAAATGGGCTATAAATAATAAGAATGGGATATAAGTAATATTAAATGGGCTGTAAAATGAAAAAATACAGCAAACAGGCAATTAGTTTCAAAATACTTTTTTATTTTGGATTTTGATATTTTAAATTTCATTGTTTTTGTGCGGGTAAAATGTCATTGGATTTAAATTAAGGTATGTTTAGTTTTAAAATTAATTGAATCTGGCTAGAAATTTCGGGCTGTATGCTGTTTGGGACAGATTTGGAGGCCGACTTGTGGGTCTACTAGGTTGACACGTACGAAAGGCTTTGTCAACTTAGTCCACAAACGATTCTAGCAGCAGTGACCGTTGGATGTTAATCCAACTGTCGTGCTGCTTTTTCAATATCTGATCTTCTTGCTCCAGCCGCCCAAACCAGCGTCTGTGGACTGCTGCTCCCTCCTCCGTGGCGGCTGTGCTACAAGACAAAGCCGTGATGTCTACTCCACAACCTTCTTCTTGTAGACGTTGTTGGGCCTGCAAGTGCACAGTTTGTAGGACGAGAGCAAATTTCCTCAAGTGGATGACCTAAGGTTTATCAATCCGTAGGAGGCGAGGATGAAGTTGGTCTCTCTCAAACAACCATGCAACCAAGTAACAAAGAGTCTCTTGTGTCCCCAACACACCCAATACAATGGTAAATTGTATAGGTGCACTAGTTCGGCGAAGAGATGGTGATACAAGTGCAATATGGATGGTAGATAAAGGTATTTGTAATCTGAAATAATAAAAACATCAAGGTAACTAATGATAAAAGTGAGCGTAAACAATATTGCAATGATAGTAAACAAGGCCTAGGGTTCATACTTTCACTAGTGCAAGTTCTCTCAACAATAATAACATAGATAGATCATATAACAATCCCTCAACATGCAACAAATAGTCACTCCAAAGCCACTAATAGCGGAGAACAAACGTAGAGATTATGGTAGGGTATGAAACCACCTCAAAGTTATTCTTTCGGATCAATCTATTAAAGAGTTCGTACTATAATAACACCTTAAGACACAAATCAACCAAAACCCTAATGTCACCTAGATACTCCATTGTCACCTCAAGTATCCGTGGGCATGATTATACGATATGCATCACACAATCTCAGATTCATCCAACCAACACAAAGTACTTCAAAGAGTTCCCCAAGGTTTCTACTGGAGAGTCAAGAACGTGTGCCAACCCCTATGCATAGGTTCATGAGCGGAACCCGCAAGTTGGTCACCAAAACATACATCAAGTGGCACATGATATCCCATTGTCACCATAGATAAACACGACAAGACATACATCAAGTGTTCTCATAAAAAACTCAATCCGATAAGATAACTTCAAAAGGGGAAACTCAATTCATCACAAGAGAGTAGAGGGGGAGAAACATCATAAGATCCAACTATAATAACAAAGCTCGCTATACATCAAGATCGTGCCATAGAGGGAACACAAGAGAGAACACGAGAGAGAGAGAGATCAAACACATAGCTAATGGTACATACCCTCAGCCCCGAGGGTGAACTACTCCCTCCTCGTCATGGAGAGCGCCGGGATGATGAAGATGGCCACCGGTGATGGGTTCCCCCTCCGATAGGGTGCCGGAACGGACTCCCGAGAGGTTTTTGGTGGCTACAGAGGCTTGCGGCGGTGGAACTCCCGATCTATCTTCTCCGTTGATGTTTTTAGGGTACGTGGGACTATATAGGCGAAAGAAGTCGGTCGGGGGAGCCTCAAGGGGCCCACGAGACAGGGGGGCACGCCCAGTAGGGGGGGGGGCGCCCCCCTATCTCCTGGCCTCCTCGAGGATCTTCTGACTTGAACTCCAAGTCTCCAGGATGATATTCTTCCCAAAAATAACGTTGCCGAAGGTTTCATTCTGTTTGGACTCTGTTTGATATTCCTTTTCTTGAAATATCAAACAGCAATAAAAGCACAATATGGGCTGGGCCTTCGGTTAATAGGTTAGTCCCAAAAGTAATATAAAAGTGTATAATAAGGCCCATAATCATTCAAAACACATAGTAATATAGCATGAATGCTTCATAAATTATACATATGTTGGAGACGTATCAGGCCGCACCGCCCCACCCTACTCCATTGTTGGCCAGGCCATTCCTCTACTCACCCACACCTCCTGTTATTTTCCGGCGACGACAGTCGGATCAGTAAACCCTCGTACTCCCCACTGCATGGGCAACCACTGCCGAGTCTTCCCCGGCTCCCTGTTGTTCCCTTCCTAGGCCTCGTCGTCGTCCACCGCCCTGGTGCTCTCGGCGCGCCATGGTCAACGAACGACATCCATCGGACGTGGAATGTACGTGGAGAGGCTGACATCTGGGTCCACGACCGCACACAAGGAAATGCCTCCTTATTACGCGCAAAATAATGATTCCTCCACCTGACATCTGGGACCCTGATACGTCTCCAACGTATCTATAATTTTTGATTGCTCCATGCTATATTATCTACTGTTTTGGACCATATTGGGCTTTATTTTCCACTTTTATATTACTTTTGGGACTTACCTATTAACCGGAGGCCCAGCCCAGAATTGTTGTTTCTTGCCTATTTCAGTGTTTCGAAGAAACGGAATATCAAACGGAGTCCAAACGGAATGAATCCTTCAGGAACGTGATTTTCTCACCGAATATGACCCAAGAGACTTGGACCCTACGTCAAGAAAGCCACGAGGTGGGCACGAGGTAGGGGGCGCGCCCCCACCCTCGTGGGCCCCACGAAGCTCCACCGACATACTTCTTCCTCCTATATATACCTACGTACCCCCAAACGATCAGATACGGAGCCAAAAACCTAATTCCACCGCTGCAACTTTCTGTACCCACGAGATCCCATCTTGGGGCCTGTTCCGGAGCTCCGCTAGAAGGGGAATCCACCACAGAGGGCTTCTACATCATCACCATAGGCCCTCCGATGAAGTGTGAGTAGTTTACTTCAGACCTTCGGGTCCATAGTTAGTAGATATATGGCTTCTTCTCTCTTTTTGGATCTTAGTACAATGTTCTCCCCCTCTCTCGTGGAGATCTATTCGATGTAATCTTCTTTTTGCGGTGTGTTTGTTGAGATCGATGAATTGTGGGTTTATGATCAAGATTATCTATGAACAATATTTGAATCTTCTCTGAATTCTTTTATGTATGATTGGTTATCTTTGCAAGTCTCTTGAACTATCAGTTTGGTTTGGCCTACTAGATTGGTTTTTCTTGCAATGGGAGAAGTGCTTAGCCGGGTTCAATCTTGCGTGTCCTTTCCCAATGTGATGAGGGGGCGTAAAGGCACGTATTGTATTTTTGCCATCGAGGATAACAAGATGGGTTTTTTATCATATTGCATGAATTTATCCCTCTACATCATGTCATCTTGCTTAAGGCGTTACTCTGTTTTCTTGAACTTAATACTCTAGATGCATCTTTGGATAGCAATCGATGAGTGGAGTAATAGTAGTAGATGCAGGCAGGAGTCGGTCTACTTGTCTTGGACGTGATGCCTATATACATGATCATACCTAGATACTCTCATAACTATGCTCAATTATGTCAATTTCTCAATAGTAATTCGTTCACCCACCGTAAAATACTTATGCTCTTGAGAGTAGCCACTAGTGAAATCTATGGCCCCTGGGTCTATTCTCATCATATTAATCTTCCATCGCTTTATTATTTCTTTGCTTTTTATTTTACTTTGCATCTTTATACCAAAAATACCAAAAATATTATCTATCATCTCTATCAAATCTCACTCTCGTAAGTGACCGGAAGGGATTGGCAACCCCTATTTGCGTTGGTTGCGAGGAGTTATTTGCTTTGTGTAGGTACGAGGGACTCGCGCGTGGCCTCCTACTGGATTGATACCTTGGTTCTCAAAAACTGAGGGAAATACTTACGCTACTTTGCTGCATCATCCTTTCCTCTTCAAGGAAATCCAACGCAGTGGTCAAGAGGTAGCAAGAAGAATTTCTGGCGCCGTTGCCGGGGAGTCTACGCAAAAGTCAACATACGAAGTACCCATCACAATCCCTTATCTCTCGCATTACATTATTTGCCATTTGCCTCTCGTTTTCCTCTCCCCCACTTCACCCTTGCCGTTTTATTCGCCCTCTCTCTTCCGTTTGCCTTTTTCTCGCTTGCTTGTCGTTATGTCTGAATTTGGGGAAATTATTGCCGATTTGGACAATAATAATATCATGGAAAATTCTGATGCTCCTGCTGAAGAACCCCTACCTTGCATACAAAAAAAATCGAGTTGGTAGTGGTAATATTATTGGAAAAGGAGTTATTCAAGATTTCTTTACTTGTGCCGGTGCTTTGCCTTCTATGGGCGGCTCTATTCTTCGTAGAACTAGTCCTGCGGACGCTATTGCCATGCTTATAGTTGAGCTTGAAAGGAAATTTATGCACATGCATCCTTGCACACAACGAATTTTCTTAGAATTCTCTAATATTGAGCATTCTTCCGTTAAACATGCCGCTAATATATTTTTGGCTCATGAGTTTAGATTTATAATAAAAGAGGCCAAAGAAATCTTTGCGCATTATAGGGTAGATGCTAGTCATCCTCCCATTGAAGCTATCATTTTTAATCAAGAAGACATGATGCGTTTACAGTCTTTAGATCATATTGCTTATAATGAAAATCTTAGGAAAAAGGTTCCTGCCGATGTTCTAGTTGATAAAATTTCCGAGATTAATGATGATTTTGCAATTCAGAATAATGGACTAGGTTTTCCTCTTGAACGAAGGCTTGTAGCTTTTTGCCAAAAGAATGCTCTTAATGATGAATTGGTTGTGCAATACAAAGGGCCTAGGGAGGAACCCATACCTTCTGAGATTGATCTTGGGGACTTTTGTCCCATTAAATTTAGCCTTCTTGATTATTTTTGCTTGCCTCAAAGAAAACTTGCTGCTGAACGTAGAGGATATGAGAGAAGTTTTCATGATTTTCCTTACCACTATTATGGCAATACTTAGATCTATCCTTGCTATTATGCCTAGCTAAGGGCGTTCAACGATAGCGCTAGTTGGGAGGCAACCCAATTTTATTTTTAGTTTTTTTTTGCTTTTTGCTTCTGTTTAGGAATAAATAATCCATCTACCTTCTGTTTAGATGTGGTTTTATGTTTTAATCAATGTTTGTGCCAAGTTAAACCTATAGGATCTTCTTGGATGATTGTTATTTGATCTTGCTGTAATTTCCAGAAACTTTCTGTTCACGAAAACAATTGTTAAAAATCACTAGAACGTGATAAAATACTGATTCCAATTGGTGCTGATCAATAAACAAATTGCCTAGGTCTTCCTAGTTTGTCTGAATTTTTGGAGTTCCAGAAGTTTGCGTTAGTTACATATTACTACAGACTGTTCTGTTTTTGACAGATTCTGTTTTCTGTGTGTTGTTTGCTTATTTTGATGAATCTATGGCTTGTAAAATAGTTCATAAACCATAGAGAAGTTGGAATACAGTAGGTTTAACACCAATATAAATAAATAATGAGTTCATTACAGTACCTTGAAGTGGTCTTTTGTTTTCTTTCGTTAACGGAGCTCACGAGATTTCTGTTGAGTTTTGTGTTGTGAAGTTTTCAAGTTTTGGGTGAAATCTTTTGATGGATTATGGAACAAGGAGTGGCAAGAGCCTAAGCTTGGGGATGCCCATGGCACCCCCAAGATAATATAAGGATACCAAAAAGTCAAAGCTTGGGGATGCCCCGGAAGGCATCCCCTCTTCCGTCTACTTCCATCGGTAACTTTACTTGGAGCTATATTTTTATTCACCACATGATATGTGTTCTGCTTGGAGCGTCTTGTATGATTTGAGTCTTTGCTTTTTAGTTTACCACAATCATCCTTGCCATACACACCTTTTGAGAGAGCCATACATGATTTGGAATTTGTTCGAATACTCTATGTACTTCACTTATATCTTTTGAGCTATATAGTTTTGCTCTAGTGCTTCACTTATATCTTTTAGAGCACGGTGGTGGATTTGTTTTATAGAAAATACTGATCTCTCATGCTTCACTTAGATTATTTTATGAGTCTTAAATAGCATGGTAATTTGCTTAAAAATCTTAATATGCTTGGTATTCAAGATTTGTAAAACTTTCTTTTGAGTGCGTTGAATACTAAGAAAAGTTTGATGCTTGATAATTGTTTTGAGACATGAAGATGGTGATATTAGAGTCATGCTAGTTGAGTAGTTGTGAATTTGAGAAATACTTGTGTTAAAGTTTGTGATTCTCGTAGCATGCACGTATGGTGAACCGTTATGTGATGAAGTCGGAGCATGATTTATTTATTGATTGTCTTCCTTATGAGTGGCGGCCGGGGACGAGCGATGGTCTTTTCCTACCAATCTATCCCCCTAGGAGCATGCGCGTAATACTTTGCTTTGATAACTTGTAGATTTTTGCAATAAGTATATGAGTTCTTTATGACTAATGTTGAGTCCATGGATTATACACACTTTTCTTCCTTCCACCATTGCTAGCCTCTCTAATATCGCCCAATTTTAGCCGGTATCATACACCCACCATATACCTTCCTCAAAACAGCCACCATACCTACCTATTATGGCATTTCCATAGCCATTCCAAGATATATTGCCATGCAACTTTCCACCATTCCGTTTATTATGACACGCTCCATCATTATCATATTGCTAGCATGATCATGTAGTTGACATAGTATTTGTGGCAAAGCCACCGTTCATAATTCTTTCATACATGTCACTCTTGATTCATTGCATATCCCGGTACACCACCGGAAGCATTCATATAGAGTCATATTTTGTTCTAAGTATCGAGTTGTAATTGTTGAGTTGTAAGAAAAATAAAAGTGTGATGATCATCATTCTTAGAGTATTGTCCCAAGTGAGGAAAGGGTGATGGAGACTATGATTCCCCCATAAGTCGGAATAAGACTCCGGACGAAAAAGAAAAGAAAAGAAAAGAGGCCATAAAAAAAGAGAAAAGGCGAAAATAAAAAAATGAGAGAAAAAGGAGAGAAGGGACAATGTTACTATCCTTTTACAACACTTGTGCTTCAAAGTAGCACCATGATCTTCATGATAGAGAGTCTCTCATTTTGTCACTTTCATATACTAGTGGGAATTTTTCATTATAGAACTTGGCTTGTATATTCCAATGATGGGCTTCTTCAAATGCCCTAGGTCTTCGTGAGCAAGCGAGTTGGATGCACACCCACTTAGTTTCTTTTGTTGAGCTTTTATATACTAATAGCTCTAGTGCATCCGTTGCATGGCAATCCCTACTCACTCACATTGATATCTATTGATGGGCATCTCCATAGCCCGTTGATACGCCTAGTTGATGTGAGACTATCTTCTCCCTTTTTGTCTTCCCCACAACCACCATTCTATTCCACATATAGTGCTATATCCATGGCTCACGCTCATGTATTGCGTGAAGATTGAAAAAGTTTTGAAAATGTCAAAAGTATGAAACAATTGCTTGGATTGTCATCGGGGTTGTGCATGATTTAAATACTTTGTGTGGTGAAGATTGATCATAGCCAGACTATATGATTTTGTAGGGATAACTTTCTTTGGCCATGTTATTTTGAGAAAACATAATTGCTTTGTTAGTATGCTTGAAGTATTATTATTTTGATGTCAATATTAAACTTTTGTCTTGAATCTTTCGGATCTGAACATTCATACCACAGTTAAGAAGAATTACATTGAAATTATGCCAAGTAGCACTCCGCATCAAAAATTCTTTTTTATCATTTACCTACTCGAGGACGAGCAGGAATTAAGCTTGTGGATGCCTGATACGTCTCCAACGTATCTATAATTTTTGATTGCTCCATGCTATATTATCTACTGTTTTGGACCATATTGGGCTTTATTTTCCACTTTTATATTACTTTTGGGACTAACCTATTGACCGGAGGCCCAGCCCAGAATTGCTGTTTTTTTGCCTATTTCAGTGTTTCGAAGAAACGGAATATCAAACGGAGTCCAGACGGAATGAAACCTTCGAGAACGTGATTTTCTCATCGAATATGACCCAGGAGACTTGGACCCTACGTCAAGAAAGCCACGAGGTGGGCACGAGGTAGGGGGGCACGCCCCCACCCTCGTGGGCCCCACGAAGCTCCACCGACGTACTTCTTCCTCCTATATATACCTACGTACCCCCAAACGATCAGATACGGAGCTAAAACCTAATTCCGTCGCCGCAACTTTCTGTACCCACGAGATCCCATCTTTGGGCCTGTTTCGAAGCTCCACCGGAAGGGGAATCCACCACGGAGGGCTTCTACGTCATCACCATAGCCCCTCCGATGAAGTGTGAGTAGTGTACTTCAGACCTTCTGGTCCATAGTTAGTAGCTAGATGGCTTCTTCTCTCTTTTTGGATCTCAATACAATGTTCTCCCCCTCTCTCGTGGAGATCTATTCGACGTAATCTTCTTTTTGCGGTGTATTTGTTGAGACCGATGAATTGTGGGTTTATGATCAAGATTATCTGTGAATAATATTTGAATCTTCTCTAAATTCTTTTATGTATGATTGGTGTAGGACCTTGAGAATAGGTGTCTAGAGGGGGGTGATTAGACACTAAGTACCAAAGTTGCAGTTTTTAAGTTTCTTTAAAGTTTGAGTGGAGTTTAGGCACAAGTTTAACATTCACAACATATAGCAAGCAAGCATGCAAAGAGTATATGAGCAGCGGAAAATAAAGCATGCAACTTGCAAGAATGTAAAGGGAAGGGATTGGAGGATTCAAACGCAATTTGGAGACACGGATGTTTTTGGCGTGGTTCCGATAGGTGGTGCTATCGTACATCCACGTCGATGGAGACTTCAACCCACGAAGGGTAACGGCTGCGCGAGTCCACGGAGGGCTCCACCCACGAAGGGTCCACAAAGAAGCAACCTTGTCTATCCCACCATGGCCGTCGCCCACGAAGGACTTGCCTCACTAGCGGTAGATCTTCACGAAGTAGGCGATCTCCTTGCCCTTACAAACTCCTTGGTTCAACTCCACAATCTTGTCGGAGGCTCCCAAGTGACACCTAGCTAATCTAGGAGACACCACTCTCCAAGAAGTAACAAATGGTGCGTTGATGATGAACTCCTTGCTCTTGTGCTTCAAATGATAGTCTCCCCAACACTCAACTCTCTCTCATAGGTTTTGGATCTGGTGGAAAGAATATTTGAGTGGAAAGCAACTTGGGGAAGGCTAGAGATCAAGATTCATATGGTAGGAATGGAATATCTTGGCCTCAACACATGAGTAGGTAGTTCTCTCTCAGAAATAGGATGCTGGAAGTGTAGGTTCAGTCTGATGGCTCTCTCCATGAATGAAGAGGAGGTGGAGGGGTATATATAGGCTCCACACAAAATCTAACCATTACACACAATTTACCAATCTCGGTGGGACCGAATCAACAAACTCGGTCAGACCGATTTTAGTAAACCTAGTGACCGTTAGGGTTTTCGGTGGGACCGGAATGCAACTCGGTGGGACCGATTCGGTTAGGGTTAGGGCATAACGTAATCTCAGTAAGACCGATTACACAAACTCGATGGGACCGATTTTGGTAATAAGCTTTCCAGAGAGTTGGTCAGGCAAACTCGGTTTGACCGATTATCAAACTCGGTGGGACCGATTTTGATAATAAGTTAACCAGAGAGTTTGCATTGTAATCTCGGTAGTACCGATTGCTCAAACTCGGTGGGACCGATTTTCATAATGGACATACAAAGAGAGATTACAATCCCATCTCGGTGAGACCGAGATCCCTATCGGTGAGACCGATTTGCCTAGGGTTTGTGGCAGTGGCTAAGACATCCAAACTCGGTGGCGCCGGATAGAAAGAATCGATGCAATGAGCTTGAATTTAGGTTTAGGACATATGTGTGGAAGTGGGAAAGTAGTTGAGGGAATTTGGAGCATATCACTAAGCACTTTGAAGCAAGAGGCTCATTAAGCAACACCTCATCCCTCCTTGATAGTATTGGCTTTTCCTATAGACTCTTGGATCACTAAAATGTAAAATGAAGAGTCTTGAGCTTGAAGCTTTAGCCAATCCTTTGTCCTTAGCATCTTGAAGGAGTTCCCACATCCTTTAGTCCATGCCACTCCATTGTTGAACTTATCTGAAACATACTAGATAAAAGTGTTAGTCCAACAAGAGATATGTTGTCATTAATTACCAAAACCACCTAGGGAGCACTTGTGCTTTCAATCTCCCCCTTTTTGGTAATTGATGGCAACATACATCAAAGCTTTATATAAAGATATAAAGAATAGCAAGTAAAGCTTTGGAAAGACATGTAACAAGCATAGGCTCCCCCTACATGTATGCAATCATGTGAATATGAAATATAGAAGCATGTGATAGCATAACCATGATAGAGCAGGCAATGTGTTACATGTATCTTGGCTATATTCATCAGAGCAAAAAGTATTACAGAGAATACCTTCATGCCCATGAGTCCTTCTTGCAAACAGTATGCACATCAGCAAGAATTCCTCATACACATGATTGTGATGCATATACTTACCTTGTGGTCTTGAGTTGGCTTAGGATGGAATGAACCTGCGTAAACAAGGTTAGATAACACAGATGCATCTACTAGCCAGAGCAAACGGAAGAAACCACAAGAATACCAAGACTGGGATGACATGTAGAGAGTGAGTACTGAGTACCACATTGGATTAGACATGTCCCCAAGAGTAAAGATATGCAATGAATTTAAATGATCTCTTTCCCTTAGATGTCTTTCTCCCCCTGAATCTAACATGGGATACTGGGAGAAGATAGGGAACAGAAAATCAGAGCTGAAGGAAAACAGAGCTGAAAGATATGAATGATGATCATAGCTAAAGTTCAGAGCTAATGTATGCTAATGCAAAATTGAGCACAACAAATCATATGAACATGTCTCTCCCCTCAAGAAGACATGTGGACATCTCTCCTCTTGAACACCAAGCATATGGGATCCTTGAGAAATACTTTCTACTTAAGTATCCTCTCCCCCTGGAGATCTCTCTCGTCTTTTGAGGGTCTCTCCCCCTAGAAGGTCTCTCTCTCCCTTAAGAAGAAAGGTGATAAGTTTTGATGTTCTTCCTCTCTATCTCCAAATGATAAGCTTTGATGTTCTCTCTCTCCCCCTTTGACATCAATTTCCAAGAAGGGTCTTCTGGAGTCTGTCGAATGGGTTTGGTCCTTGTGACACAGAACAAAGCAATGATGAAAATGTGATGCTTGTAGAGGACAAGATTCATTGAGTGGAGCTAGATCAGCAGAAACACAGAATATGTGGCAAAGAGTTTTTCCTGTTATGAAATCGGTGGCACCGAGTGGTATGCTTCGTCAGATGAAAAGATTGATTGGACCGAAAATAACAAATTGGTGTAACCGAGTTCATCGCAGAGAGAACACTTGTCACCTCAGCTCACTAGACTAGTAAGATCTCACAAAGATTTGCAAGGAATTAACTGAAAGATATGCAAGGAATTAGATGCATAAAATGCAGAGAAAACAGAAAGAAATCTAGATGAAGTTTTTTTTGGAAGGGGAAACACAAATGCATGAGACAAATGCAAAAACTCAGAAAAGAACACAGGAGAACTTCATCTAGAGATGGTCGGTGACAAAGTCACCTATGTTAGAGTATATTGACTTAGGAGTCAAGTGAGATCACTTGATCATAGGCCATACTCATTGTTTAAGCTCAAAATGGGGTTGCCATTTTTCGTTTAAGCATCTTGATGTATTCACATCTTGTCGAGTTGCTTTAACTCATGACTCGGAGTAAAGCTTCTCTAAGATGGAATAACATACCTTGGTTGGTGGTGTTGTCCATGTAGTTGAACTTGCGTGGGTTGCTCAAGGTTGATGTAGCTCATCAAGAATTTGGAGCACCACTTGGAATTTGAGTCCATCTACCTACATGGGTTAGTTCTTGCAAGGAAGAGCACTTGTATATCCAAAATGACAATCATGAAACTCATCATAGAATTTGTCAAAGGATATGTTTGAATGGTTTCGTGCTTCCTTGTCTTCAACCACCTTGTGTAGAGACTTGGTGATGTAGAGATTGCTCAAGATATGAGTAGGTTTCAACCTCATGGAATTTGATTCAACCAAGTACCTACATGGGTTAGATAACATGCAAGATACAAATATATCCAAGACATAAGTTTTTCATCATAAGAGAAATATCAAGGATTAGTCATAAGCTCATGTCTTGCATGTATCCAATGGAGTTTCTACTCCAAGTTTGAAGCATCAATGATGTTCAATTCTCCTCTTAACCTACAAAACACTTTCTCATCAAGAGGTTTAGTGAATATATCCGCTAATTGCTTTTCGGTGCGAACATGCTTAAGATCAATGTCACCCTTAGCAACATGATCTCGAATGAAATGATGACGAACTTTAATATGCTTAGTTCGAGAATGTTGCACAGGATTATGACCAATTTTGATAGCACTTTCATTATCACAAAGCAATGGAACATGTCTCACATATATCCCATAATCTTTAAGAGTTTGGGTCATCCAAAGTAATTGAGCACAACATGAACCAGTGGCAATATATTCAGCTTGGTGTGGATAAGGATACCGAGTTTTGTTTCTTGGAGGACCAAGACACAAGAGATCTACCAAGAAATTGAAAAGTACCCGGAGTGGACTTTCTATCAACCTTGTCTCCGGCATAGTCCGAGTCGGAATAGCCAACAAGATCGAAAGAGGCCCTCTTAGGATACCAAATGCCAAAATTTGATGTATGGATTAAGTATCTCACTATCCTTTTCACGGCCTTAAGATGGCATTCTTTAGGGTCAGCTTGATATCGTGCACACATGCACACACTTAGCATAATATCGGGACGCGAAGCACATAGATATAACAATGAACCAATCATAGAGCGATAAACCTTTTGATCAACCACCATCTTTGGTTAAATCAAGATGTCCACTAGTAGGCATGGGTGTAGTCATACCTTTGCATTCTTGCATATTGAACTTCTTGAATAAGTCCTTGGTATACTTTGTTTGCGAGACAAAAGTACCTTCCTTAGTTTGCTTAATTTGCAAACCAAGAAATAATTTGAGTTCACTCATCATAGACATCTCAAACTTCTCTGACATTAGCTTCCCAAACTTTTCACTAAAATGAGGGTTAGTTGAACCAAATATAATATCATCAACATAAATTTGGCACACAAAGAGTTCACCATTAACCATTTTAGTAAAAAGAGTAGAATAAATTTTCCAAATTTCAAAGCCTTTTTCAATAAGGAACTTGGTCAAGCATTTATACCATGCTCTAGGAGCTTGTTTAAGTCCATAAAGAGCTTTGTGAAGTTTGTAAACATGATTGGGTTTCTTAGGATTAACAAAGCTGGGAGGTTGTTTAACATAAACTTCCTCCTCTATTTCACCATTTAGAAAAGCACTTTTAATGTCCATTTGGTACAAGGTGATATGATGGTGATTAGCATAGGCAAGTAAGATGCGAATGGACTCAAGTCTAGCAACGTGGGCGTAAGTCTCACCATAGTCCATACCTTCGACTTGTGTGTAGCCTTGGGCGATTTAGGCGTGCTTTGTTGCGAACTACTTGTCCATCTTCATCTTGCTTGTTGCAAAACACCCATTTGGTACCGATGATGTTGTGGTTGTTGTCAGGCTTCTCAACCAATGTCCAAACTTGGTTCCTCTCAAAGTTGTGTAGCTCTTCATGCATAGCATTTATCCAATCCGGATCTTCCAATGCTTCTTCGACCTTCATAGGTCCAATGCTAGAGATGAAAGAATAGTTTTCACAAAAGTTAGCTAAATGAGTTTTAGAGCGAGTGATTCTCCCGATTTGAATATCATTGTAGATTTGCTCGACGGGATGGTCTTTAGCAATTCTTGCTCGAACTCGTGAAAGCTTTTGCTTGGGTCTTCGTTGAACATCTTCTTCATCTTGTTCTTCTTCTTGGCCTTCTTCATTGTTGGCGTTGTCGTTCTCTTGTCGTGGTGGAGAAGGAGGTTGTTGAAGTTCATCTTGATGCACTTCCTCGTTTTCTTCATCTTGGTGTGTCCCACTTGTGGATGCTTCCGTATCAACTCTTGGTTCACCTTGTCGTGAAGTATAAGCTTCCACTTGGACGGACGAGGTACTATCCTTCACCTCCGTTGGACGGACCTTGCCAATAGACAAGTCTTGGATTGCTTCCGAAGGATCTTTGTCTCCTACATCAATTGGCAATTGCTCTACTTGCGAGCCGTTAGATTCATCAAACTTCACATCTACCGTCTCTTCAACCTTTCGGGTGAAATTGTTGTAGACATGGTAAGTGTGAGAGTTTGAGCCATAACCTAGTAGGAAACCTTCATGAGACTTAGGAGCAAATTTAGAACGACGATGCTTATCAAGAATGTAGCACTTTGAGCCAAATACTCGAAAGTATCCAACTTGGGGTTTGTTACCGGTGAGTAGCTTGTATGCCGTCTTGCCGAGTAGCTTGTGAAGATACAAGCGATTTGTTGCATGACAAGCTGTCTCAACCGCTTCTGCCCAAAAGTGCTTCGGCGTCTTGTACTCATCAAGCATCGTTCTCGCCATTTCGATGAGCGTCCGGTTCTTCCTCTCAACAACTCCATTTTGTTGAGGTGTGTACGTAGCCGAGAACTCGTGTGAAATCCCTTCTTCGTCAAGAAAGGTGTCCACATTTGCGTTCTTGAACTCCGTCCGTTGTCGCTGCGAACCTTCTTGATCTTCACTTCAAATTGGTTTTGGGCCTTCCTAGCGAAGTTTTTGAAGATCTTTTGGACCTGCGATTTATCATCGAGAAAGAACACCCACGTAAATCTGGAAAAATCATCAACTATAACTAGACCAAAAGAATTTCCACCGAGACTCTTGTAAGAGTTGGGACCAAAGAGATCCATGTGAAGTAGCTCGAGTGGCCTCTTCGTGGTCATGATGTTCTTCACGGATGCCTTCCTCCAACCTGTTTACACGCTTGACAAGCATCGCAAAGTCTATCCTTATCAAATATGACATCATTAACTCCAAGGATATGATTCCCTTAATAAGCTTGTCAAGGTTTAGCATACCAACATGACCTAATCGTCTATGCCATAACCTGCCTTTTGAGGATTTAGCAATGAAGCAAGTTTTAGGTTGAGCCTTTTAGTGAAATCAACAATGTATAGATCACCTCTCACGCACACCGGTAAAGACCATTTTATGATTATCTCGACGAAACACTTGGCAATCTACTTGATAAATAGAACATTGAAACCGAAATCAGCAAGTCTAGATATCTGAAAGTAAGTTGTAACCAAGAGATTCAACGAGCATAACATTTTGTATGGAGCTATCATGTGATATGGCCACCTTACCGAGGCCAACCACCATACCCTTTGAGTTGTCACCGAAAGTGACATACTTTCGAGGACTATCATTATCAGCAAGCTCACGAAACATGTCTTTATCTCCGGTCATGTGATCGGTACATCCACTATCAAGAACCCATTCCTTTCCTCCTGACATATATATCCGAAGATTTGCCATAAGACCAAAATGTCTCATTGCATCATCAAGATCGAAGTCACTATCATCATCCTCATCATAGTATCCATGTTCAATATCGTCATGTGGTGGATCAAATCATAGAGAGGGTGATTCATTAGAATGAGTTTGACAATAATCTTGTCTATGAATTCTTATAGCTTCGGTAATAATGTCACTAATAATACCAACATTTCCTTTGGCACGCATAAGGTTTGTAATCTCAAATAGACGATCACCAAACGTAGGATCACTAGTATTCATCTTACTCAAAGCAATATACTTATAGAGAATTTCATCTAGATTTTTCAAGGAATAATTTGGAAAGCGTTCCTCAAGAAATTTCCATATAGTGTAGGCACACTCAAAAGTAGGCAAGATTCTTGTGATGCCCGGATAAATCAAGCTACAGTAACCTCTGCAAATGATGCCACGTCACCACTCTTACTGTTGCTAACCTCGCAATGATACGAAACCTTTTCAAATTCAAATTCAAATTAATGTCAAGCGACAAAGTTTTCAAAAAATTAAACTAAAATGTTCGGAGTGTGAAGTTAAATGCCTAGGTGATTATAGTGCAACAAACACCCTTTTTGAAATTGTCTAAATATATTAAAATGAAATAAAACAGAAAAATGAAATAAATAAAAGGAAAAGACAGATCTAACTAAAAAAAAGCACCCCCACTGGGCCATCTGTGGCCCAGCTGGCCAGCCCAACTGGGCCAAGGCCCAGCCGCCCCCCACTCTCTCCATGTTCACCCGGTGAGGCCCCGACCCCCCACCGACACCCACTCCCCCCCCCCCACGAAAATATCTCCTCCCCCTCTCCCCCGATTTGGATCGGGATCGAGGAGGAGGACCCCGATCTTCGCCCGTCGCCGTCCGTCGCCGCCCAGACCAGACCGGCGTCCGGCTCCCCCCACTACGTCGCCCAGACACCGCCTCGGCCCAGCTCCGCTTCGCCGCTCAGCGCCATCGCGGAGCCACCCGCCGGATCGCCGCCTCGCCACCCTCTTCGTCGCCGTCCTCCTCCTCACGGGTCGCCCTCGAGCCCCTTGCCATGCCACTCCCGCTCCCCGTGAGCCGCCACCTCCATCCTCCCTCTCTCCTCCTCAGTGCGTGCGTGTCGCCCTCATCTGCGCGCTTTCGGCGCCCGCTCCATCGTTCGACGGCCGACGCCACCTTGTGACCCACACGCGCCGGGCGCACTTTCGGCCGTGGCCTTCCCATCGCTTTGCCCGGCCGTCGCGCTGCGCCGTTGCCGCACGACGTCGCGGCCACCGCGACCGGGCCCGTCCGCGCCACCGCTGGACGACGATGTCGCTCGTCGGTGCAGTACGCATACCACGGCTCCGGTCCCCTCCGTCCCATCGCCTGTTCGGCCGGCGCGCGGCTGCGGCCTGGCGCCGGCGATCGTGCGACCCTCGCCGCCGGCGCCCGCGCTCGGCTCTGCCGTGACACCTCGGTGAGTTTCGCCAGCACCCCTGCGCCCGTTACCCGTGCCCATTCGCCCGCTATGGTCCCTGGACCATTGACAGTTGGGCCCCGCCCCCTGGGCCACTTACACGTGGGCCCAGCCCCCTGTAATAAAAAAAGGGAATTAAAAAATATATTAAATAAATAAATAAATAATAATTAAGATAATTAAAATATTAATTAATTAAGTAAGTAATTAATTAAGTTAATTAATCCTGATTAGATTAACCTAATCACTAATTAAACTAATTAATCTCATTTTAGTTAATCTTAGTCAATGACAATGGGACCCACACGTCGGGTTGACCCGGTCAATGGTCAACGTTGATTCTTGACATCACTCGATGTCATCTTGACATCATCATTTACTATTCGGATAATGTTGGATTTAAATAATTAATTAAATTCTAGAAACTAATAAAATCTTTAGAAAATCACATCTTTTAATCCGTAACTCGGATTAAAATATTTTCAACATGAAAGTTGCTCAGAACGACGAGACGAACCCGGATACGCAACCCGTTCGTCCACCACACACCCCTAACATATCAAACTCGCAACTTTTCCCCTCCGGCTCCTCTGCCCGAAAACGCGGAACCCCGGGGATACTTTCCGGCTGCTTCCCCCCTTCGCCGGTATCACCTCATACCGCGTTAGGGCACCCCTAGCACCGTTACTCGTCTTGTCATGCATCGTTATGCATCTGTTTGCCTTGTATTCATTGTTTCTTCCCCCCCTCTTCTTCCGCTAGACACCGAGACCGACGCCGTTGCTACCCAGTACGACTACGGAGTTGACGACCCCTCTCTCTTGCCGGAGCAACCAGGCAAGCCCCCCCCTTTGATCACCAAATAGCGCCTACTCTTCTCTATCTGCTTGCATTAGAGTAGTGTAGCATATTCTTGCTTTCGATTATTCCTATCTTTTGCATGCATTTGTCCTTGCTACTCTTGTTGTTACCTTTACCGCTATCCTCTTGCTTAGTATAGGATGCTAGTGTTCCATCGGTGGCCCTACACTCTTGTCCTTTGCCATGCTTTACTCTTTGGGCTGTGATCACTTGGGAGGTGATCACGGGCATATACTATATACTTTACACTATTACATTACTCGTGATACTATTAGAGATGAAATTTGAAAGGACGGTGGCTCCATCCCGGTAGAGGTGGGCACAGGTTCTGACGGCCCACGATTGTTACTTTGTGGCGGAGTGGCGGGGCAGGTTGAGACCACCTAGGAGAGAGGTGGGCCTGGCCTGGTCGGCGTCGCGGATACTTAACACGTTTAACGAGATCGGGTATTTGATGTGAGTCGGCCATTTGGTCTATCGCACTAACCATCTACGTGGGAGTAGTTATGGGTATCCGGTGTCGTGGTATCGGTAGAAGCCTTCGTGGCGCCGGCCGGCCCGGCGGCGGCGGATTGGACCGCGTAGCGTGACTTCCTTTGTAATGGAGGTTGCTAGGTGCGCTTGGCGCGTTCATAGCGTCTTGGTGTGCTATGGGCGATGGGCCCGGACTGCGGCGCTTAGGTTTAGACCGGCGTCTTGGCCTCTCTGTTGTGCCTAGGTGGGGCTGTGACGTGTTGATCTTGATGCCGGGCATGACCCGAAAAGTGTGTCCGGCCAAATGGGATCAAGCGTGTTGGGTTATGTGGTGCACCCTGCAGGAAGTTTAATCTATTGAATAGCCGTGATCTTGATAGCAGGGACGACTTGGAGTTGTACCTTGACCTTATGACAACTAGAATCGGATACTTAATAAAACACACCCTTCCAAGTGCGGATACAAACCGGTGGTCGCTCTCTCGGGGTTACGAGGAGGGATCGCGGGTAGGATTATTGCTATGTGATGCTACTTGGAGGACTTGATCTGCTCTCTTCTACATGTTGCAAGGCGGAGGCTGCGAGCGTAGTCTTGACGGGATTAGCTATCCCCTCTTATTACGGCATTCTGCGATTCGGTCCACGATATGGCCCTTTACACATATATCCATGCATATGTAGTGTAGCTCCTTGCTTGCAGTACTTTGGATGAGTACTCACGGTTGCCTTGTTCCCCTTTTTCCCCTTTCTTTGCGGTTGCTGCAATCGGACGATGGAGCCCGGAGCGAGCGCCATCGTCGATGGCGACTACTACACCGGAGGTGCCTACTACTACGTGCAGCCATTGGCGGCGACCGGGAGTAGTTAGGAGGATCGAGCAGGAGGCTGCGCCTCTTTCGATCTGTATCCCGGTTTGTGCTAGCCATCTTATGACAACTTGTTTAACTTATGTACGTACTCAGATATTGTTGCTTCCACTGACTTCGTCTATGATCGAGCACTTGTATTCGAGCCCTCGAGGCCCTTGGCTTGTATTATGATGCTTGTATGACTTATTTATGTTTTAGAGTTGTGTTGTGATATCTTCCGTGAGTCCACGATCTTGATCATACACATTTGCGTGCATGATTAGTGTACGATTGAATCGAGGCGTCACAAGTTGGTATCGAGCGAATACTGTAGAATCCCCTTTCCAACTCCTTGGCGAAGTCGAGTCTAGACGTTGCAAAAACTTTTACTAACATGGCTGTGTGTCTTACGGCACTGCGTCGCCATTGGGTGGTATTAGGATCTTTTACTCCTCGATCTTTACTCGGGATTCGAACTCTCTTCTATTCGGGTTAAGCGATTTTTACTAAAATCTAACTTTAGGATCTCGTTACTACTTCTTCCCGGAGAACCCTCACTACGGTGATTGCTCCGTGAACGGAAGAATTTGAAGATACTCTCGATATTCTCTCGAGACCTTGTGCTGTCGCTTTTGCAATTCCCTACCACCGAAACATCCCGATAGATAAATACTTACGCTGTCGTTCTTACTTTTATTCGATTAATCTTGTTATTACAAGATACCCGAAATTCTCTCTAATGTTCGAGAATACTTTGCGCCTCTTGCCTTGCAGTTCTTTGCCACTGAATACCCCTAAGAATAATTTCTCGCACTTTCCGAGTATCCGCTCATCCCGATTGTTCGGTGTTTCACAAAAGTCTTTGAAATACTATTCAATCCTCCGAAAATCCTTAGCCGCTTTATTGCTCTGCAAATACTTGTCTACTTGCATTATGGGTGCTTCCCATATATCTGGCAATATTCACTAGTATCTTTTGACACCGTCATTTTGATCCTATTGGTTCAACATGTGTGCAAATGCACACAATCATCTATCAACCCTTCTAAAATATCTTTCCGGCTCAGACATCATTTTGAACATGAGCTGGTTCTCGACCAAACTATCTGTCGTCGATTGTGCCTCTGGTATATTCAATTGATCCATCCTTGATCGAGCGTACGCTTCGATCCTTTGTTTGAAATCATAATTCCTTTGCATTTAAGCTGTGAATTATTCAGATGCTTCCATAACTTTGTTGCATTTGCATGCCTTCCTCTTACGGTTGAGTATTGATACTCATATCGGATCCTTTGTGGACCATCAAGTCCTTTGTTGGATTGTTACCCAAGCGGTGTCCTTCATAATTAATCACTTTGTGAGTTCCTTCTCCGATACATAATGCCTTTGGTAAATTGTATCCTTTCCTTTTGTCAACCATGCTCGCTTTCGAGCTGGTGATATTTACTCTTGAAGCTTATGGTATATGTTCATAAGAAGCCCGATGGGATTGAACCAACGCCTTCCCTCATCGGTGTGAACCGAAAGATTTCACGAGTCATACTTATCTGTATTGCACGGTAAAACTTTCAACAATTAATGTCATCTTGAAATCGAGAGGTGAATGGAAGATTATGCATTGAGGAAGTGGAGTCGACCTTGAACTTTGTGTTCATGCCCATGGGACGCGATGTATATCCTATCATGGAAGCTTCTTGTAATAATAACTATTTCCTTGATAACTAACACATGGTATCTGTGAATTGATCCCTTGCAACCGTGGTTCCAACCATGATTGTTCTTATTTGATTCCATTTCTCGGACAAGTTAAAACAATTGTCTCCTATGGATCAATACACCAGTCCAACCTTTACTTTGACCTTGTGTCGAGTATTACCCCCCTGGTATCTCGAGATTATCATGGAACTGCATAACTTCTTATGAGTTCTTCATCAAGTGCTACCTTCCCACTGATTCCAGTTTTTCACGGGCTCTGAGTTATTAAACACTCAAAGACACCGATAAGCGAACCGAGTCCGCTCTACGGTTCAACAACTCTTGATAGCTTCTATAAGTACGAGTTTGTACCCGATCACGCCATTCCTAGCCTGTTTGGCTATATCTTTGTCGTGCGATTCTAAGCTGTGCTACGGTCCTTAATTCTCGGAGCACCAATTTGCGGCGATAGCTAAGCTTCGTCGATTTTCCTCGTCACACCCTTTCACCTTAAACAACAAGCTTGAGTTCGAGTTTGTGTCGAATCGTGGTTCCAATAACCTCTTGCTTCATCATTCCTTTGACTTGATGTCGTGCGATTGATTACATCTGCATGAAATCTCTCGACAATTGTGTCGTGATCATCATCAACCTTATGAGATCTTCCAGGAATTCAATTGAATTCATGATGGGTAATACCATCCTTGCCCCTCGATGATTCCTGTTCTCATCGACCACTTTATTGCCTTCCGTTCAACACAACTTGTTCGTGTTTTGTGTAAACCTTGAGATCCCTACTACCCAACAGTTGATCTTCCTTACCTCGGAAGTATTACCATCTCTTTTTGTCAAGAATGTGGTGAGAATTTCACCACCTCTTAAGAATTCTTGATATCATAGTACTTCTTGCCATCTTCGTTCATTCCTTGGTCCCCATATTGTTTTCAACCGGATTACCGACAATTGAGCTATGACGTGTGAATTCAAAACTTCTAGCAACCCTATTGCTTTGAAGTGAATGGGCGATAGTTCATTCTAAGTCTTTCGATAATTGAATCACCATTCTAACATTGGCCGTGCAACCCAACCCATATTTCGGGTGCACCATTCAACCAATGTTTAATTATGTATGTTTTCCTCGAGCATGTCCCATTATATCATTTGATCTAACAAATGTCATCTTCTTGTTCACATTATGGTGGAAATCCATCCGTTTGGAATTCTCGATGAATTGTCGCTGAGCCCATCAGCCACCTTCTCATCCCCTCCTTGGTTTAATGATGAACTATTGCTTCAGAAACCCGCTCCCATAGTTCATTTCTCGAGAACCTTGCAATGTCATTTAAATCGATTTGTGTTGCACCTTTTCCTCTCGGACCCCCAGTGCGAGGTATCATGACACCAATTGGATATGAATCTCGGTCGAGATATGATGGTTGGGACAACTTTCCAAGAGTTATGATATTGGTCCTTTGATGACCCGGTAACATGATGTCATGCCTAGCACCCCGGTGGAGGACCTATCATTATAGATTCCTTATCAGCAAGGTTATCCATTCATCCATGAGGAAATTGTAAGACTTATTCTATAAGTTGTTCCTGATGAATCCTTTGTGTATCCAGAGTCTGACCTTTTGCTTGAAGACCATGTCAATGCTATCCTAAAGCATGTCTGTGGTACTCTGATTTTTAATAAGAACATCTGAAGCACAATGCTTAATTTTCTTTATCAAATTATCCAAACACCGTTGTATGGGTAATGTCAGGAAATTTCTTCCCCCTTTCCTAAAGGGTTTTCTACATTATATCCTGTTGTGCATATCATGCTCTGTTTGTCCTTGGGAAGGATATACCCCGAAATGTGTTTAAACACATTTTCCTTTCCATTATTTCGATTAACTTTGATGATCAGATTTTCCTTTTCATTGGTTTGTTTGACCTTTCTTGTGATCTATATAAACTAAGCAGTATTAATTCCTTTGCTTATGTAAACACCTCGGTGTACACTTACATCGGTGAGACCTGTTTCTATTGTTGATGACATTTCGGTAACCACCGATGGATGAGAACTTTGCCTATTGGTCCGCCTCGTTCAACGAAAGGGAAAATGGTTCTCTTCGTCCCTCGCCCTTGGTACCGATGTTGTTGTCGACATAACCGCAGACTAACCTCGACATGCCTTGCTTACATGGTATGCAAGATGTCAACGCCCTTCCTACTTTTAACCCACATGGTGGGCCCATAACCCACAGTTCCAAAGGATCGGAACCTGACTCTCTTGTACACCCCCTATTCCCAAAGTTATTCCTCGCGCGTGGCCTCGTATGTAATTCACGGGCCACCGTCCTAGTGATCTATTCTGGTATCAGATGCAATGCTTATTCCCGTTGCTCTGAACCTCTTTCACGCCTTGTAACAGGCATCGAACGATTGCCTAACCGCTTGGAACTTCTCGTGGTACTTTCTTACTTAGCTCTCGATAATTCGTTAAGTTTCAATTCGAGAGTTACTTTCCGCCACCTTACCCGATGTTATCTACTAGATAGTCAACCTTGCAAGGGTCCGTTCTCCCGGAGTTCCCTTCTTATCCTTTCGTAAGTACGGTGAAGATCCTGAAGGAAGGACGACAAGCTTCATCATGATGACCTGAAGCGGAGAAATTAAGACATCAATGTATTGGATCAACCTCTTGAGAAAATGTAACCGAGAACCCTCGCTAGAATTTCTTAACGGGACTTTCCCCTTAACCCCGCTTAAATCTCGGGCGAGATTTCTTGTAATGGAGGAGAATTGTGGCCTTGGGATAAATCAAGCTACATAACCTCTCGCAAATGATGCCCGTCACCACTCTTCTTGTTGCTAACCTCGCAATGATTGAAACCTTTTCAAATTCAAATTCAAATTAATGTCAAGCGACAAAGTTTTCAAAAATTAAACTAAAATGTTAGAGTGTGCGATTAAATGCCTAGGTGATTATAGTGCAACAAACACCCTTTTGAAATTGTCTAAATATATTAAAATGAAATAAAACAGAAAAATGAAATAAATAAAAGGAAAAGACATATCTAACTAAAAAAAAAGCACCCATTTGGGCCATCGTGGCCCACTAGCCAAGCCAAGGCCAAGGCCCAGTGCCCCCCACTCTCTCCATGTTCCCCGGTGAGGCCCGACCCACCACCGACACCCACCCCCACGAAAATATCTCCTCCCCTCCCCGATTTGGATCGGGATCGAGGAGGAGGACCCGATCTTCGCCCGTCGCCGTCCGTCGCCCGCCAGACAGCCCGGCGTCAAGCTCCCCACCACGCTCGCCGCCGACGCGCCTCGGCCCAGCTTCGCCCCGCCACTCAGCGCCATCGCCGGAGCCACCCCGCCGGATCGCCGCCTCGCCACCCTCTTCGTCGCCGTCCTCCTCCCCACGGGTCGCCCTCGAGCCCATTGCCATGCCACTCCCGCTCCCCTGTGAGCCGCCACCTCCCTCCTCCCTCTCCTCCTCTGTGCGTGCGTGTCGCCCTCACTGCCTTCGGCGCCCGCTCCATCGTTGCGGCCTTGCACGCTTGTGACCCACACCGCGCCGGGCGCACTCCGCGGTGGCCTTCCCCCGTCTTTGCCCGGCCGTCCAGCTGCGCGCGTTACGCTTTGCGTGCGGCCACAACACGGACCCGTCCGCCCCGCCCCTGCCAGGCGATGATGTCGCTTCGCGGTGCATCGCGCCCGGCTCCGGTCCCCTCCGCCCCATCATCGCTTCGTGGCGCTCGTCGGCGGCGGCGCTCGCCACGGCTTGCGCGCGCCCGGCTTCTGTAGTGACACCTCGGTGGGTTTCACCGGCACCCTGCTTGGTTACCGTGCCCATTCGCCCACTATGGTCCTGGACCATCGAGATTGAGCCCGCCCCTGGGCCACTTACGTGGGCCCGGCCCCTGTAATAAAAAAAGGAATTAAAAATATATATTAAATAAATAAATAAATAATAATTAAGATAATTAAAATATTAATTAATTAATTAAGTAATTAATCTGATTAGATTAACCTAATCACTAATTAAACTAATTAATCTTTTAGTTAATCTTAGTCGATGACAATGGGACCCACACGTCGGGTTGACCAGTCAATGGTCGCGTTGACTCTTGACATCACTCGATGTCATCTTGGCGCCATCATTTACTATTCTGGATAATGTTGGATTTAAATAATTAATTAAATTCGAAATTAATAAAATCTTTAGAAAATCATATCTTTTAATCCGTAACTCGGATTAAAATATTTTCAACATGAAAGTTGCTCGAAGCAGCGAGGCGAACCCGGATCGCAGGCCGTTCACCACACACCCCTAACATATCAAACTCGCAACTTTTCCCCTCCGCTCCTCCTCAAAAACGCGGAACCGGGGATACTTTAATTTGCTTCCCCTTCACGCGGTATCACCTCATACGCGTTAGGGCACCCTAACACCGTTACTTGTCTTGTCATGCATCGTTATGCATCTGTTTGCATTGTATTCATTGTTTCTTCCCCCTCTTCTTCCTCTGAACCGAGACCGACGCCTTGCTGCTGCAAGACGACTACGGAGTTGACGACCCCTCTCTCTTCGGAGCAACAGGCAAGCCCCCTTGATCACCAAATAGCGCCTACTCTTCTCTATCTGCTTGCATTAGAGTAGTGTAGCATATTACCGCTTTCGATTATTCCTATCTTTTTGCATAGCTTTGTCCTTGCTACTCTTGTTGTTACCTTTACCGCTATCCTCTTGCTTAGTATAGGATGCTAGTGTTCCATCGGTGGCCCTACACTCTTGTCACTTTGCCATGCTTTACTCTTTGGGCTGTGATCACTTGGGAGGTGATCACGGGCATATACTATATACTTTACACTATTACATTACGTGATACTATTGAGAGATGGGGTGAAAGGACGGTGGCTCCATCCCAGTAGAGGTGGGCTGGGTTCTGACGCCCATTTGATTACATTTTGTGGCGGAGTGGCGGGGCAGGTTGAGACCACCTAGGAGAGAGGTGGGCCTGGCCTGGTCGGCGTCGCGGATACTTAACACGCTTAACGAGATCGGGTATTTGATGTGAGTCGGCCATTTGGTCTATACGCACTAACCATCTACGTGGGAGTAGTTATGGGTATCCGGTGTCGTGGTATCACCGAAGCCTTCGTGGACGCCAATGATGACGGCGGCGCTAGCCGGATTGGACCGCGTAGCGTGACTTCCTTTGTAATGGAGGTTGCTAGGTGCTGCTTCGGCGCGTTCGCATAGCGTCTTGGTGTGCTATGGGCGATGGGCCCGGACTGTGGCGCTTAGGTTTGAGACCGGCGTCTTGGCCTCTGTTGTGCCTAGGTGGGCTGTGGCGTGTTGATCTTCAGTGGCGGGCATGACCCGAGAAAAGTGTGTCCGGCCAAATGGGATCAAGCGTGTTGGGTTATGTGGTGCACCCTGCAGGAAGTTTAATCTATTGAATAGCCGTGATCTTGATGTGAGGGCGACTTGGAGTTGTACCTTGACCTTATGACAACTAGAATCGGATACTTAATAAAACACACCCTTCCAAGTGCGGATACAAACCGGTGGTCGCTCTCTCGGGGTTACGAGGAGGGATCGCGGGTAGGATTATTGCTATGTGATGCTACTTGGAGGACTTGATCTGCTCTCTTCTACATGTTGCAAGGCGGAGGCTGCGGAAGCGTAGTCTTGACGGGATTAGCTATCCCCTCTTATTACGGCATTCTGCGATTCGGTCCTTGATATGGCCCTTTACACATATATCCATGCATATGTAGTGTAGCTCCTTGCTTGAGTACTTTGGATGAGTACTCACGGTTGCCTTGTTCCCCTTTTCCCCTTTCTTTGCCGGTTGCTGCAATCGACGATGGAGCCAGAGGCGAGCGCCATCGTCGATGGCGACTACTACACCGGAGGTGCCTACTACTACGTGCAGCCGTGGCGGCGACCGGGAGTAGTTAGGAGGATCCCGAGCAGGAGGCTGCGCCTCTTCGATCTGTATCCCGGTTTGTGCTAGCCATCTTATGGCAACTTGTTTAACTTATGTCCGTACTCGGATATTGTTGCTTCGACTGACTGTCTATGATCGAGCACTTGTATTCGAGCCCTCGAGGCCCCTGGCTTGTATTATGATGCTTGTATGACTTATTTATGTTTTAGAGTTGTGTTGTGATATCTTCCCGTGAGTCCTTGATCTTGATCGTACACATTTGCGTGCATGATTAGTGTACGATTGAATCGGGGGCATCACAATTCTAATAAGTTTCTAGGCAATCCTCTAATGATAAGTTCGGCAGTTCTAAGATTCCTAACCATGTCAACTGACTCATCATGGGTTGGATGCATAGGATCAACATAAGGTGCACAAGGGCTAGCAATGTACTTGTTAAACTGATATTGATTGAAAATAACAAGCATCTCATTTTTCCGCTCACGAAAATACTCTCCATCAAGAATAGGCACTCTATGTCTAAGACTCCCCAAAGTAGACTCATCCATCTTCCTCCAATGGTGATTAAACCAAGGCAATGGAGACCAATGCTCTGATACCACTTGTAGGACCTTGAGAAGAGGTGTCTAGAGGGGGGGGGGGGTAATTAGACACTAAGTTCCAAAGTTGCAGTTTTTAAGTTTCTTTAAAGTTTGAGTGGAGTTTAGGCACAAGTTTAACATTCACAACATATAGCAAGCAAGCATGCATGCAAAGAGTATATGAGCAGCGGAAAATAAAGCATGCAACTTGCAAGAATGTAAAGGGAAGGGATTGGAGGATTCAAACGCAATTTGGAGACACGGATGTTTTTGGCGTGGTTCCGATAGGTGGTGCTATCGTACATCCACGTTGATGGAGACTTCAACCCACAAAGGGTAACTGCTGTGAGTCCACGGAGGCTCCACCCACGAAGGGTCCACGAAGAAGCAACCTTGTCTATCCCACCATGGCCGTCGCCCACGAAGGACTTGCCTCACTAGCGGTAGATCTTCACGAAGTAGGTGATCTCCTTGCCCTTACAAACTCCTTGGTTCAACTCCACAATCTTGTCGGAGGCTCCCAAGTGACACCTAGCCAATCTAGGAGACACCACTCTCCAAGAAGTAACAAATGGTGCATTGATGATGAACTCCTTGCTCTTGTGCTTCAAATGATAGTCTCCCCAACACTCAACTCTCTCTCATAGGTTTTGGATCTGGTGGAAAGAATATTTGAGTGGAAAGCAACTTGGGGAGCTAGAGATCAAGATTCATATGGTAGGAATGGAATATCTTGGCCTCAACACATGAGTAGGTAGTTCTCTCTCGAAATAGGATCTTTGGAAGTGTAGGTTCGGTCGATGGCTCTCTCCACGAATGAAGAGGAGGTGGAGGGGTATATATAGCCTCCACACAAAATCTAACCGTTACACACAATTTACCAATCTCGGTGGGACCGAATCAGCAAACTCAGTCAGAGCGATTTTAGTAAACCTAGTGACCGTTAGGGTTTTTGGTGGGACCAGAATGCAACTCGGTGGGACCGATTCGGTTAGGGTTAGGGCATAACGTAATCTCGGTAAGACCGATTACACAAACTCGGTGGAACCGATTTTGGTAATAAGCTTTCTATAGAGTTGGTCAGGCAAACTCGGTTTGACCGATTATCAAACTCGGTGGGACCGATTTTGATAATAAGTTAACCAGAGAGTTTGCATTGTAATCTCGGTAGTACCGATTGCTCAAACTCGGTGAGACCGATTTTCAAAATGGACATACAAAGAGAGATTACAATCCCATCTCGGTGAGACCGAGATCCCAATCGGTGAGACCGATTTGCCTAGGGTTTTTGGCAGTGGCTAAGACATCCAAACTCGGTGGCGCCGGATAGAAAGAATCAATGGGCCGAGCTTGACTTTAGGTTTAGGACATATGTGTGGAAGTGGGAAAGTAGTTGAGGGTATTTGGAGCATATCACTAAGCACTTTGAAGCAAGAGGCTCATTAAGAAACACCTCATCCCTCCTTGATAGTATTGGCTTTTCCTATAGACTCTTGGATCACTAAAATGTAAAATGAAGAGTCTTGAGCTTGAAGCTTTAGCCAATCCTTTGTCCTTAGCATCTTGAAGGAGTTCCCACATCCTTTAGTCCATGCCACTCCATTGTTGAACTTATCTGAAACATACTAGATAAAAGTGTTAGTCCAATAAGAGATATGTTGTCATTAATTACCAAAACCACCTAGGGATCACTTGTGCTTTCAATTGGTTATCTTTGCAAGTCTCTTCGAACTATCGGTTTGGTTTGGCTTACTAGATTGGTTTTTCTTGCAATGGGAGAAGTGCTTAGCTTTGGGTTCAATCTTGCGGTGTCCTTTCCCAGTGATAGTAGGGGTAGCAAGGCACGTATTGTATGGTTGCCATTAAGGATAACAAGATGGTTTTTTTATCATATTGCATGAATTTATCCCTCTACATCATGTCATCTTGCTTAAGGCGTTACTCTATTTTCTTGAACTTAATACTCTAGATGCATGCTGGATAGCGGTCGATGAGTGGAGTAATAGTAGTAGATGCAGGCAGGAGTCGGTCTACTTGTCTCGGACGTGATGCCTATATACATGATCATACCTAGATACTCTCATAACTATGCTCAATTCTGTCAATTGGTCAACAGTAATTCGTTCACCCACCGTAAAATACTTATTCTCTTGAGAGAAGCCACTAGTGAAATCTATGGCCCCCGGGTCTATTCACATCATATTAATCTTCCATCGATTTATTATTGCTTTGCTTTTTTACTTGGCTTTTTATTTTACTTTGCATCTTTATACTAAAAATACCAAAAATATTATCTATCATCTCTATCAGATCTCACTCTCGTAAGTGACCGTGAAGGGATTGACAACCCCTATTCGCGTTGGTTGCGAGGAGTTATTTGCTTTGTGTAGGTATGAGGGACTCGCGCGTGGCCTCCTACTGGATTGATACCTTGGTTCTCAAAAACTGAGCGAAATACTTACGCTACTTTGCTGCATCATACTTTCCTCTTCAAGGAAATCCAACACAGTGCTCAAGAGGTAGCAGACCCACCGGAAGGGCCTCTGTATTTTGCGAAAAAAACGTTCCCCCCGCTGACAGGTCGGACCCACCAGCTATATCTTCGCACTCAAGGAAGTGCCTCCTTATTGCGCACACAAAAATGAATACTCCCCCTGCTAGCTGGGACCCAACATAGTGGGAGGCTGACATGTGGGCCTACTAAGTTGACGGGGACGGAGGGCTTTGTCAACTTAGTCAATAGGAACGATTCTAGCTCCAGTGACCATACGATGTCCATCCAACGGCCGTAGTGCTTCTTCAACCTCTGGTCTTCTTGCTCCAGCCGCCCAAAGTAGCACCGGTTGTGCACTGCTCTCCCGCCTCCCGTGGTGGTTGTCTTTGCTGTGAGGCCTCACCGCCCTACTACTCCCGTTGGCGGGCCTGCAGCGATGGTAGCCTCACACCGCAGCCGAACCGGTGAACCCTCGTACTCCTCTCGGCGTGGGCATCCCTTGCTGCGTCTTCCCGGCTCGCGTCGTCCCTTCCTAGGCCTCGTTGTCGTCCACCGCCTTGGTGCTCTCGTGGCGTGGTCAATGTGGTCAACGAACGACTTCCATCGGAAGAGTACTATATGTGGAGAGGCTGACAGCTGGGTCCACGGCCGCAGCAAGGAAGTGCCTCCTTATTACGAGGAAAATAATGATTCCTCCGCCTGACAGCAGGGACCCACCGGACGGGCCAACGTATTTCACAAAAAAAACGTTTCCCCGCTGACTATTGGGACCCACCAGCTATATCTTCGCACGCAAGGAAGTGCATCCATATTACGGGCAAAAAAATGATTCGCCCCCTGACTGCTGGGACCCACCAGCTACATCTTTGCACGGAAGGAAGTGCCTGACAGTTGGGACCCACCTAGTCAAAGCGTATGTAGCGTTGTCATTCTGGTCGCGGACGTGTACGTACATGCTGGTCGATGTAGAGGTGCACACGTGTGTCGTAGTAGAGGCGCACACGTAGCATGTACACGTACGTACAACGGCCAGGGTGCAAGAAAGAAAATACGGCCACGTACGTACATACGGGCGGGGTCTTGAACGCCTACTCGCTCATACGTACAGCCAGGGCTCGTGTACATGGCTGGCTCAGACGGAGAAGCTGCGGCGTCGTCGTGTTCATGGAGAGGCAACCGGCTGGGTCAGAACGGAATGCGTCGTCGTGTTCATCGGGAGCCAACCGGCTTGGGCGAAACGGCGATGGAAGCGAGGCTGGCGTCCGCGAAGCGAAGAAGCGGCCTTGTGTTCGACCAGCCACGGTCAAGCGGGATCCTGTTCGCCGGGAGGGTTTGGCGTACCGCCAAAGCAGAGAAATGGACCTCCTACGGTCGAAGCGGGTCTGTTGATCGGGAGGGTGTGGCGTACCGCAAAATAGAGAAGCGAACTTGTGTTGGGCGCCACGGTCAAAAGCGGGGTCCTATTCATCGGGAGGGTGTGGCGTGCCGCAAAGCAGGACTCCACGGGATCTGTTCATCTCCACCGTCGACCTCCTCCACAGACTCTGTTCATCCACCGTCGACCTCCTCCGGCCTCCACTGCATTGTTCATCCACGGGCTCTGTTCATCCAGCCTCCACCGCGCTCCTCCACCGCTCATTGTTCAACCAGCCCTCTCCACGGGAGTGCATTCAACCACCCCTCCACGGGCTCTGTTCATCCAGCCCTCCACCGTCTCATTGTTCAACCAGCCCTCCACGGGTCGCGTCTGTTCATCCGGCCTTCCACGGGTCTGTTCATCCAGCCCTCCACGGGTCCTGTTCATCCACCGCTCGTCGATCGAGTACTGTTCATCCAGTGACAACGGCCACTACTACCACGGGTCCTCTTCATCCAACCCCCACGAGGAACTGTTCATCCACCCCCGACAATGCTCACTTTGTTCATCCGAGGCAGCATCGATCGGCTTGATTAGCAGCGATAGTGAAGGAATCACTCGGGTTCAATTAACAATAAGGGATCGAGATCGCGCCGGGTTCGATGAGCGTAACTGCGGTGCAATCGCTTGGGTTCGATTAGAGCCCAACGCCTCGCTTCGTGTTCGATTAGAGTGCAACGCCTACACACACGCGTGTCGTCTGAGAAAGCGTGCATCGGTCGGCCCCGACCACCCACCGTGAAGGAACTCCCGATATTTTCCTCGCCTCGCTTCTACCACGGTTTTTTCCATCATGGGCGACCCAAAGAATGTCATGCAGCTGCGTCTCCGGCCCGCCAGAGACGAAAAAGCCCATTTACATCATGATTTTTTGTCATAAGTAGGACCCCACCACATCTATGATGATCTAGGGTTTTGTCACAATTATCGTCATAGAAGTGTCATAAGTATGACATAAAAAAATTCGTTCGGCCCAAAATGTCACGGATGTGCCTTTTTTTTGTAGTGTTAGGGGCTACAGATGCAAAGTTGACTACTGCAAATTAAAGTCCCGGCTTAACTTGACAGTTTAAGCCGGCCCTTGAGGGCTACTTGTGATGATGTTCGTTTATTAGTTATGACTATTTGAAGTCTACAAAAGTCAATTCTATCATATTCTATAGGCTTGGCGGCTGATAGAGATATAGTTATGAGGAGAACTTTGTTTGATTACCTCATAGCGCTCCTTCATCAAGTTGACCAAGCCGACTTCAAAATCACGGCTAGTATACAAACGGTTCAAATAACCGGAGTGGATTTCTTCGGTGCCGAATTGGGCGTAGCTCTCCAAGTCTACTTTTCATTTGCCTTTATCAGCAGCAGAAAATTCTTCCTTGGCGCTATGCTTGGATAAAGCAGCAGGGTTACCCGACACTGTATAACCAAGCCCGGTGATGATGACGTCGTCATTTCTCTCTTAAGTGGGTTTGATGGGACCTGTCGGCTTAGAGATGACCGGTTCAACATCTATTTGGTCCATGGTGACATCGTGCTCTTCCGGCGGCGGGTCATCAATGACAGCTTTGGCGGTTGGATGAGAGGCTTCTGGCTGTTGTTGTTCCGGCTCCGAAGGGTTGGAATCTTCAGCCGGTTTGTTCAGTTTCGCCTTTTTGCTAGGCTTGGCCTGGCCACTGAGAATAGGAGATACACAGATGTCAGCATACTAATCAGGCATGAAGTTTCAAGTGATGGAATACACCCTTACCTAGGCACGGTCTTGAAGGCTGGGATTTGAGTTCCTGTTGAGTCGCCGGAGGAAGAATGAGATGTTCCTTGATAGTTTGATCAGACGGGTTAAGAGGTTGTCAGAAAAGACCCGCCTTGGGATAAAATAAGTCGGAAATATTTGAAACTTCCGGTCGACGTTTGCGAGGTGCTGGGGTGTTCGGTAAGCCGGAGGATAAAACTCCACCACCGCTATTCCGGGTTGTGCAGTGAGCTTCATGTTGCTGCTTCTTCAAAAGAAAGTTGGGATCCAAGTAAGCTAAAGGGTGAGAAAATCTTACTTTTCGGCTTGCTTGTCGAGTTTTCTGTGTTGGCAGAGGTTCTGAGCCGGAGGAAAGAGCAATTACCTCTGCATCATCTGCATGATTGGCCTCCGCTTAATTCTGATAATAGTCATTGTCAATAAGATGTACAAAAAACGAGCCAAGGGAATCAAGTTTTACCTCCGACCCGTCATCATCATCCTTGTCATTCAAATTGAATAATTCGCCAGGATTTGTCTTCTTCTTAGCATGCTTTTTGATAGCCTTGCTCTTCGTCTGGGTTTTCTTTGGCTTATCCTGCAGCTTCTAGGTCCAGAAAGATGAATCGGTCTGTAAACATTGCATGAGTATGAACAGGCAGTACAAAGGAAAACATGATTCAAGTATGAATTTGGTTCAAAGCTTATAGCTGGCGGTTTATTCAGAATGCAGAAAGGATTTAATCCAACTTGACTACAATCTTCCAAGCTCTCATTTAGCAGGGTTTTGGTCATATTGTTGATGTCTTCATCAGTCATTTTGATCTGACAGTGGCACTGAGGATCTATTAACTCGCCAGTGTACTCACACATTAAGCCGGGCCGACGGCTTAGAGGCAAGACTCTCCAGGCGACCTAGTAGTGAACTTGATCAGTTCCGGTCAAGTTGTTGGCCATCAAGGCCCTGATCTTTGCAAAAGCCAGTACATATTTCTTTCGCTCTGTTGTACTGATACGGTCCGGAAGATGATGTCTATTACTAAGCCGGCTGGCGCGATAACCCAGCAAGGGATTTTCTCCTTCTGGTGAGGTATCTTGGTAATAAAACCATGTCTAGTTCCAGTCTTTGGGGTGACTGGGAAGAGTGGTAGCTGGGAAGGTGGCTTCTTTCTGGCGTTGTATAGATATGCCGCCTAGCTCTAAGCTAGGTCCGACTGTGAACTCATTTTGCCAGTTTAAGTAGTAAAACTCCCTGAATAATTCTACGGTTGGCTCCTGTTGAAGGTACACTTCGCAGAATACTTGGAAGTTGCATATGTTTGAAATGGAGTTGGGCCCGATATCTTGTGGATGGAGCTTGAAAAAATGCAACACACCGCGGAAGAATTTCGAACCGGGAGGGCTGAAGCTCCAGTTTATGTGATCAGTAAAGACAATCACCTCGCCGTCCTTGGGCTCAGGACGAGTCTCATTGCCTGGAACCCTCCAATGGTTGACATCTTTTTTGGCAAAGACCGCTAGTCTGAACATATTCGTTCAGGTCTTCCTCGGTGATCCGGGAAACGACCCAATTGCAGGCGGTGACAGTCTTGACATTTTTGAGGAAAAGACCTGAGAGAAAGAGATATTACCGGCTTAAGATCATGTTATTAAGCCGGACCATTGATTCAAAGATATAAACAATTAACAGATTAAGCCAGGGAATGAACATTTGAAGTATTGGCGGCTTAAATGGGGACTAATGGTACCTACTGGGTTAAGGATTCTGCTGTTAAACCGGAGAGAGTTTAAAGTCAAGATATATTTTACAGAATCAAATTATAAGGAAGAAAGCATGGTTAAACCGGAGAAGCAGTGATGGTTCATGCAAGTATGAAGCATATGGTGGATCACGGTTTACAATATAAGTTGTCGTGGCAGTTATGGTACTTCAAATTTTACTAAGTGTTGGTTAAACAGATTTGGCAAGCTGGAGCAATAATTTTGGATCTACCAGAGTTCAAAAAAAACAGTAAAATTCTAGCCTAAGGTGGCGGCAATGGAAAAGTTTGGATACTCTGAGGATATCTTCTATGGAGAGATGCTATTCTAATGATGAAAATGATGTTAAAAACTCCTTCAGCACAAGATTTATGGCCTATTCGGATTAAAAGCTATCAGACTTGACGGAAGCAATGCAAGAATGGCAAGAACACCGACGAACGGCCCGAACCCTAATACAGATCTGAGATAAAGGGGGAGGAGCACTTACAGGTGATGAGGAGCAGCGGTGGCGCGCCGGAGTTTTCTGGTGCGATCAGGCCGATGCAGCGGCTTGAGTTGATGCAGCGGTCGGAGGTTGCAGCGGCGGAGCTCGAGCACTGGTGCAACTATGCGAAGGAGGAATACAAAGGAGGAAATGAGGGGGAAAATGATAAAGACCCCTGTCCCTATTTATAAGGGGGTGGATACAAGGCATGCGCGGGAATCAAGGAGGCTAAAATCATCATGTGGCTATATGGACGCCTCGGTTTTCGGGATGCTCATTAAGATAAGTATCAATTAAGATGTTCTGGGCCTTGTGTGAAATTAATACAAAATGATGTCATGGCGGTTTAAGAAGATTCTGTGAGCTGACGTCATGGAGGGTTACAGCAATGTTTATCAAACAAAGCGATGCAAGATTTTTGACAAATCAGATATTGAAGATTGATATGAACAAGTTCAAATCAACCTGGGGCCTAATGTTGGGGATATAACTACTGGGTATGAACCGCCCAGGAGGGGCCGGGTCATACCACTGTAGACTCATCAAAGAAGATGGCGGATCATACAAGCCCGTTGACGGCCCAAGACCGAGAGGCGACTTGAGGCTCAAGAGGATGAACCGCCATATGTGTATGACTTGTTTTGTAAGGCAAGCGTAGTTAGTCACCGAGCCGGACACGTTGTCTATGAGCCGGCCGGGATTCCGTGAGCCGCCGGGCGTCTACCTGTGTATATAAAGGGACGACCCGACGGCGGTTTAGGGCAAGAAACAAGAGATCGAGAACTAGGTCAAGCGTATTCGCTCCCTGGTAATCGAAACCCAAGCAATACAATCTCAAACTAGAGTAGGCCTTGTTACATCCATTGGGAGGGGCCAAACCAGTATAAACCCTCTATGTCCTTTTTCCCGATTAACCCCTTTAAGCTAACCTAGTTGTGATGGCTCCACGACTAAGTCCTTCCGCTAGGATATCTGCCGTGTCAATTCCACGACACGACTGGTGAAAGAGTCGTCATCATCATCGAAGAAACCACTAGAGAGGTCATTGAAGAAAACCATGGCGACCGCGGCGGTCGGATGCGAGACAGCGAGAGCGAGGAATCGGCTATAGCTTTGAAAGAAAGGAAGAAGGAAACACGGGAAATGTGACTTGTGGTCGCGGAGAAAAGACGTTGGGGAGGGGGGGGGGGAAGAGTTAGATATTTTGGCGGTAGGCCAAATTTTTTGAAAGGTGGAGGGAAACTTTGCACGCGGTGCCACCGGACACCATTCACTTTGAACAAATGTGTGCATCACAAACGTTTCTTCTACTTTACGCGCATGCGATAGTTTGATCATTCAAATTTTGGTGGAAATTTCCCTGGGTACGATGCTCATCCATGTCATTGTATAATTTAACATCGCTTGCTAATTTGGGTAAAAGATCCTACAACACACATATCATATTAACTGAATCGAGCAATTTTAGTAATTAAACAGAGCCAGTTGACCTAAACATTGCTCTAACAAAATGCCAGCGTTGTAAACAAAGGCTAAGTACTCATAATTTTAACAAAGCCGATGATGCACCGCCCTATGCCTCGCCGGTGTAAGATGAGACGTCGATGACTTGTCCTGGCGACATGCCACCGTCGGTGGACTCCACGTCCCCCAGGCTGAAGTCGACCGCGTCGTCGTCCTTGGCGCCACCCTCAAGGTTGTAGTAGTTGTAGTAGTGGTTGCGCCAGAGCTCGCGTTGGTACTCCACCACCTATTCCTCGATGGACAGGCTCTTATCTACCTCCTCCTCAGCCACGTGCAACTCCTCCTCCCGTCGCTCCTCGATCTCCGCCACCTCCTACATCTCCAGCTCCCGCTCGGCGATCTCATGAGGAAGCAGGTGCTCCATGGCCTCCTTTGCCTTTTCAGACGTGGGTTGCATGTTGGATTCCAAGGAGGCCTGAAATATCTTGGCATGGGCATCCTCGATCTTGGTGTGGATGGCCTCAACCCGGGCTAGGGCGGCATGGATGGCTGCTCGAGCGCTCTTGGATCTTTCTTTTTGGAGATACCCTTGCAGTATTATACTGCCTATTGATGAGTTCTTTCTTTCTGCAACTTATTGAGCTTAATGAGGGCTCAGATTTGCTAATTTAGCTTTTGGCTCTTTCAATACATTGGGATATAGAGATAAGAGATAATGCGGTGGAATTATCCAAATATCAAGAGTGTGTCATGGACGGGTCCCAAGACTGCCAGCGCTTTCTCTGCAGGTCCGACTACCAAAATACTAGTATATGGAGTGCACCCAAACATTTCACACCCAACAACGACGACAATTCATTGGGCTGCATTTGAGATACACAACAGTAAAAAAGACACATAGAGCATATACAACCGGCCTGGTGCCCCAAACCCTCCTCAAATGCTCAAACGGGCCGCCTGGTCACTGACCGATCACAATTTTTTGATCAAGATGGGCGACTTAAACCGGCCTCAAACGCTCGGGCTGGCCGACACCCCTCATATCCAGCCCAAATACGGGGCGGATATGGGGGTGCCCGGGCACACGCGCCATGTCAGACCCGACAGCCCGACCCCACCACAAATTGCACCAAATCCACCCCAAGACGTGCCGGATCCATTTGCTATATCATCTCTTCTTCCTCTTCCATGTCGTCCGTCTCGTAGCTCCGCCGCCGCACGCACTCAGCAGCCGTTCCTAGCCTCTGCGCTGCCTGCTCCGGCAAAGCACTCCTCTCTCCCATCCTCACCGCGGGGGACGTCGTCGCCAGCCTGGACGCCACCACAGTACGTCCGGCAACTCTCTGGCTCCATCTTGCGCTTGATGTGTTTGACACATTGTCCGACCGGATTTTTTGTGATTTTGTTAGGGAAAATGATGGATTCCGATGCTTCGTGGGACAAGGAGTACAGACCGATGGAGCTTGACCAAATGATTCAATATGAGTTCTTTGATTCCTCGAATTCAAACAAAGAAGTGGACATGATTATGCTCATGAGCATGCAAGAGGAAATGGACCGGTAAGTGGAGCATATTCACAACTTCAAGGGCTCAATCAAAGGGAAAAGAGTGATCAACTGGGATATGGTGTCCGGACCAAAGCTACTAGACTACTTTGCTCCCAATCCTACTTTCTCGGAAGATCCATGGTTTCGTCGTTGTTTTCACATGCGTAAACTTGTTTTTGCGCATTGTGGAGGGAATGGAGGCACACGATGACTACTTCAAGCTCACAAGGGATTTCTGCGGACAACTATCTTTTTCTGCCAAGTAGAAGTGCACGGCTGCTTTGAGGATGCTTTGATAACCCTCAAGTGTAGGGGATCGCAACAGCTTTCGAGGGTAGAGTATTCAACCCAAATTTATTGATTCGACACAAGGGGAGCCAAAGAATATTCTCAAGTATTAGCAACTGAGTTGTCAATTCAGCCACACCTGGATAACTTAATATCTGCAGCAAAGTATTTAGTAGCAAAGTAATATGATAGTAGTGGTAACGGTAACAAAAGATAATGGTAGCAAAAGTAATATTTTTGGTATTTTGTAGTGATTGTAACAGTAGCAACGAAAAAGTAAATAAGCGTAAACCAGTATATGGAAAGCTCGTAGGCATTGGATCGGTGATGGATAATTATGCCGGATGCGGTTCATCATGTAACAATCATAACATAGGGTGACACGAACTAGCTCCAATTCATTAACGTAATGTAGGCATGTATTCGAATATAGTCATACGTGCTTATGGAAAAGAACTTGCATGACATCTTTTGTCCTACCCTCCCGTGGCAGCGGGTCCTAATGGAAACTAAGGGATATTAAGGCCTCCTTTTAATAGAGAACCGAACAAAGCATTAACACTTAGTGAATACGAACTCCTCAAACTATGGTCATCACCGGAGTGGTCCCGATTATTGTCACTTGGGTTGCGGATCATAACACATAGTAGGTGACTATGGACTTGCAAGATAGGATCAAGAACACACATATATTCATGAAAACATAATAGGTTCAGATCTGAAATCATGGCACTCGGCCCTAGTGACAAGCATTAAGCATAGCAAAGTCATAGCAACATCAATCTCGAACATAGTGGATACTAGGGATCAAACCCTAACAAAACTAACTCGATTACATGATAAATCTCATCCAACCAATCACCGTCCAGCAAGCCTACGATGGAATTACTCACGCACGGCGGTGAGCATCATGAAATTGGTGATGGAGGATGGTTGATGATGACGACGGCGACGAATCCCCCTCTCCGGAGCCCCGAACGGACTCCAGATCAGCCCTCCCGAGAGGTTTTAGGGCTTGGCGGCGGCTCCGTATCGTAAAACGCGATGATTTCTTCTCCTTGATTTTTTCTCCCCGAAAGCAAATATATAGAGTTGGAGTTGGCGTCGGAGGAGCTCCAGGGGGCCCATGAGGTAGGGGCGCGCCCTAGGGGGGGTGGCGCGCCCCTACCCTCGTGGACAGGGTGTGGCCCCCCTGGTCTTCATCTTTGGCAAGGGTTTTTTATTATTTTTAACCAGATGTTCCGTGGAGTTTCAGGTCATTTCGAGAACTTTTGTTTTCTGCACATAAAACAACATCATGGCAATTCTGCTAAAAACAACGCCAGTCCGGGTTAGTTCCATTCAAAGCATGCAAGTTAGAGTCCAAAACAAGGGCAAAAGTGTTTGGAAAAGTAGATACGACAGAGACGTATCAACTGCCCCAAGCTTAAACCATTGCTTGTCCTCAAGCAATTCAGTTGATAAACTGAAAGAGAAAAAGAAAAACTTTTACAAACTCTGTTTGCTCTTGTTGTTGTAAATATGCAAAGCCAACATTTAGGTTTTCAGCAAAGATTATAACTAACCACATTTGCAATAATTCCCAGGTCTCATATTTACTCATATCAATGGCATAATCAACTAGCGAGTCATAATAATAAATCTCGGATGACAAAACTTTCTCAAAACAATCATAATATGATATAACACGATGGTATCTCGCTAGCCCTTTCTGAGACCGCAAAACATAAATGCAGAGCACCTTTAAAGATCAAGGACTGAATAGACATTGTAATTCATGGTAGAAGAGATCCAATCATAGTCATACCCAATATGAATTAACAGTAATGGACGCAAATGACAGCTGTGCTCTCCAGCTAGTGCTTTTAATAAGAGGGCGATGACTCAACATGAAAGTAAATAGATAGGCCCTTCGTAGAGGGGAGTAGGGATTTGTAGAGGTGCCAGAGCTCGGTTTTGAAATAGAGATAAATAATATTTTGAGCGGCATACTTTCATTGTCAACATAGCAACTAAGAGATGGCGATATCTTCCATGCTACACACATTATAGGCGGTTCCCAAACAGAATGGTAAAGTTTATACTCCCCCTCCACCAACAAGCATCAATCCATGACTTGCTCGAAACAACGAGTGTCTCCAACTAGCAACAGTCCCAGGGGGAGTTTTGTTTGCAATTATTTTGATTTAGTTTGCATAAAGCATGGGACTGGGCATCCCGGAGAGCAGCCATTTTCTCGTGAATGAGGAGCGGAGTCCACTCCTCGTGAGAATAAACCGCCTAACAAGGAAGATAAGGACAACCCTAGTTGATACATGAGCTATTCAAGCATACAAAACAGAATGTTTATTTGAAGGTTTAGAGTTTGGCACATACAAATTTACTTGGAACGGCAGGTAAATACCGCATATAGGGAGGTATACTGGACTCATCTCGAATAACTTTGGGGTTTAAAGGGATTGGATGCACAAGCAGTATTCCCGCTTAGTACAAGTGAAGGCTAGCAAAAGACTGGGAAGCGACCAACTAGAGAGCGACAACAACCATGAACATGCATTAAAATTAATAAACATTGGATGCAAGCATGAGTAGGATATAATCCACCATGAACATAAATATCGTGAAGGCTATGTTGATTTGTTTCAACTACATGTGTGAACATGTGCCAAGTCAAGTCACTTAAATCATTCAAAGGAGGATACCACCCCATCATACCACATCACAACCATTTTAATAGCATGTTGGCATGCAAGGTAAACCATTATAACTCATAGCTAATCAAGCATGGCATAAGCAACTATGATCTCTAATTGTCATTGCAAACATGTTTATTCATAATAAGCTGAATCAAGAACGATGAACTCATCATATTTACAAAAACAAGAGAGGTCGAGTTCATACCAGTTTTTCTCATCTCAGTCAGTCCATCATATATCATCATAATTGCCTTTCACTTGCACGACCGAACGATGTGAATAATAATAAGAGTGCACGTGCATTGGACTAAGCTAGAATTTGCGAGCATTCAATAAGCAGGAGAAGACAAGGCAATATGGGCTCTTGGTTAAATCAACAATAATGCATATAAGAGCCACTTCAATAATTTAATCAAGGTCTTCTCCTATCGACCCCCAAAGAAAAGAAAAGAAATAAAACTATTTACACGGGAAAGCTCCCAACAAGCAAAAGAAGAACGAGAAATCTTTTTGGGTTTTCTTTTTAATTATTACTACTACAGCAGGAAAAGTAAACTAACTAGAAGCTTATTACTATTTTTTTGTTTTTCTTAAAGTTTAACAAACACACAAGAAGAAAGCAAGAAAAAAAGAAAATAAACTAGCATGGATATTTCAGTGAAAGAGTATGAGCACCAACATCTAGCAATGAGTGTGTGTAAACATAAATGTAATGTTGGTGGGAAATACGTACTCTCCCAAGCTTAGGCTTTTGACCTAAGTTGGTTCATTGCCAAGGATGGCCTGGCGGATATCCGTAGGTGTAGCTGGGGTCGTACTGTGATGCAGCGGCTATCGCCTCCTAAGCTGCAGCGTGGCGTCGAGCTGCCTCCGCTCTCCTCTCATACTCATCTGCCTCCTCTCTAGTAATAGTATACCTTCCTTTTGCCTGATAATCAAAGAAGGCAGGAGCAGGGAGAGTAATACGGACAACACGCCGTTTATCAAAGATTAGTCGATACTGGAGAGGTGATTCATTCCTCTCGACAAACTGGTGGTGGACCATAGAATTAAAGTCTAAATAAGTAGGAGGCAACTCCATATCATTCTCACGAACGTCCACATCAAAGAAATCAGCTAAGCGGGTTGCATAAATTCCTCCAAAGAAATCTCCATTAAATATATTATGATGCAACCTACATGCAACAATGGCTCCCAAATTATAAGATTGGTCTCCCAACACAGCACTCCTAAGAACACTGAGATCAGGGACACACATGTGACACGCTTCATCTTTACCATTTATGCATCTGCCTATGAACAAAGCAAATAATGTATAGCAGGAAAATGGATGCTCCCTATAGTAGCTTGTGTTATATCTCTAGATTCCCCCACGGTTATACCAGCAAGAAAGTTTCTAAATTCAGACTTACGGGGATCACTAATACTACCCCATTGTGGAAGTTTGCAAGCAGAAGTAAAATCCTCTAAGTCCATGGTATAAGATTTGTCATAAAGATCAAACATGACTGTAGGAGAATTAAGTGAAGATGAAAATTCAAACCTCCTCACAAATGAGCTAGTGAGTTGATGGTACTGGGGGCATTTGTCCGCCTCAAAGGTCACAAGATCGGCGTTACGCAAATATGCGTTAAATTCTTCTTTGATTCCCGCTCGATCCATAAAATTTTCAGAAGGCCATTCACAGGGCCGCACTGAAGCGTCTCTTGGTGGTTCCTCGTCGGTATCACGTATTGCAAGCCTGGGTCCTTGCTTCCTTGAAGAACCGCCTTGGAACATTTTCCTAAGCATATTTCTTCTTCTGAAAAATTTCTGAAATTTTTAGTAACTTCAAACAAAGGTGAACCAAGCTCAACAAAATTGCAACTACTCCTACAACTGCCTAGAGCCTCTATCAAGCATTAGAACTACTTGGAACCATATAAATTTGACATGCAAGCTCAAGAACATGGTCACCTATGCAACACAAATTTGCAATGAATAAAGCACTAGAACAAAAACTAATTGGACCAATGGAGGAGTCACATACCAAGGAACAATCTCCCCAAGCAGTTTCGTGAGAGGTGCTTGGAGCAAGGAGATCGAAAATCACAGCAAAGTGAGCTAGAACTCGTGCTTGAGTTGGATATTCGTGTTTGTGGGAGGAAGACGGAGAGGATGGGTGCAGGAATAAGTGGAGGAGGGCCACCGTGGGCCCACGAGGTAGGGGGCGCGCCCTGGGGGGTAGGTCGCGCCCTCCACCCTCGTGGCTAGGTGGCAGCTCCCCCGCAGTGTTTTCAGTTCCATAAATCCTCAAATATTTCCTAAAAAATCATATTAAATTGGCGTGGCATTTGGAGGACTTATATTTTCGGGGTATTTTTATATTGCACGAATAAATCAGGAAACAGACAGAAAAAAAATACTATTTTTACTTTATTTCGACTAAGTAACAGAAAGTATAAAGAGGGTACAGAGGGTTGTGCTTCTAGTTTCATCCATCTCATGCTCATCAAAAGGAATCCACTAACAAGGTTGATCAGGTCTTGTTAACAAACTCATTCCGAATGACATGAAACCGGAGAAATTTCGAATAACACTATGTTAACTCAACGGGGATATGCACATCCCCTATAATAAGTATATCATATTTCTTCTTGACAGTAGGAAGAGGAAATTCAAAACCTCCAAATATAATCGATGGAATTTTCCAATAGAGTTGATACTATGAACTTGAGGTTGTTTCCTCGGAAAGTGTACCGTATGCTCATTACCATCAACATGAAAAGTGACATTGCCTTTGTTGCAATCAATAACAGCCCTGCGAGTATTCAAAGGGTCTTCCAAGAATAATAGACATACTATCATCCTCGGGAATATCAAGAATAACAAAGTCCGTTAAAATAGTAACGTTTGCAACCTAACAGGCACATCCTCACAAATACCGGCAATGTATAACAGTTGATTTATCATCCATTTGCAAAGATATTTCAGTAGGTGTCAACTTATTCAAGTCAAGTCTACGGTATAAAGAGAGAGGCGTAACACTAACACCGGCTCCAAGATCACATAAAGCAGTTTTAACATAGTTTCTTTTAATGGAGCATGGTATAGTAGGTACTCCTGGATCTCCAAGTTTCTTTGGTATTCCACCCTTAAAAGTATAATTAGCAAGCATGGTGGAAATTTCAGCTTCCGGTATCTTTCTCTTATTTGTAACAATATCTTTCATATACTTAGCATAAGGATTCATTTTGAGCATATCGATTAATCGCATACATAAAAGATAGGTCTAATCATTTCAGAAAGCGCTCAAAATCCTCATCATCCTTTTCTTGGATGGTTTGGGAGGAAAAGGCATGGGTTTCTGAACCCATGGTTCTCTTTCTTTACCATGTTTCCTAGCAACAAAGTCTCTTTTATCATAACGTTGATTCTTTGATTGTGGGTTATCAAGATCAACAACAGGTTCAATTTCTACATCATTGTCATTACTAGGTTGAGCATCATCATGAACATCATCATTAACATTTTCATTAGGTTCATGTACTACCCGATTGTGTTTCAGCATCAGAAATAGATATATCATTAGGATCCTTAGGTGGTTCAGCAATAGGTTCACTAGAAGTTTGCAAAGTCCTATCATTTTCCTTTTTCTTCCTTTTAGAAGAACTAGGAGCATCAATATTATTTCTCTGAGAATCTTGCTCAATTCTCTTAGGGTGGCCTTCAGGATACAAAGGTTCTTGAGTCATTCTACCAGTTCTAGTAGCCACTCTAACAGCATAATCATTTTTCTTACTATTCATTTCATTGAGCAAATCATTTTGAGCTTTAAGTACTTGTTCTACTTGAGTGGTAACCATAGAAGCATGTTTGCTAACAAGTTTAAGTTCACCTCTAATATTAGCCATACAATCACCCAAGTGTTTAATTATATAAGCATTTTGTTTTAATTGTCTACCAAAATAAGCATTGAAGTCTTCTTGCTTAAACATAAAGTTATCAAACTCATCCAAGCACTGACTAGCAATTTTAGTAGGAGGGACTTCAGCTTTATCATATCTATAGAGAGAATTTACCTTTACTACCTGTGTCGGGTTATCAAGACTAGGAGGTTCTTCAATAGGTAATGGATTAAGATCATATGTTTCTTCAACAGGTGGTAAATTAAGACCATGTATTTCTTCAATAGGAGGTAAAATTTTAACATCTTCAGCTGTAATACCTTTTTCTTTCATACATTTCTTTGCCTCTTGCATATCTTCAGGACTGAGAAATAGAACACCTCTCTTCTTCGGAGTTGGTTCAGGAATAGGCTCAGTAATTGGAGCAGGAGCTGGCTCAGGAGGTGCCCAATTATTTTCATTTGTCAGCATATTATTCAATAGGATTTCAGCCTCATCCGGTGTTCTTTCCCTGAAAAGAGAACCATCACAACTATCCAGGCAATCTCTGGAAGCATCGGTTAGTCCATTATAAAAGATATCAAGTATTTCATTTTTCTTAAGGGGATGATCAGGCAAAGCATTAAGTAACTTGAGAAGCCTCCCCCAAGCTTGTGGGAGACTCTCTTCTTTAATTTGCACAAAGTTGTATATTTCCCTCAAGGCAGCTTGTTTCTTATGAGCATGGAAATATTTAGCGGAGAAGTAATAAATCATATCTTGGGGACTACACACACAACCATGATCAAGAGAATTAAACCATATCTTAGCATCACCCTTTAATGAGAACAAAAATATTTTAAGGATATAAAAGTAACGAGATCTCTCATCATTAGTGAACAGGGTGGCTATATCATTTAATTTAGTAAGATGTGCCACAACAGTTTTAGATTCATAGCCATGAAAGGGATCAGATTCAACCAAAGTAATTATATCAGGATCAACAGAGAATTCATAATCCTTATCGGCAACACAAATAGGTGAAGTAGCAAAAGCAGGGTCAGGCCTCATTCTATCATTAAGAGATTGCTTACTCCATTTAGCTAATAACCTTCTAAGCTCATCGTTATCTTTGCAAGCGAAAATAGCAGCAGAAGCTTCTTTATCAAAAATATAACCCTCAGGAATAACAGGCATGTTTTCATCATCACTTTCATCAACATGATCAGTTTCAATAATTTCTTTCTCTCTAGCCCTAGCAATTTGTTTATCAAGAAACTCACTAAGGGGCACAGTAGTATCAAGCATAGAAGTAGTTTCATCATAAGTATGATGCATAGCAGAAGTGGCATCATCAATAACATGTGACATATCTCCCCTCGTAGTTGAGGGATAAATTGTTGTCTTAGCGTCTTTCAAGTTCTTCATAGTGACCCACAGATATAAATCCCAAGTGACTCAAAGAATAGAGCTATGCTCCCCGGCAACGGCGCCAGAAATTGGTCTTGATAACCCACAAGTGTAGGGGATCGCAACAGCTTTCGAGGGTAGAGTATTCAACCCAAATTTATTGATTCGACACAAGGGGAGCCAAAGAATATTCTCAAGTATTAGCAACTGAGTTGTCAATTCAGCCACACCTGGATAACTTAATATCTGCAACAAAGTATTTAGTAGCAAAGTAGTATGATAGTAGTGGTAACGGTAACAAAAGATAACAGTAGCAAAAGTAATATTTTTGGTATTTTGTAGTGATTGTAACAGTAGCAACGGAAAAGTAAATAAGCGTAAACCAGTATATGAAAAGCTCGTAGGCATTGGATCGGTGATGGATAATTATGCCGGATGCGGTTCATCATGTAACAGTCATAGCATAGGGTGACACAGAACTAGCTCCAATTCATCAATGTAATGTAGGCATGTACCCCGAATATAGTCATACGTGCTTATGGAAAAGAACTTGCATGCCATCTTTTGTCCTACCCTCCCGTGGCAGCGGGGTCCTAATGGAGACTAAGGGATATTAAGGCCTCCTTTTAATAGAGAACCGGAACAAATAATTAACACTTAGTGAATACATGAACTCCTCAAACTATGGTCATCACCGGGAGTGGTCCCGATTATTGTCACTTCGGGGTTGCCGGATCATAACACATAGTAGGTGACTATAGACTTGCAAGATAGGATCAAGAACACACATATATTCATGAAAACATAATAGGTTCAGATCTGAAATCATGGCACTCGGGCCCTAGTGACAAGCATTAAGCATAGCAAAGTCATAGCAACATCAATCTCAGAACATAGTGGATACTAGGGATCAAACCCTAACAAAACTAACTCGATTACATGATAAATCTCATCCAACCCATCACCGTCCAGCAAGCCTACGATGGAATTACTCACGCCGGCGGTGAGCATCATGAAATTGGTGATGGAGGATGGTTGATGATGACGACGGCGACGAATCCCCTCTCCGGAGCCCCGAGCGGACTCAGATCAGCCCTCCGAGAGGTTTTAGGGCTTGGCGGCGGCTCCGTATCGTAAAAGCGATGATTTATTCTCCTTGATTTTTTCTCCCGAAAGCAAATATATAGAGTTGGAGTTGGCCTCGGAGGAGCTCGGGGGCCCACGAGGTGAGGCGCCCCACCCTCGTGGGCAGTGTGGGCTCCTGGTCTTCATCTTTGGCAAGGTTTTTTTTATTATTTTTAACTAGATGTTCCGTGGAGTTTCAGGTCATTCCGAGAACTTTTTTTTCTGCACATAAAACAACATCATGGCAATTCTACTAAAAACAACGTCAGTCCGGGTTAGTTCCATTCAAATCATGCAAGTTAGAGTCCAAAACAAGGGCAAAAGTGTTTGGAAAAGTAGATATGACGGAGACGTATCATGCTTGCACTTGGTACTGTTGCAGAAGCCGTTGGTGAGTGCTTGAAGACTACTGTCAACTTTGCCCGTGCCGTGGTGGAGGTGTTTGGACCTGAGTATCTCGGAGAACCAAATGCGCAGGATGCAGAGAAGTTGTTGGCTATTGAAGATCCAAAGGGGTTTCCAGGAATGCTCGGATCAATTAATTGCATGCATTGGCAATGGAAGAACTACCCCAAAGGTTTGCGGAGAATGTATCAAGGTCACCCCAGAGAGGCCACCATTATACTAGAAGCGGTGGCATCACATGACTTATGGATTTGGCATGCTTTATTTGGAATGTCGGGTTCTCACAACGACATCAATGTGCTTCAACGATCTCTGGTGTTTAAGAGGCTTTGCAATGGGGAATCATCACCGTGCAACTACACCGTCAACGGCCGAGACTACAACATGGGATACTATCTTGCCAATGGTATCTATTCTTAGTGGGCATCGTTTGTGAAGACCATATATGAACCGCATGGCAATAAACATAGCCACTTTGCAACAATGCATGAAGCGGCTAGGAAGGATGTGGAAAGGGCATTTGGTGTGCTTCAAGCTCGTTGGGGAATTCGGAGCGCTTCAATGATGTGGGAATCAGAAACTTTGTGGCAGCTGATGACATGTTGTGTTATTCCGCACAATATGATTGTCGAGGATAAGAGTGATGGTGTAGCACAAACCCATGATTTTGAAGCACATGGAGAACAAGTTGAGATCCTGGAATATCAAGATGCGGCTCAACTTATGAACTTCCTGCAGATGCATCAGAATCTTCGAGATCATTTGCACACGCAGCTACTCAATGATCTTGTGGAGCACATGCGGACCCATAGTGGCACCCAAGGAGTTAATGCTTGAGTTGTGCACTTAAAATAAATTTTATGTAAACGTTATCTATGCTCTATACCAATATTTGTTATTTACGTGCAACATTGTCTTCTATGATCGACGTGCATGGATTTGAGAATCCGAACTTGAGATATGTGAATGCCGGGAGGAAAATATGAGGGCCCGTTAGGATGTGCCTGGGGGCGTCCGCGGATAAGTAGGGGGTCAGATTTGTCAGGTCCGGCTGTAGATGCTCTTAGACGCTCATGAAGAAAAGGTAGAAGAATAGGACCCTTTGAGCTCTGGCCCACACGCCAGCCACAGCCCGGTCAACAGATGGCCTCAACGCTCTTTTTTTTAAACTTTTCCTTTTTTATTTATTCATAAATAAAGTGCATTGTTTACAAGTAAAAGGATAATCTAATTATGGGCGTTATCCATCCAAACACTCGAGAAGAAAACCAACTAACCTAGCTAACCTGGCTAGTTCATGGACTTTTCGATTACGCTTTTCATTTAAGCCTGGCATAAACAAAAAGATATTGTGTTGAATTTTTTTTGACTCCCTAACAACGCACGGGCACCTACATAGTCCCTTTAAAAAATGTCCCTGGGAAGAAATGCAACGCAGATGAGATGATACATGCATGGCATGCCACGTTAGCGTCCAGATGGCGAGCTGCGGTGCGCAGATAGCCTATAGCCAGACACAATCGTCCCGTCGGGGTGGTCGACCAACGAGAGCCATTCGTCTGCCCCAGGCGCGTACGATGGCTACTTCGACGCTTCCCTCGCATCCATCGTCGACTCGGGGAGTCAAAAATCTAGCTAGCTAGCATCTGCGCCGAGCCGATCGAGCACGCAAGCGAGAGGTCACGTCCGTGCACAGGCCTCCTCCCAGGCGCCATGCTCCGCCTGCTCCCGCTCTCCCTCTCCGCCCAGTGCCGGAGCGGCGGCCCGCCGTCGCACCGCTGCTTCATCGACGGCGGCTCGCCGTCCCAGAGAGCCGGGCCAGGGCTCCTCGCGAACAACGGAGTTCGCGTTCGAGTCCGGAGGCGAGCGCTCCGCGGGGCAGACGTCCAGCCGGACACCCCGCCATCGCGCAGGGACGGGGATAAGCCGCTGCACGCGGATGCCGAACAGGGGGAGGGCAGCGGCGTGGAGCTGCTGGACTCGGTAAAGAAGCTGCTGCTAGAGGACGCCGAGCCGGGGGAGGAGGAGCAGGGGCAGTTCCCCAAGCGCTGGGCCATTGTCTTCCTCTGCTTCTCCGCCTTCCTCCTCTGCAACATGGACCGCGTACGTGCGCACCCCTAGCTGGGCTGCTTCCCCCACCTCCTCACTCCTCACCACCGACATCCATAGCTACTGAACCTCCAGCAATGGTTGCTATTAATTTGCAGGTAAACATGAGCATTGCCATCATGCCCATGTCCGCGGAGTACGGCTGGAACCCGCAAACCGTCGGCCTCATCCAGTCGTCCTTCTTTTGGGGCTACCTCCTAACTCAGGTCAGTGGTTCAGACCGGGGAGCAACCATTGATTGGTTCATACTGAACATGCACACACTCTGTATCTAAGATTCATGGAAGATCCGCAATTTACTCCTCCCCTTGAGTAGTACTAGTATCTAACACCATTGTCATTGCAGATAGCAGGAGGGATATGGGCAGACAAAGTTGGGGGGAAGACTGTTCTTGGTTTCGGGGTGATTTGGTGGTCGGTCGCCACAGCTCTTACGCCTGTGGCGGCAAAGCTAGGCTTGCCATTTCTCCTTGTTGTGCGTGCTTTTATGGGAATTGGAGAGGTAAGCCTTGATAATCATCCCTACTGTACAAAGCTACGTCACTGTAGCAATGTGACTTTGAGTCATAGAATGCTGTTCCTAATTTCATGGTGATGTTGAACATTTTGTTCATTCTGTGTCTTCCAGTTTGCCTTTGGTAATTTGCACTACTTAACCGTTTGGTGTGGTGTTTGGACTGCTCAAGTTTTTCTTACCCCTGGCATCTGCATCCGGACAATGCATGCAACCATATTATTAATTATTACCAAAGACCTTACAAGGTAATACATCAATAAGCCTGAAGCCATCATCTTGGCAACGCCTGTTGCTACTCTCCCTTGATGAAGGGGTGCTGAATGTCCGAGCCTAATACCAAACAGACATCGCACCAAAGCCTAACATTTAAAGGCGGATGCCCCATCCAAGCCACTACCTAGACTGGGTCACACACCGGTCCGGCACACTCCCAGTGAGCACCGCACGCTGCAAGGGCCATCACCTCCAGCTTCCATCGATCCATCCTCAGAGAAGAACTGATGCATCGACCTTACTAGGCCTCTCTGCCATCGACGCCACCACGACGTCAGACAGCGTCGCCCTCCTGCGTGAGTCCGTCAACCCGCATCGGACGCCGAGCCTGCACCGCGCCACGCCGCCAAGACCTGCCGTCATCGATGCGGAAGATGAAACCCCGCTCCACCTCTTGGCCCTTCCAATCAACACCTGCTCCAAAACGATGCCCTCAAGAGGGAGAATGAAACCATAGTTTCCGTCATCATCCAATCTGGGCGACCCAGATCCAGGGTTTCCCCCGAAGCAGATGCCTCCTGGAGGGAGAGGGGCACGCCAATTGCGGCTGCCCACGAACACGAGTCGTGCCCACGACCACTTAGCTCTGTCGACGGCACCTTCAAGAAGGACACGAGGCCATGAGCGCCGTCGCTGCCCTAGGGTTTTCACCTGAGAAACCATGAAGTGGGAAAAGGTAGGGCGGACCCGAACGACGTCTCCAGGAAGAGAAACGGCACCCTCGGGCGTCGTCCCCGTCGCGGCCGGAAGGAGCCGACCGGGGAATTATCCCAATCCGAATCCCCACCTCCCGCTCCGCCCACCCGGTGCCTGGCAAGCAGTGCAGCCATGTCCGTTACGACGGAGTGCATGATGCAAGTATTGGAGGAAGAAGCAGCTCGACGTAGTTGCCGCGGCACCAACCCGCCGGTGGATCACCGGCCATCCGACCCGATCCCCGGCAGCCCGACCGCCCCGCCACGCCACCAGACAGGGAGGCCAACCTCGGGGCCGCCGCCCCGGATCCAAGGCCCTCCGCCCTAGTTCGGGAGGAGCAGCGCCAGCACTGACACCACAGCCGCCGATAGGACGCTGGCCAGCCGCCACACCGCCGAAGTCCAGATCTGGGCCGCCGCAACCCAGATCGGGGTCACACCCTCGAGCCAGGGAGCCCCGCGTCACCCTTTGACCCGCGAGAGGGAGGAGTGCCTCCGCTGCCGCCGGCGCACGCACGGGCTAAGCCCGGCGCCTACCACCGGCAGCAACAGAGGGGAGGGAGAGGAAGGGGCGGAGACCCGGCGGCTAGGGGTGGAGCCCCTCGGTCGCCCGTGCGGGGGGCGACAGGGGGGAGGGGAGGAGAGGAAGTAAATCAGTACAATGAAAGAGTTTTTGGACTGCTCAAGTGCTTCCCGAAGTGATATCATTGCATGCATTTCTTGATTTAGTTGTCGTCCTGTCTGAATTTGCTGTGAAGTTAGTGTGATAAAATAAGGGGTACCAGAGCTTAGGTTCAAATATTGCTTTAAACATAGAGAATAAGCCAACTGGGGGAAGGGCCAAATTATATAATAGGAGAAGAAAGGCAAACAAGGTTGTAGTTGATGTTCTTCATACACCGGTGCATCATGGACATGACAAAATATAAATTCTTGCAACAGGGGGTTGCCATGCCTGCAATGAATAATATACTTTCAAAATGGGTTCCTGTATCAGAGAGGAGCAGATCATTGGCTCTTGTATATAGTGGGATGTACCTAGGGTCAGTGACAGGACTCGCATTTTCGCCATTCCTGATACACAAGTTTGGGTGGCCATCAGTCTTCTATTCCTTCGGCTCTCTCGGGACTGTCTGGTTCGCGACATGGGCGGCCAAGGTACTTCGGTGTTGTGAATTACTGTGTAACTTCTCTGCTTTTGTTTTCGTCATGTCTGAATTTGTGGTCTGTTATCTTAAAAGGCTTATAGTACTCCACTTGAGGATCCGGGGATTAGTGCTGAAGAAAAGAAGCTTATCATTAGTCAAACCACATCAGGAGAGGCTGTTACAACAATTCCATGGGGAGTAATATTGTCAAAACCGCCTGTTTGGGCACTTATAGCTTGCCACTTTTGCCATAACTGGGGAACTTTTATCTTGCTGACATGGATGCCTACGTACTACAACCAGGTATCATCAACATCGTTGTTACCTAATTAAGCATCATGAACTGCAAACCCCTTTCTTTATAAAGACAAACTTAATATAAAATAGGTTTTGAAATTCAACCTCACGGAGTCCAGCCTTTTCTGCGTCCTTCCCTGGCTAACAATGGCGATTTCTGCAAATGTTGGTGGTTGGATTGCAGACACACTTGTTAGTAGAGGAACATCAGTGACAACGGTTCGCAAGGTAAATTAAACACTTTGATATTCTGAGTTTATATTCCCCAGTGATGTATTCACTGGGGCTAAGATAATCAGGATCCAGTTTTTGAACTTGTACTAAAGAAAGATGTCATCAATATTGTTACCCTATGCACGTCCACCTGTTGCAGATCATGCAATCAATTGGTTTCTTAGGGCCAGCCTTTTTTCTCAGTCAACTGAGTCATATCGATTCACCAGCACTGGCAGTTTTGTGCATGGCTTGTAGCCAGGTGAGGCTCCCTTTTACTTCTTGTCGTTGATAATATTTTCTTCGTATAGAGCAACTCTGTTTTATATCTGAATCTTTTTCCAAATGTCAGGGAAGTGATGCATTTTCTCAGTCTGGTCTATACTCGAATCATCAAGATATCGGTCCTCGATACGCTGTAATCATCTGACTATAGCATAATATTTCAGTGGACTATAATCTTAGATGTTCTGTAAAGTCGTACTGAATATGCTACCAAAAGGTGATGAATTTCCTGTCTTGTAGGGTGTACTACTTGGTCTCTCCAACACAGCTGGGGTTCTAGCTGGTGTATTTGGCACAGCAGCAACTGGATACATCTTGCAGCACGGTCTGCCCTGATCCTAAACTCTTTACGTTACGTAACATATTACACTGTCAATTTGCACGTCTCATCCTTCAAACAAAAATGCAGGTTCTTGGGACGATGTCTTCAAATTGTCTGTAACTCTTTATCTTGTTGGAACTGTGATATGGAATTTATTTTCAACCGGCGAGAAAATCATTGATTGATATGTATAGCCCGCTTCTGGTTAACGACTCATCCCTGCTAGTAGTAGATACTGCCCTGGGTGGACACAATTCATTCTGCATGCACTGCTCCAACTCCTGGGAAGAAAGAAAGAAGCAAACAACAGACTGCCAGATCTAATATGTACCAGCAAGCAACAGCTGCACATAATTCAGGATCTTAATTTTGAAACGGAGCATGAATTGAGCACAGGAACGCGCAGCGGCTGGTTGTATAGGGATGTGTAGTGTGCGAGTGATTATAGGTATCCTGTACATATTCTGTCATACACGCATAGTGTTTTTGACCTGTAAGCCTCTTTTCTTTTTCTTTTTGGAATAACTCCTGTGACATATCATCATAGTCTAGTTTTGTTTCCTGATTATTTCAGGATCATAAACATGGATGCACTGAACATTTGATGAGTATTTAACACTCACTTTGATCTATACAACTTTTGTAGCATGTATGTTTAAACTTTGTTTCATCCTGTGAACGCTCAGATGTTCAGGTTCTTTGTGATGGAACCAGCCCATCATAATTCAAGTCCTAGACTTGGCACTGATGCTCGCATTCAAGCTTCACAACAATGTTCGTTTAGTGGGAGGAGATGTTCTCGTTGACTACGAAACGCCTGTAATGGCTTCGTCAAATCTAAAGATGTTGTGTCAACGAAACCCATGTGGTGGCCTCGTCAAATCTAAAGATGTTGTGACCGCTCAATATCACTGAGGTGCTTATAGGCGTAGGGTGTGCGTGCGTGCATTCATAGGGGTGACAGAACCGGTGGCTATGGTTAGGCTCGTCCTCGTCCTCTCACGTGTCGCCCCCGCGACCGACCCGGGGCAACTCTTGCTCGTCGCCTCTCTCCCCTCTCCCCCTGGGGCTTCTCCCCCACCGCCATCACGAGGCACCGCCAGGCAAAGCCCAATCAACGTAGGTGGCGGCGGGGCCTCTTTCCTCTCCGCTCGATCCAAGGGCTGGCTTGGGATGATTTCGCGGGTGGAGAGGCTGGGTTGTCACGGGGTCCAGCTGCACGAAGGCGAGAGGGCGGCACAGCGGCGCCCAAGATCTTGCTGGTGGTGTGGTGGCACTCTAGATCTAGCTGGTGGTGCGGCGGCTGCGAAGACTTCTTCCTTAGGTGGAAGCATGCGGCAGGCCTCTGGCTAGACCTGCCTGGATTTGCCACCAGTGGGTCGTCGTGCGGCGTGGGTTGAGGGCGGCATAGGTCACGAGCGGCCTGCTCCGCCCCGGCTGTCAGCTGCTGTAGTGGACGGTGTTGCAAGGTGGTGGGTGGCGCGTGACCCAAGCGACAGATCTGGTTCCTACCTTATGGTCGGTGCGGGTTGCGGGGCGACTTGAGTTGCGGTCGACGACATCCCCCTTAGCTTTCGGGCAGGGATGTTGTGACATGGTGGCTGTGGTGCCTGCCTGGCGGCGTCGGGTAGGCGGTAACGTTCTTCTCCCACGGGCATGTGTTCATGAGGTATTGCAGATTGATGTTGATGTCGGGTCAGGTCGCTTGTGTAGAGGTAACCGCATGTGGAGCCACGGGCGCAAGGAAGCGTCATGGAGTTAGGGATGCAAGGATGCTGATGTAGGGTGGAACCCTAGGGGACGATCTTTCACGACTTGGAGGGGGATTCCATGGGTGATACAGAATAGGAAGTGGCATATATAGACCATGGGATTGAGCTTTAGACTTAGCTTTGCGACATGTAGAGCATCGGTTGGTGTAGCAAGAGACGTCGCGGAGCATCTTGGGCCAAAAATAGTTCTTGGAGAGGTAGCGAATGTCTTGTCGCGTCCAATGTGTCCCATAAGTCCTCCTCCATGAGATTCTTGCAAAAGTAACAAACGAGAAGAAGACTCGGGGGTACATAGTTAGTTAGCTCTCATAAGATAATCATCTTTGATGTAATAGCGTTCCCAAGATGTACGCTTCAAACATTTGGCATAAGGAATACCAAAAGTACGATCATGCGCATACAAGTCTTTTATGTGCTCGAAGCCAATGACATTCAATTCAAGTTGGGTGACAAGCATGCATTTGCGGGAGAGGGCATCCGCCACTATGTTTTCTTTACCCTTAATGTACTTGATGACATAAGGAAAAGATTCTATAAATTCACTCCATTGTGTGCCTCCTATTCAACTTGGTTTGACCCTTAAGATACTTGAGAATTTCATGGTCGGTATGAATTACAAATTCATGAGGACAAAGATAATGTTCCCACACATGCAAAACTCTCACTAATGCGTACAACTCTTTGTCATAGATGGGATAATTGAGTTGCGCGCCGGAAAGTTTTTCACTAAAATAAGCAATTGGGCGATTCTCTTGCATCAACACACCTCCTATATCGTTACCGCTAGCGTCGCAATGTACTTCAAAAGTTTTGTCAAAGTTGGGTAATACAAGCAAAGGGGCATGTGTAAGCAAATTCTTAAGCTCATGAAATGCGGTCTTGGGATGGTCCCCAAACAAATGGTGCATTATTTTTGCTCAAGGCATGCAAAGGGGATGCAATAGTGCTAAAGTCCTTAACGAATCTACGATAGAAACCGGCTAAGCCAAGGAAACTACACATGTTGCAAGTTTGTTGGTTGTTGCCAAGTTTTAATAGCATCAATTTTAGCTTCATCTATATGAACACCCTTAGATGACACAACAAAACCCAAGAAAACAAGCTTATCAACACCAAAGAGGCATTTTTCGCATAAAGGCCCTCTTTTCTTAGAGTTTGCAAAACGGTTCTAAGATGAGTGACATGATCTTCTAGAGACACGCTAAATACAAGAATATCATCAAAGTAGACGACAAGAAATACGCCAATGTAAGGGCGAAGAACATAATGCATCACACACATAAAAGTGCCGGGTGCTTCTGATAAACCCATAGGCATGATCAACCATTCATACAAGCCAAACTTGGTTTTGAAAGCGGTTTTCCATTCATCACCTTCTTGAATGTGTATTTGGTAGTAGCCACTTTTAAGATCAATTTTAGAGAAAATGGTGGCTCTGCTAAGCTCATCTAGCATATCATCAAGGCGTGGAATAAGATATCGATAACGAAGGGTAATAGCATTGATAGGACGAAAATCAAAACACATGCGAAAACTGCCGTCTTTCTTAGGCACAAGGATTACTGAAATGGCATAAGGACTTAAACTTTCACATACATGCCCATTGTCAATGATTTGTTGTACTTGCCTTTGTATTTCCTTGGTTTTTTCGGGGTTGACGCGGTAGGGTGCCTTGTTCGGTAACGGTGCGCCAGGAATGAGGTCGATTCGGTGTTCGATGCCGCATAGTGGAGGTAGTTCATCGGGGAATACGTCCTTGAATTCCTGCAATAGAGAAGACAACACTAAAGGTAGATGGTGAGAGGTGTTAGTCCTTGCCGCTTCATCCTTGTACACTAGGACATAGTGCATAACACTTGATGGGTTCTCACACACTTCTCTCATCTCACTTCTGGTAGCGTATAACACTAAGTTTTTCTAGTCGCTCATCGTGGAGGCACTCAATTTTGGCTTGGGGCGCTCACTCTCTTTTTGGTGCCTCTCTCTCTCTCTCTCACTATTCTCCCCATGATGGGTGGTTGCTTGCTTGTCGACGATCACTTGGCTCGATGACATAGGTCGTAGCACGTACTCCTTTCCCTTCATCTTGAAGCTATAATGATTGGTTCGCCCGTTGTGGATGACGTCGTGGTTGAATTGCCATGGTTGTCCAAGTAGGAGATGGCAAACGGACATGGGAACCACATCACACTCCAAGGTGTCTTTGTATGCTCCAATCTTGAAGGAGACTTGAACGGTGTGCTCCACTTGAATGGTGCCGGATTCGCTAAGCCATTGGACCTTGTAGGGGAGAGGATGCTTCATCTTGACCAATTGTAGCTTGGAACGTAGCTCTTCACTTGCCAAGTTGTGGCAACTTCCTCCGTCGATGATGACCTTCACGGATCTTCCGTTGATGCCTGCCTCGGTGTGGAAGATATGGCATCTTTGGTCTTCCTCTTGTTGACGTTGGAGTGTCAAGACCTTGCAGACAATGAGAGCGGGGCTCGAATAATTATCACAAAAGACTTGGTCATCTTCATCTTCATTCACGCGCCGGTGCATGTCCACATGCTCAAGGGCTTCCATTTCTTCCTCACTCATTGAGTCATAGGTGTCATCGTCGTTGGCGATCATGGTTCGCCTGGTGGGGCATTGCTATGTCTTGTGGCCTCGGCCTTGGCACGTAAAGCACTTGATGGAACTTGCCTTTTTGGTCTCATTGTTTGGAGTCGTTGATGATGAAGCTCTCGGCTTGAAGTTCTTTGTAGTAGGAGGACGACTTGGTTTCAAAGTCGATGAAGGTTTCTTGTAGTTGGACTTGTCGCCGTTGCTTGTAGATGGTTTGGTTGAGGTAGAAGGTGGTGTAGTCATTGAAGCTTGATTGTATGAACCGTATGGCTTGGAAGAGTACTTGGCATCCTTGTAGTCTGATGCGGCTTGAAGCTACGTCGGTATTTCCCCAAAGAGGAAGGGATGATGCAGCACAACGGCGATAGGTATTTCCCTCAGATGTGAAACCAAGGTTATCGAACCAGTAGGAGAACCAAGCAACACAACGTAAATAGCACCTGCACACAAATAACAACTACTGGCAACCCGACGTGTAAAAGGGGTTGTCAATCCCTTTCGGGTAGCGGCGCCCCAAGACGGGCAAACGAACGTGAATAAAATTATAGTGGATTGATAGATCGAACGCCAAATAAAATAAATAAGAATAAATTGCAGCAAGGTATTTTTGTAACATCCCAAATTTTCAATTTGGAATGTTATACATAGATCATACATGCATATCATATTTTATTGCATTTTCGTTTTGCGATACTCGAAATCCTAAGCAACTCAAGGACCCTCAGAGAGAGTTGGGGATTTCCCGGTTTTCATATTTGATTTTTATCAAATATTGAAACGAGGATTTTGGTTTTAATTACTTTTCTCTCCGGAAAATGTTTCATATCAAAATATATGAGAGGAGATAATATGACTTCTCCAAATAATTGAAATATTGGAGGAAAAATATTAAAATCAAATATTTGATTTTATTTGGAATTTATTGCAATTTTATTTGCATTAGAAAAATTGCACGTTTTCAAAATTGCATTTTAGGGCCAAGAAAATGTTCATCTCGTTCTAAATATTCTATTTAGACGGTGAAAATTTGTTTTGGCATTTTTAGATTTTTATTTTCTTTTCTAGGATTTATTTTCTGTTCGGCGGAATTGTTTAAAAAGTTTCAGTACCGATCGGGCCAAGGCCCAAATGAGCCTGCCCATCTCCCAGCCGCCGTCTCTCCGCCTGGAGACCGCGCGCCACCGCCGCCGACTCGGGACCGAGTCCGAGCAGACTCCTCCTCCTCCGCCTTGCCCTCCTCCAAGCCACCCCATCCCCTCTTAAATACCGCTACCCGAGCCCCGCCACCACCACCAACCTCGCCGCCAGCCCGCCTCCCGAGCCCGCCGCCGCCGCTTCGCGCCTCGCGCGCTTGGCTGGCCGCGCCGCCGCCCGCCCATTGCCGCCGCGCCGTCGCCCGCCGCCTCGCAAGCCCGCCGCCGCCGCCCGTCGCCCGCCTCATGGAGAGGTAACACGCCGTTGCCGCCGGCGGTTTTTTTTAGAAAACAGATTCGGTTTTTTAAAGAAAAACCCTAGTTCATTTTTTTAGATCGGTTCGCCGGTTTTTCCCGGTTCTTCGACTTAGCGGACGTTCGTCCTTACGTTCGTTTTAACGAACGGTTTTCGCTCGATAGTTACAGACAACAAACGTTCGTTCGTTAGCCTGTTCGTCAGTTTTCTTTTTCTCGATTTTTTCCGCGATTATTTTCGATCGCGATTTCTGATCCGATTTTCGTTTTAGTTTATCTTTCCGCTCGTTTATCGTAATTAGGCGATTCAAGCGCCCAGATCTTTGTCTCGAGACCCTCTTTATGTTTAATCAAATCAAACAAGATTTTGGAACTGTAAAATTTGACTTTAGTTCAGATTAGTAGACGGGTCTTGTTTCTTCCGCCGTTTGAGTTTCGTTGCTCCGTTTGATTTGATTCTTTTTGCAAACCGGAGTTCTTAAGTTGAACTTTCTGGTCAATTCTTCTTATTTGAGTTTTTCCCATGCATCTTTGCTTGATTGCTTATGTATGCTATTGTTTGTTTGCGATAGAATTCCCGGAGTGCGAAGCGTGCTACTACGAGTCCCTAGGTTTCGCGGATCGTCAGCAAGGCAAATAACACATTGATCATACTCTTTCCATACCCAGTTTTTATGCATTAGTTTCAATCCTCAAACATTGCATGGTTAGGATGTCATTAACATGTGGGTTGGGAAGTAGTTGATGAGGTAGAACCTATTGCCCTGTTATATTCAAACCCCTGGGAGTTACTTCTACGTGTTTCTTATATTGCTATGCTATGCTCGTAGACGTGGTTTGGGTGAGTGAAATCCATGACAGATGTGAGATTGTTAATTGATGGTTCAACTTAAGGTGGAAACTTAAATACACATCTGGTGGGTGAGGCACTGGAGAATCGATGTTACTGTATTTTTGGAAATCTCGGGGTTCCGTGTGATATTCCTATGGACCGCCACCCAGGCTCAAATGGAACTGAGATGATTCATGCTAGAAACTTCCGTGTGCAGCCACAAGCTATTATGGGCTCTAGCACAATTGAGTAAGTTACGTGAAGCTCTTGAAGAGGTGGATCAGCAGGTAGTGGGTTGTAGGTTTGGTATGGTCTGCCCAGAGTAGAGAGTTAATGTTTCTGAAAGACTATGTCTCGGTCATCCGTTTCTCAAACACCATGTAGTGCGAGAAGTCCAATGGAGGCGATCGAGTCTTGTGGGGAAAAGTGTGCAAACCTCTGCAGAGTGTACAATCTAATCATGGTTAGCCGTGTCCCCGGTTATGGACAATCTTGAGTATCTAGTACTTGGAGTATCTTAAGTATCTCATCACTCTTAAATTAATATTATTGGGTTGATAATTACTTTAATTGGGATTGAGTTGGAGGAACCTTCTCAATGATGTTTCAACTACCATGATAGTTAAATTAAAATATATTCCTTTGTTGTAGGGAAAAATTGGCTTTTCGCAAAAACTATAACCATAGAGCTTTCCACCAGCCAAATATGCATGTAGTGATAGCATTATTCTATTCTTGCTCTATTGTGTTATATTGCCAGCATATTCCATGCGCTGACCCGTTTTCGGGCTGCAACTTATTATGTTGCAGACTTTTCAGACGAAGAGTAAGGTTCATTAGGTCGTTGCCGTGCAGCTCAGTTATGCCATTGGAGTTGATGGACTCACTTTATCTTCCAAGCCTTCCGCTGTTATCGTATTAGATGGCCTTAAGCCATATCTATTGTAATAAGTTCTCTTTTGAGACATTCGATGCAATAAGTGTGTGATTGCTACTCTGTTATAAATCCTTCGAGTACTGTGTGTGTCAGCATACCGATCCAGGGATGACACTGAAGCACAGAGACTTGACCGTTTGAGGCCGGGTCACTACAAGATGGTATCAGAGCACACGCTGAGTGTAGGACACGACCACTAAGATAAACCCTAGGTCACTCTTCTCTACTCATTTCTGACTCCTCTCCATATTCTACTCTTTAGGATGGCGGAGTTGAAGAACAAGTTTGCACAGCCGGAGGAAGACACACCCTTTGGACGCCACTTGAAGGAAGTCACTAGGTACTTGAACATTGGAATACCAAGCTTCACTGGGACGTACAACGCCACCCTACCAGAAATGGGGCGCTGGATGATTCAAGTACAAGTTCCAGGACAGACGTTCTCGCCAACCACCAAACCCATGGAATTTTCTTTTGAAGGACCCACCTGGAGTCTAGGCAAGAGCATGGCAGCCCACATTACCATGGGACGCATTGGAGAAGTCTACAACAAGGATCTTAAGGACACTATCTACCAGATATGTGGGCGCCAAGACGAGCAATGGGAGATGATCAGCACCAAGAAGGACAGATCCATTGCAGCTTTCATCCAGGAGTTAAACCAGCACATTCGACGTCAGGAGAATCAGATGTGCGCAAACATGATGAATTTGAAGAAGGCGAAGACTAGGATCAACAAGCTAGAAGTAGAACTCAAGTTTACATGTGATGGATATGAGGAGGAAATTAAGATACTATTGGAGAAGAATGACGACCTGGTAAAGAAGATCGGAGTATTCATGGGAGATCCAGCACCGGGAAGAGAAGACGACGATTCCACTTGCCTGGACAACTACATCATCATCGACGACACCGACTCCGACCCCAGTGATGATGACTTTGAAGACGAAGCTGGAGCAGACATCATGGAGTCTTCCACCGATCAAAATTTCTAGATGACCACCAAATAATTAGTAGTATTCCCCCATGTATATAGTAGTAGTTGAGCACTTTTGCGATAGTTCTAGACCGCTTGTATGCCCTTGATTGATTGATTGAGTGAAAATGTTTGTGTTTGTCTCATGTGTATATGGGTAGTGCTTTCTCATTAGACCCGTTTTCTATTCTGATCTCTTCCCTCTAAACCCACCAGATGCCTCCGAGACGTGACACCGGATTTGCCTTTCCGCCGGAGCTCACTCAGTTGATCCAGCAGCAGAACACCTTGATGCAATTGCTAGTTCAGAACTAAGGCAACAACAATAACAACAACAACCCGCCTCCAGTTGATAACCTAGCCCGTTTTCTGAGGTTACAGCCGCCGGTGTTTTCCAGTAGCACTGAGCCTATAGTTGCTGATGATTGGCTACGCCGTATTGGAAGGGAGTTGACCACCGTAGGTTGCACAGATCTTGAGAAGGTGCGCTTTGCCGCACATCAATTGGATGGACCAGCAGCCTCATGGTGGGAAAATTACACGACCACTTTCCCCATAGCTAACGTCACTTGGGACCAGTTTCAGCAAGCTTTCCGCACAACCCACGTGTCAACTGGAGCCATGAATATGAAGAAGCGTGAGTTTTGCAACTTACGCCAGGGGAACTGTACTGTGGCTCAGTACGTGGATGAGTTCAGCAAGTTATCTCGCTATGCCCCTGATGATGTGGCCACAGATGCCGCGAAGCAGGAGAAGTTTATGGAAGGGCTGTATGATGAGATGAGCATGCAGTTGATGGTAGCAACCTTCAACAACTACCAGGAGTTGGTAGATAAGGCTCTTATGATTGAAGGGAAGCAGCAGCAGATTGAGAACCGTAAGAGGAAGTATGGATAAGGGAGGTATTACTCAGGAGCTCAGCAGAAGCCTCGCCTAACCCCGAACTCGGGAGGACTTGTTCATATCCATGGAGGTCATAACCACACCGGAGGAGGTTCGCATAACCACAATGGTTCTAAGAACGGGAATGGGAACGGAACTAACAACAATCAGAACCGCCCCAATCCAGCCACACCCGCCAAAAGAGATCTAAGTCACATTACTTGCTATAAGTGCGGGAAGATTGGACACTATGCCACGGAGTGCCCTGAAGGGAAGAATGGAAACGGAAATGGGAGCGCTAGGAAGAAGCCCAATCCATTCAACAAAGGACAAGTGAACCACGTTAACGTGGAAGAGGTTGAAGAGCAGCCTGACGCGGTTATAGGTAAGTTTTTGGTTAAGTCATTTACCGCTCTTGTTCTTTTTGATACTGGTGCATCGCATTCATACATATCAAGGGGATTCGTGGATAAGTTTAGACTACCAACCCAAACCCTTAGGACCCCTCTGTTAGTAAGTTCACCTGGAGCAGAATATATGGCTAGTCGATGGTGCGACTAGATACCCCTAACCATTGGCAAGCATGTTTTTCGTCCGACCTAATAATCTTGGAGTCACAAGGATTGGGTGTGATATTAGGTATGGACTGGATGTTAAAGTATGGAGGAAGCATTAACTGTGCTAGTAAGTCGATTTATCTCACCACCCCGGAGGGAAAAAGGATCAAGTACGTATCTAGGCATGTGCCTAGGAGGAGCCAAGTGAATACCCTCACGGGAGTTGTTCAGGAGGAAGTGCCCATTGTGAAAGATTACCCGGACATTTTCCCAGAGGAGTTACCAGGCATGCCACCAGATCAAGATATCGAGTTTTTGATAGAGCTATTGCCAGGTACAGGGCCAATATCTAAGAGACCCTATCGGATGCCCGCGAATGATCTGGAGGAGATTAAGAAACAGATCAAGGAGTTATTGGAGAAAGGTTACATTCAACGGACTTCATCACCGTGGGGTGCCCCAGTGCTTTTGGTGGAGAAGAAGGATAAGTCCCTAAGAATGGTTGTTGATTATCGGGCCTTGAATGAAGTGACGATCAAGAACAAGTACCCGCTGCTGATGATCAATGATCTGTTTGATCAGCTGCAAGGAGCTAAGGTGTTTTCAAAGATCAATCTGCGATCGGGATACCATCAGTTGAAGATTCGAGAGAAGGATATAGCAAAGACAACATTCACCACACGATACGGATTGTATGAATATACGGTCATGTCATTTGGACTGACTAACGCCCATGCATACTTCATGAGCATGATGAACAAGGTGTTCATGGAATATTTGGACAAGTTTGTTGTGGTGTTTATTGATGATATAATGGTATACTCGAAGAATGAAGAGGAGCACAAGGAGCATTTACGTTTAGTTCTCGAGAAACTCAGGGAACATCAGTTGTATGCCAAGTTCAGCAAATGCGAGTTTTGGTTGAAGGAAGTCAGATTCCTTGGACATGTTATATCAGGAGAAGTTATAGCAGTAGACCCCCACCAAGGTCCAGTCATTCACTGAATGGTTGGCACCCACTTCAGTTAGCGAGATCCGTAGTTTTCTTGGACTCGCAGGATACTATCGGAGATTCATTGAGAATTTTTCCAAGATTGCCAAGCCAATGACGGAGTTATGAAGAAGGATATCGCCGAGTATGTAGCCGTATGTGATGTATGTCAGAGAGTGAAGGCAGAGCATCAAAAACCAGCAGGATTGTTACAGCCTATGCCGATACCGAATGGAAGTGGGATAAACTTGGCATGGATTTTATCACGGATTGCCGGGACCAAATCAGGATATGATTCTATATGGGTAGTAGTTGATCGCTTGACCAAAGTGGCTCACTTTATCCCGGTGAAAACAACTTATACCAAAGGCGAAGTTGGCCAAGATATATATGTCGAGGATCGTATGTCCGCATGGAGTTCCGAGGACCATCGACGATAGAGGAACACAGTTTACCTCAAAGTTTTGGCATCACCTGCACTGGACTTTGGGAACAAGATTGGAGTTCAGTACAACATTTCACCTGCAGACGGATGGACAGACCGAGAGAGTCAACCAGATTCTGGAGGACATGTTGAGAGCCTGTGCGCTAGATTATGGATCTAGTTGGGATGACAATTTGCCTTGCAGAGTTCTCTTACAACAATAGTTACCAAGCCAGTTTGAAGAGGGCACCGTTTGAAACCCTGTATGGACGAAGGTGCAGAACGCCACTAATGTGGGATGAAGTAGGAGACTGACAGTTGTTTGGACCAGACTTGATCAAGGAGTCTGAGGAGAAAGTTAAGCTGATTCGAGATAGACTGAAGATAGCTCAGTCTAGGCAGAAGAGTTACGCGGATTCGAAACACAAGGAGGTAACCTATGAAATTGGAGATAGAGCATATATGCGAGTATCACCCTTGCGAGGAGTGAAACATTTTGGAGTTAAGGGAAAGTTAGCCCTGAGATTCGTAGGACCTTATCGTGTTTTGGAACGTATGGGAGAAGTTGCCTACAAGTTGGAGTTACCAGAAGGACTGTCAGGAGTGCACGATGTGTTTCACGTTTCACAGTTGAAGAAGTGTCATGCTTTGAGATGGCCGATATACCGTTAAGAGATCTGAGACCCTTGGAGGCGATTCGGTTGGGCGGTGATTTGACTTATGAGGAGAAACCGGTCAAGATTCTTGAGTTTGCCAATCGAGTCACCCGCAGCAAGGTTATCAAGTTTTGCAAAGTTCAGTGGAGCCACCATACCGATGATGAAGCCACCTGGGAATGAGAGGATGATCTTCGCAAAGACCACCCACACCTATTTTCTAGCCAACCGAATCTCAAGGGCGAGATTCATCTTAAGGGGGGTAGGTTTGTAACATCCCAAATTTTCAATTTGGAATGTTATACATAGATCATACATGCATATCATATTTTATTGCATTTTTGTTTCGCGATCCTCGAAATCCTAAGCAACTCAAGGACCCACGGAGAGAGTTGGGGATTTCCCGGTTTTCATATTTGATTTTTATCAAATATTGAAACGAGGATTTTGGTTTTAATTATTTTTCTCTCCGAAAAATGTTTCATATCAAAATATATGAGAGGAGATAATATGACTTCTCCAAAATAATTGAAATATTGGAGGAAAAATATTAAAATCAAATATTTGATTTTATTTGGATTTTATTGCAATTTTATTTGCATTAGAAAAATTGCATGTTTTCAAAATTGCATTTTAGGGCCAAGAAAATGTTCATCTCGTTCTAAATATTCTATTTAGATGGTGAAAATTTGTTTTGGCATTTTTAGATTTTTATTTTATTTTCTAGGATTAATTTTCTGTTCGGCGGGATCGTTTAAAAAGTTTCAGTGCCCGATCGGGCTAAGGCCCAATGAGCCGGCCCATCTCCCCGCTGTCTCACCTGCCTCCCGCGCGAGATCCGCGCCGACTCGGACCGAGTCCGAGCGGACTCCTCCTCCTCCGCCGCCTTGCCCGTCCTCCAAGCCACCCTCCCCTCTTAAATACCGCCCGAGCCCGCCACCACCACTAACCCGCCGCCTGCAGCCCGCCTCCCGAGCCGCGCCGCCGCCCCACGCCTCGCCGGCTGCGGCTCTCGCCCGCGCCATTGCCGCCGTCGCCCGCCGCCTGCAAGCCCGCCGCCCAGCCGCCCGAGCCCCGCCTGCCGGAGCCTCGCCGGAGAGGTAACGCGCCGTTGCCGCCGCCGGTTTTTTTAGAAAACCGATTCGGTTTTTTTAAAGAAAAACCCTAGTTCGTTTTTTAGATCGGTTCACCGGTTTTTCCCGGTTCTTCTACTTAGCGGACGTTCGTCCGTATGTTCGTTTTAACGAACGGTTTTCACTTGATAGTTACAGACAACGAATGTTCGTTCGTTAGCTTGTTCGTCAGTTTTCTTTTTCTCGGTTTTTTTCGCGATTATTTTCGATCGCGATTTCTGATCCGATTTTCGTTTCAGTTTATCTTTTGGCTCGTTTATCGGAATCAGGCGATTCAAGCGCCTAGATCTTCGTCTCGAGACCCTCTTTCTGTTTAATCAACTCAAACAAGATTTTGGAACTGTAAAATTTGACTTTAGTTCAGATTAGTAAACGGATCTTGTTTCTTTCGCTGTTTGAGTTTCGTTGCTCCGTTTGATTTGATTCTTTTTGCAAACCGGAGTTCTTAAGTTGAACTTTCTAGTCAATTCTTCTTATTTGAGTTTTGCCGATGCATCTTTGCTTGATTGCTTATGTATTCTATTGTTTGTTTGTGATAGAATTCCCGGAGTGCGAAGCGTTCTACTACGAGTCCCTAGGTTTCGCAGATCGTCAGCAAGGCAAGTAACACATTGATCATACTCTTTCCATACCCAGTTTTTATGCATTAGTTTCAATCCTCAAACATTTCACGGTGAGGATGTCATTAACATGTGGGTTGGGAAGTAGTTGATGAGGTAGAACCTATTGCCCTGTTATATTCAAACCCCTAGGAGTTACTTCTACGTGTTTCTTATATTGCTATGCTATGCTCGTAGACGTGGTTTGGTTGAGTGCAATCCATGACAGATGTGAGATTGTTAATTGATGGTTCAACTTAAGGTGGCAACTTAAATACACATCTGGGTGGATTGAGGCACCTGGAGAATCCAGTGTTTCCTGTATTTTTGGAAATCCCGGGGTTCCGTGTGATTTTCCTATGGACCGCCACCCAGGCTCATAGGGAACTGAGATGATTCATGCTAGAAACTTCCGTGTGCAGCCACAAGCTATTATGGGCTCTAGCATAGTTGAGTAAGTTACATGAAGCTCTTGAAGAGGTGGATCAGCAGGTAGTGCGTTGTAGGTTTGCTATGGTCTTCCTGGAGTAGAGAGTTAATGTTTCTGAAAGACTATGTCTCGGTCATCCGTTTCTCAAACACCATGTAGTGCGAGAAATCCAACGGAGGCGATCGAGTCTTGTGGGGAAAAGTGCGCAAACCTCTGCAGAGTGTACAATCTAATCATGGTTAGCCGTGTCCCCGGTTATGGATAATCTTGAGTATCTAGTACTTGGAGTATCTTAAGTATCTCATCACTCTTAAATTAATATTGTTGGGTTGATAATTACTTTAATTGGGATTGAGTTGGAGGAACCTTCTCAATGATGTTTCAACTACCATGATAGTTAAATTAAAATCTATTCCTTTGTTGTAGGGAAAAATTGGCTTTTCGCAAAAACTATAACCATAGAGCTTTCCACCAGCCAAATATGCATGTAGTGATAGCATTATTCTGTTCTTGCTCTAAAGTGTTATATTGCCAACATATTCCATGTACTGACCCGTTTTCGGGCTGCAACGTATTAAGTTGCAGACTTTTCAGACGAGGAGTAAGGTTCGTTAGGTCGTTGCCGTGCAGCTCAGCTATGCCGTTGGAGTTGATGGACTCACTTTATCTTCCAAGCCTTCCGCTGTTATCGTATTAGATGGCCTTAAGCCATATCTATTGTAAATAAATTCTCTTTTGAGACATTCGATGTAATAAGTGTGTGATAGCTACTCTGTTATAAATCCTTTGAGTACTGTGCGTGTCAGCATACCGATCCAGGGATGACACTGAAGCACAGAGACTTGACCGTTTGAGGTCGGGTCGCTACAATTTTTGTATTTTTGGTTTAATAGATCTAAAAATAAAAGCAAAGGAAAATATATCACAAAGGCAAATAATATGAGAAAGAGACCCCGGAGCCATAGGTTTCAGTAGTGGCTTCTCTCGAGAAAAATAACAAACGGCGGGTGAACAAATTACTGTTGGGCAATTTATAGAACTTCAAATAATCATGACGATATCCAAGCAATGATCATTACATAGGCATCACATCCAAGATTAGTAGACCGACTCCTGCCTGCATCTACTACTATTACTCCACACATCGACCGCTATCCAGCATGCATCTAGTGTATTGAGTTCATGGAGAAACAGAGTAATGCAATAAAAACGATGACATGATGTAGACAAGATCTATCTATGTAGAGATATACCCCATCGTTTTATCCTTAGTAGAAACGATACATACGTGTCGGTTCCCTTTCTGTCACCGGGATCAAGCACCGTAAGATCGAACCCACTACAAAGCACCTCTTCCCATTGCAAGATAAATAGATCTAGTTGGCCAAACAAAACCCAAATATCAGAGAAGAAATACGAGGCTATAAGCAATCATGGATAAAAGAGATCAAAGAAACTCAAATACTTTCATGGATATAAAAAGATAGATCTGATCATAAACTCAAAGTTCATCCGATCCCAACAAACACACTGCAAAAAGAGTTACATCATATGGATCTACAAGAGACCATTGTATTGAGAATTCAACGAGAGAGAGAGATGAAGCCATCTAGCTACTAACTATGGCCCCGAAGGTCTACAAAGAACTACTCACGCATCATCGGAGAGGCACCAATGGAGGTGGTGAACCCCATCCGAGATGGTGTCTAGATTGGATCTAGTGGTTCTGGACTCTGCGGCGGCTAGAATAGATTTTCGTCGATGCCTTTAGGGTTTCTGGAATATTGGGGTACTTATAGAGCAAAGAGGCGGTCTGGGGGGCACCCCAGGTGGGCACAACCCACCAGGGTGCGCCTGGGCCTCCTGGCGCGCCCTGGTGGGTTGTGCTCTCCTCACAGCACCCCCCAAGGCGCAGCCTTGGCCCATTAGGCGTCTTCTGGTCCATACAAAATCTCCGTAAAGTTTCATTGCATTTGGACTCCGTTTGGTATTGATTTCCTGCGATGTAAAAAACATGAAGAAAACAACAACTGGCATTTGGCACTATGTTAATAGGTTAGTACCAAAAAATGATATAAAATGACTATAAAATGATTATAAAACATCCAAGATTGATAATATAACAGCATGGAACAATAAAAAATTATAGATACATAGGAGACGTATCAGCATCCCCAAGCTTAACACCTACTCGTCCTCGAGTAGGTAAGTGATAGAAACAGAATTTTTGATGTGGAATGCTGCCTATCATATTTCTTTTCTTTATGGCATGGACATTTGGACTTTTATATTGTTCAAAGCAATAGTCTAGTTTTGACATGATAATTTAAGTACTCAAGCATATCAACAAGCAACCATGTCTTTCAAAATATCAACGCTAAAATAAGTTATCCCTAGCCCATCATGCTCAATCATTGATCCAATCATGAAACACGCTCGCATATTAGCTACACCCAATACTCAAGTACGATCATATTGCCTCCTAGTTGGTGCTTTTATAAGAGAAGATGGAGACTCAAATTCAAAAATAAAAATTGCATAAAGTAAAAGAAAGGCCCTTCGCGGAGGGAAGTAGGGATTTGTAGAGGTGCTAGAGCTCAAAGCGAAAAATTGAGAGATAAAAAACATTTTGGGAGGTGTATCCTTCCCACCAACGAAAATGACTTAGAGTTCCCAACACTTTCCATGCTAGATATATCATAGGCGGTTCCCAAATAGAAAATTAAGTTTATTCCTTTTTCAACCATACTTTCACTTTCCATGGCTAGCCGTATCCACGGTGGCCTTCCATACCAACACTTTCCAAGGAATTTATTATTTGACAACATAAAGTAAATTCATTTTTTCATTTCGGGACGGGGCATCCCTAATACTTTTGCCTTACTCTCGTGCAATGACAAGTGAATAAACACTCATCATGAGAATAACACATCTAGCATGGAAAATATTAGCCACCCCTCACCGCTCCGCAAGCGAAACGAACACACAAAAGAGAAGTTTATTTTGAAATTTAGAGATGGCACATACAAATTTGCTTAGAACGGCAAAAGAATGTCGCATATAGGTAGATATAGTGGACTCCTGTGGCAAAACTGGTTTAAAAGTTTTTGGATGCACAAGTAGAGATCATACTTGGTGCAAAATGAAGGCTAAAGAATTGAGAAGCGACCAACCAAGAAACGAATAATCTCATAAGCGAGCATTAAGAATAATTAACACCGAATAATGCACCACAAGTAGGATATAATTTCATTGCATAATTATTGACTTTCGTGCTTGCATAGGGAATCACAAACCTTAACACCAATATTCTTACTAAAGCATAATTACTCATCAACATAACTCACATATCACATCATCATATCTCAAAACTATTACTAAGAATCAAGTTTATTTTGTCCAATGATCTTCATGAAAGTTTTTATTATATCCTTCTTGGATATCTATCACTCTGGACTACTTTTTATGTGTTGCTTTTGATAAGCTCAAACAAATATAAGTGAAGATCATGAGCATAATTTTTTCCTTTCTCTCAAATTAATTTAAGTGAAGCAAGAGAGAATTTCTTAAAAAATTTACTAACTCTCAAATAGATATAAGTGAAGTAATAGAGCATTTCTTCAAAAATACTAAAGCACACCGTGCTAAAAAAAGATATAAGTGAAGCACTGGAGCAACTCCATAGGTCATAAAAATTTAAATGAAGCATATAGTGCAATTTTAACAAGTCTTGGCATAATTTTGACTCTCTCAAATAGGTGTGTCCAGCAAGGAATCAATACTAAAAACACAAAACAAAACAAGCAAAGACTCATATCATACAAGATGCTGCAAGCAAAACACATAGTATGTGACGAATAAAAATATAGCTTCGAGTAAAATACTGATGGTCGTTAGAAGAAAGAGGGAATGCCACTCGGGGCATCCCCAAGCTTAGTTGCTTGCTCTATTTTGGATAATAGCTTGGGATGCCGGGGCATCCCCAAGCTTAGGCTCTTCTTACTCCTTATTCCTTCATCCATCGTAAGATAACCCAAAACTTCAAAACTTCAATCACACAAAACTCAACAAAACCTTCGTGAGATCCGTTAGTAAAAGAAAGCAAATCACTACTATAAGTATTGTACCAAACCAATTCATATTTTTTTTGCATTATATCTACTGTATTTAAACTTTTCTATGGAAAAAAATCATCAAAGAAAACCATAGGGCCATCAAAACAAGCACACAACGCAAAGAAAACAGAATCTGTCAAAACAGAACAGTCTGTAGAAATTTGACTATTTCGAAAACTTCTGGAACTCCAAAAATTCTTAAAAATCAGGAAGACCTGAGAAATTTGTATATTAATCTACTGCAAAAAGAATTGGAATTTTAGCACGCTCTGGTAAAAAATGAGAATTGTTTTCGTGAGAGAAAAAGTTTCTATTTTTCAGCAAGATCAAACAACTATCACCCAAGAAGATCCTAAAGGCTTTACTTGGCACAAACACTAATTAAGACACAAAAAACACAATCATAGCTGTAGCATAATTGTGCAAACACTCAAGAACAGAAAGCAAAAATAAAAAATAAACTTTATTCATTGGGTTGCCTCCCAACAAGCGCTATAATTTACGCCCTTAGCTAGGCATAAAGCAAGGATCTAAGTTTTGTCATATTTGTTCAACTCTTCAATCAAACACTTAGAATCCCTTAGAGATTTAGCATAGAGATTTTCAATGACAATACTCCTAGGAATAAATTTAAAGAATTCATTCTTGCCAAAGGGATCTCTTATAACTTCAACAAAATCTGTGTGGATACTAATCATCTTAAGATCCTATTTACTAGAAGTTGCACCCTTGCTCTTAGTGACTTGGGTAGTTTTGCCAGTTTTTACGGGAGTTTTCTCAACAATTTTAGCGGAAGCAAAAGCCGTACTCAAATTACTAAATATTTCTTCCAGTTTATCAATCCGAGACGGGATCTCTTCAATTCTTTCATGAATTATAGTTCCCTTTTCTTTTAACAACCTAAAAACTTCCCCCGCTTTTGTCCCAATTTTAGCAAAATTATGCATATTTTTATCTAAATTTTCAATATGCTCTTCAGTAAGAATTTTCTTTTCAATAGCATCTAATCACTGGTGCGTGTTGGTCCTAAACAAACGGTTTTAACCCCTTTCCGCGACGACATTTGGAACCGTCGCCATGTGAGTGTGGGCGATAGAGGGGTCCTTCCCACGACCTAGAAACCGTCGGGGATAGGGCCCCTACAAGATTCTACTCGTTTCTGCTCGCATTGCCATCGCAGTCGGTATTCTGTGGTGCTACGTTTATGATGCACGACCCATCACAAACGGTTCACCGTTAAAAATATTAGCTAATCGTCGTATGAGTGTCGGACAGGATTACGAAATGTCGGACCGTCGTAACATCGTCGTACACGACAACTATCGCACATGCTATTCTGTGGTGATTGCCATTTGATCTAATTGTTGGGGAACGTAGCATGCAATTTCAAAAAAATTCTTAAAGGATCGAGATGGACCTAGAGGGGGGGGGGTGAATAGGTACAATTACAAATTTTAATTCTGCCTTAGCAATTTTAGGCAATAATGCGGAATATGAAGGTGGGCCTAACAATTGCAAGTGTACTACTAAGTGCTAAGCAAGTAACACAAGTATGTAAGTAAGCAAGCACAATATTATATAAGTAAGTGCTAAGATACAAGTAAACACAGGTAGAGAGTTAGGGTTAGGAATAACCACAACTCCGGGAGACGAGGATGAATGCCGATGTTCACTTCCTTGGAGGGAAGCTACGTCACCGTTAGAGAGGTGGATGTTACCACGAAGGCACACCAACGCCACGAAGGCTCACCCTATTCTCCCTTTGAGACAACACCACGGAGGCGTTTCTCAACCACTAGTGGTAGACCTTGGGGTGGTCTCCAAACCCTCACAAACTTTTCCGGGGGTAATCACAAAAGTCGATTCCTCTCCGAAAGACTCCTACTGCCTAGGAGTCTCCAACCTCCAAGAGTAACAAGATCCAAGGGGAAAATCTCAAGACTTGCTCAACTCACGATTTTCTTTGGTCACAAGAAGGAGAGGGAGAAGATCTTTCTTTTGATTGGAACAACTCTTCGAAACTCACAAGAATCAAACCGGGATCTAGGATTTAGTGTGTGAGCAAGGGAGAAGGAGCACTGGTGTTCTTGAGGTGTGTTTGAGTGAAGTGTTCAGCCTTATCTCAAATAGGTAAGGGACTATTTACATCACAAGCAAATTAGAGCCGTTTAGACAGAGATTGACCTGCCCAGATGATCCGGAAGACCATCCGGTTGATCTGGCTGAAGGCCCGGATGATCTGGCTGAAGGCCCGGATGCAAGTGGAAGTAGCAGAGCTGCGAGGAGCCCGGATGATCTGGATGACGGGCCGGATGATCCGGCTACATCCACCAAGGTTCTGTAAATATAGGAGCAAGATTACCTGGATGATCTGGGACAGGATCTGGACGATCCGGGCAAAGCCCGGATAATCCGGAGCACCGTTCGGATGATCCGACTTCAACCATCAGTATTCTGTGATGGAGGGCGCACATTACCCGGATGATCCGGAGCAATGTCCGGATGATCCGGGCTTAGCCTGGATGATCTGGGGCACCGTACGGATGATCCGACAAGGAGTTTGTGTAGAGAAAGAGGAGTAGTAGGTTTTGGCTAAGGGGTTTTGCTAGGGATTTTGGTCCTTTGTGAAAAAGTTCTTGTGAGACAAAATATGAGCAAGCCTTGAACCTATACCTCGGATCCCCTCTTAATAGTGCGGGATTCATATTACTCAAGAAATATAAAAGAGCACGATGCTTCATCTTTGTTTGCTCCTTTCCTCATTGATAATTTTCTTGAGTAATATCTCATATGATGTGATCATGATGCACATTAGAAAAACCAGAGAAGTAATGACCTGTGTATATACTTAGCAAACACGGTTACTCCCCTATATGTAAATTTGTCATCAGTATCAAAACTATTCTTTAAGAGCAAGATCGCACTTTTAATCTCCCCCTTTTTTGGTAGTTGATGAAAAACTACATATAGCACTCAACAAGTGAAATGTGATGCGAATAATTTTAGGAGAGTAGTCCGGTATGTGTTTTAGGAAGAGCTCCCCCGTAATATATGTAGGGATGTGTTTTAGAGAGAGCTCCCCCTTAAAGTATGCATAGGAACGAAGTGATAAAATACAAAATCATGCACATATGGAGTGGATACCCTCATTCGAATATGATGTTGTAACAGTAGTGTAGGCATACACCATTAAAATTAACATAGGCAATGATAGCAACGAATGAAGATAGCATACTTAAGCTCTCATACAAGGTAGCATAACACATGACCAAGGTCCATTACAATAATAATATAGAGTCCTATAACTAGAGCTCAGTAAACATAGCAGACTCACACTCATACTCCTAAGAATTACATCTCCCCCTTGGCAACAAGTATCGAAAAGGGAAAGACGTCCGAGAAAGTAGGAGGATCACTCAGCATCCTCATCCTCATCATTACCATCACTCAGATCAGTAGGTGCAAGGAAGAACTCCAGAAAATCAGTGGCAGAAGGAAAGTTGACCTCCGGAAGAGGAAGCCGATCAGGAATGGGCTCAACAGGCTCAACAGGACTTCCAGGGCGCGCACGGAGATGAACCCTAAGTGCATTTGCCTCCGAGATACGGTGAACCTCCTCGGTAGCAATGTGAGTAGCAGTGTAGCGGCAGGTATCAAATATAGCCTTATGGGACTTCCCAATAAAGCGAGCAAGGCGGTCAAAAGGCTTCACGAAAGGTTTAGTGTGGCGAGAAGAGATCTTGGCATGCGGAGGAGCAGGGGCCTTCCCCTGGAAGACTCATCACGTGGAGTCCAGAAGGAGTGCGTGGATGTCTTGATAATGGAACACGGATAGACCGAGTTGATGACTCTCTGAATGAAGGGGGCATGAGGAAGTGTACGAACCTTCAGACCACTAGCCATGCGAATCTCATGCCATAGGAAATCTGCCATGTCAATGGGACGGTTGGGAGCCTTCCTCGAGTAGTACATCAAGTCAATGCTATAGGCCTGAACCATCCCATGATCCCCTTTCTTGGGAGCAATGGAGTTGAGGATACATTGAAAAAGCCACCGGTATTTGAGATAGAAGATGGAGATATCATTAAGCTCCTTGCTTTGTTGCACCATGGATAACTGAGAGGTAGGCATGGCGAGGCAAGCACATGCACTGATGGGCATGGCCTCAAACTTGGGGTTCACCTCATGGATCCAGAAAAGAGAGGCCTCAGATCCGGGCATGCCCAAGGCAGCAGCAAAAGCCTCGAAGGAGACGGTGAACTGAGAGTGGTGAGTCATCCAAGTGATAGAGCGATCCAGATGGAAGAAACACGTGGCATAGAATTGCTGAATGGCAGCCTCATTCCAATCACAGTGAAGAGACATAGCATGACGCAACCCCATGCCATCAATCTTCTCCAACACACCTTCAAACTTGTTTGGATTCTTCTCAATGTAATCCAAGTTCACATAATGCTGAGGAGAAAAACCTAGTTGAGCAATGATAGATTGAAAGATGTCTTGTTGAACCATGGTGCAAAAACGAGGATCAGTTGCATTGGTCAGGGCGGCAAATTGATTGACATCACTCCTTAAAGCAGCATACTCAGAGGGGTCCATGGACTGATAGTTGAGAACACGACGACCATGGTTGGTGGGATTGGCCATGGACAAGACGAGGCCAGAAGGTGCCGCAGATTTGGAGCTTGAGGCACCGGCTGCTTGTTTCTTCTTGGACTTAGTCGTGGAACGAACAGGCACGAGCTCCTCATCGTGGAGTTCGGCCTCGTAGTCAGGGTCATCCTACCCGGCATAGGACGGACGAGCATGACCCGGCGCCTTCTTGATTGGATGAGCATCATCCTCGGAGTCCATCGATGCTTGAAGACGCGCGTCTGCGTACACGCATAGGAGAGAGATCCAACATGATGAGTGACTAATCCTAGATGGATAGATGGAGGTAATAGAAGATGAGGAGCATATGGAGTACCATGAGAGGGACCCTTGTACGTCGACTTGAAGCTCCGTCCACCACCACATCCGACCACCATGGCGATTTTGGGGACAGAGGGCACGAGACTGGAGAACCAATCGGCCCTGGGAGAAACAGCATGAGGAGGGGGTGGATCGAGGCGATGGTAAGGCGAGGTGGCGAGATCCAGCCAAATGGCCGGTCGGTCCGGCGGGGCAGCCCACGAGTTGCCGGCGGCGGGGGCGAGTGGATGGGGTCGTTTGGGGCGGGGAACAGAGGAATACCCCTCTGCCCCCACGGCCCGATGTTTTACTGCTTAGGGCGAGGACCCACCCGGATGTCCGGGCGTTGCCCCGGATGATCCAGATAGGTTCGGATGACCGGAAGGCGCCCGAATGTCTGGGTATACGGGTACAGTGAGTGGAACTACCCGGACATCCGGATGGATATCCGGATGATCCGGCCAAACAGAGTGCTGATATCTTGAAATGGTGATGATGTTTATATATATTCATATATATATATATATATATATATATATATATATATATATATATATATATATATATATATATATATATATATATATATAGATAGATATATAAGTGTAAGAATCAATCGTATCCAAGACATATCACAAACCCATATAAACAACTAAGAAGAGTTGTAGCCTAAGTCACCATGTTTGAGTATACATAACCTGGGATACCAAAGAGTTGAACTTTGGACCCATAATTACTACTCCATCATTGTAAAGTACTATGGACACAAAATAAGTGTCATGGTGACTTTGAGAGTGTTGGTTTTGTTTATGCATAATGTAGGGTGAGAGTACTCATGAGTTGAGTGTCTCCCCCTAAATATATGCCTACATCGAGACAAGACATTATGACAATGCATGAATGGGTACTAGATTTCACATAATATTTTCAAGCTCCAAGATACCAAGTTCACGCCTAAGTTGACAAAACCTTGCTTCATCCAATGGCTTCGTGAAAATATCAGCTAGTTGCATGTCTATGCCAACATGAGCAATATCAATATCACCCTTCTCCAGTGATCTCTCAAGAAGTGATACCTAATATCAATGTGCTTGGTACAGGTAAGATCTTTGGGGTTCTCAGCAATATTGATGGCACTTTCATTATCACATAGAAGTGGCACATGTCTATAGGTGATACGTAATCCTTCAAAGTTTGCCTCATCCATAGTAATTGAGTTGCACAACTGGCGGTTGCAATGTATTCAGCTTCGATGGTGGAGAGGGCAACACAATTTTGTTTCTTCGAGGACCAACTTACCAAGGAGCGTCCAAGAAATTGACATGCACCGGAGGTGGACTTACGATCCACTTTGTCTCCAGCCCAATCCGCATCCGTGTACCCAATGAGATCAAACTTAGCATCCTTGGGGTACCATAGACCAAACTTTGGGGTGTGAACAAGGTATCTAAGAATATGCTTAACCGCCTTATGATGACTTTCCCTAAGGAAAGCTTGAAATCTAGCACACATGCATACACTAAACATGATGTATGGCACAGATGCACAAAGATAAAGCAATGAACCAATCATAGAGCGGTAAATAGATGGGTCGAACGGAATACCACTTGTGTCTTCGGTGAGTGCAATTTTGGTTGGCATAGGTGTCTTACATGGACTAGCATCAGACATGCCAAACTTCTCTAGGATATCCTTGAGGTATTTTGCTTGGGACAAGAAAATTCCTTCTTGAAATTGTTGAATTTGAAATCCGAGGAAGAACTTCAAATCCGCATTGAGTGACATTTCAAAATTCTTGGTCATTGAAGCCGCAAACTTCTTGCACAATGAATTTTAGGAGAACCAAAAATGATATCATCTACATAGATTTGGCATAAGATCAAATCACCCTTGTCCTTCTTAGTAAAAAGAGTGGGATCGATCACCCCTCTCACAAAACCATCATCGAGTAAAAGCTTCTTAAGATGATCATACCAAGCACGAGGGGCTTGTTTGAGTCCATACAACGCCTTATGAAGTTTATACACATAGTCTTTCTGATCGGGATCAATGAACCCAGGTGGTTGTGATACATATACTTCTTCTTGTAGAGGACCATTAAGGAAAGCACTCTTCACATCCATTTGATGTAATGTAAAACCATTGAAAGAAGCATAAGCAAGTAAGATGCGAATGGATTCAAGACGGGCAACGGGGGCAAAGGTCTCACCAAAGTCCAAACCTTCAACTTGTGAGTACCCTTGTGCCACTAACCTTGCCTTGTTGCGGATGATTACACCATTTTCATCTTGCTTGTTCTTGAAAATCCACCTTGTTCCAATGACGTTGTGTTCCGTCGTTGGCCTCTTGACTAATGACCACACTTTTTTGCGCTCAAAGCTATTCAACTCTTCTTGCATAGAAATGAGCCAATCGTTGTCCATCAATGCTTCTTGTACCTTGAGAGGCTCAACACTAGACACAAACGAGAAGTGAGCACAAAAGTTTGTCAATTGTTTACGAGTGACTCTACCTTCCGATATGCCGGTGAGGATTTTATCAACATCAACATGACCGGCCACACGGGGCATGATGGAGGTTAGGGTTTCACGAGGTTCAACTTCATGTCCATCATCCACGTCTGAGGGATTCCTGGATTAGGGGGTCCTCGGATAGCCGGACTATATCCTTTGGCCAGACTATTGGACTATGAAGATACAAGATTGAAGACTTCGACCCGTGTTCGGATGGGACTCTCCTTGGCGTGGAAGGCAAGCTTGGCAATACGGATATGTAGACCTCCTCTCTTGTAACCGACTCTATGTAACCCTAGCCCCCTCCGATGTCTATATGAACCGAAGGGTTTAGTCCGTAGGACAACAACAATCATACCATAGGCTAGCTTTTAGGGTTTAGCCTCGACGATCTTGTGGTAGATCAACTCTTGTAATACTCATATCATTAAGATCAATCAAGCAAGAAGTAGGGTATTACCTCCATCGAGAGGGCCCGAACCTGGGTAAACATCGTGTTCCCCGCCTCCTGTTACCATCCACCTTAGACGCACAGTTCGGGACCCCCTACCCGAGATCCGCCGGTTTTGACACCGACATTGGTGCTTTCATTGAGAGTTCCACTATGCCATCACCGTAAGGCGAGATGGCTCCTTCGATCATCGGCAACGATGTGATCCAGGGTGATGTTTTCCTCCCCGGACAGATCTTCGATTCGGGCGGCTTTCAGATCTGGGCCAACTCGCTTGGCCATCTGGAGCAGATCGAGAGCTACGCCCCTGGCCATCAGGTCCGGTTTGGAAACTTGAACTATACTGCCGGCATCCGCGGAGACTTGATGTTCGACGAATTCGAGCCCATGCCAGGTGCGCCGTCGGACAGTGTTCGGGAGATCGCACCTGCAACTACTCCGGCCCTCAATCCGGAACAAATTGCGCCATCTGAGGACGAGTGGATGGACCCCGCCACGGAGGCCGCACACTCAATGGAGATAGAGCCGAATACTGACTTCACCTCCTACGAGACCCATGTTGCCAAACCGTTGGATTCGTCCCCGGCCATGGGCTCCGAGCCGCCTGCGTCCGTGCCTATCGAATCCGATTGGGCACCGATCATGGAGTTTACCTCCGCGGATATCTTTCAGCACTCGCCCTTTGGCGACGTGCTAAACTCGTTGAGGTCTCTCTCCCTGTCAGGAGACCCTTGGCCGAACTATGTCCGGCTAGAATGGGATGCGGACGACGAAGAAATTCGCTCCCCACCCACTACCCACTTAGTAGTCACTGTCGAAGATTTAACCGACATGCTCGACTTCGGCTCCGAAGACATCGACGGTATGGACGACGATGTAGGAGACGAACAAGAACCACCGCCCAGAGGGCGCTGGACTGCCACCTCATCATATGATATATACATGGTGGACACCCCCAAAGAAGGCGATGTCGATAAGACAATGGAGGATAATCCCTCCAAGAAGCAATCCAAGCACCGACGTCAGCGGCGCCGATCTAAGTCCTGCGATAGCAAAAGCAGCGATACCGGCATAATAGAAAACAATGCTCCGGATAGTGCCGAAGATGACGACAATCCCCTCCAGCCAGACCTCGGGCGGGAGGATGAACAAGCTAGCCCTCCTAATGAGCGGTGAAGGAGAATCGAGGATGACAATTACATGCCTCTCTCCGAAGACGAGGTGAGCCTCACGACGAAGAATTTATCGTGCTCGAGGATCCTGCCGAGCAGGAGCGCTTCAAGCGCCGCTTATAGCCACAACAAACAGCCTCAAGAAAAAGCAACAACAGCTTCGAGCTGATCAAGATCTGCTAGCGGATAGATGGACTGAAGTCCTGACGGCCGAGGAATACGAACTCGAGCGCCCAACCAAGAGTTACCCAAAGCGCAGGTTGGTACCCCAACTCGAAGAGGAAGCATTGAAACCTACATCACCAGCGTATGATGCGGCTGATCGGCCACCTCGTGGCCAAGACAGAGAGGCATATCAGCCCGAAGTCCAGCCCGCACCCCACCGCCGTTCAAACAAAAATACCAAGGCCCAGGGCAACACGCGGGACCTGCGAGACGTATTGGAAAACAAAGCAAAACATGCAAGATCGATCTACGGATCACGGGGGCACGTCCCAACGCGGGACGATGACCGTCACGCCGGATATACCAAAAGCAAATCCGGCCGGGCCGAATACAGTAGACAAGACTCGTATGAACTGCGTCGTGATATAGCCCGGCACAGAGGCGCCGCACACCCCTTATTCTTCTCCGATGAAGTAATGGATCACGAATTCCCAGAGGGTTTTTAAACCGTAAACATTGAATCATATGCTGGTACAACAGATCCCGCGGTATGGATCGAGGATTTCCTCCTCCACATCCACATGGCTCGCGGTGATGATCTACATGCTATCAAGTACCTCCCACTAAAACTCAAAGGACCAGCTCGGCATTGGCTGAATAGCTTGCCAGCAGACTCCATTGGCAGTTGGGAGGATTTGTAAGATGCATTCCTTGGCAACTTCCAGGGCACTTATGTGCGACCACCAGATGCTGATGACTTGAGCCATATAACTCAGCAGCTAGGGGAATCGGCCAGGAAATTCTGGACCTGGTTCCTAACTAAGAAAAATCAAATTGTCGACTGTCCAGATGCAGAGGCCTTAGCGGCATTTAAGCATAACATCCGTGACGAGAGGCTCGCCCAGCACCTCGGCCAGGAGAAGCCGAAGTCTATGACAGCCCTCACGACACTCATGACCCGCTTTTGCGCGGGCGAGGATAGCTGGCTGGCTCGCAGCAACAACACATCAAGAAGTCATGGCAATTCAGATGCCAAAGATAGTAACGGCAGACCACGTCGCAACAGACACAAGCGCCGCAACAACGGTGACAACGCCGAAGACACGATAGTCAATGCCGGCTTCATTGGCTCTAAACCCGGTCAGCGGAAGAATCCATTCAAAAGAAGCAACCCGGGCAAGTCCAGTTTGGACTGCATACTCGATCGCTTGTGTCAAATTCGCGGCACCCCCGATAAGCCAGCCAATCACACCAACAGAGAATGCTGGGTGTTCAAGCAGGCCGGCAAGTTGAATACCGAAAACAAGGAAAAGGGGCCGCATAGCGACGATGAGGAAGAGTCCAGGCCTCCGAACATAGGAGGACAAAAGAAATTTCCTCCCCAAATGAAAACGGTGAACATGATATACGCAACCCATATTCCCAAGAGGGAACGGAAGCGTGCACTACGGGAGGTCTATGCGATGGAGCCAGTCGCCCCAAAGTTCAACCCATGGTCTTCTTGTCCGATCACTTTCGATCGTAGGGACTACCCCACTAGTATCCGTCATGGCGGTTCTGCCATATTGGTCCTTGATCCCATCATTGACGGATTTCACCTCACCGGAGTCCTTATGGACGGCGGCAGCAGCCTGAACCTGCTTTATCAGGATACAGTGCGCAAAATGGGTATAGACCCCTCGAGGATCAAACACACTAAACCAGCTTTAAAGGTGTCATCCCAGGTGTAGAGGCCTGTTGCACGGGCTCAATCACACTGGAAGTGGTCTTTGGATCTCCGGACAACTTCCGAAGCGAGGAGTTAATCTTCGACATCGTCCCGTTCCGCAGTGGCTATCACGTACTGCTCGGACGAACCACATTTTCCAGATTCAATGTGGTACCACATTATGCATACCTCAAGCTCAAAATGCCAGGACCTCGTGGGGTTATAACAGTCAATGGAAACACAGAATGCTCGCTCCGCACGGAGGAGCACACTACGGCCCTCGCAGCAGAGGCACAAAGCAGCCTTTTAAGGCAAACCGCCAATTCGGCGATAAAGCCCCCGGACACCTTCAAGCGAGTCCGGAGTAACCTGCAACAGGATCGCCTCGCACGCTTGAGCTCGCCTAGCAATTCGGCCTCCGCCCTAGTCCCAGTCAAGCGACGAAATCTGTGTCGCGCGTACATAATTACGCACTAAAAATACCATGGGCATAGGCGGGGGCACGGCCAGGACACGTCCCACGATGCGGCTCAACCGCCCCAGGGGCTGCATACCTTTATCATTTTCTCTCTTTCAGGACCTTACTCTTTGGAAACCCTTCTCGGCAGTCTGATTTTGGACGCATTACGGGAAGGAAATACCAAGGAGGCAAGAAGCTAAGACGTACAAGGGAATCCCCAGGTGGTCTCTGATAACGATCGAAATACCTGTTTTAAATACCCATACGCAGCTTGCCCTTGGATAGGACATGTCAAATAGTCCTATTTTTTTCTTATTGCACTACTTGTATCAGTACGCTTCGACGTATTATTTAAATAACAATGCATAGCGTTAGTCTATTATTGCATTACCCTTTCTTTTTTTTCTTGTCTGTTTATTTACGACAAATTGCACCCGTACATTCTGGTACGACCAGTACGCCAGGGGCTTCACTATACCCCATAAATACGGCGTGAGAAGTCCGAACACTTTCGACAGTGTGGCACCCCGAACTTATAGCATTATATGCATCAGCTCCGAATCATGTCTTGGGTCAATAGTTGGGTTTGCCCGGCTCCCATGTTTTGGTACCTTATGTTCCGCAATATCGGCTAAGGTAGCACTGGGAGAACTACTGCGATTGTGTCCCGGTTCTTCCGGACGAGCACCTCAGTAGAGAAAGCCGAAAACTGACTGTCATGATAAGGCGAGAGATGGTCGCTGTTCGAGAGGTCTCAAGTCCTTGAAGACTTTTTCCGCTTTGGGCGAGGAGTCGGCCTTGCCCGACTTAGGCATATATAGTGCCCCAAATTCGGCCTTATGAATACCAGGGGCTTCACAAAAATTTAAAATTGTAGACTTCTATGGCTAATTGAGAGTGATAAAGCCTTATAGTCTGATTGACTGGTTCGTTGCGCTGAACACCTCCCTTGAAGGACCCAAAATTGGGATAAAGAGTGCTCAGATTTATCCCGAACACCTCAATACTAGTTACATGGGGGCAGAAGCCGACGACTGGCCAACTATCATATTTTATAAACGGCCGCACAGAAGGTAATATTTTAAATTCACAAGCGTTGCATAGCGCAAATTAACTCGTTTCACATTACATGATCACATGAGTACATTTATTCAAATATTACATCCGTAGCACATTGCTCTGCCACAAGACGAGCACCCTTCAGGACACTTACATAATACTTTTCGGGGTGGCGATGCTCCTTGCCCTCCGGCGGCCCCTCCTTCACCAGCTTTTGCCCAAGCTTCGCTTTGATGCACCTTCGCCTGGGCAAAAGCCCTGCGCGCACCCTCGATGCAGACAAACCGCTTTATGACTTCAAACCGTGGGCATGCATTCACAAGCCGCCTCACCAGACCGAAGTAGCTGTCAGGCAGGGGCTCGCCAGGCCACACCCGGACTATAAGACCCTTCATGGCCTGTTCGGCCGCCTTGTGGAGCTCGACCAGTTGCTTCAGCTGGTCGCTCAAGGGCATTGGATGTTCGGTCCCAGTATACTGAGACCAGAACAACTTCTCCATCGAGCTCCCCTCCTCAGCATGGTAGAACTCCGCGGCATCCGACACACTGCGGGGTAGATCTGCGAACGCTCCTAGAGAGCTCCGAACTCGGGTAAGTAAAAAGAAAGTTTCCTTCACATGCTTGCTTTGCATAATGAATGCCTTACCCGCCGCTATCTTCTTAACTGCCTCAATTTCCCGGAGGGCCTTTTTGGCTTCGGCCTTGGCATGTTGTGCGCTTTCGAGGGCCTTCGCAAGCTCAGACCCTTGCGTCTTAGAGTCACGCTCAAAGGACTCGTGTTTTTTGGCGAGAGCCTGGAGCTCTTGCTGCACCTCGCCTACTCGGGCTTCTTGTTTTTCTCGCTCGATGCGCTCCTTGGCCGCTTTCTCTTCGGCCTCGGATAGCGCCTTCTCCAGGGCCGCCACTTCGGTCGTCGCCCCTTGCAAAATTCATGATGATCCTATTATTCTAAAACCAATTTTTTTAATATGCGGACGGGGTATCACTTACCTTTGTTCTCTTCGAGCTGCCTCTTGGTAAGGCCGAGCTCTTCCTTGGACCTCTCAAGGTCCGCAGATCGATCTTGGCGACCTCCACAAGACGCGTGGTGGCGCCAAAGAAGGAAGCCTGCATATGCACATAGACATATTCTGATTAGACTCCTGCGGTTATTATTTGATCCTCTATTCGGCCTTTCTTCGTGAACGCCAAACAGAGCATCAGGGGCTCCTGTCTATGCGGTAACATTCTCTTGTAATCTGGTTACTTACCTCAAAGACTGTTAGGAGGCTGGCACAGGCTTTAGTCAGTCCGCTCTTGGCGGACTGAACCTTCTTGACCACCGCACTAATAATGGTGCGGTGCTCTTCGTCAATGGAAGCGCCGCGTAGCACTTGCAACAAGTTGTCCGATGCCTCTGGATGAACAGAGGCCATCGGCACAGACGGCTCGCCCCCTTAGCGACGGGTTGCCTGACAAAATCCAGAACCACTGGAGGTTCCGGCATCGTATTTGACTTGGGGCTAGACTTGCTGCCCCCGGCATTAGGGCCCAGAGGAGTCTTTCCCCTCGTGCGCCCAGCGCCTGGAATGTCGCCTTGAAGCGCCTCCGGAACTGTCTCCCCTTGGTTCAGTCCCCTTTGAGGCAACACCTCGGCGTCGTCCGTAGGGCGGGGGGAGGAGGCGGTCGGGAGTGAATCGCTGTTCATATCCGACGGGCCCAAAGAATCATCCACGAAGATACGTCGATGTGGGCTCGGAATGGGCTGCATGATCATGTTCGGCATGATAAGAAGCAACAAAACGAAGCATACCAGAATTATTATGGTATCCGGATACTCACGACTTCGCCAGGGGCTTGTCTGTGGGTAACCACTCCTCGTCGCTGAAAGCGGCCGTCGTGGAGCAGTCCGGGAGGTGGGTCCTTCCCTTCTTGGACCCCTCGGCCTCCCCCGATGGGGCGACCTTCCTTTTCCTGTCCCTCCAGGGAGAACTTTCCTCTTCCTCCTCCTCGTTTTCGTGGGAGGAGTGCGCCTCGGTGTTTTCGGACGATGAGTCCGATATAACCTGGCGCCGGAGACCCTTCCTGGTCCCCGTGGCCTTCTTCTTGGCCTTCTTCTCCGGCACCTCATAAGGCGCCGAACCAGCATCTCCATTAGGAGAGCATCTGCTGGATCTTGAGCAGGGGAGCGGATAATCGATCGCTTTCATTGCCGCTACCCGATCTGTCAAATGGCATGAGGGCTTAGATCCCGCAAGCGTGGTTATATGGGGAAAAGAACATCTTACGAGATGTAAAAGGCTTATCAGATTGGCGGGCGCTTTGCGCTGAGTCCGCGGTCCTCGGTAAGGGGAGGAGGTACCTCGGCGCCCTTGAACAGCACCTTCCAGCCGTCCTTGTGCATCGTGTTGAAGAGCTCTCGCAGCGTCTGGTGCTCGGCCAGGTCGAACTCCCACAAATTGAATGCCCGTCTTTGACACGGGAGGACCCAGCGGAAGAGCATGACCCGGACCATGTTGACGAGCTTGATTTTCTTGCTCATCACGTTTTTGATGCATGTCTGGAGTCCGGTCAGCTCTACCGAGGAACCCCAGGACAAGCCCTTCTCTTTCCAGGAGGTGAGCCGCATGGGGATTCCGGATCGAAATTCGGGGGCCGCCACCCAGTTGTTGTCGCGCGGCTTGGTGATGTAGAACCACCCCGATTGCCGCCCCTTTATGGTCTCCACATAGGAGCCTTCAAGCCAGGTGACGTTGGGCATTTTGGCCACCATGGCGCCTCCGCACTCTCCTTGCTGGCTGATCACCACCTTCAGTTTAACATTGAAGGTCTTCAGCCACATGCCAGAGTGGGGCTTGATGCGGAGGAAGGCCTCGCACACGACGATAAACGCCGAGATGTTGAGGATGAAATTGGGGGCCAGATCATGAAAGTCCAGCCCGTAGTATAACATGAGCCCTCGGACAAACGGGTGGAGGGGAAATCCCAGTCCTCGAACGAAGTGGGTAAGAAAAACCACCCTCTCATGGGGTTCTGGAGTAGGGATAATCTGCCTCGCATCTGGCAGCCGGTGTGCGATATCCGCCGCTAGATATCCGGCTCCCCGCAGCTTTGTGATGTCCTCCTCCGTAACCGAGGAGACCATCCACTTGCCTCCCGCTCCGGACATGCTTGGAGTGGTTTGAGGAGAAAAACGCGAACTTGGGTGCTAGAGCTCGAGTGCGCAAGAATGGATGAGCAAGGAGGAAGAAGGCGTGGGTGAAAAGGGTGAATCCTTGTCCCTTTATAAGGGCGGAAGAAGCTATGCGCCTCACCACCTACCTGGTAAACTCGCTTATTCCACAAGAGTCTTAATTGATGGCGCGGTTCGGTTACCCACACCCGTATTGATAAGAATCCCGTGATAAGGGGACACGATCTCTGCTTCGACAAGACGTGCCAAGAAAACCGCCTCACAATATGTGCAGTGGCTGGTTGAGAAAAATGGTTCAAATAATGACCGGGCGATAGTATGATGTCATGCTGCAGGATGTGTCAGCAGATTCGATTTGTGGATATATTATTATCTCTACGGTGGTATGTGGAATTTGTTTTGCAGAGCCGAACACTATCCTTGTGTTCAAAATCTTCTATGGAGTATTCGGAGGAGGAACCCGCCTTGCAATGCCGAAGACAATCTGCATACCGAACTCATCGAGGGTGTAGCGACCCGACCTCGAGCGGTCAAGCCTGCGTGTTCTTGTGCCATCCTCGATCAAGTATCTTTGGCACACAAGACATCAATGTATATATCAAAGTGCAATCACATGTATAAATAATGTAAAATGATATATACCTCATAATAATCAGCGGAAACAAATCAAACGGGTGTGGAGTCCCATCAACGCCATCGGCAGGTTGAGTGTAGACCGTAACCCTGTACCGTAACTCTTACTTGTCGAGGAAATATCTGCAACATGATACGTTGCAGCCGTGTAGGTCAGTACATTGAATGTACCGGCAAGATCACAATAAGAGAAAACAGATGATAAACTATACTATATGGTATGGCTTTGTGGCTCAGATCTGAGTTTTGTTTGCGTAAAAGCTAGTTTTATTTTACCTACATCAAAGGAATAAATGAAGTCTGTACTATGGAGTTTTTCTGTCATGACATGGTTCCGCCAACCGATGTCTCATAGCCCAAATCATCATAAGTTGCCCACAATTAAGTTATCAATCCGTGTTGAGAGTTCCGAGATAGATCCAAGTCCAGATGCTCAAATTGTCCGTAATCGGGACACGGCTAATCGATTAGGTTTAAACCCTCTGCAGAGGTTTGTACACTTTACCCGCAAGATTCGATCCTCTCTTTACGTTCTCGCACTTCAGAGTGTTTGAGAACAAGATGACCAAACATGGTCTTCCAAAGAGTTCCTCGACCACCGTCGGTACTCAACCCATCCTACCGTAGTTCTACATCTGCTAGTACCGCCCCAGCCAGAGTCACAACTAAGGTCAACCAAGCGAGCCCATAATGACTTGCGGTTGCAGGTAAGCTTCGGGCATGAAGTATTCTTCCGTCTCTTTGAGTCTGGGTGAAGTTTTCCGCAAGATGTCATGGCGCTTCTCCATGCATCCCGCCAACCACTAGTTTCTCCAGGTGCCCATCAACCGCCCTTCACCCAAAGAGTGTGTATTGAATTCTTGTCTTGAGTCTTGAAGTCTTGAGGCCTTGAAGATGCAGTCCTTGCAGATTTCCATCATGGAGTTGTCGCCATTGACGAGAATCCTCCATTCTCACACCACTCCCGAGTACTCATACCAAACCCCGCCTACTATAGCGTAGCATTAAATAAAATATCGTCCCGGCTTGGTAACAGGGGATGGGTTCCTACCTCATGCATACTACTCAACTACAAGGATTCAATAACACTACTGAGGGGTGGTTGCAAAGATGTCACTAAATGCAATAAAACATAGGCATGAAAGCATGGTCTAAAGTGAACTTGCCTTGTTGACGATCTTCGAAAACTAGGGATTCGTAGTAGCAATCTTCGCACTCCGGAAATTCTACCGAGGCAAACAATAACTATAATAAGCACATAGCATAACATCACTTAACACAATAACATAACAAAGTAACACACCAAAACCAACAAAGCAAAACCCAAAGGGAAAACTTAAAGAAAAAACAACTCAAAGTTTTCCTACTTCAAATAACAACAAAAATAGTTTTATATAACAAAAATTTCGTAACATCACCTAATCATGGTTTTATGTTAAATAAACAGAAAATATTTCATTAAGCAACTAGGAGCAAAAAGAATTAAATAAAAATCTATTATGAAACTCCCGAATAAGCAAAACAAGCTTTAATTCAAATCTGATCTAACTCAATTTTATAAATCCAAACATAGACAAATTATATATTTTTGAAACTACAAGAAAATTGTGATCTAACGCAAAAAGAATCAGCATCATTGGACTTCTAGATCAAAAGTTATAAGCTAAACAAGAACGGAACTAAATCTGTTACGGAAATAAATCTGAAAACGAAAACGGCGACGTGGCGAGATTTGATTGGTTGTCGGTGTGCGCGTTTTAGGGTATCTAGAGGACGGCCGCACATTTGAAGAAAACGGTTTGGCTATTAAGTGATCTATTTGGGGCCTTAGGATCAAGATCTAACGGTGGTATGCGGGAATAGACAAAAGAAAGAAAAAAACAACAACAAGGAGTTACCCAGACGTGAGGCAGAGATGGCAGGAAGGAGACGGCGATGTGGAGGGCTGCTCGGCGAGGGGCGAGGTCGCTGGCGAGGTGGGGTGGCGGAGGAGGGGTCGGCGCTTGGGAGGTTCCAGGAGAGCTCTGGTGAGCGTTCTAGGCAGGAAAAGGAGGACGGTGGCGAGAAGGCTACGGGCAGGGGGAGGCGTGGTGATGGGAAAAATGGAACGAGGAGAGGAGGGGGTTTTATAGGCGGTCTCGGGAGGCGCTGGGATGGAAAGACGAGGGAGATCGGGAAGGTGGAGTTTCTGTCTCCATGGATATGGAAAGCTTCAGAACGTGAGAGGAAACAGAGGAAGGAGATGATCTCTTGTTGGGCTAGAATAGGAAAGTGCTTAATGGGCCAGGTTTTTCCTAATAAAACGATTCCATTCCTATTTTTAAAATTAGGAAACTAAAACAATAGAAAGGGAAATCAAATCAATTCGAATAAAGAGTTTTATATACTAAAATTATCAGAAAAATAAAATGTAGATGATGAGCATTATTCCACGGCCAAAATAAAACTAAAAAAATATGTTTTTCAGAAAATCCCTAAAGGCTTTATTTCTTTTTGCAAATAATTTTAAATAAAACTTTGGTTTTTCTTGGCTCAAATATTTTCAAAATGCCCTGATTTTGGAGGGTCATTTTCCTCCGCTCTTTCTTGCTTGCAAGAATTTATTTTTCGGGTATTTCTCGGGAAGAAAAATAGAGAAGCAAGTGCAAATATTTGAAAGAATTAAATTGCAAAACTCCGCTCAAATTCTTTATAGTTGAAGAAGTCATGTCATCTTCTCTCATTGATTTTAATAGGATGAATTTGAATTTACGGAGAAGGGAAAGTCATTTTATTCCTCTCTTTCAAAAGTTTTTGAAAAGGTTCAAATTTCACTCAAGTTTAATTCACTCAAGCAAACAAACAAACAATTCAATTAATTATATTAACATTCCAAAATTTGGGATGTTACAAACCTACCACACTTAAAATGAATCTAGTCCTCGAGATTCAAGAGGCTAACAAGAAAAGGTTAGGGTTGGGGTCTTCTAGCAAATGTCTTGGTCGAAAGGTCGGGGTGCTACCACACTTAAAAACAAGGTCATGGTTCCAATAAACTCAGATATTTCCTCTGGAGGGCTGACAATGTATGTCTCTTCACATATCTTACAATAGCTCCTTCATTAAAGCTCTTCATCGTCGAAGCATAGAGTTTTCCTCAAAAGCTTGGGTCGGTTCGTCAAAGTTGAAGTTCGTCCGAGACTGGATCTTCTTAGCTGATGGGTCTGTGTCCATTCTAAACAACTATCGAAACACTCATGGTGGTCTACAATTTATGGTTTTCTCCTGCAGAAAACGGGTCAGGTTGAACCTCACCGTATAACCTACGCTTGGCAGCGGTTGCTGTAATGGGGTTCCATCGTCCTACCATTTTATGGTTTTATGGCTTATCGCGTCGACACTCTTCTAAGTTTTTCAAGGCTCTCGATTTTCCATCAACATATGATAGTTCATGATAGAAGTCTCCGGTATGGGGCCAATCCATCCTGCATTTGAATCATTACCACATATGTAAATATCGAATCACGTGTTTTAACACTTGGGCATACTCACAAGCATTGCAGAATTTCTCTTGTTCTCGAACTGAGTTCAGTATAAATCCATGGTTTCGCATGCCAAACAAAACATCTATCGTTACTTCACCACTCTCAGGTTTTTTGCGTAATCTCCTCACGTAAACGTATGCTGATTTGATCATCGCTTCTTCCAAGTGTATTCCTTTATCAAGGTTACAACTGTTCCTTCTCAAAATCCTGGGCCTGTGGGTTATGGCCCACTTCAACACTAGTGCAGCTTTAACTCATCCTTGGAGTAACTCCTTTAAATTCAGGAGTACTCTGTTTCTTCATACCATCATATCAAAAGCAAAATTCCAACTTATTTTGTCCAGCTTCCTTATATGGACCATCATGGATAACACATTTCTTTCTTCATTGATCCTGTGGTTTTACAGAGTACTATGACCAAAATAAATGCACAAGTTTATCCATAACATCTCATTATTCTCATATCAATCTTTCATTACATCCTTAATCATTTTTCGTGAATCCAAATTCCAAAAGGTTTATTACAAATGCTGCCACCCACATGGTTCGGTATGGTCAGACATTACTTCCAACTTTATTCATTTTTCCTCCTTGAGGATTCTTTAGTCCCACTGGAATTGTGCGACATGTGCCTTGAATTCTTCAATCTTCTGTTTCATTGTGGTGGCCTTGAGCTTCACTTCCATCATCTCAGTATGCACTTCGCTTAGGTATTCCTGAGTATAACGGAGTCTTGCTTCAAGTATTTCTCCGATCTGACGTATGGCTTCCATGGCTGCTTCACGAACAGCATCGAAGAAAGTTGCTTGTGGCACACGTGAAATGAAAAAGTACCGCCCCATCATTTTTGGGCAAACTCCTTTCAAATGGTGGAGGTGTACCTCCACATACCAAAGTTCCACTCCCTTATGCATGAAGGGGTAGCCTTTGTAGACCTGCATCTCCTTCAAGGTGAATATGCTTCATCATGTCCTTCAGATCTTCGGGTAATCATGATCACTTGTCAGGGTCATGATGGTTTCCGGACCTTTAAGGAAAGACTCGTAAAGTGTCGTCATCTGCAGTTTGTGAAACAGAAATGATGCTCAGAATTAAGGTACTTATCTCCTGGGGCACACATTCATATCATCCAAACAAAACTTCAAACTCAATTTCCAATTTCCTGTTTATGCATCACAACTCACCTTCTTCCATGTTCATCAAGAATATTAATTTCCAAGATAAAATATGACAACTCCTTAAAGATTTTCAGCATGTGACATTACAACTTTATTGAGTCATGAACTATTACAATCTCAGGGTAATCTATTACATAATTCAACTCATTGAGCTCATGAAAAGGAAATTGCTTTCTACTACTCTTATTATCCATATCAAAATTCCAACTACTCAACTCCAGCTTTCATCTTGTCGGGACATTTAATAGCATAATGTCCTGCCTCCTTGCAGCGAAAACAAATGACTTCCGACATGTCTCGGGCTTCTTTGTGATTATGCGGGCTCCTTGGATTCTTGGCTTTTTTCTCGGCATTTACTAGCGTAATGACCTAAATCCTTGCACTGTAACATGTGATATGACTCAAGTCCTTCTCTGCAAAAATTGTGTTGCTCTCGGGTTGCCTTCCTTTTCTCTTCTGGATTTCTCTGTAATGATCGAGTTTCTATCTCCGGGGTCAAACTTCACTTCGCTGTCGGAAATATCCTGGATACTCCTTTCTTTCCTTGGTGCAATCTTGTGAAAATGTCCTTCTTCTCCACATGAATAGCAGGCATTGAGTAAAATCTGTTGAGACCTTCTCCATCCAGGTCTTCAACACTTTCATCATTCTTGGTTCTTCTAGATCTTCCTTGAGGGCTTCTTTCATTCCATCTTCACGGTTCGAATAGTTTGTTGCACCGTGGAGTAAATGTGACCTTTGCACGGGTAGTGGGTGGTTCCTTCACACAGGAAGCAAGTCACACGCTAGTTGGGCATTCCTCACGGTGGGTGTTTCTCCTCACAATGAGGGCATCCATCTTTGTGTTCCTCCTGGTGTGTCCTATTTCTCTGCAAATCTTGCAGGCACAAGGTCTCGGGTTATCATAGTGCTTCCGGATGAGACGTGATCTCAACAGGTCTTCTTGAATTCCTCCCAAGTTCTTGCTCCATTAAATCCTGTATGGCTTGATGCATGTTCCACGAGGTTGCAGCACTTTCTCGTAAAAGTAATCAAGAGCGTATTGGACCTCATACTTCCTTGAAACCAAATTGCTCCCGAAGTGTTTTTCCATGTTCTGCATCCATAGCTCTGCCTCCGGCTGAGTCTTCGGTCCAGAGAATATCAGTCCAACTTCATTCATCATCTATGGGGTTCAAAAGTTTTGGGATGAGATGAGAGAGAGATGGGGAGGGATATACACACAATACAAACAATAGTTTTTTTTGAAGTAACAGGTTTTATTTTGGGCTGTCAGAAAACATCAAACAAATGACAGCTCACAAATCATCGCATCTAACGTAGATGTATAACAGGGGTTTGGTCTTCTAAAGGTCAAATAATTTTTCAGATTCTTTCAAGTCTTCGGAGTCTTCAATTGTTGCAGCTTCAACTCTTCTAATGCATGGTGAAATCCTCTTTACTCTGAAATGGCCATCAGTTGTCCGATATCTTTAATTCTTGGAGTGACTTCAGTTGATCTTCCGGGTGATCAAAGGATATGGTATATTCTAACTATTTGAGGTAAGAGTGTCTATTTGATAAAATCAGAAAAGATGAGAAGTAAGAGTCTTTTTGGAAATAAAGTTTTAGAAATTTCCTGTCCTAGGGCTTTCCGGTTTCTAGGGTCACGTCCTACAGTCAACATGTGCTCTGATACCATTTTCTGTAGCGACCCGACCTCGAGACGGTCAAGCCTACGTATTCTTGTGCCATCCTCGGATCGGTATCTTTGGCACACACAAGACATCAATGTATATATCAAAGTGCAATCACATGTATAAATAACGTAAAATGATATATACCTCATAATAATCAGCGGAAACAAATCAAACGGGTGTGGAGTCCCATCAACGCCATCGGCAGGTTGAGTGTAGACCGTAACCTGCATCGTAACTCTTACTCGTCGAGGAAATATCTGCAACATGATATGTTGCAGCCGTGTAGGTCAAGTACATTGAATGTACCGCAAGATCACAATAAGAGAAAACAGATGATAAACTATACTATATGCAGTATGGCTTGTGGCTCAGATCTGAGTTTTTTTGCGTAAAAGCTAGTTTTATTTTACCTACATCAAAGGAATAAATGAAGTCTGTACTATGGAGTTTTTCTGTCATGACATGGTTCCGCCAACCGATGTCTCATAGCCCAAATCATCATAAGTTGCCCACAATTAAGTTATCAATCCGTGTTGAGAGTTTGAGATAGATCCAAGTCCAGATGCTCAAATTGTCCGTAATCGGGACACAGCTAATCGATTAGGTTTAAACCCTCTGCAGAGGTTTGTACACTTTACCCGCAAGATTCGATCCTCTCTTTACGTTCTCGCACTTCGAGTGTTTGAGAACAAGATGACCAAACATGGTCTTCCAAAGAGTTCCTCGACCACTGTCCGGTACTCAACCCATCCTACCGTAGTTCTACATCTGCTAGTACCGCCCCAGCCAGAGTCACAACTAAGGTCAACCAAGCCGAGCCCATAATGACTTGCGGTTGCACGGGTAAGCTTCGGGCATGAAGTATTCTTCCGTCTCTTTGAGTCTGGGTGAAGTTTTCCGCAAGATGTCATGGCGCTTCTCCATGCATCCCGCCAACCACTGGTTTCTCCAGGTGCCCGTCAACAAATCCTTCACCCAAGAGTGTGTATTGAATTCTTGTCTTGAGTCTTGAAGTCTTGAGGCCTTGAAGATGCAGTCCTTGCAGATTTCCATCATGGAGTTGTCGTCATTCACGTAGAATCCTCCATTCTCACACCACTCCCGAGTACTCATACCAAACCCCGTCTACTATAGCATAGCATTAAATAAAATATCGTCCCGGGCTTGGTAACAGGGGGATGGGTTCCTACCTCATGCATACTACTCGACTACAAGGATTCAATAACACTACTGAGGGGTGGTTGCAAAGATGTCACTAAATGCAATAAAACATAGGCATGAAAGCATGGTCAAAGTGAACTTGCCTTGTTGACGATCTTCGAAAACTAGGGATTCGTAGTAGCAATCTTCGCACTCCGGAAATTCTACCGAGGCAAACAATAACTATAATAAGCACATAGCATAACATCACTTAACACAATAACATAACAAAGTAACACACCAAAACCAACAAAGCAAAACCCAAAGGGAAAACTTAAAGAAAAACAACTCAAAGTTTTCCTACTTCAAATAACAACAAAAATAGTTTTATATAACAAAAATTTCTTAACATCACCTAATCATGGTTTTATGTTAACTAAACATAAAATATTTCATTAAGCAACTAGGAGCAAAAAGAATTAAATAAAAATCTATTATGAAACTCCCGGAATAAGCAAAACAAGCTTTAATTCAAATCTGATCTAACTCAATTTTATAAATCCAAACATAGACAAATTATATATTTTGGAAACTACAAGAAAATTGTGATCTAACGCAAAAAGAATCAGCATCATTGGACTTCTATATCAAAAGTTATAAGCTAAACAAGAACGGAACTAAATCTGTTACGGAAATAAATCTGAAAACGAAAACGGCGACGTGGCGAGATTTGATTGGTTGTCGGGTGCGCGTTTTAGGCTATCTAGAGGACGGCCGCACATTTGAAGAAAACGGTTTGGCTATTAAGTGATCTATTTGGGGCCTTAGGATCAAGATCTAACGGTGGTGCGGGAATAGACAATAGAAAGAGAAGAAAAACAACAAGGGAGTTACTCTGACGTGAGGCAGAGATGGCAGGAAGGAGACGACGATGTGGAGGGCTGCTCGCTGGGGCGAGGTCGCCCGGAGGGTGGGGGTGGCGGAGGAGGGGTCGGCGCTGGGGAGGTTCCAGAGAGCTCTGGTGAGCGTTCTAGGCAGGAAAAGGAGGACGGTGGCGAGAAGGCTACAGGCGGGGAGGCGTGGTGATGGGAAAAATGGAACGAGGAGAGGAGGGGTTTTATAGGCGGTCTCGGAGGCGCTGGGATGGAAAGACGAGGGAGATCGGGAAGGTGGAGTTTCTGTCTCCATGGATATGGAAAGCTTCAGTAACGTGAGAGGAAACAGAGGAAGGAGATGATCTCTTGTTGGGCTAGAATAGGAAAGTGCTTAATGGGCCAGGTTTTTCCTAATAAAACGATTCCATTCCTATTTTTAAAATTAGGAAACTAAAACAATAGAAAGGAAATCAAATCAATTCGAATAAAGAGTTTTATATACTAAAATTATCAGAAAAATAAAATGTAGATGATGAGCATTATTCCACGGCCAAAATAAAAACTTAAAAAAATATGTTTTTCAGAAAATCCCTAAAGGCTTTATTTCTTTTTGCAAATAATTTTAAATAAAACTTTGGTTTTCTTGGCTCAAATATTTTCAAAAATGCCCCTGATTTTGGAGGGTCATTTTCCTCCGCTCTTTCTTGCTTGCAAGAATTTATTTTTCGGGGTATTTCTCGGGGAAGAAAAATAGAGAAGCAAGTGCAAATATTTGAAAGAATTAAATTGCAAAACTCCGTTCAAATTCTTTATAGTTGAAGAAGTCATGTCATCTTCTCTCATTGATTTTAATAGGATGAATTTGAATTTACGGAGAAGGGAAAGTCATTTTATTCCTCTCTTTCAAAAGTTTTGAAAAGGTTCAAATTTCACTCAAGTTTAATTCACTCAAGCAAACAAACAAACAATTCAATTAATTATATTAACATTCCAAAATTTGGGATGTTACAGAGGGGCTATTGAGGGAGTCCTGGATTAGGGGGTCCTCGGACAGCCGGACTATATCCTTTGGCCGGACTGTTGGACTATGAAGATACAAGATTGAAGACTTCGACCCGTGTCCGGATGGGACTCTCCTTGGCGTGGAAGGCAAGCTTGGCAATACGGATATGTAGATCTCCTCCCTTGTAACCAACTCTGTGTAACCCTAGCCCCCTCCGGTGTCTATATAAACTGGAGGGTTTAGTCCGTAGGACAACAACAATCATACCATAGGCCAGCTTTTAGGGTTTAGCCTCTACAATCTCGTGGTAGATCAACTCTTGTAATACTCATATCATCAAGATCAATCAAGCAGGAAGTAGGGTATTACCTCCATCAAGAGGGCCCGAACCTGGGTAAACATCGTGTTCCCCGCCTCCTGTTACCATCCACCTTAGACGCACAGTTCGGGACCCCCTACCCGAGATTCGCCGGTTTTGACACCGACAACGTCCTCAACATATGGATCATTAATGTGTGGTGGAAAATCTTCTTCTTCATCTTGCATTTGTTGAGGTTCATTGTCAATGATTGTATTTTCTTGTTCTTGCCCTTGAGGATGATCTTGTTCTTGATGATTATCATGAAGAGGAACTTGATCATCATCTTGTACTTGAACTACGGACATTGGTTGAGTAATAGGAGCTTGTAGTGGTATGGGTGTTGAAGTAGTTTGATGATGTGTGAAGCTTCCATATTCTTCATCATCATCATGAGGTTCTTGTTCCATTGGAGGAAGTGCACCAACACCCATGGTCAAGATATCTTGAGAAGAGTCTTCTTCACCTACATCACTTAGATCAACTTGCTCTCCATGGGAGCCATTAAATTCATCAAACACCACGTCACAAGTTTCTACAACACATCCATTGGATTTGTTGTAGACTCTATAGGCGTGAGAGTTTGATCCATAGCCAACAAATATGCCCTCAATGGTTTTGGATTGAAATTTTCCTAACCGTTCTCTTTTGTTGAGGATGAAACATTTGCACCCAAATACATGAAAGTACTTGACATTTGGCTTGTTCCTGGTTAGGAGCTCATATGGAGTCTTTTCCAATATAGTGCGGAGGAAGAGCCGGTTTGATGCATGGCATGCAGTGTTGACGGCCTCAAACCAAAAACTATGTGGCGACTTGTATTCATCCAACATGGACCTTGGCATCTCCACAAGTGTGCGGTTCTTCCTTTCTGCTACACCATTTTGTTGGGGAGTGTATGAAGCTGAATATTGATGATCAATCCCTTCATCACTAAGAAACTCTTCGAAGCTATAGTTCTTGAACTCAGATCCATTATCACTTCTTATTGCCAAAATTTCTTTGTCAAACTTGCGTTGTGCTTGCTTGGCAAAATAAATAAAGGTGATCTTTGTCTCGTCCTTGGATTTGAGGAAGAAGACCCATGTATATCTTGAGTAATCATCCACAATGACAAGCCCATACTTTTTCCCACCAAGACTATCCCATGAAGGAGGCCCAAAGAGATCCACATGAAGGAGCTCCAAAGGCCTTGAAGTAGACACAATATTATTGGGTAGGTGCTTTGATTGATGTTGCTTCCCGGCTATGCATGCACTACACACACGATCTTTCTCAAAAGAGACATTGGTTAATCCAAGGATGTGATTACCCTTTAAGAGATATTGAAGATTTCTCATGCCGACATGGGCTAGCCGGCGATGCCATAGCCACCCCTTGTCGGCCTTGGCCATTAGACAAGTTGCATGGAATGTGCTCTCTTTCGAGAAATCAGCCGTGTAAAGGTTGCCATCCAACTCTCCAACAAAGGCCACATTGAGAGTATCTCTCTTAAAGACTTTCACATCCGTTAGTCCAAAAAGTGTATCATAACCAACAGAAGCCAATTGGCGAACAGAAAGCAAATGGTATTTGAGGGATTGGACAAGCATGAAATTTGCAAGAGACATGTCATTTGTGATAGCCACCTTGCCCAAACCGAGTACCTGTCCTTTTGATCCTCCACCAAACATAATGCTCATAAATGGTTGAATAGCTTCCATGAAATCGCAGAGCAATTTTCTATCTCCGGTCATATGATTGGTACATCCACTATCAATCACCCATTTTACTCCACTGGAGAAAGAAACCTACACACAATTATGGCTTGGTTAGAGGCACCCATTTTGCAATGGGACCTCTCAGGTTAGTCACAAGGGTCTTAGGGACCCAAATAGCATAAAACCGAATTGCATTTCGAGGACCAACAAACTTTGCATAAACTTCTCCATCCTTAGTCTTACGAAGTACATAGGATGGAGGCATGAACTCTTTTGGCTTGTTGAGAGTGGGTATGCCCCTTGTGGCCTTCCCACTAACAACCTTACCTTTCTCCTTGTGCCCTTCTCGTACAAAAGTTTCTTTCAGAGGGGTGGTGCACTTTTGAGAAGACGTCTTCTTCTTGCTTGCGCTTGGGTCAAACCCGAGCCCCTCTTTGCAAACACCTCATTGTGTTGCCTCAATACCTCATCAAGGTTCTTTTGACCTTGAGCACATGTCATGAGACCTTTCTCGATTTGAGCCTTGGGAAAGTGATTCTCCTCAAGAATAGATGCTAGATCACTACTAGAGTTAGTAGTACATGCATCAACATTGATAATAGGAGAAGAGTAAGCCTTGGCTAGAGTTTCAAGATAAGTAAGCTTGAGCGTCTCAAAACTCTTTTTAAGAAGGTTGAGCTCTTCTTCCTTAGTCTTGAGGGACACAGGTAGGAGCTCACAATCCTTAGAGAGAGAAGCATTTGACTTCTCAAGCTTACTTTTATCATTCATCAACTCTTCGCAAGAGTCAATAGCCTTTTTCAAGGAGGCAAGATCTTTAGTATGAACATCAATGTTTGCACCAATTTTCAAGCATAGTTCACCATTTCGTGATTCCTCATATTGGACTTTCCGCTCAAGGATTTCATATTTTTCATTTTCCTCGGTAACGAGGGTTTCGAGTTCCTTAATGGTGATGGTGTGCTTACTCACCATCTCCATAAGCATACGAAACATAGTGAGCTTCTTTCCTTTGAGTGAGCACATGAACTTATTTAGTTTAGCAAGCATAGGATCATCTATATCATCATCCTCATAACTATCCTCAGCATCAAGATACTCATCACTAGGAGTAGGAGGAGTGAAAATAGGAGGGTTTGATCGTGGGGTTACCTTGACCTTGTCAGGAGAGTGTAGGTCCTCTCCATCTTCTACCACGACCTTTGCCATGAGGCACTTGTGAGTGTTTCCCTTGTAGTCCTTCATGTAGTTGTAGGTGACAACATCACCAGTCTTGTTGACTAGCCTCAATGTGTTTTGAGAATCTTGAGCAACTCCGGCAACACCACTAACATCATCCGGATCGGATTCTTCTTGAACATCCATTGCTTTCCCATCTCTATTCTTGAGCTTGGAGTTCAAAGGATTTGGGAAATTCTTCTTGGGAAAGGTCTTGGGAAACCTTGGTTTATCCTCTCTGTTCTCATAAGGGAACTCGTTGGAGAAGTGTTGGTTTCTTCACAGTTGTAGCATTTTCTTACTTTCGTCTTTTGAAATCTTCCCTTGAATTTTCCCACGCTAAACTTCTTGACAAAGAGAGCCATGTCTTCATATGAAGGGCCCTCATCGGATTCAACCTCATCACCATCTTCATCATCATCATCATCATCTTCTTCTTCTTCACTTTGCTCATCTTCACATACATGCTTGGCCTTAAATGCAAGATTGATCTTTGATGTTGGAGTACCATGCATGGCAAGATGTTTTGTAGCATTTTCCTTCGACTCTTCAAATAGTTGGAAAGTGGATATGATGTCATCTGTAGTCATTTCCTTGAAGGCATGGTGTTGTCTTATGTTCCACACGATTTGATGGTGATATGGGGCAAGAGCATGAAGCAACTTGTCCACAAGGAATCGCTTAGTCATGTTGAATCCATCTTGTGTCTTGTCACGCTCACATGACTCAATGTCAGCGATGAGAGTGATGAGACGCTTAAGGAGTTGATTGGGAGTTTCACCTTTCTCCATACAAAAGTTTTGCAATTGCCCCTTGGCAATTTCATATTGAGCACCCCGGAGGGTGGAGGTACCGGTGTTGGATCTTATAATACTTTCCCATAGTTCCTTGGCACTTGTGATGTGTATGAAAGGTCTCCTTTGCTTTTCAACCATACCTCTCCTTATACACATGGTTGCAGTGTCATTGAGATTCTTGTCATAAATTTCTCTTGGTGTAGGATTATTTGGATCAACCACATGGTAACCATATTCCAAGATCTCCAGCATCTCATCGTTTCCATATCGAAGATGATCCTGCATAGCAACTCTCCACAAGGCAAAATCGGAAGTGGCATCAAGTAAAGGAGGTTTGCCTTGAGGTTTATATTTTAGTTTCTCAACTTGGGGTCTTGCATAAAGCCAAGGAACACTGGAGTGATCATTGCTAGGAGGTTGTTGACCGGAGTAGGCATAGTTGGCCTCGAAGCCGCAACACCCGAAAGTGGTGCAAGCACCGTGGACAACGTGGCTATTCTCATTTGGACCAAGGCTTCAAGAGAAGCATCATGATCCTCTTTTTGCTTAGCAAGGGCCCGTTCCAGATCCTCAGAAGTAAAGGAATTGACTTCAGAAGAAGCCCCGCCTTTATCCTTCAGATCTGCAACAAGGGGAGTCCCATCGGGGTTCATCTCGCTCTAGGGCAGTTAAGCCACAAGAATAGAGCACGAGGCTCTGATACCAATTGAAAGGATCGAGATGGACCTAGAGGGGGGGTGTGAATAGGTACAATTACAAATTTTACTTATGACTTAGCAATTTTAGGCAATAATGCGGAATATGAAGGTGGGCCTAACAATTGCAAGTGTAGTACTAAGTGCTAAGCAAGTAACACAAGTATGTAAGTAAGAAAGCACAATATGATATAAGTAAGTGCTAAGAGACAAGTAACCACATGTGGAGAGTTAGGGTTAGGAATAACCGCAACTCTGGGAGACGAGGATGTATGCTGATGTTCACTTCCTTGGAGGGAAGCTACGTCACCATTAGAGAGGTGGATGTTACCACGAAGGCACACCAATGCCACGAAGGCTCACCCTATTCTCCCTTTGAGACAACACCACGGAGGCGTTACTCAAACACTAGTGGTAGACCTTGGGGTGGTCTCCAAACCCTCACAAACTCTTCCGGGGGTAATCACAAAAGTCGATTCCTCTCCGAAAGACTCCTACCGCCTGGGAGTCTCCAACCTCCAAGAGTAACAAGATCCAAGGGGAAAAGCTCAAGACTTGCTCAACTCACGATTTGCTTCAGTCACAAGAAGGAGATGGAGAAGATCTTTCTTTTGTTTGGAACAACTCTTCGAAACTCACAAGAATCAAACCGGGATCTAGGATTTAGTGTGTGAGCAAGGGAGAAGGAGCACTGGTGTTCTTGAGGTGTGTTTAAATGAAGTGTCCAGCCTTATCTCGAAGAGGTAAGGGACTATTTATACCACAAACAAATTAGAGCCGTTTAGACAGAGATTGCCCTGCCCGGATGATCCGGAAGACCATTCGGATGATCTGGCTGAAGGCCCAGATGATCTGGTTGAACGCCTGGATGCAAGTGGAAGTAGCAGAGCTGCGAGGAGCCCGGATAATCCGGATGACGGGCCGGATGATCCGGCTACACCCACCAAGGTTTTGTAAATATAGGGAAAAGATTACCCGGATGATCCGGGACAGGATCCGGACGATCCGGGCAAAGCCTGGATGATCCGGAGCATTGTGCGGATGATCCGGCTTCAACCATCAGTGTTCTTTGATGGAGGGCGCACATTACCCGGATGATCTGGAGCAAGGTCCGGACGATCCGGGCTTAGCCCGGATGATCTGGCAAGGAGTTTGTGTAGAGAAAGAGGAGTAGTAGGTTTTGGCTAAGGGGTTTTGCTAGGGATTTTGGTCCTTTGTGAAAAGGTTCTTGTGAGACAAAATATGAGCAAGCCTTGAACCTATACCTCGGATCCCCTCTTAATAGTGCGGGATTCCTGTTACTCAAGAAATATAAAAGAGCACGATGCTTCATCTTTGTTTGCTCCTTTCCTCATTGATAATTTTCTTGAGTAATATCTCATATGATGTGATCATGATGCACATTAGAAAAACCAGAGAACTAACGACCTGTGTGTATACTTAGCAAACACGGTTAGTCCCCTGTATGTAAATTTGTCATCAATATCAAAAATATTCTTTAAGAGCAAGATTGCACTTCCAATTTCCTACGATCACGCAAGATCAATCTAGGAGATGCATAACAACGAGAGGGGAGAGTGTGTCCACGTACCCTCATAGACTGAAAGCGTAAGCGTTAGGTTAACACGATTCATGTAGTCAAACGTCTTCACAATCCAACCGATCTAGTACCGAACATACGACACCTCCGAGTTCAGCACATGTTCAGCTCGATGACGTCCCTCGACCTCTTGATCCGGCAGAGGGTCGAGGGAGAGTTCCGTCAGCACGACGGCGTGGTGAAGGTGATGGTGATGTGATCCGTGTAGGGCTTCGCCTAAGCACTAGGGCGCTATGACCGGAGGAGTAAACTGTGGAGGGGGGCACCGCACACGGCTACGAGAACAATTGATGTACTTTGGGGTGCCCCTGCCCCCGTATATAAAGGAGGGGAGGAGGAGGCGGCTGGCTAGGAGGGGCGGGCCATGGGGGGAGTCCTACTAGGACTCCACTCCTAGTAGGATTCGCCCCCCCTTTCTCCTTCCTTACCGAAGGGGAAAAGGAAGGAGAGGGAGAGGGAGAGGGAAACAAGGGTCGCGCCCCTCCTCCTTGTCCTATTCGGACTCCATTGGAGGGGGGCGCGCGCTGAAGGAAATATGCCCTAGAGGCAATAATAAAGTTATTATTTATATTTCCTTATATCATGATAAATGTTTATTATTCATGCTAGAATTGTATCAATCGGAAACTTGATACATGTGTGAATACATAGACAGAACAAAGTGTCCCTCGTATGCCTCTACTTGACTAGCTCCTTAACCAATGATGGTTAAGTTTCCTGACCATAGACATGTGTTGTCATTTGATGAACGGGATCACATCATTAGGAGAATGATGTGATGGAAAAGACCCATCCGTTAGCTTAGCATAATGATTGTTTAGTTTTATTGCTATTGCTTTCTTCATGACTTATACATGTTCCTCTGACTATGAGATTATGCAACTCCCGAATACCGAAGGAACACCTTGTGTGCTATCAAACATCACAGCATAACTGGGTGATTATAAAGATGCTCTACAGGTGTCTCCGATGGTGTTTGTTGAGTTGGCATAGATCAAGATTAGGATTTCTCACTCTGATTGTCGGAGATGTATCTTTGGGCCCTCTCAGTAATGCACATCACTATAAAGCCTTGCAAGCAATGTGACTAAAGAGTAAAGAGACTTGCCAGTAACGATATTGAACTAGGTATTGAGATACCGACGATCGAATCTCGGGCAAGTAACATACCGATGACAAAGGTAACAACGTATGTTGTTATGCGGTTTGACCGATAAAGATCTTCGTAGAATATGTGCGAGCCAATATGAGCATCCAGGTTTCGCTATTGGTTATTGACCGGAGATGAGTCTTGGTCATGTCTACATAGTTCTCGAACCCGTAGGGTCCGCACGCTTAACTTTCGATGACGATTTGTATTATGAGGTATGTGATTTGATGTACCTAAGGTTGTTCGGAGTCCCGGATGAGATCACGGATATGACGAGGAGTCTCGAAATGGTCGAGACGTAAAGATCGATATATTGGAAGGCTATATTCGGACATCAGAAAGGTTTCGAGTAATTCGGGTATTTTTCGGTGTACCGGAGAGTTACGGGAATTCGCCGGGGGAAGTAGTGGGCCTTAATGGGCCATACGGGAAAGGAGAGAAGGGCCTCAAGGGGTGGCCGGGCGCCCCCCATGGGCTAGTCCGAATTGGACTAGGAGGGGGCGGCGCCCCCTCCTTCCCTTCCTTCTCCTAGTTGGACTAGGAAAGGGGGGGGGGGGGAAACCTAGTCCTAGTAGGAGTAGGAATCCCCCCTTGGGGCGCGCCATAGGAGGCCGGCCCTCCCCCTGCTCCACTCCTTTATATATGGGGGAGGGGGCACCCCATAGACAAACAAGTTGATCTTTTAGCCGTGTGCGGTGCCCCCCTCCACAGTTACACACCTCGGTCATATCGTCGTAGTGCTTAGGCGAAGCCTTGCACAGTAACTTCATCATCACTGTCACCACGTCGTCATGCTGACGGAACTCTCCCTCGTCCTCAATTGGATCAAGAGCTCGAGGGACGTCATCGAGCTGAATGTGTGCTGAACGCGGAGGTGCCGTACGGTCGGTGCTTGGATCGTTGGATCGCGAAGACGTTCGACTACATCAACCGCGTTATTAAACGCTTCCGCTTTCGGTCTACGATGGTACGTGGACACACTCTCCCCTCTCATTGCTATGCATAACCTAGATAGATCTTGTGTGATCGTAGGAATTTTTTTTGAAATTACTGTGTTCCCCAACAGTGGTATCAGAACCAGGTCTATGCGTAGATGTTATATGCACGAGTAGAACACAAAGAGTTGTGGGCGATAATAGTCATACTGCTTACCAACATGTCATAATTTTATTCGGCGGTATTGTTGGATGAAGCGGCCCAGACCGACATTACATGACCGCGTTCATGAGACTGGTTCTACCGCCGTGCTTTGCACACAGGTGGCTAGTGGGTGTCTGTTTCTCCAACTTTAGTTGAATCGAGTGTGACTACGCCCGATCCTTGTTGAAGGTTAAAACAGAAAACTTGATGAAAAATCATTGTGGTTTTGATGAGTAGGTAAGAACGGTTCGTGCTAAAGCCCGTAGCAGCCACGTAAAACTTGCAACAACAAAGTAGATGACGTCTAACTTGTTTTTGCAGGGCTTGCTGTGATATGATATGGTCAAGACGTGATGATATATAAATTTTTGTATGAGATAATCATGTTTTATAACAGTTATCGGCAACTGGCAGGACCCATATGGTTGTCGCTTTATTGTATGAAATGCAATGGGCATGTAATTGCTTTACTTTATCACTAAGCGGTAGCGATAGTCGTAGTAGCAATAGTTGGTGAGACGACAACGATGCTTCGATGGAGGTCAAGGTGGCAAGCCGGTGACAATGGTGATCATGACGGTGCTTTGGAGATGGAGATCAAAGGCACAAGATGATGATGGCCATATCATATCACTTATATTGATTGCATGTGATGTTTATCCTTTATGCATCTTATTTTGCTTTGTACGGCGGTAGCATTATAAGATGATCTCCCACTAAATTTCAAGGTATAAGTGTTCTCCCTGAGTATGCACCGTTGCGACAGTCCGTCGTGCCGAGACACCACGTGATGATCGGGTGTGATAAGCTCTACACTCACATACAACGGGTGCAAGCCAGTTTTGCACACGCAAAATACTCGGGTTAAACTTGACGAGCCTAGCATATGCAGATATGGCCTCGGAACACTGAGACGGAAAGGTCGAGCGTGAATCATATAGTAGATATGATCAACATAGTGATGTTCACCATTGAAAGCTACTCCATCTCACATGATGATCGTACATGGTTTAGTTGATATGGATCACGTGATCATTTAGATGACTCGAGGGATGTCTATCTAAGTGGGAGTTCTTAAGTAATATGATTAATTGAACATTAGCTTGTCATGAACTTAGTCCTGACAGTATTTGCATATCTATGTTGTAGATCAATAGCTTGCGATGTAGCTTCCAGTTTATGTTTGATATGTTCCTAGAGAAAATAAGTTGAAAGATGATAGTAGCAATGATGTGGACTTGGTCCGTGATCTGAGGATTATCCTCATTGCTACACAGAAGAATTGTGTCCTTGATGCACCGCTAGGTGACGGACCTATTGCAGGAGCAGATACAGATGTTATGAACATTGGGCAAGCTCGGTATGATAACTACTTGATAGTTTAGTGCTTCATGCTTTACGGCTTAGAACCGGGACTTCAAAAATGTTTTGAGCGCCACGGAGCATATAAGATGTTCCAAGAGCTGAAATTGGTATTTCAGACGCATGCCTGAGTCGCAAGGTATGAGACCTCTGACAAGTACTTTGCCTACAAGATGGAGGAGAATAGCTCAACCAGTGAGCATGTGCTCAGATTGTCTGAGTACTACAATCGCTTGAATCAAGTGGGAGTTAATCTTCCAGATAAAATAGTGATTGACAGAGTTCTCTAGTCACTATCACCAAGTTACTGGAACTTCGTGATGAACTATAATATGCAAGGGATGATGAAAATGATTCCTGAGCTCTTCGTGATGCTGAAATCGACGAAGGTAGAAATCAAGAAAAGCATCAAATGTTGATGGTTGACAAGACCACTAGTTTCAAGTAAAAGGGCAAGGTAAAGAAAGGGAACTTCAAAGGAGAATAGCAAGCAAGTTGTTGCTCCCATGAACAAGCCCAAAGCTAGACCCAAGCCTAGAACTGAGTGCTTCTACTGCAAAGGAAATGGTCACTAGAAGTGGAACTGCCCTAGATACTTGGCGGATAAGAAGGATGGCAAAGTAAACAAAAGTATATTTGATATACATGTTATTGATGTGTACTTTACTAGTGTTTATAGCAACCCCTCAGCATTTGATACTGGTTTAGTTGCTAATAGTAGTAACTAAAAACAAGAGTTGCAGAATGAACACAGACTAGTTATGGGCGAAGTGACAATGTGTGTTGGAAATGATTCCAAGGTTGATAAGATCACCATCGCACACTCCCTCTACCTTCGAGATTAGTTTTGGACCAAAATAAATGTTATTTGGTGTTTGCGTTGAGCATGGATATGATTGGATCATGTTTATTGCAATACGTTTATTCATTTAAATCAAAGAATAATGATGTAGGCCCAATACTTCCCCCGGGGTGTTCTGGTAACCCCTCGGTACTCCGTAAATATCCGAACCACTCGAAACCATTTCGATGTTCGAATACTACCTTCCAATATACGAATCTTTACCTCTCGACCATTTCGAGACTCCTCGTCATGTCCTTGATCTCATCCGGGACTCCGAACAAACTTCGGTCACCAAAAACACATAAATCATAATACAAATCGTCATCGAATGTTAAGCGTGCAGACCCTACGGGTTCGAGAACTATGTAGACATGATCGAGACACATCTCCGGTCAATAACCAGTAGCAGAACCGGGATGCTCATGTTGGTTCCTACATATTCTACGAAGATCTTTATCGGTCAAACCGTAATAACAATGTACGTTATTCCCTTTGTCATCAGTATGTTACTTGCCCGAGATCCGATCGTCGGTATCATCATACCTAGTTCAATCTCATTACCGGCAAGTCTCTTTACTCATTCCGTAGTGCATCGTCCCGCAAGTAACTCATTGGTCTCATTGCTTGCAAGGCTTATAGTGATGTGCATTACCGAGAGGGCCCAAAGATACCTCTCCGATACTCAGAGTGACAAATCCTAATCTTGATCTATGCCAACCCAACAAACCCCTTCGGAGACACCTGTAGAGCATCTTTATAATCACCCAGTTATGCTGTGACGTTTGATAGCACACAAGGTGTTCCTCCGGTATTCAGGAGTTGCATAATCTCATAGTCAGAGGAATATGTATAAGTCATGAAGAAAGCAATAGCAATAAAACTTAACGATCATTATGCTAACCTAACGGATGAGTCTTGTCATTCACATCATTCTGTAATGATGTGGTCCAGTTCATCAAATGACAACATATGTCTATGGTTAGGAAACTTAACCATCTTTGATTAACGAGCTAGTCAAGTAGAGGCAATCTAGGGATACTCTGTTTTGTCTATGTATTTACACATGTACTAAGTTTCCAGTTAATACAATTCTAGCATGAATAATAAACATTTATCATGATATAAGGAAATATAAATAACAACTTTATTATTGCCTCTAGGGAAAAATTTCTTCAGTCTGCCACTTGCACTAGAGTCAATAATCTCGATTACATAGTAATTATTCTAACACCCATGGAGTCTTGGTGCTGATCATGTTTTGCTCGTGGAAGAGGCTTAGTAAATGGTCTGCCACATTAAGATATGTATCTATCTTGCAAATCTCTATGTCTACTTCCTTGACTTGATCGCGGATGGAGTTGAAGCGTCTCTTGATGTGTTTGGTTCTATTTGTGAAATCTGGATTCCTTCGCTAAGGCAATTGCTCCAGTATTGTCACAAAAGATTTTCATTGGACCCGATGCAGTAGGCATTACACCTAGATTGGATATGAACTCCTTCATCCAGACTCCTTCATTTGCTGCTTCCGAAGCAGCCATGTACTCCGCTTCACACGTAGATCCCGCCACGACACTCTGCTTGGAACTGTATCAACTTACAACTCCACCATTCAATATAAATACGTATCCGGTTTGCGACTTTGAGTCATCCGGATCAGTGTCAAAGCTTGCATCGACGTAACCATTTACGACAAGCTCTTTGTCACCTCCATAAACGAGAAACATATCTTTAGTCCTTTTCAGGTATTTCAGGACGTTCTTGACCGCTGTCGAGTGATCCACTCCTGGATTACTTTGGTACCTACCTGCTAAACTTATAGCAAGGCACACATCAGGTCTGGTACACAACATTGCATACATGATAGAACCTATGGCTGAGGCATAGGGAATGGCTTTCATTTTCTCTCTATCTTCTGCAGTGGTCGGGCATTGAGTCTGACTCAACTTCACACCTTGTAACACAGGCAAGAACCCTTTCTTTGATTGATCCATTTTGAACTTCTTCAAAATTTTATCAAGGTATGTGCTTTGTGAAAGTCCAATTAAGCGTCTTGATCTATCTCTATAGATCTTGATGCTCAATATATAAGCAGCTTTACTGAGGCCTTTCATTGAAAAATTCTTATTCAAGTATCCTTTTATGCTATCCAGAAATTCTGTGTTATTTCCAATCAGTAATATGTCATCCACATATAATATTAGAAATGCTACAGAGCTCCCACTCACTTTCTTGTAAATACATGCTTCTCCAAAAGTCTGTATAAAACCATATGCTTTGACCACACTATCAAAGCGTATATTCCAACTCCGAGATGCTTGCACCTCCTTAAATGGACCGCTGGAGCTTGCACACTTTGTTAGCACCTTTCAGATCGACAAAACATTCTGGTTGCATCATATACAACTCTTCTTTAAGAAATCCAACAAGGAATGCAGTTTTGACATCCATTTTCCAAATTTCATAATCATAAAATGCGGCAATTGCTAACATGATTCTGACAGACTTAAGCATCGATATGGGTGAGAAGGTCTCATCGTAGTCAACTCCTTGAACTTGTCAAAAACATTTTGCAACAAGTCGAGCTTTGTAGACAGTAACATTACCGTCAGCGTCAGTCTTCTTCTTGAAGATCCATTTATTCTCTATGGCTTGCCGATCATCGGGCAAGTCAACCAAAGTCCATACTTTTTACTCATACATGGATCCCATCTCAGATTTCATGGCCTCAAGCCATTTCACGGAATCTGGGCTCATCATCGCTTCCTCATAATCCGTAGGTTCGTCATGGTCTAGTAACATGACTTCCAGAATAGGATTACCGTACCACTCTAGCTCGTAACGTACTCTGGTTGACCTACGAGGTTCGGTAGTAACTTGATCTAAAGTTTCATGATCATCATCATTAGCTTCCTCACTAATTGGTGTCGGAATCACTAGAACTGATTTCTATGACGAACGACTTTCCAATTCGGGAGAAGGTACAATTACCTCAATAAGTTTTACTTTCCTCCCACTCACTTCTTTCGAGAGAAACTCCTTCTCTAGAAAGGATCCATTCTTTAGAAACGAATATCTTGCCTTCAGATCTGGGATAGAAGGTGTACCCAACAGTTTCCCTTGGGTATCCTATGCAGACACATTTCTCCGATTTGGGTTCAAGCATATCATGTTGAAGCTTTTTCACATAAGCATCGCAACCCCAAACTTTAAGAAACGACAACTTAGGTTTCTTGCCAAACCACGGTTCATATGGTGTCGTCTCAACAGATTTAGATGGTTCCCTATTTAACGTGAATGCAGCCGTCTCTAAAGCATAACCCCAAAGCGACAACAGTAAATCGGTAAGAGACATCATAGATCACACCATATCTAATAAAGTATCGTTACGACATTCTGACACACCATTATGTTGTGGTGTTCCAGGTGGCGTGAGTTACGAAACTATTCCACATTGTTTCAAATGAAGACCAAACTCGTAACTCAAATATTCGCCTCCGTGATCAGATCGTAGAAACTTTATTTTCTTGTTACGATGATTTTCCACTTCACTCTAAAATTCTTTGAACTTTTCAAATGTTTTAGACTTATGTTTCATTAAGTAGATATACCCATATCTGCTCAAATCATCTGTGAAGGTCAGAAAATAATGATACCCTCCGCGAGCCTCAACACTCATCGGACCGCATACATCAGTATGTATTATTTCTAATAAGTCAGTGGCTCGCTCCATTGTTCCGCAGAATGGAGTCTTAGTCATCTTGCCCATGAGGCATGGTTCGCAAGCATCAAGTGATTCATAATCAAGTCATTCCAAAAGCCCATCTGCATGGAGTTTCTTCATGCACTTTACACCAATATGACCTAAATGGCAGTGCCACAAATAAGTTGCACTATCATTATTAACTTTGCATCTTTTGGCTTCAATATTATGAATATGTGTGTCACTACGATCGAGATTCAACAAAAATAGACCACTTATCAAGGGTGCATGATATTAGTCGTATAAACAGAAAAACCATTATTCTCTAATTTAAATGAATAACCATGTCGCATCAAACAAGATCCAGATATAATGTTCATGCTCAATGCTGGCACCAAATAACAATTATTCGGGTCTAAAAGTAATCCCAAAGGTAGATGTAGAGGTAGCGTGCCGACGGCGATCACATCGACCTTGGAACCATTTCCGACGCGCATCGTTACCTCGTCCTTAGCCAATCTTTGTTTAATCCATAGCCCTTGTTTTGAATTGCAAATATGAGCAACAGAACCAGTATCAAATACCCAGGCGCTAGTATGAGCATTAGTAAGGTATACATCAATAACATGTATATCAAATATACCTTTCACTTTGCCATCCTTCTTATCCGTCAAATACTTGGGGCAGTTCCGCTTCCACTGACTAGTCCCTTTGCTGTAGAAGCACTCAGTTTCAGGCTTAGGTCCAGACTTGGGCTACTTCCCTTGAGAAGCAACTTTCTTGCTATTCGTCTTGAGGTTCCCCTTCTTCCCTTTACCCTTTTTATTGAAACTAGTGGTCTTGATAACCATCAACACTTGATGCTCATTCTTGATTTCTACCTTTGCAGCCTTAAGCATCGCGAAGAACTCGGGAATTGTCTTTTCCATCCCTTGCATATTATAGTTCATCACGAAGCCTTTATAGCTTGGTGGCAGTGATTGGAGAAATCTGTCAATGACACTATCATCAGGATGATTAACTCCCAGTTGAGTCAAGTGGTTATGGTACCCAGACATTCTGAGTATGTGTTCACTGACAGAACTGCCCTACTCCGTCTTGCAGCTATAGAACTTGTTGTAGACTTCATATCTCTCAACTCGGGCATTTGCTTGAAATATTAACTTCAACTCTTGGAAAATCTCATATGCTCCATGACGTTCACAACGTATTTGAAGTCCCGATTCTAAGCCTTAAAGCATGGCACACTGAACTATCGAGAAGTCATCAGCTTTAGTCTGCCAGACATTCATAACGTCCGGAGTTGCTCCTGCAGTGGGCCTTGCACCTAGTGGTGCTTCCAGGACGTAATTCTTCTATGCAGCAATGAGGATAATCCTCAAGTTATGGACCCTGTCTGTGTAGTTGCTACCATCATCTTTCAACTTAGCTTTCTCTAGGAACGCATTAAAATTCAAGGGAACGGTAGCACGGGCCATTGATCTATAACAACATATATATGCAAAAACTATCAGGACTAAGTTCGTGCACTACAAAAAAAAGACACATCCGTGACATTTTGGGCCGAACGAATTTTTTTCTGTCATACATATGACACTTCTATGACGATAACTGTGACAAAACCCGGTATCATCATAGATATGGTGGGCTCCTACTTCTATGACAAAAAATCATGACAGAAAATGGGCTTTTCGTCCTGGGCGGGCCGGAGACGCAGCTGCATGACATTCTTTGGGCCGTCCATGACGGAAAAAACCGTGGTAGAAGCAAGGGGGAGGAAAATTTCGGAGAGTTCCGGTTACGGTGGGAGGTCGGGGGCGAAGCGATGCGTGTTTTCTCAGACACGTACGCTGCTGGCGTGTGTGCGGCGTTAGCCATAATCGAAACCGAAGCGAGGCGTTGGGCTCTAATCGAACCGAGAGATTGCACTTTGCAGGCTACGCTACATCGAACCCGAGCGATCGATCGGTGGCTGTTAACTGAACCCGATCGAGCGATTCCTTTGCTACTGCTGCTAACTAATGCCGATCGATTGGATGAACAGTGAGTGTTGCGGGGGGGGGGGGGGGTTGGATGAACAGTTAGCGGTGGCGTTGCCTCTGGATGAACATGACCCCGTGGCGTGGAGGGCTGGATGAACAATAGACAGTGGAGGGGTGCCTGAGGGAGTCCCGGATTAGGGGGTGTCCGGATAGCCGAACTCTCACAGTTGGCCGGACTCCTGGACTATGAAGATACAAGATTGAAGACTTCGTCCCGTGTCCGGATGAGACTTTCCTTGGCGTGGAAGGCAAGCTTGGCGATACGGATATGTAGATATCCTACCATTGTAACCGACTCTGTGTAACCCTAACCTATCCGGTGTCTATATAAACCGGAGGGTTTTAGTCCATAGGACGAAAAACAATCATACCATAGGCTAGCTTCTAGGGTTTAGCCTCCTTGATCTCGTGGTAGATCTACTCTTGTACTACCCATATCATCAATATTAATCAAGCGGAGTAGGGTATTACCTCCATCGAGAGGGCCCAACCTGGGTAAAAACATCATGTCCCTTGTCTCCTGTTACCATCCGCCTAGACGCACAGTTCGGGACCCCTACCGAGATCCGCCGGTTTTGACACCGACATTGGTGCTTTCATTGAGAGTTCCTTTGTGCCGCCGCCATCGTAGAATGCCTCATCTCGCCTTTTAAAGACGATACTATCGCCAAAGGAGCCTTGGCCGCTGGCCAGACTCTTCGGCTAGGTGGTTTTCTTATGACCGCCATCCGCCATCGCTACCGACGATGACTTCTCGAGTCATCGAAACCAATCTTCATGTTAATTCGGAACTTGCCGAACAGTTAGATCCAATCGAGCTCTCCTCCGTAAACAAGCTCTTGGATCGCATCGCCGCCCTGGGAGTCGCCACAGACTACGACCGGATCGGGCCTAAAACCGATCCGAGAGAGATCAATTCTCCCCAGGCTACCCATCATGTTGCTGTGACAGAGGAGCAATGCGGCGATTCTTCTTCTATCTTAAGGACTAGCTACGTCCGGATTCCCGATCCTCCATGCCGGATTCCCGCAGGGATGGATGTCGATCAAGCCCGAACTTAAAGTCAGCGCGGGTTGACTCATTGATAACACTCAAAATCCAAACTTCCGAAGTTCGAAACCTCGCCCTTGAGTCCTAAATTGACGGGTTCCGGATCTAGTTCCACCCGCCCACCCAAACATTAGCGATCTCTCTTGAATTTGGCAAGAGCCCGCTGAAACAATACATCATTATCGACCCGATTCCTCCCGGTTATGAACATGATAAAGGACTGCCGAGAGGAGGACGAATCCCAATTTTCTGCAATAATTGCACGGACAAGGGAATCCTAAACGCCATAAGTTGTCGCGAAATTACACGCTTTGCGGACTTGGTGACCATAGTACAAAAGTATGTGGCGATGGAGAGTGCTCGAAAACCGAAGGTAAATTTTTGGATAATCCGCCCCAATACATCCCTAGTCCGAAATAAAAGGGTGCATCATTATCAAGCACCTGGGTTGAATACCAAAAACCAAAACCCCTAAAGGGTACGGAACTGCATCGAGGGTTGGCTAAACGGACCGCAAAATTCATAGCACGAGGGCGCCACTCCAACTCATAGCCTTCGAGCATGTTGGATACTACGGTAGGTGGCCAAAAGTGGCTAAGAGCTTCTAGCTTCGAATCCCAGCCCAAAGAACACCAAGACGGTGTTAATAGTCTTCGAGACTTTCACATCAAATAACATGTGAAAACGAACACTCCGCAACCTTGTCAAGTCTACCAAGTAGCAACAATAAATCCATGGAGGACACGGCTATTACCTTTAATGCCAAGTGATTTAACCTAAATTCGAACTGCCCGGCACCACCGCATTGGTCCTCACCGATAGTGGATTTGCCGCCTTACTAAGGTACTCATGGATGGCGGCAGCGACTAAACCTCATCTATGAGGAAACCCTCCGAAAAATGGAAATAGATCGAACCGCATTGAGCGAAGCAGCACAACCTTTAGAGGAATAATCCCTAGCCGGAAGCATGCTGCACAGAAAAATCACGCTGGACGTAGTGTTCGCTCATGAACAATTACAGGTCCGAGGAGGTCACATTTCAAGTGGCCCTGCTCAACAGCGGATATCATGCTTTATTAGGACGAGAGGCATTCACAATTTTTCAAGCTATACCCCATTATGGGTACATGAAGCTTAAAATGCCCGGACCTAACGGAATCATCACTCTAGCTAGTGATCCAACATAGCACTCGCTACCGAAAACAAGACAGCCGCACTAGCCCTCGAGGCACTATCCAAGCCCTAGCGCCGAGGAACTCACCGTGATGCGCTCCACGGTGAACAGGACGATGTGATACTTGATAAAAGATCCAAGTCCACCTCTTTTAAACCAGCGGATGAAATAGTCAAATTCCAAGTCCACCCAACGGACTCGCAAAGACGGCCTCCATCGGGGCACAATTAAACCCTGATGTAGACGCCGCACTACGAGAATTTCTACAAGAAAACCGGGACATCTTTGCCTGGTACCCTTCAGACATGACAGGAATCCCACGTCAGCTGGCCGAGCACTGCCTAAATATCCTAAAAGGATTCAAGCCAATCAAACAGGCTCTTCGCACTTTTTCAACCCAAGAGACAAGCCATGGAGAGGAGCTAGCCAAACTTTTGGAAGCCGGATTCATCGAGATATAAAACATCCGGACTGGCTAGCAAACCTGGTGATGGTACCAAAGAAGGATAAATCCTGGCGCCTATGTGTTGATTTCAAAGACCTTAATAAGGCTTGCCCAAAGGATCCCCCTCCCTCGAATTGATCAAATCATTGACGCCTACAGCAGGACACGACTCATTGTGCTTCCTCGACGCTGCATCGGCTACCACCAAATCAAGATGGCGGAGCTGCACCAAGCTGCAACAGCATTCATCACTCCATACGCCCGCTCGCTTCAACACAATGCCCTTTGGGCTCAAAAACGCCGCGCAACATATCAGCACATGATTCGTATATGTCCGCAAACCAGATCGGCAAAACGGTGGAAGATATGTAGATGACGTGGTCGCCAAAACCAAGCACGCCGAAACTCTAGTAGACGATTTGAGGCTCACATTCGACAATCTTCAAAATATGACATCAAGCTCAATCCGAAAATGCGTCTTCTGCTCCAGCCGGAAAGCTCCGGCTTCATTGTGTCCGTAGAGGAATTGAAGCAAACCCAGCCAAGATCCGAGCTCTGTCACAATTAGATATTCCAAAAGACCTCAAACAAATACAAAATTGACGGATGCGAGCGGCTCTAAGCCGCTTTATTTCCGCTTGGGGAAAAGGCATTGCCCTTTACCGCCTCCTCCGCCGATCGAACACTTCGAGTGGGCGGATGCCGCCACGGCCGACTCAAGAAATAAAGGCCATTTTGGCAACAACCGGTCTGGCGCCGCCCAACGGGCGAACCAATGCTATTATATATCGCCGCAACACATCAAGTTGTTAGCGCGGTGCTCGTTGTCGAACGAGAAACGGACGGACACCGTTCCCTATTCAAAATCGGTTTATTATGTGTCCACCGTCCTAACTCCATGCAAGTCCCGCACCCACACTATCAAAAGATAGCATATGCGATGTTCATGGCATCTCGGAAGCTGCGACACTACTTTCAAGAGTGTTCGATAACGGTAGCCTCCGAAGTACCTCTTAACGACATTATAAACAACCGTGACGCGACGGGCCGGATTGCTAAATGGACCATAGAGCTCCTTCCATTCGACATAACTTATAAGCCACGAAGAGCTATTAAGTCGCAGGTTTTGGCCGACTTCGTGGCCGAATGGATGAAGTCAACTCCCTAAAGAATACGGCGATACTCCAATTGGATCATGCACTTTGACGGCTCCAAAATGTTGGCGGTTCTGGGTCTGGCGTCGTCCCGACGTCCCCAACCGGGACACAGTCCAATACGCCCTTCAGATAATGTATACGGACTCCAACAACGCAGCGAATACGAGGCCATTCTCGCACGGCCTCCGGATGGCGTCTCCATGGGCATTCAACGCCTAGAGGTGCGCGATTCAACCTCGCAATATCTCAAATAAACGGAGACTTTGATGCCAAAGATCCAAAATGGCAGCATACCGCAATGCGGTCCTAAAATGTCAAGACGGTTCAAGGGCTCAATTTCATCATATAGCCCGGATAACAACCAGCGGCGGATATATTGGCACGCATCGGTGCAAAACGCGATGCCGCCCCACCCAACATCTTTCTCGAACGGCTGTTCAAGCCATCCATACTATGGGAAGGGAGTCCGCAATAACAATCCGGACCCAACCGCACCGCCCCGACGCCAACACTCGACACAACCGAGGCTCGCCCCGAGATAACACCTCCGCCACGAAATAATGGCGGTTATCGCCTGCGGACGGAACCATTCCTAGCCTACCTAACTAGGCAGGAACTCCCCAAGACCAAAATGAGGCTCGCTGCATAGTACGGCGATCTAAAGCCTATAAAGTCCATGAGGAGAGCTTTATAAGAAAAGCACTACCGAGTCCTTCAAAGGTGTATCTCCAAGAGGAAGGGCGAAACCTCCGGCTGAAATTCATGCCGGACTGGGTGGGCACCACGCCGCAGCCCGGCCCTTGTAGGCAAGGCCTTCCGACAGATTTTATTGGCCGACGGCCCGGCAGATGCGCAGGACTTAGTCCAACGATGCGTCGGTTGCCAGCTTTTTGCTAACTAAAGCCACATGCCACCCACCGCCCTTAAAACTATACCCATCACCTGGCCGTCATGGTCCGGGGCTTGACATGGTTGGACCCCTTAAGGGAGGAACCCACAAGCAAAAATACCTATTGGTCATGGTGGATAAATTCACCAAATGGATAGAGGCCAAGCCTCGTTAAAACGGCCAATCCGGACCGGTGATAGACTTCATATCGGGGTAGTGCACCATTACGGTGTCCCCACAAGATCATCATCGATAATGGCACCAACTTCACGGCCGATGAGGTCAAATTATGGTGCAAAAACATGGGCATCAAGCTCGACACGCCTCGCCTATCACCCTCAAACCAACGCCAAGTCGAACGGGCAAATGGTCTAATCATGAGCGCATTAAACCCGCACTAGTGCGGTCCTCAAGGAATCTAACACGACCGGGTTGAGGAGCTCGACCAGACTGGGGCTGCGGACCACGCCAATCATACTACGGATTCACACCATTCTTCATGGTGTACGGCGCAGAGGAAGTCTTGCCTCGCGACATAATACATGACTCACCTCGCAGGCGCATGTATGAAGAAAGAGAAGCCGAGCTTGATCGGCAGGACAGTTTGGACACATTGAGGAGGAGCGCGACGTGGCAAAAGCTCGCTCCGCATTCTATCAACAGCAGGCTCAAGATATCAAAGCAGGAAGTACGGGCCAAAGCTTATAACGCTGGCGAACTAGTTCTACGCTGCCGGACAAGAAAAAGGACAAACTCAAGCCCAAATGGGAAGGTCCTTCATCATCGACCAGGTCCCGACCGGGCGGAGCATACCGTCTGCAAAACGCATCGGATAACCGACTCGAGCCGAACCCATGGAACGCAGCCCGCCTCACGAAGATTCTACGCCTAAGTGCCGGACTCCAAGTTCGCCTCTCCTTCCTCCGCCCACATTTTCTATTTTTGCTGTCTTTTATTTTCTCCTTCCTCCTTCTTCTTCTTGAAGCCTCTAGAGGCTCGCTCGCTTTTTTCAAGACACACTTGACGCGCTGTCCGCGCCATTATACTCGGGGCTTCTTTAATGAAGCTTATTTATACGGGCTTCATGCCCAACACATGGCTCTGATATAAGATGCCCAACACATGCCTTAAACTTCAAAAAACGCATGTACCTTTTATTCACCATTATATGCATCGATATGACTTAAGTTTTGGCCAAGCTGGGTTGTTCGCCCTGTGCTTACCCCCACGCTCCCGATTGTTCGGCTAGGTGGTAAAGGAGCACCTCTGCGATTGTTACCGCTGGTCAGCCGGATGTGTACCTCAGATTAGGTGAAGCCAAAGCTAGCATTCTTAAGGGAATATTTGGTCGGTGAACTGAAAGATGATTTTAACTATTTACCCATCTGCCCCGTGATGATTTTCTCGCTTTCATAGCAGCTTTGACATGCACTTTAGGGCATGCATCCCAAATAAAGGAACCCTTAACGGAACTATTCTCCTGAAGATGTTTCTTACTACCCATGTAATATAACATAACTAGTTGGGCACTTGTCCGATACAGCAATAATGACCCCTACGCCTGGTCTCCATGCATACCCGGTTCTTATATAACCACGAAGGTATTCGGACACACCCGGACTATTGGGTCCCGAGGTCGGGCTTAAAAGGTCCGCTATGACAAACGATCTACAATCCGCTAGAAGACATTTTTTCATGTCACATTTTTACATAGTCAACTCGACTCATTGTATTCCTCCTCAATGCCATCTAATAGGCTATCTAATTTACAATCTTGCTGGAATACTTATGCCAATTCTACTTGGCCATACACTAAGCTTACATGGATCTCCATCCCATCAGCCCCACAGTCCGACTCGCCATGTGGTTTGGGTCAGCCTTCGTACCGCTGCCTTTACCATGGCCTGTGCCTCCTCGGCGCCTTTGACGGTAGGCCGATATCTTCCATAGTCGGAAGCGCCATTGTGTTCCTTGCAGCCGCCTCCGCTAACTCCCCAATGCCTTCGGCAGGAGATAGATGGCCACAAGGCCTCGCCGATGCCTTTCATCACCGCCGGACTCGTTTGCGGTAGCTGTCGATTCGGGAAGAAGATCACCAAGAACTGGGCATCTCCTCCTCGTGACGACTGTGAGCAAACCTACATACATGTTTATGTTAGTCGCCTTCCTCGCCGAACTCTTTTAAAGTTCGCCAAGCACTTATCGAAAATGTCGCGACGAAGTCGCCGATTCTCCTTACTGAGTCGCATAACCGGGCACGAACATCCTTTAGTTCCTCACCCAGCTTGGTGTTGGCGCCTTGGAGGTTATTTTCTCCCGCCGCACCCTCGTAAGCACGCCTCGCCAGCCTTTAGCTGGCGCAAGAGCTGCTGCTTGTCCGGATCTAGTCCGCGCCATCTGCAATATTTTTGTCGATTTACAAACCCGCCGACTTCATAAACTATTTATCTTTTAAAGCGATATTACCGGGGGTCTCGCGCTCCCTCAGAAGCGGCTAGTGCGGCCTCAAGTTGGGCCTTGCACTCTTCAAGCTCCGGGACAATCGGGTATTCTTTTCTCAGAAGATCTCAGATAACAAATGATCCTTAAATCAGTTATTCTAACTATTTTAAGTCTTGGGGCTACCGCATATATAATCACAAATTTCCTTAATGTCCTTTACATACCGCCCGTGGCTCGCTAGACCATCTTGAGCGGCACGGAGGCGCGATCTCCGAATCGAAGGCATTCAAGGCCTCCCGGGAGAAACATGCGCCACGAAGAACCGTCCGCGGCGCCGTGGATTCAAGGCGCCTCCACCTCGGAGTTGGTGGCGGACAACCTGTCGGCATCCTCGTCGGAGGAGCATCCGACGACGCCTCGTGCTCGCCTCAGCCTCCGGACCCGCTTTGAAGCCTGGCGGTGAAGGTTCGATTATAACCTCTCCGGACTCGATCCGCGAGCGCTTTTTCCCGAAAAGAGCACCAGCGTTAGTACGCCTTCCAGAATCAATCCCGGGAGTATGGTGACACGCCATACCGCTGCGGCGGAGTTTCGATCCGACCGCACTTCTTTTTAGCTCGCGGGGCCGCACTACCCTTTGTTGGCCAGCCGCTGGCTCGGCTTCCTGCCTCAAGGTACCCCGCAAGCACCATTGGTATACGGTGATAAAAATAAGCATGGATGGGTCATTATCGTGGTTTTGGGATCTCGGTCTCGCCATTCGTGAGGCTGGAAGTATTCCGGTAATCAGCCATAATGGCAACCAAAGCATTGTCGATGCTAAGTTGGTAGAACACCCGTCGATCAACTCCACCTTTATATCCGGATCTCTTCGAGGTCGGATCGAGGGACCGCCCGATCCTCGGGTTGTGGGGCGGCTGTGTATCTTCTCCACAGTCCGCGGAGTTCTCGCGCAAAAACCATGAAATGAGATATTTAACCATGGGAACATGGATCGTACAGGTCACAAAGATGTTTGCTTACCCAGCTTCGAGGATTATTCAAGAAAACTCCTTCGATGGATTGACGCGAGGAAATCCTCCTCCTCTCCTTTATACATGGTAGACAAGATCTTCACCAGTTCGATGACCGATCCCGCCCTTTGCGGCCGTGGCGGGTGGCATCGCCCTCCCGCTGAAGTCCCACATGGGTGGCCCCTATATTGAGCGGCTGCACTCCCTCATAATACAGATTGCCATGACTCCAATCATGGTCAATCCGCATGAGCCAAGAAACTTATTCGCTCATCAAATAAAGGACATCCCGTCATTTTCCTCCGGCTCCGAGGGCGCCAGCTTAGGCGCTTCTTTAGAGGAGCATTGCTGAACTCGAAGGCCGATCCAACAAGATCCGCAGCGGACGCCCTCCATGTAAAACCATTCAAGGCCAGTCTTGGACGCCTTCTTTGGGGTTCCGGATAGGTATCCGTCCCGCGATGCGCCATAGCTCGCTCCGCCCACTTGATATATTGACCCCTCATGAGAACGGGTACTAGGCAGAATATTCTCTTCCACAACCCGAAATGAGCCTCGACGCCAAGAACAGTTCGCAAAGGGCCACGAAGCCCGCGATGTGCAAGATGGAGGCAGGAGTAAGATGGTGCAACCGAGGCCGAGAACTCTCAGAGCCCCGGAGAAACGGATGGATTGGAAATCCGAGTCCTCTTACTAGATAAGAGATGAAGCATACCCGCTTTCCTTTAGAGGGATCGGGACGCCTCCGCTTGCTTTCCGCCTTGTAGGTGGCAAGTCCGCTCGAACCGAACCATGAAGGCCGGGAAGAAATCCCTTGGCTTGAGTATAACTAGCTCGCTATGCGGGATCGAGCATCTCTCCCAATTTCTGGGCTGAGGGCTGGGAGCGTGAGAGGAGGAGCCGCGTCGATTGTCCATGATGGAATGGGCTTTGGTCAGAGGCGCTCCGATGAAAGCTCGCAAAGGGGGGATGGTGTGACTCAGATCTAGATCCTTGACCCTTTTATAGGCGGCTCATTTGCGCGGCTAGGGGGTAATTGAAAAAATACCCTGACTTTTCGCATTCATTCAAACACGTGGAAGATGGCCATTATTGGGCGTAGAAGCTAAGGAGCGCAGCATTTATCAGAAGCCGGACACTATTCGACAAGTATATGGAATTTGGAGAAGAACCCGCCTCGCAATGCCAAAGACAATCAACGCGCCGGACTCATCGTCATTGAAGCCTGGTTCGGGGGCTACTGAGGGAGTCCCGGATTAGGGGGTGTCCGGATAGCCGAACTCTCACCGTTGGCCGGACTCCTGGACTATGAAGATACAAGATTGAAGACTTCGTCCCCTGTCCGGATGGGACTTTCCTTGGCGTGGAAGGCAAGCTTGGCGATACGGATATGTAGATCTCCTACCATTGTAACCGACTCTGTGTAACCCTAACCTATCCGGTGTCTATATAAACCGGAGGGTTTTAGTCCATAGGACGAACAACAATCATACCATAGGCTAGCTTCTAGGGTTTAGCCTCCTTGATCTCGTGGTAGATCTACTCTTGTACTACCCATATCATCAATATTAATCAAGAAGGAGTAGGGTATTACCTCCATCGAGAGGGCCCGAACCTGGGTAAAAACATCGTGTCCCTCATCTCCTGTTACCATCCGCCTGGACGCATAGTTCGGGACCCCCTACCCGAGATCCGCCGGTTTTGACACCGACAGTGCCCGTGGTGGGGTGGTTGAACAGGACCCCGTGGTGTGGAGGGCTGGATGAACAGTAGATGGTGGAGGGGTGCCTGTGGAGGGGTGGTTGAACAATAGCCGGTGGAGTAGCGCGCGGTGGAGGCTGGATGAACAGGAGCCCGTGGAGGCTGGAGGAGGTCGACGGGGGAGATAAATAGTATCCCGTGGAGTCCCGTTTTGCGGTACGCCACACCCCTCCCGATCAACAGGACCCCCGTTTCGATCGTAGGAGGTCCGTTTCGTCCGTTTTCCGGTACGCCACACCCCTCCCGATCAACAGGACCCCCGTTTCGACCGTAGGAGGTCCGTTTCCTCCGTTTTGCGGTACGCTAGACCCCTCCCAATGAACAAGATCCCGTTTTGAACGTGGCCGGTCGAACACAAGGCCGTTTCATCCTTTTTGCACTACGCCACGCCTCGTTTCCATCGCTTGTTCCGTCCAAGCCCTCCCGATGAACACGACCACGCATTCCGTTCCGACCCAGCCGGTTGGCACGCACGCGTTCTGTTGCCTCCCGATGAACACAACGCATTCCATTGCCTCCCCATGAACATGACGCATTCCGTTGCCTTCCCATGAACACAACGACGACGTTGTTTCTCTGTTTCGACCCAGCCATGTACACGAGCCTTGCCCGTACGTATGTGCGAGTAGGCGTTCGAGATCCCGCCCGTATGTACACATACGTGGCCGTATTTTCATTCTTGCATGTAACGCCCCAGATACAACTTTCCATATTCGTAACTCCAACTCTTGTCTTTTCCGGAGATGCGATATGATTTTTCCTTTGTGGTTGGGTTTTTGTCTTTTGTTTTGCATTTTGTTCATGTCTTGCATCTCATCTCATAGCATCATGCGCATTGCATCTGCATGCTTTCATAAAGCTTGCACCCGTTCGTAGTTGCCGTGTCCCCCCTTGCCTTCGTTGACCAATCCGAGACCAATCGGGTTTTCGCTTCCCTCTTGACCGTGACCACCTAACCTCTCTTGCCAGCTCGCAGCCCCCTCGCGCGCGTCCGTAAACTGCTCCAAACCTGAACCGGGCTGTCGTCACCGATGACTCCGGACCATCCCCAATCATCTCTAAAACATCTCCGTTTTCTTATTTAGACTCCCTATCTATTTTTTCCCGGGCCGTTCAATTTCGATTGGTAGGACCGGATAACACCTAACCTAATCCACGTGATGTATATATAATCATCCAACCCTAGATCCTAGGCACCTTGTCCCATCCTTCCATTCCCTCCGCCGCCACCCGACCAAATCCCTTCGCTCTCGGGATCCTCCCAGATCCACCTCTCCGCCCAACCACCTGCCTCGTTTTCAGCACCGAGCCAACCACTTTCTCCTCTCGATCCATGGTCGTCCCCTCCCGGCCTCCTCGCTGGAGCCTTTGCCCCGTCGAGCACCAGCAGATGAGCCCCGTCGCACCCTCTCCTTCCCCCGGTTTCCTCATCTATATATCTCATCTCTCTCTCTCTCCCATTCTCTCTGTACCAGGATCCAGCTGCAGCCCCACCTGGCAGGACCTCGCCGTCCCGCGCTCAAGCCCTCCTCGTGCCCCAAGCCATGGCGTCCGAGGCCTCCCGTGCCTCGCCTCATCGGAGCCCTTTCAGCCCAGACGCTCCCAAGGCCGAGCGCCCGACCCTAGGGTCTCGAGGACCTTGCCGTTCTGGACTCCTCCTCTTCGCCGGCGAGCGCGACTCCGGCAGCCATGGGTTCAGCGCCATGCCCCACCTCCTTCCCTCCTTCCTCTCTGTATTTCTCTAAATTCTCCCTGTCATGGCCTTGTAGCTCCCGCCACCGCCCTGCTCCGTTCGTCACCGTCTCCGCCAGATCCGGCGAGGCACCGCGTCCCCGCCGACGGATCGGGTCGCCTTCGCCCCGTCCTCGCCTTGCCGGAGAGGCTCCGCCTTCGCCAAGTCCCACTGCCGTCGTCTTCTGCGTCGCCATGGGTGTGCTGCTGTTTCTGTTCTTCAGAAACGAGCAGAGCAGCTCGCCCGCCCTCGCTCGCCCATTGACCGATCCGGCTGGGTCACAACCACCCCAGGCCCAGCGCCCCTTCCGGCCTCACCTCCTCCACCGACTGGGCCATGGTCCATGGTGAGTAGCGCCCAGCCCCTCCTCTCTGTTCAGCCCAGCATGCACCAGTTTCAGCCCGTGGATGTTTTTTTCCCGGGACGAATTTGCTAAATATCCTGTGCATGCATAATTACAGTAAATGCCATCATATTAAAGTGTTAATAAGTAATTATCCATGCATCCAAATTAAACATGTCATCTTTGTAAAATGCTTAGAATTTCATCTAATTTCATAATATGTTGCTTTCATCCATGTTTAAAATGTTTAACTTGCTGTTTGCATTAATTTGCCTAAATGCCATGTTAAAATGCTTTATTCCATAACTAAATAACCGTAGCTCCGAATTTAATAAACTTTATATGTAAATCGGGTGAAAAAATGCCTAGTTTAACACGGTGGACTTTATTTTCCTGTTTAAAAACAATAAAATATGTTTTAGGGCAGAACAGTACCAAATCTTAAATATGCACATGAGGATTTTACGAAATTATTGTTTGTTGTTTCCGGCCTCATTTAAAATTGCCTAGATAGGTAGTTTTGTTATGTTTCACCTCTTGCCATGTTAACCACATTTAATCTTGTCATGCATCATACTTGATTGTGCAACATGCCTTGTTCATGTGTTGTGTGTTTACCTTGTTGTTGGTTTCTTTCCGGTTGTGCTCCTTCTTGTTATTTCCTGTTTTGTTGCGATCGTGAGGATTCGTTCGCCTACGCTTGGTTCGTCTTCGTGACTTCATCTTCTTCATGGATTCGTTCTTCTTCCTAGCGGGATTTCAGGCAAGATGACCGTCACCTTGGATCTCATTACTATCATTGCTATGCTAGTTGCTTCGTTCTATCGCTATGCTGTGTTACCTACCACTTGCTGCTCAAGCCTCCCAAATTGCATGATAGCCCCTAACCGTTGTCACCCTTCCTAGCAAACCGTTGTTTGACTATGTTACCGCTTTTGCTCAGCCCCTCTTATAGCGTTGCTAGTTGCTGGTGAAGATGAAGATTGCTCCATGTTGGATTATGTTTATGTTGGGATATCACAATATAACTTATATTATTAATGCATCTATATACTTGGTAAAGGGTGGAAGGCTCGGCCTTATGCCTGGTGTTTTGTTCCACTCTTGCCGCCCTAGTTTCCGTCATATCGGTATTATGTTCCCGGATTTTGCGTCCCTAACGCTGTTGGGTGATTTATGGGACCCCCTTGACAGTTCGCTTTGAATAAAACTCCTCCAGCAAGGCCCAACATTGGTTTTACCATTTGCCTCACCACCACCTATTTTTCCCTTGGGAGTCGCTCTCTCGAGGGTCATCTTTATTTTAGCCCCGGGCCAATGCTTGTATAAGTGTTGGTCCAAACTAGAACCGATTCTGTGCCGCCCCTAGGCAACTTGGGGTATCTTGGTTGTCGTACATAGTGTTCATCCGGTGTTGCCCTGAGAACGAGATATGTGCAGCTCCTATCGGGATTGTCGGCATATCGGGCGGTCTTGCTGGTCTTGTTTTACCATTGTCGAAATGTCTTGTAACTGGGATTCCGAGTCTGATCGGGTCTTCCCGGGAGAAGGAATATCCTTCGTTGATCGCGAGAGCTTATCATGGGCTAAGTTGGGACACCCCTGTAGGGTTTGAACTTTCGAAAGCCGTGCCCGCGGTTATGTGGCAGATGGGAATTTGTTAATATCCGGTTGTAGTAAACTCTTCTAAAATACACCAACCGTGTGCGTAATAGTGAGTGTCTCTTTTCGGGGTTGTTCGAGAGGAGAACACGGTTTCTGGGTTACGTCTGACGTAAGTAGGAGTTTAGGATCACTTATTGATCATTACTAGTTGACGACCGCTTGCTTTGCTTCTCTCCTCGCTCTTATTTGCGTAAGTTAGCCACCATACATGCTTAGTCGCTGCTGCAACCTCACCACTTTACCCCTTCCTTACCCCTTTAAGCTTTGCTAGTCTAGATACCCATGGTAATGGGATTGCTGAGTCCTCGTGGCTCACAGATTACTACACCACCAGTTGCAGGTACAGATTTGCGATGATCATGATGCGAGAGCGATGCTACTTGTTTTGGAGTTCTTCTTCTGCTTCTTCTTCGTTTAGGGGATAGGTTCCAGGTCGGCAGCCTGGGCTAGCAGGGTGGATATTGTTTGAGTTTCTATTTATGATTCATCCGTAGTCGGATGTTGATCTTGTATGTTATATTGTTGTTTTCATGTGACATTGTATGTAATGGATGTATCCCCACTATTATGTAATGTTGATGTAATGATATCCACCTTGCAAAAGCGTCTTCAAGATGCGCTTCTATCCTTGGTGGGACCTTCGAGTTGCTTTAAGATACGGTCGCATCTTGGGCGTGACATTGCACCACGCCATCTTTATGCGTGCGTGTACATGCTACGTCGCGGCGCCTCTACTACTTACGTCTGGCGCCTCTACTACGATCGTGCGTGCCTCTACATCCACCAAGATATATATGCGTATACGTTCGCGACCAGAATGACAACGCTACGTATGCTTCGACCAGGTGGGTCCCGACTGTCAGGCACTTCCTTGCCTGCGAAGATGTAGCTGGTGGGTCCCAGCAGTCAGGGGGGCGAATCATTTTTTTGCCCGGACGCACTTTCTTGCGTGCGAAGATGTAGCTGGTGGGTCCCAGCAGTGAGGGGGAAACGTTTTTTTTTGCGAAATACAGTGGCCCGTCCGGTGGGTCCCCGCTGTCAGGTGGAGGAATAATTATTTTGCGCGTAATAAGGAGGCACTTCCTTGCTGCGACCGTGGACCCAGCTGACAGCCTCTGGACGTACAGTCCACGTCCGATGGAAGCCATTCCTTGACCACGTTGACCATGCCGCACCGAGAGCACCATGGCGGTGGACGACGGTGAGGCCTAGGAAGGGGACGACGCGGAGCCGGGGAAGACGCGGTAGTGGATTCCCACACGTAGAGGAGTATGAGGGTTCACTCGTTCGGCTACGGTGTGAGGCTGCCGTCGCCGCAGAATAACAGGGGGTGTGGGTGCGTAGAGGGATGGCCTGGCCAGCGGTGGGAGTAGTAGGGGGCGGTGAGGCCTCCGCGGCATCGCAGCCAGCCACGGGCGGCAGGAGCAGGCGGCACGACCGGCGCTGCTTTGGGCGGCTGGAGCAAGAAGACCAGAGGTTGAACAAGCACTACGGCCGTTGGATGGACATCGTACGGTCACTGGAGCTAGAATCGTTCATATATTGACTAAAGTTGACAAAGGCCTCCGTCGATCAACTTAGTAGGCCCTAAGTCAGCCTCCCACCAAGGTGGGTCCCGGCTAGCGAGGGGTATTCATTTTTGTGCGTAATAAGGAGACACTTTCGGTGGGTCCGAGCCGACAATGGGGAACGTTTTTCACGAATACGGTGGCCCGTCCTGTGGGTCCCAGCAGTCAGGGGGAAACGTTTTTTTCGCGAAATACTGGTGGCCGGTCCAGTGGGTCCCTGCTGTCATGTGGAGGAATAATTATTTTCCGCCTAATAAGGAGGCACTTCCTTGCGGCTGCCGTGGACCCAGCTGTCAGCCTCTCCATGTACAGTACTCTTCGATGGAAGTCGGTCATTGACCACATTGACCACGCCACGCCTGGAGCACCACGGCGGTGGACGACGGCGAGGCCTAGGAAGGGGATGACGCGGAGCCGGGGAAGACGCGACAGTGGAAGCCCTCGCGGAGAGGAGTACGAGGGTTCACCGGTTCGGCTGCGGTGTGAGGTTGCCGTCGCGCAGAATAACAGGGGTGTAGGTGAGTAGAGGGATGCCCAGCCAGCGGTGGGAGTAGTAGGCGCTGAGGCTTGGCAAGGCTGCACAGCCGCCACGGAGGCGGGAGTAAGCGGTCCCGCCGACGCTGCTTTGGCGGTGGAGCAAGAAGATCGAGATTGAAGAAACACGACGGCCGTTGGATTGACATCCAGCAGTTCGTCTGCTAGAATAGTTTGTTGGCGTATATAATAACTAAAAAAATCTTGCATACGTCAACTAAACAGGCCCACAAGTCAGACCACTCCCTCTTTTTTAATAATTTATATATAGCTCATGGCAACTTCTTATGCAATTTATTGCGATCGTTTTTAGTTGGCGGGGCCAATTTCGCATATTTCGTGGGTACCAAACTATTTTAATACCGAAATGTCGAGCCAGATTTAAAGTACTTTGAAGATATATTTAAATTAGGTTAATGCCCAGTGAAATAGGAATCTGAAAATGTGAAAAAATTCAGAAATCGTAAAGTAATTGCCAATTTGTCATCTGATTTTATATTTAAAACCCATTTTACATTACTTTCAAGATTTGCAGGCGTCTTGAAAGAGTTGCAGCCCATCAGGGCATAGAAAAATAACTAGGCCTGGATTGGGTATTCTTCAGAAAAAATAAACTGGGCTCATTTTCACACAGAAAAAATAGCTGGGCTGGTCACATGGTGAACATAAAATATAAGCCTAGGCTAGACGGGCCACAACCCAGTTCAAACCCTGCTCCGTCTCAACAATACCAAACAAAAAAAATACTGCTCGAGTAGCTACGTCCCAGGTGTCAGCCGATCTTGTGTTGTTCTCTTATCTATTGACTATATACGCTCACAATGTCGTGGGTCCCAGATGTCAGGAAAAGACTAGGAGGAAGCATTTTTATTTTTCCATACGCTGATGTGGTGGGCCCCTACTGTCATCCTCTCCACGTACTTCTGCCGATTCCTGTTGTTTGTTGACCATGTTGACAACGCGATAGGGCGGCGCCGCGGCAAGCGCACCAAAGCGCGCGGAGGACGTCGGCGTTAATGATTTAGGAGACGGTGGGGCGACGATGCATGCGCTGAGGCGCAACCAGTTGTGGGAGGCGGAAGCAGGCGGCCCCGTCGGTGCTGGTTTGGTTTTGGCGACTGGAGGAAGACAGGACTGAAGAAACACGACAGACTGTAAAAGCAGCATGAGTACTTAACAACCTTAACTGAAACTAGCAGGGGCACTTAACAACCAAAGCTGAAAGCAGTATGAGTACTTATACAGGTTCAACCGTACAAAGCACGCCTCGAACAATGCTACTTTGCCTCTGATTAACTAAGGGTGAGGCCGCCAAGACCGTGACAAGGCCAGGCGCCACCCAGCGCATCCACAACCTTACGAAGCGGCTTCATCTCATAGCGTGGTCAATAAACAGGATATTCGCTTTAGAGCCATGGAAAAGCATGAACATAATCTTCTGTCCTATTCTCCAAGATGGGCGGGCTTCATTATTCAAGACCACCCATGAATAAGTATCTTTTCACCTCCAAGGGAATTGAGTAGGTCGGCATAAACATCATGTTGTGACCAAGCGCCAAGTCGACCCGACCATGGTCGAGCATCTGTATAGGAACAATAGAACTCGGCAGTTCCTGTTTCAAGAAGATCACAGTTGTAAAACTGTGTATAAGCAATAGTTTATGAACAACATATATAATAGAAAACAACTTGTACCATAAGTTTCTCGACACAGTTGGACCTCTTCAACGAGTGCAGCAATGGCACACATATCCCACGTGGCTTTCCACCATTGAAACGCCCCACAAGGACCTCAAGACGATCAATAAAGTGTAGGAACTTGTGGATGTCGATCCAGTCAACTTCGGTGCCATTAGTAACAACCGAGTTATTACAGAGTAACAAACGAGCAGACTGCTTAACTCTGAAAAACCTACACGTGCCACCAATTATAAGAAAATATTAGTTAGAAGTAGCATCTTCGTGAGAGATTCGTTGCTACTTCTAAAGTCAAATAATACACTGCAGGAAAAATAATATGAGAACACAGCATGTTCAAAAAAAAACCCACCCTCCCGGATAGAAAAGAGGATTCTAGGAACATACTGTGCGCATTTCAAAATGTTGTGTTAGGATGAGAAGGAACAAGTGTGGCGTCTCGCCGAGGGCGCAGAAACCTGTAGGGTACTCACACTTTGGGCACTGCAAATGAAACACACTAGATTCAGTAGGAAGATAAATGCACCAACGGCAGCGGCTGCCATCCTAGGATTACCAGCGACCAAGGGACTTGGATTTATCGGGGATGGATGAAGTATTCGTACCTGGTTCTCCATGAGAAAACCCTATGCAATCGCCGAGAGGGGGTTTTCTGTGAACAATCAGATGAGGGAGAAGGGGATTCAGGCCCAGTGAAATATTGCCGCTTCATCCGTCCAGCTTACTACTAAAGCTGGAAAGGGGGGTTGTGATTTGACGGCTCATTGGGCATTACTGCGGCGCTACGACCGGGGTGTGTCTACTGTGAAGTTGTGCACTCTAATTTGTGCATATGGCACGTGGACCCCCTTGCTGGTTGCCCCACATATCAGCGAAAGGAAGTAGAAAGACAGGAGTAACTAGTTACACATAAATATATATTTTGACAGAGAGATACTCCCTCTGTAAAGGAATATAGAAATCTTTTAGATCACAGGCTCACCTTGCCGAGAAATATACTCCCTCTGCAACGCACGGGCATTATGGGGGTTCAACTATTTTTATGGGGGTTCATCTCGAGAATATAATACTCAGATAGGCTCCAGTTACGGACTTTGGGCCGCAGCCGACCCTGCATGTTTGGGGCCCATGTGTTCTACCTCGGTGCTTTTCATATTGCAAGCGATCATGCACGGGCGCTGGTTTTAGATGTTTGTCAAGGCGAATACACAAAATTGAATAAAGCATGGCAGCTGTTGGAATGAAATCGAGCACAGTTCCTAACCAGCAATCGAGTTGCAATTCTATCAACGATATACCATGTGATAAATAATACTGTCAGTACTACTTATACACGAGGACACTTGTTTCACCATGCAGATTATTACATCAAAATCTCTCGGAGGATAGATCAGTTCGGCAGCTTCGCGTCGCTCTTGAAGAATTTCAAAGTTGATTTGGACCAGCTCTCCTTGTCGAGAAAGTTTGATTTTGACATCAACCCCTACCGCAAGATATGATTTAGATTTGAACCTTGACCATCCTTTAGCATCAATCATCATGCGACCATCCTTTGTACTTACGGTATATTGAGCAGGTTCATTCACACCAAGGCTGCGCATGGTAAGAGAAACTTGGCATGATCGCCGGATTGTTGAACGACTCCTCGGTGCTCTAGGAATTCTCTGTTTGCAAACAAGAAGACATACCCAAACAGTTAGATCAACACAGTGAATCATGTGAAACAACATGGAAATAAAAAAGAATGAAGCACTTGGGCGGCCAATGCTTACCAAGAAGGTGGACATGTCGGTTTTTGTAAGGACTTTGGTATATGAAGTGTGAATTGCAGCCCGGTCACATTGCGGTGCAACTGCACGGTCGGAGCAGATGCAAGTGCAAGTGTTGGTGCAGGTGCCGAAGCCGCTGCTGCTGCCGGAGATGGTGCTCCTTGTAGAGCTGGTGCCGGTGTCAGAGCAGGTGCCGGTGTCGATGCCCGATCCTTCGCTAGATCAGAATGATCCACTGACGCGGTCGGTGCCCAATCCTCACCTGGATCAAACCGAGCTCTTTGCCATTGCCGGTGCTAGAGCAATCGCCGGTGCTCGATGCATGCGAGACAAGCGGCGATCGTGGTCTGGTCTGCTATGATCAGCTTTCTAACTTGACTAGGATCCGTGACCGTGATCCAGTTTTTCTTCATTTCTTTTAAACGCGAGAAGGACTAATTGTGGCGCTTTTGTTAAACCAACCTGCAGTTCATCATAGGGATTCAGCTTCTACTCGGACAAAGACCGATCCAATTTTTCGATAATATAAGTGATGGACAAGTGCCTTCACATTGACATGACATAAGAAGTGACACCTGCAAAAATAGCCATCGAGAGCAAACCAAACGGTTTATTCTGTGATGAATGTCACATGGCAAAACCTGCATCGTAAAATTGCAGGAAAAGAAAGAAAACATGACATTAAATCAATAAGATTTAGACAAGTAAATCAATAAGATTTACTTGATGTGACACGAGTGAATCCTTACCAGGAAATCACTATGTTGAAGTACTAAGCAGTAAGATTGATCGTCCAACTACGCGTGGCATGCAGGGGCCCGCCTACTCCCACAAGCAGTGACAGTCCAAAGGTCGTGACAAATCGATGGACCGAACATCCATGGACTGGAAATCCTGGTGGGTGCGATAAACCCTGCAATGCATACAGATATTGAGTGTAACCATAATTGATAAACCATCCTCACAAAAATATGATCTGGATACTTCAAAATATACTGATGAATTGAGTGGACAGACATTAACATAGACCGTTCACACACCAAAAGCGGCAGTACTAATAAATAATACAGGTTCACAAACACAAATCAAATCTTGAACAATAGTACTTACTACGACAAGCAAAGTTGCACTAACTAAACTCGCAGACTATTTCTTGCCACCGACCTACGGATGAACCCCGCATAACCGACTAGGCCATGGACTTCGTGTGAGATGTCTACATGCACCATCACCATCTTGTCAACCTTGGAGAACCTAACAGTGGTCTTTCCACTCATAAACATGATGATGAAGACAGGCCGCATCAGATTTGTTGGGAAGCTTTACAAGAACCACACCCTTCAGAATCGAAGGCACAACCAGGAAATTGTTGTGGTCAAGTACAGCCTCGAGAACACGCTGACAACAATGCTACAGGAAAACACTAGTTCAGGACACGTGGCGACAAGGACACAAGCAGCTGGATAGTTCAGCAAGAGAACTCATCATCAGGTCTTCCAGTTCACACGGCATGACTTTGAGCACTTCATCTCCACCGCGGACCTGGTTCTAATTCAAACAGAAACCATATTTTATTACTACCTCCGTTCGGAAATATAAGATGATTTTTGATATTATACTCCATACTACATATACGCACAGAAATGAGTGAGCAAAGACACTAGAACATGTCTTCAAAGGCATGAGACCAAAGGGATTACATGCAATATCCATAACACAAGTTACTCAGGCAAATATACCCTCTTAAAAGGTAGCATTGATGTTCATAAAGTACTCCCTCCGTCCCAAAATTCTTGTCTTAGATTTGTCTAGATACGGATGTATCAAGTCACATTTTAGTATTAGATACATCCGTATCTAGACAAATCTAAGACAAGAAATTTGGGACAGAGGGAGTAGTTGAAAGTAATCTATAAGAAATCAGTGTCAACCTCTCACATGTTTTGGTCAAAAGAGGAATTTAGAACCGTCATTTGGCACACTAAAATCACATGCAAGATCACCCAGAAAGTTGTACTACCAGTACTAGTACTGCGTGTTAGATGAAAAAACACGATCAAGATCGAGAAAAAGATCGTCAACAAGAGACATTACCTAGACTTGCTTAATGAGGGATCCCGGAGAGGGGGGCTTGGACAGGGCGATGGCTTTGAGCTTGTCTGCGGTAGTCTCGGCGGGGTGTTTGCGCTTCTTCATACCATGAGCCTCGATGGTTTTGGCCAGAGCCATAGACATCACGTCGGCCGGTGCTCCGGCGTCCATTAAAGAGAGGAAGCTGAGAGAGAAGAGTGAAAGGAGAAACGAGATGAGGGAGAAGCAAAGCGAGTGGGCGTTTTCGTCAAGAGAGGAAGCTGAGAGAGAAGAGCGAAATGATGGTTGCTTTGTCCGTCCAACTTACTGCTGGAAAGGAGGGGGTTTTGTGATTTGATGGCTCATTGGGCATTACTGCGGCGGTTCGATTAGGGTAGTCTACCGTCACTCTACTACGGAGTAATTTAGTGCATGGCTGGTGGACCCAGGTGCTGGCTGTCCCACACGTCGGCGAAAGTGAGTAATTTAGTGCATGGCTGGAGGAGGATCCGCACGGTAGAGCGTGTCCACTGTTTTTCTGAAGAAAAAAATGATTACAGCAAGCGTTTCCACTCTTACGATGGAGGAGTGCGAAACACGGCAACCACTTGAACACACACAGTGCTCCTACTACTAGGCATGTGCAGTGGTTCATACGTCAGTACTACACAATATTGTTGCTAGTGTAGTAAGATATGACGATAATAAATAATGTTGTGCGCATGTCAACTACTCCTATATGTAACATAGTACCGCTTTTTCGACTGTCCGGTCGAGAATGAACGGTGAAATCAATGTTAACAGAACTAGGTCCACAGCACACGGAGAGTACGGTTCTACAGTACTCCACGAAAAATGAACCATATGAAGCACAAATAGTGTTAGGCAGGGTGTATGAAGGGTGCACGGTTGGGAGCAAAAGTTCCCTTCTCGACCCACTTTTGGGTGTTTGGCGGAATGCATGAAGGGTGCATGAGTCCACACTAGTAGGTTGACAAAAATACACGAAGAGGAAACAACTATATTGAGATGAGAATGCAACCAAACACACCCACACACTTTGTGGTACAGTGAGTGATCTGCACCGTCTGAGTTTGATCCAACGGTCATGTTGCGCCGAGACATGGACATGCCCATGCAGAGGGCGCCTAAACACCACCGAAGTCCCTCGCTTCTCGGCGCACGACGTTGGTGATGCGAGGTGCAACCGCCGCAGAGCCCGCTCCCGGTCGACGGGAGCCAGCTCGTCAAAGACAGCGTCCGATGGCACGAATGGATTCCGGTGACGGAGCCCTGAAAGGATTCGCTCGGCAACGGCGACGGCAGCCCGCAACCCCTCCTTGTCCAGCTCAGCCCCCACCATCGCGCGGAGATGGCTCAGCTCCTCGGAGATATACGTGAAGAAGAAGACCAGGTCAGGAAGCCGCAGCTCGTTGAAGTCGACCGGGTGGTCGAACGGGTTTAGCCCGACGGCCGGCATCGTCGCGCTGGCACGACGGTAGGCATCGCGCAGCCGCAACACGTGCGTGGAAACTTAGTTCACCAAGTGGCTGAGGCGATCCTGGACCTCGTCACGATCGGCTCGCTCGCGCTCCGGCCGGCCCCCGATGGCCTATCGTATCTCCCGCTTTCGCGCAGCACGCCACGGCGCCTCGAGCATCTTTGTGGTGGGCGCTTTGCCCTTTTGAAGCTCTGTGAACTCCCGCACATAACGGAGGAGCATGGCACTCCTCTCCTCCTTGAGCTCACAGAGCTCCACGTTCTCGGCCCTGAGCTCCGCATCCTTGGCATGGAGCTCCTGTGTCAGGCGCCTCACCTCGAACTCCGTGATCTGCTGCGCCGCCATGGCACCAGTAGAAGCAATGGGAGAGGAAGCAAAGGGGCGAAACGGCTGAAAGGCAATGCAATCTACGGAAGGCGGAGGGAGCGGGGAATCTTTTGGTTTTCACCACGGTAAAACACCAGTCGACGACTTCTCACATCAGGGAGCAGCGGGTTTTTACAGGTGGAGTCATCGTGACTAATTGCTGTCGCGCCTGCTCCCGTCAATCAAAAAATTAAAAATCCTGCCGCGCCTGCTCCCGTCAATCAAAAAATTAAAAATCCTACCGCACCCAAACACTAGAGCAACGCCGCGGTGGATATTTAAATTTACCTGCCGGCAAGTAGATAAAAAAGGGGTGACAAGACAAATGTGGCGGCGGCCTAGCTAATCGGTCGAACTAGCCCAACTAGCTAGCCACCGTGCTTCACTGATGTACTCGGCGGGAAAGGTGGTCTTTCGTGATTTGATGACTTATTTACTTGCTTCGGCGCTACGACCGAGGAGGACCTAGAAAACGCGTGGTTGGGCGTCCCACGTCGGGAAGAATATATCGTGAACCACCCGGGAGGACCCTCAAAACAGCGGTAGGGTGTGCCACGTCTCCGCACGGAGGAAAATGTGCGTGTAAATATATCTGTATCATACGTAGTACCTATGGTTCGACCTCGGGACCCAGCCAGTCGGTCCAAAACACCCCACTAGACACACAACTTCATCATGCAAACGTGGCACGGAGGATAGATGTGGTTAGCTCCGTCTCGACCAGCCACAACGTCTCTTGTTCTAGTCGATTCTTCTATTTTCCAAGCTTTTTTTAGTTGTAATAACACCATAGGAAGCTAGCGCCGCTCTTCGTGTGTGCCCGTGCAAAGGTTAGACGATGGAGAGAAGAGAGATTGAGATCACAGACCTGGGACCCACCAGTAAGTGAGACAACGGTCATGCACGTGTTGACGAGGCACTCCCTCTACTCTACTCAACGCAAGTACTGTATAAAATCAAGTTATGGGACAAAGCAAACAACCGTTCGTTTTTTCAGGCTATCGACTTACGCTTTGTAGTCCAGGTTGCTAGTTTGAATCTTGTCTTTCAGATTTGTTAGTTTTAGGTCCAAATTTGATTAATGACAAGTGGGACCCCCGTGTGTTGTTCCGATATTTCATTGTAGGATGGTTTTTTTGAACAAACACTTTGCGCGGTTAGATAAGTAACGCACGAGTTACGTATTTTGCAAGTTTACGAACAAAAATGACAATGCATAGAATATCACATCCACCCGCAGCTTAGATACTATGGTGATACGAAGTTTTACACGTTAGAAGTGAGATCAATGGCTTGGGAGTAGTCTTTGTAATTATGTGCAATTTCCAAACTCTCCAAAGGTTTTTTGCAAATAAAACATTCAGGCCTCGTGTGTGCGCTGCATCTTCGATCCAACGGCTCCCGGTGCTCATATTAGGTGCTCCCCATAGCTTAATTACCCGCCACGGTGATATGAGCATCTAGGTCGTATGATCGGTGATCGGATGGCACATGCGTAGTACTTGTACTTTTCGCACATTTCCCAAACTCTATCACCGTATATTGCAAAAACATTCAACCTCCTCTTGTGGGCGTTAGATCTCGGTGAACTTGTATCACCATAGAATCTACGGAAAGGGAGCACCTCATACTCTCCGTGCGAGAAAACATAAGGTGCTATCGCAGCTTGGATGCTATGGTGATCTGAGCTTGGAGGTCGTTTGATCCGAGATCCAATGGCATCTGAAAGATCTTTGTGCTTATAAGTAGTGGCTGAACTCTTTTGGGGCTTTTCGCAAAAACCATTTGAACCACTGAGGAGGTGTTGGGTCACAAATCCAGCGCCTCCGAAGAGCTTGTATCACCAAAGCATCTAAGGTGTGGTAGCACATGATATTCTTACATACAAGAGAATATGATGTCCTCCTTCATCTTAGATGCTACGGTGATCTGAGCTTCGAGTCGTTGGATATGGGATCAAAGGGCATCTAAGTAGTTTTTGTACAAATTGTGTGCAATTCTCAAACTCATCAAGGTTTCTGCAAAAATATTAAGACACATCATGTGATCAGCTATATCTCAGATCTACAAGCTCCAAGCAACTCAGATCGGCATATAGCATCTAAGGTATGGGGGCACATGATATTCTCGGGGAGGAGGGTGGGGGTGCACAACCAATCGGTGGTTGGGAGGGTGGGGACAAATATAATCTAAACAACCCTAAGCAGAGCTCCACAATTTTATCTAAGGTCGAGGGGTTGACCCCCGACAATCATAGCTCCGCCTAAACACAACATTTGCATGTACTGTAATACTAGACTTAATATTCATGTTTCAGTTTCATGTTCATTTTAAATATTGAACTGAGGACCATGGATGTCTTACATTTTACTCCTTTTGTTCCTAAATATTAGTCTTTTTAGAGGCTTCAAATGGACTGGCACATACAGATGTAAATAGACATATTTTAGAGTCTAGATTCACTCATTTTGCTCTGTATGTAGTGTGACGCCCCCGATTCAATCGTACACTAATCATGCACGCAAATGTGTACGATCAAGATCAAGGACTCACGGGAAGATATCACAACACAACTCTACAAATAAAATAAGTCATACAAGCATCATAATACAAGCCGAGGGGCCTCGAGGGCTCGAATACAAGTGCTCGATCATAGACGAAGTCAGTGGAAGCAACAATATCTGAGTATGACATAAGTTAAGCAAGGTGCCATAAGATGGCTAGCACAAACCGGGATCTGGATCGAAGAGGAGCAGGCCTCCTGCAGGATCCTCCTAGGTCACTCCCAGGTCGTCGTCCGTGGCTGCACGTAGTAGTAGGCGCCTCGAGTAGTAGTCGTCATAGGCGGTGGCGCCTGCCCTGGCTCCATAAATGCAGTTGCAGCAATCGAGTAGAGGTAGGGGGAAAAGGGGGAACAAGGCAACCGTGAGTACTCATCCAAAGTACTCGCAAGCAAGGAGCTACACTACATATGCAACATTATCAAAGGAAGGCCGTATATGTGAACTGGGCTGCAGAAATGCCAGAATAGAGAGAAGGCCTAGTCCTATCGAAGACTAGCATCTTCCGGAAATCACCATCTTGCAGCAAACAAGAGGGAGTAGAGTAGCATAACTTAAAGTAGCAGTAGTGTTATCAACCTCGGCCAGAGATCCTTTCTCGACTCCCTGCGAGAAAGAAATCCCAGAGCCATACTATCCAGTTATCATCACAATCCAATTCTCATCGCAATCCATTGCTCATATCCATGTCTCATCTCAAGTATCCAGTTCTAGTTGTATCGATCGGGATACAACTCCAAGTGTCCGTTACCGTAGGACAGGCTATCGATAGATGTTTTCTTCCCTGCAGGGGTGCACCAACTTACCCACCACGCCGCTTAACTCCGGCGGACACACTTTCAGTGGTCATGCCCGGCCTCGCCAAACAATACGCCGCAACCCGACCTAGGCTTAATAGAGAGGCCAACACGCCGGACTAAACCTATGCCCCAGGGTTCATGGGCCATCTCCCGGGAACTCAAGACGTTGCGTCTGTGACGGTGGCAGACCTAGCTACCTTCCCAAAAGGGCAGGAGCTTACCAGTCCAACCAGTAGCGGCGCTCGATCGACGCGTCTATTAAACTTGGCTGATGTATCTGACGCAGAACGCCCATACTATGCCCACGTGATGGTTAGTGCTATCGGGCCGAGGCCCCTCGGATCAAATATCCAAATCGTAGTGGATTAGGGCGCACGGTAACAAGCGAGACTCACGAAAGATGTGACCCGTTGCCCGTCTCGAGGACTTGCGGCAAGGGCTAGGAATGCCCCACGCGCCGTATTTATCTCGCGGGCACCCTCCAGTCAACCCGTCTCCACATCACTCACAATTACACGCTGGTACCCCTCGGGGTCGACCCGTCTTTCAAATAATGAGTGGTAAAGGCCAAGTAACCGTGTGTCCAAACATCAAGGAAAACCCGAGGAATCACCCGGTGAATTCCACTCAATGTAGTCATCAAGGTGAACATAAGAGGATTCACCCTCGAGGTCCACACTTGAGGGTTGCTGCATGCAGTCGTGTCGGAAGTGGTTAAGGAGGAAATCACCCTCGATGACCACAACCGGATAGCTATACTACAGGGTTAATATCAGAAGTGTTGTAGAGGTTTCACCCTCGGTACTCGATAGTAACCTAGTAGTGTCGAGCAACTAAGGGGAAGTGATGTGCGGTGTCGGGGCCTGGTCTTCGATCCCGTTGATCGGGTCTTCAATGATGAAGCAGGGGAAACAAGGACAAGGTGGGGGTCACTGATGGGTCTCTAACCAACCTATACTAAGCAGTTTAGGATAAGCAGGTAAGGTACAACAGCAGATACAAAAGCAGGCTATACAGCGAATAGGAGCAAACAATAAGAGAGCAAAATCTAATGCAAGCATGAGAGAATGGAATGGGCGATATCGGGATGATCAAAGGGGGCTTGCCTGGTTGCTCACGGCAAGAGAGAGGGGTCGTCGGTGGCGTAGTCGATCACGAGCACATCGGCATCGGTCTCGGGGTCTACCGGAGAGAAGAGGGGAAGAAAGCAGTAAATACCGGGTAAGCAGATGCATATCGATGCATGACATGACAAGCGATGCTAGGCGTGCCCTAACGTGGTATGAGGGGTTGGTTAGGGGAAAACATCAAGGAAGTATTCCCGGCCCGGACGTCTGTCAGACAGATGAACCGAGAGGAAAGTTTGCAGGTTCGATAGGTTAGAGGCGTGTGGTGGACGAGCGGATGCGTGATCTGGATTCGTCTCGTCGTTACGAGCAACTTTCATGTTGAAAATATTTTAATCCGGATTACGGATTAAAAGATATGATTTTAAAAGATTTTATTAATTTACGGAATTTTATTAATTATTTAATTAATTTCGAAAATGCATTTATGACATCGACATGATGTCATCTTGACGTCATCGATCAGCAGGGTTGATGAGTCAACCCCAACATGTGGGTCCGCATGTCATTCACTAATGGCTAATTAACCTAATCAGATTTAATTAACAATACTTAATTAAGTTAATTAATGATTAGGGTTAATTAATTCAGAATTAATTAGTTTAATTAATTACTTAATTAATTAATTAATTAATTAATTAGTTAATTACTTTAATTCATTTTTATTTCCATTTTAATTTCTGTTTTAATTTAAAACGTTCTTTTGGGGGGTGGGGCCCCCACGTCAGTGGCCTAAGGCCTAACGGGCATGCGGTTAGCGGGCGTTGCGGGCGATGCCCGAATCGATCGGCGCGATCCGAGGGGATCGAGGCGCGATCAGGCGCCCGAGCCACGAGGGCAGCTTGGCCTTGACCGCTGACGGCCTGGCGGCAGCCAGCCGGCGAGTCGGGCGACGACAGCGGGGCAGTAGTTGGGCGGGGCAGCGCCGTCTTGAGAAAGGGGGCTCGGTGGGGCGAGGGTTGGGACCATGCTGGGCGCCGAGGGTCGCCGACTGGGGGAGAAGGGGAGAGGGGGCCATGCGGTGGCGGGCGGTCGGATCTGGCGGGGGAGGAGAGGAGAACTGGGGGGCGGTGCGCACGGGCAGGCGCCGAGCAAGTGAGGGCAAGGCGGGAACCCAGCGTCGAAGCGAGGAGAGGAGAGGGGAAACCCGGTCAGTGGCGGAGCCGTCGCCGGCAGGGGGGAAGAGAGGGGCCTCACGGGGGTAGGGTCTCGGCGGCGGGCTCGATGGGGGCAGGGGAGACCGTCGGGAGGAGGTCGGGAGCGCCAGCCGTGGTCGGGAGGTGGAGGCCGAGCCGGACCCAGGCGGCGGTCGCCGCGCTCGCTTCGAACTCGAGGAGCGAGGAGGAGGGCGCTCCGGTGGCGATGGGGAGAGAAGAGGGGGGTCCGGGGCGCGGTGGGGGCGGGACCGGGCGGCAGGTGGGGGCTTGCGGGGTGGTCGGTCGGGATCCTCCGCCTGATCCAGATCAGTCTTGAGGAGGAGAGGCGGGCGCGGGGGGGCGATCGAGGCGGCTAGGGTTAGCCGCGGGTTGGGAGGGTTAGTGGCGGTCGGTTGGGGCCGATGGGCGGTGGGCCGCCCAGGGGAAAGGGAGCAGGCCAAGGGGGGAGGGGCCAGGTGGGGAGGGGGCCGGCTGGGCCAGAGGGTTTTCCCCTCCCCCACAGGTTTAGTCTTTCCTTTTTTTTTATTTTTCAAAAACCTGTTTTATTTCATTTTCATATATTTAGAAAATTTCAGAAAGGGGGTTTGTTGCACTATAATCACCTAGGCATTTAACTGCACACTCCGGACATTTTAGTTTAAAATTTTGAAAACTTTCACTGTTTGCTTGACTTTGAATTTGAAAGATTGAACCGACGCGAGATTATTAGCGAGAATCGAGGTGGCGTGTCCTCATGCTTGCAGGATTACTGTAGCGAATCACCCAAGCGTCACATGTAGTCACTTGTTGAACTCTCTAAAAGACTAATATTTAGGAATAGAAGGAGTATTTTTGAATTCATGTCATACATGCATGGTTTGGAAAAATAGATGCACTATACTTATTGGATTGTTGTTGTGTTCATGCGTGTGTGTCTCTGTGTGTGTGTGTGTGTGTGGTCATATGCTTTATACATACAAAGTTTTCTCACCTCCATATTGTTCATCTTTTAAATTTGAATTTGCATTGGAAAACTTACTAGGGATACCATGAAATGTGAAATCCACGTTGAGATCACTATAGCCCAAACTCACTCTAATTCAACAACTCGTCATAAATCAATTACCACGTTGAGATTAGTATTTGCAAGGAAAATACGGGTATTGTAATACACATAGATTCGTTCGGCAATTTAAAAGGTTCCTTTCGTATTTTCGAATGGTAGGACCCAACGGCGTACCAGCAAGACCTTGGCTCGTGTTGATCCTAAAAAAACCCGGGCTCGTGTCCTTCGGTGGCGTGCGTGGTACACACATTAGGCAACCCCAACCAGTCGAGCCTCAACGTTTCAAGTCAAAATATCTGGCGGCCAGAATTCCAACCCTAGGAAATTCCCCTCATGTCCCCGGTCCATAATGACTACCAATGAACAACGGAGGGATGCTTTAGTAACTAGACAACGTTACCTACCGTGCCGAGCACGGTTCAATTCCCTCGGTCGCCGCTGGTCAAGGTCACTCGTCAACTTCTTTGCCTAGTACTACTACTACTACACCAGGATGAGCACAGAATTGAGCCCGTTTGTTCGTGCCTAGTACTTGAGTTAATATATCAGGCAATGCACTGGTATGGGGGATTATCCTTTTACTCTGCATATATAACTTGTCTGAAGTCTAACTAAGAAAAATGTTTGACCAAATCCTTTCTTAAGAAATACAACAGGACAGATGTATGGCTTGAAAATTTATTGCATGATGCAGGTTACGATATTGTTTCGAATCCTGGATCTTAAATTTTAGAAAAATCCAAAAGAGAGCATAAATTCTTGAAACTAAGCATGGTCACGTGATATGGCACAAATATTACTTCGTAAGTTTTTTCTTCAATTTGAGACAAGCTGCTTATCACAAGTTGCACAAATGAAGAGCTAAGGTATTTTGGAACAAAGAACTATCACGTTAAGGCGAACGCTTTCACTATTGAAACCGTGGGCGTTTACATGCCGCCACAAGTCCCCGCTTCTCATCGGCGGTGCCGTCCGAGCAAGCGTGTGAGTCGACAGGGCGGCGACGGCGAAGCGAGCACCGCTGCACCGAGGGGCGTGAGGGCGGACAGAACATCACTGTGCAGAGCTCACGAGGAGGCGAGCCTTTCACTAGGCTCTCGCCGCCCACCGTCGTCCCAACTGCTCCCACTTTTAATGTCGCCGGCGCCGCAGTTTAAAATCAACCCGCTTTACCGGTATCGCTACAATCCTCTCTCTTCCTCTCCGATTCTCCTGTCGTCTACCTCCAACTAGCTCGACCTAAGCGTCGCCATGCCGCATCACGATGGTCTGCCCTTAGTGTTCAGTTTCACGAGGAAGACACCCAGCCCGAGTCTCAAGAACATAAGGCGCTTTGGAGCGAGCTTGAAGCGGCCTTGCGGGAAGGCGCGCGCTGTTCCGCTACCGTTCGGCTCCGTCGCCCGCTGCGCCGGCGCCCATCCTCGTGGTATTGATAGGCTGGGAGCCACACATTGTCGCCGAGCTTGATCCCACAGGGTTCCACGAGGTCCCCGCCGACTTTCACGCGCTCGTGCACCTGCCGGCGCATGCGCTGCGTGTGCACACCGCGCCGCCTTCGATGCGGTGCCGTGCACTGCCGGCGCGCATCGCTGCGCGTGCACTAACGCAGCGCCCGTGCGGTGCCCGCACACGAATGTCTCCGTCGCGCCGTTGACAACGCCTGTCCCCCCACGGGTGCCAGTGCCCCCCTCAGCGGCATGGATGGCCGCCGTCGACCGCTTCCTTGCAGCAACGCCAGTCGCCTCCTCCCGCCAGTTGACTCGCTCCAAAGTCCAGAACATTTTGGCCTTCCTTGAAGCTAGGTCAACGTCCAGGAGTACGCTAACAACGGCGCAAGACGCCGCCGTCGCCGTCGGTTAGTGGCCCGACGACACACAAAGCACGACAAAGGAGCCGCTTCCCACCGCGAGACGCCCCCGCCGCCGTTGCGTAATCTAAATTTGCCATGAAAAACGTTCGGATTGCCATGCTTAAAATCCGAACGTTTATCATTTCCTTTTATTTTATATCGATCGTTGTATAATTTAAAGTCGGAGTCAGACTGGACGAAATGTATGGTTTGATGGATTGAATGTTCTGCTCGAGCCGTATCAAATTAAATATAAAACGTCATCAAGCCACATGTATTCCTTGTCATCCAACGACCTAGACTGCTTCAATGTCAAGCGCTCAACACGTTTAGCGTGGAGTTAATTTCATGCCAAAAATAGTGCTAATCACATGACAACACGCAAATAATATCCTAGTAGTTAATATCCGCATGCACTTAATATACTTCCAAATTAACGTGCATTGCACGTACACACCGACTAATGCTGCTAATATGTGAAACTGGTGTCGTGACTTGTGAACGCGTCCAGATATGGTCAACGGCAACATCGCCCGCGAGTTCTTCCTGTTTGCCCGTGCGTCTAAACGCAGAAGGGGAGGAGAGAGAGAGAGAGAGAGCACACATGGAACCCACCAGTAAGTGAAGGCGAATAGTACTAAAAATAATATTTCATGTTATCCATTAATTAGGCTGTGGTAATATAAAAACATGATGTGAAGAAAGGGGGTACAACAAACATTGCTATTCTACGTATGTTGCCTATTGACGTGCGGCTTCAAGGCCCGGTCACATGTTCGATCCTCGTCCTTTATTTTTTAATTTTTATATGGGTCCAAATTTGTTTCATGACATGTGAGCCCCTCGGTGTGTAGTTTGTAGCAATTTAAAATTTGTGGGTCGAAATTTGTTCCATTCCAAGTGGACTATCGGTGTGTAGTTTTGTAGCTTATTTATAATAATTAAAGAGAACAACATAGTTTTTTCAATAATACCATGGTGTGACGTTGAAGGCGAGAAAGGACATGCGAGATAGCAATGACCGAGCCAGAGGGAAATCAACTAGGGGAGTTGCGTGGGTTGCAACGGTGTTTGGAGTAGTTGTGGGTCGAATGCTACGAAAATATAATCTAAACCGACCGGAATAAATGCCTACACAAATTAATCCAAGGTTGGAGTGCCTCTCGCAATGTAAATAGCTCCGGCTTTGTGAGGGATGGAGAGGTAGTAGTTTCAACGCGTGGAAGATACGGTGTGAGAAAGCGAGGTCAATCGAGAGACATATAGATAGAGAGACAAAGTGAGTGTGGTCTGACATTCATTGAACAAATATATATGCTCGAGAGATATTGTCGATTGAGCTTTTGGCAAGGGTGAGGGCTGTAAGATAGAGCTTGAGAGAGGATCCGATCACAGGCGTGTAGATATATTTTGTGTGTGGGAGGAAGCAAGGTCAACCGATCACATAGAATCGCGTCGCGATCGAAAGAGTGAGACGGGTTGGAGAGAGTGACCTAGATAGACGATGTGCGTGAGAGAGTATACAATGTGAATAGGTTGAATGGGGCTCAAACATGGTGATATATCGTTTTTGTCTGAGAAAGAGCGAGGTCAATCGAGACATACGGAGAGAGAGAGAGAGAGAGAGAGAGAGAGAGAGAGAGAGAGATTGAGTGAGAGTGGCCCACCATGAGGTCGAAAGTGGCGGCGGCTTGGATGGACTGACCTAGATAGACAATCTGCGTGAGAGAGTATAGAGTGTGTTGATCGAGGCCCGAACAGGGAGATATATCATTTGTGTGTGAAAGAAAACGAGGTTAAACGAGACTCGGATAAAGAGAGCGAGATTGAGCGAGTGTGGCCCGCCGTGCGGAAGAAAGAGTGAGACAGTCTCGAGGGAGTGACCTAGATATACAACGTGCGTGCGTGCGCACAAGAGGTTGGGGGGGCTAGATAGGCAATGCATGTATTTAGCGCGAGAGGGTGAGAGGGAGAGGGGGAGAGAGAGCTCGGCATGGGGTGCAATGGCGGGTGTGTGAGGTAAATACATTTGGTAACAGAGTGGAAAAAGGGGTTGTGTAGTTGAGAGACTTAGAGATCGAAACATGGAGAGAAAGAATGAATGTGTGTTGGAAACCGATAGCTTCCTAAGGTGGTTAGGAGAGGAAGATTGACCGTCTGAGGAAGTATGTAGCGTTTGTCTTGGGGGGGCAAAAACAACATTTGAATGTACATAGTACGAGACTTAATATCGATGTTTCAATTGATTGTACATTGTAAGATTTGAACCGAGGACTAGGCATACGGGTAATTATTTCGAATTGGTGCCATACTAAGTTTCGGAAAGTTGACATTGACTCAGTTTGTTGTGCTATTTTGTAGGTCATATGTTTGAATCCATCCAAAAGTTTTCTCACTACCATGGTGTTCATCATATACATATGAATTTGTATTAAAAAGTAGCGTGGATACGGTGAAATCACGAAATCCACGTTAGAATTGGAGATCGCCACGACACACACTCTAATTCAAATAACTAACTACATGACACATACTCTAATTCAAATAACTAATTATGTGACACACTCTAATCCACGTTAGCGTGGGTACTGTTTCGATTTTTTTTCAAATAACTCCTCATTAATTAATTTATAGTACTCCCTCTGTTCACTTTTATAAGACCTTGAAGACATTTAGGACAATGTGCAAAACAGTTCATTTTAAGTTGTGCAAGCGACTTACAAAAGTGAATGGATGGAGTATCTCGTTTCGAATGACTAATTATTGCAAGGAAAACATGGACATAGTAATACATACAGATTCGTTTGCAAATGAAAGAAGATCCGTTTGCATTCTCAAATGTAGGCGCACCAGGCGAGACCAGGGTCGTGTCGGGGTGGGCGCTGCTTGGTGCCTTAAAAGGCAAGCGCCTTTGGAGTCAGCGACATGTGGGCCAACCACTGTTGGGCCCACATGTCATTGACACAAGGCAGGTGCCTTAAAACACCAAGCATAATCTGTCGGGGTGGTCGCGTGTGCCGGACGGACGCGTAGCACCCAGCCACCCAGCCCCCCCCCCCAAAAAAAGGGCGACAATATAAGTTCGCACTTCCACGTTTGGATTGAAATATCTGGCGACCCCAATTCCAGCCCTGCAAAATCTCTCTTCTCCATCGTCCCCTTCCGCGCCCAGATTGCGCAAATCCCTAATTCACCGCCAACCCTCGAATCGCCCCTCGTCTCATCTCTTTCCCCACCGTTCCCCACCTCTGTGCGGACGACGGCAGCGAAGACGACGGTCGCGCTTCACCACCGCACGGAGCTACCTCATCTCGCCCTCGTCCACCGCGACCGGTGGTCCACCGACAACGTCGGCCGCCTTAACCGGCGTGCCTCCACAGACACCGAGTTCCACCGCTTTAGGTGCGCTTCACCGACGCCGTCTCCCAGCTCACCGGGGCTACTTCACCGAGCACATCGTCGCACCTCCACCCCGAGGCCGTTGGGGCTTCTGTGGTCTCGTCCACCACATCGTAGCACTCCGCTGCCACTCAAGATCTGCATCCGTGCGCTGCCAATAGCGCCTGCGCATCACCCTCAACGGCTCTGAAGTGACCGCACTCTAGCTAGCGAGCATGCCCAAACGCGGCCCGAACTAGGTATCCACACATCACTCCCTTGTGCACTATTCCGGCGATGTTTGGATATCCTTTCACTGCTCTCTTAGCTTACACGCCTATGCAACTCGACTTTAACTCTTATTTCTTACGGAGATATCATCTGAAACAAGCAAATCCATTTTTAGCGAAGCATGCGGTGCTACGGGATCTGGTACACATCCTGCACACCCTTATAACCTTGTAAGTATCGTCCTCGGTACAACATCAAGGTCGATTCCTCTTATTTGATCAACCATTCGCGTGTCAAAAATGCAGAGAGGGGATGCAAGGAGCACAAGGCCTGCACATCCAAGCAAGTGGTAACATGGACTTGTACATGGAACATCCCAAGCGCAAGCGAGCTGCGATGGCCTATACAACGAGCTAGCGTAAGTCCCTGCATTTCATTTAATTCAGTCTTGGCATTCGTGTATGATTTGTGTGCATGGCTGATCCACGAATTCAAGTTACCAGGCGAACATTTAACTTAAAAATACGAAGGCACTTGCACTCGGAAATCAACATAACTTGAGAAATGTGAAGCTACATGCACTTTGAAAACCAGCTAATGATCCAAAGTAGTTCAGATTATAAACACTAAATGATGCAAGCACCAAAAACACAAAATGCAACATGGTGTACAAGGACTACAAACATGTTACTGTACGCTTGAATTATTCGTTCTCGGCTGAAAATATCGAAGTGTAATTGCACGTATAACCAAAGCATAAACTGCATATCAATATATCTATCCTACACAAGTATGCCAATAGTTTCAAACAACAGATTAGAAAAGTATTTATGCTATGTTGTCATGATCGGGGGACTTTACGGTAGATGGCCTCGGCGTTTCCTCAAGCTATGAAAATGCACTATAATTTGCTTGTCATCAATGCACGCAAATCTCTGTCTCTCTCAACATAGTAGATCATCATTAGACACTAAATCCTTCAATGAGCTTGCAAAATGCTTGCATTAGATCCCTCATTAGACACTATATGTTCATCACCGGGAGCATGTAAAATGTTTGCATCAAATCCTTCATTAGCGATCTGTTCATTAGACACTTGAGCTCAAGAACAACATGAGCTTGTATGTTTGCACGAAAACTTGATTAGATACATCAGATTCATCATTCGGTATTGATTGGGGAGTTATAAAATAAGTAGAAATTGGTTTCATTTTCTCATAGATTCCCTACATACAAGCAGTTTTACAACACCGTCGAGGTTTAACTATTGGCAGAAATTGAAGAGTTGAATTAGATATAATCAGGGATGTGATGTACTGCTCGTTGCGCATGCTACTCTTGCAAGCTGCACTGTTGTCCGTTTCGCAAGGTCGATGCCATGCCAGTCTTGCTGCCGCTGCCTCCCATGAGCTACACCCAGGTTGGATCTTCATCTTCTTGTCCTTCCGTTAAGCTTGAAGCCCGGCGACCGCCCTCAATGAGGCGCGAGGAAGTCTTGTGTCGGTCTGTCAGCGGTGCCTAGGTTAGGAGCAAACCAGGTGGAGGCTGGAGCGAATGAATTGGGATTTTTCCTGTTGTCGATCGATATGGGAGGCGCTCGTTTGGGCCCCGAGCCTGCTATAGGGCCTGCCTTGCACTTATGTTATTGGCCCATCAAATTGAAACATTTTCTTCATTTTTACATTGCACTGCTCAAATGCGTTGGGACGAACAAAACTAGCGTGGGCCAACCTGGACGACTCAAACTAGGTGCACACTTTCCAGCCACACAGGCGGCCGCCCATACCAGCCCCTATGGTGGCGTCGCCCTTTGTGTGTATGATTGGATAGTGAAAAATATTCCAATGGCGCTTTTGATTTACCCAGAATGGTTGAATTGCTTGTTTCTATGAACTGAGTTAGCCAATAATGTGAAGGATGCAGATCTTTTCATCCTATTGTAGATTGCTTAGATCTCGATATGCCAAAAGTAATCGCATGAAATATACGGTAAAAGCCATTGTGATGTGTTTGGCTACAACTAGTCGACTACGTCCTCATATAACATATCAAGGGCGCACCATCTTACCAGATTAACCATTCGACTTACCCATGCGGTGTGGGAAGAAAAAGTATTGGGACTGCGTATCCAAGCAATTGATGCCATGGACTCCTTCATTACAACCTTGTGGCGAAGAAGAAGTTGCGGTGTGCTGTACAAAGAACTAGCGTAAGTTCGGTTACACCTTCTCGAATTTTAGTTAGCCACTTATTGCAAAATTGTTCAATTCGTTGCTTGGCTTAATTTAGTTTACTCTGATTACATAATGGCACAGCACGTTAATCATATTGTAGACTGCGCCTATCTATGTGTTTGATACTTCTTGTTAAAATTACTGTTTGCCTTAACTTAAATATCTACTTGTTTGTTTAAGCTGCTTTCTTCTTGCTGCAACAACGGGTTACAATGATGTTAATAACTACTTTTCAGCATCAATTGAAACTCTTTAATTCCTTGTTTGTTTAACTGGTTTCTTGTTATAACTCCCGATTGAGATGTTTTTCTAACTTCAACTTTTACGAATCAATCGGAACTTTAATGGCAAAACAGGTTAGCCCAAGATCAAAAGCGAGGTCCCCATGGACGTTGTATCATCCCACAGCATGGCACCGCCCAATCGTGCATTATGAATTGCCAACTGCTGATGCTCTAGAGGCTAAACTAGTGGTAGAAAGAGATTACGCTTTTGCACTTAGAGATGAAGTTGACATGTTGAGGAAGCAAACAGCACAATCACAAGCGAGTACTCAAGACAACCATTAAATATTTGGTGGATTTCAAAAGCGAAGCAAGCTGAGACTGACCAGATTGTTAAGGTCTGAAGGAAAAAGGAAATTAAATTCCTACTTGGTAAATCATAGGTGAAATGTTCTTTCCATAGTTGAATAACCTTTGTGTTGTCTGTTCATGTAATCAATCAAACCATTTGTTTTAGAGATCATGTAATAATTGTTTTTTTTTTTTGGTTTGTAATTTTATTTGAGCACAAGTCTGTATTAATTGATAAGACTGGAGACATTTCATTTGGATTGCTGTGCAGGACCTACAAATATGCCAATCGGGCTGAATGTGCATTCAGCAATAGTAGTAGTATAGATGGACCATAAGTGGCACGCATCGGAAAGGGCCAAGATCTTTGGCTAAAAAGGATCTTGTTGTAGCCAAAAAAAGTACAATGCCTGGCTTATGTATGTTAGTTGATATTATTGATCCATATACTCTATAAGTGTTTATATGTATGTTAGTTCTATACATTATTGGTTGATTGACTCGGTATTTGAATCTTGATACATCGCTTGTGTACATATCTAAATGGGAGTACACATTATGTTGCGTGTGACATTTGAGTTGGACATGAAGTGTTCCAAATATTCGAATTCACCTTAAACTAGATTCTAGTTTCTGAATTTGAGTATCGGCATTTGTAAACCATATTCATATATGACAGTGGAATACATCTTTGTCGTCCTTTTAAAGATATATAAAAACACATAGAATGATTTATAAAGATTCATATAGGAATACAAAATGGATACGAATTTAGTTGCCAGGGTAAATGTGGATGCTTATTGTCCCAAAATTCGAAGGAAGCAGCAAAATGTCCACTCCCACGTCGGCTGCCCGAAGCCAAGTGTTTGGGAGATGGAAATTTCTGTCTACCCATTACACGGACAATCCATCGACCCGATTTCCACTTCTCTGAGCCAATTCTGACACGGTGGCCGTCAAACATGGGCGGCAAAACTCTTTTGATTCAAGCTCGTCCAAAAGACCTCTGTCTCTCCCTCCATTCCCCATTCATACACGGTGGGCGGCAAAACAAACTCGACTCGGCCAAAATCGATGTAGGCAAATATTTTCAATAGGGGCAGGTTTGTAACTTCACTCAGACGTGACACAACCGCCCTACCTATCAGCCCCGTTCATACACCTGGGCGCCAACCACCCTCTCCTCGCCCGAAATCGCTCTGGGCAAATATTGGCGAGATGCGAGTTTACCGTCCTATCCCCAATCGACGAGACGTCCAAATTTTAAACGGGGGCTAAGTTCATAACTTTCCCATATTTCAGACAGGCGCGTCCCAAAAACATGGTTCCCCATACCTCTCCCTCCATTTTCCCATTCATACACCGTCCGCGCTAGAACACCCCATCCCCACACCAGCCTCCGTCCGCCACCCCATCCATCGCTGCCGTCCTCCACCACATCCGCCATACCTTCCTCCACCATGCGGGCGCCTACCAAGACCGCGTCGTCCCTTTGCTAGAGATGGGCGTTTCTCATCCTGACAATGGACCAATAGCCTTGCATCCGTCCTCTCGCTTCATTGGCGCGTCGTCCTCTTTGCGGGTGACGCTCACACGACCTTCTCTTCCACCATAGCAGGACTTATCCCCGATGCACCCGTCTACCGTCGCAGATCTGCTTCAACGCCACCGACAGCCATTGCACCCCGATGCCTACACGGCGCCGCAGAGAGGTGGTACTTCATATCTCCTCAACTTTTGATCTCAACGGAAAATAGATCTTAACTTGGTTACTCTACTTTCTTTTCAGCTCTTAGAATTTAGTTCTTAGTTGAAGCTAACAATGGATGCTAAATATCATTTCTCCGGTTTGCAGCTTCAAATCTGCCATGGCACAGCCATATCTGGTTTAATTGATCATGCTTAGGGTTTAATTGATCATGTTGGTTCCGTGGTGGTTTCTTTAATAGAAATCGGAGGAAACCCTCTTTTGCTAAAAAATATGCTTAGAGTTTCCCCTTTTATGATCACTATATGATCGAGAATCGTGCCGTGTCATAATAACCTTTGCTCCACCCATCAAGCTAAACAAGCTTAGTTGTTCAAATCTGAATTTGATATTATTAAAATAGAGTTGTTTAATTGGTCACTAAATGTTCCTAAATTAGTTTGAAAATGCATGTTCGCCGCTCGGGTGTGTATCTCTGAGGTGCCCATGGTGGGCGGCCCACCACAGGATTTTAGGTCGTCCAGGCCCGATTCCCCTCTGTTTCTGCAGCTGCCGATCTCTACTCTCCCAGCCGCTTTGCCTGCTTGGCGACTTGCCGTCCCAGACGGCATGACTCTAGGAGGAGACGCCGGACTAATAGGAGACCAGGGCGCTCGCCTAACAGCGTCACCGCTGCCCGGAGCGCGCCGCCGTGCCTACCTTCCCGATCCGTTCAGGCTCAGGCGTGCAGCACCCACCAAGCCAACCCGATTTATCCGAGATCGTCCTCAACACTCGGTAGCCACTCCTCATCACCCATTTTCTAATTGATTCATTACTCATTAGGCAGGACTATCATTAGGGTTTGTTGTGTGCTCGGTGCTACCTACACTTAATGGTTGAGATGTATTTGGTAATCTTTAGTACCTCTAAAGTTCACGGGGTTTTCAAAATTCCGGCCCTCGAATAGAAACTAGTCATTTTGGATTGTTGGTCGTAGTGATAATGACCAGATTACTACGCAAGCCAGGTTTGTTGACAATTTTACTTGTCTTTCTTACTCATTGATATAATATCCAATTATTCACGTCGATTAGTTGCAAACAATAAGTGCTAGACAAACTTCTTCATTCAGATTTTGGGCGGTCTCTTCTGCGGTTACAACTCTGCATACTTGTCCTAATAAGCTCACAAGTAAATGATTGATTCACTACATCTATGCTTGCCTTGTCATATTTGTTGTCAATATTCTTTTAGGGTGGACCACCCTGTTTCTAAATCTTGGAACCATAGACATGAGTGAATAGTATTTCTCTATGTGATCTCTTCCATCATGTGTGGGTATGAACACTTTGCATTGTATAGAAAGAAAGTGTCATTTCAGATTTTACATAGGTTTCGATCTTTTACATGGAATACAATCTGCCTACTTGCTTTGTGTCGCACTACCAACCTCCACCCTTGAAGCTAAACATTCGCCACTCATAATTGCTTAGTTTATTTGTTTAAATCTGAATTTCATATGATTCTAATGTTCCTACTTCAGTTTTGAAATGTGTGCTGCTGTTATAGAGACATAAGGGGTTTGTATTTTTGTGTGTGGTCTCATCGGCACGGTTGGGGAGGTGAACTTTGCATATGCGAGGGGTTTATAGGGAGACACTCTCGAGTTGAATCATAATGCATTCCATAGATAATCTGACTACTTTTATGTTTTCATGAATCTCAGATTACGAACAGGATCATAATGATTATGAGCTTGCGCATGAAAAGAATAAAGCGAGAACAATGCCATGGCTGTCAAACTTGGCATTAAGGGACTGAAATCAAGTCGGATGGAATGCAATGCAAAACTCTCCACCTCTGATTCATGCTCAGAATATGATACTAACGGTGATTACGAGCTAGAGGAGACCTAAGTCAATGTAGCTCCCTAGTGGAGGAGTCATAGGAAGATGCCTATCTTATTCACCCATCAAGGTACTTGCTCTAACTTTCCAAGGTTACATTGCTCGCACATATCTTGCAAGCGATGCTTTGCATTGCTTCTACTTTGTTGAACTGCCATTAGCTTAGTTTACACATCATGTATGTGAATACCTGCCTATCCATTTTGATTACATATTCCATCTGTCATCATACCATATTTATCCATTCAAATGTTGTTCTTGTGTATCAGACGTTCAAAAGGAAGAGGCGATTGCTGATCGTGGAGGAGCACAAGCAAAGTATTTGGAAAAGGTAGTGGCTTTGATAAATCAAATAGCCCATTAGGTGTAGTTGCAATATCACGACCCACAAAATACCCCAACTCTAGCAGACTCTAGCCCTACTACCTTTGGTCATTTACGATGCCCCAACTCGTGAGACCCCAAGCTATGACAAATAGTATGATTATGCAGTTGACATAGCACCAATTTGTCTGACATAAAACCCCATTCCAGCAAAGAGTACACCAAATCCGGTTGCCAAATCCTTTTGAACGAGAGAGAGCCCCAATTGCAGCAAATAGGACCCCTGTTCCATTTCTTCCTAGTTTAGAAGACGAAGCTTATGTTGTTGTCAAGAACTTTGTGCGCATCTTTCCTTCATGGAAAGATTATACCGCAGACACAGAACAATTTTCACTAGTCGTCGACGGGCCTTCAGCAGGCTGAAATGTAGACATGGTTGTTTTGGGCCCAGTTAGCTCACGGGCCGTTACCAGGCCGAAACATATCTCGGGCCTTAGTTGGCCCACTGATATCATGGGCCTTTAAGAGGCCGAAAGCTTAGCACAGGCATCAACGGGCCGAATTACGCGACATGCCTTTAACATGCCCAAAGTCACGTTGGGCTTAAGCATTGCCACCTTTAGCACGGGCGTTAGTGGGCCCGATGTCGTCGGACCATATATGGCCCCTGGCAGCAGCAGGACATTCGGGCGAAAGTCACATCGGGCTGAAATGGGCCCATGTCTACATCGGGCCTCTAACGGGCGAAAGTCAACTGGACTATAGTTGGGCCCAAATATCCGGCGAACAATTAACGGGCAGATCGGCCGGGCATAAATGGGCCCAAATATTGGGCGAACAATTGAGCCAGATCGGCCGGGCGTAAATGGGCCCAAATATTGGGCGACAATTAACAGGCAGATATGGCCGGGCCGTAAATGGGCCTTTATTAAGCAGGTCATTATTGGGCTGGCCCACTAGTACTGATTAAGTTCTCTGGCCTTTATTTGGGCGGCCTTTTTAACCTATATGGGCCTCTGTTGGGCTCGACCATGTGTCGGCGTATCATAGGATTGTCTCCTCCAATGGGCCAGGCGACATCGCCCTTGACAAGTGACGGTGTTCCCTTGACCAATCAGAATTTTACCGTGGAAATTTCCCATTGGTCGGGGCTGTTAACGGGTTATCGAATCAAAATCCGACCCGATAGCTTGCGGTGTTCCGTTCGTTGGATGCCACATGTCGGTCACCCTTGGCGAAAGCACTTACGTGACGCGTGATTTATCGTCATGGAAGTGGACACTTCGTGATGATCATTTTGGTAATGTCATGGAACACTTCTCTGACGGACCGACGGTATGACTATCTTGATTACATCATAAATTTGTCATGGATGTACATGCATGACAAAAAATGCGACCTACTGTGACAAACACGTATCATCACGGAAGTGTATTTTTTTGTAGTGATGATAAATTAAAGTTCAATTAATCATATTACTTAAGAATTCCCACTTAGATAGACATCCCACTAGTCATCTAAATGATCGCGTGATCTATATCAACTAAACCATGTCCGATCACCACGTGAGATGGAGTAGTTTTCAATGGTGAACATCTCTATGTTGGTCATATCTACTATATGATTCATGTTCGACCTTTCGGTCTCAGTGTTCCGAGGCCATATCTGCATATGCTGCATATGCTAGACTCGTCAAGTTTAACCCGAGTATTCTGCACGTGAAAAATTGTCTTACACCCATTGTATGTGAATGTAGAGCTTATCACACCCGATCATCACGTGGTATCTCGGCAGACGAACTGTAGCAACGGTGCATACTCAGGGAGAACACTTATACCTTGAAATTTAGTGAGGGGTCGTTGTCGGTGTCAAAACCGGCGGATATCGGGTAGGGGGCCCCGAACTGTGCGTCTAGGCGGATGGTAACAGGAGACAAGGGACACGATGTTTTTACCCAGGTTCAGGCCCTCTCGATGGAGGTAAAACCCTACTCTGCTTGATTAATATTGATGATATGGGTAGTACAAGAGTAGATCTACCATGAGATCGAGAGGCTAAACCCTAGAAGCTAGCCTATGGTATGATTGTTGTTAGATCCCTGGACTAAAACCCTCCGGTTTATATAGGCACCGAAGAGGGTTAGGGTTACGAGTCTGTTACAATGGTAGGAGATCTACATATCCGTATCGCCAAGCTTGCCTTCCACGCCAAGGAAAGTCCCATCCGGACACGAGACAAAGTCTTTAATCTTGTATCTTCATAGTCCAGGAGTCCGGCCAAAGGTCATAGTCCGGCTATCCGGACACCCCCTAATCCAGGACTCCCTCAGTAGCCCCTGAACCAGGCTTCAATGACGACGAGTCCGGCGCGCATATTGTCTTCGGCATTGCAAGGCGGTTTACTCCTCCGAATTCTTCATAGAAGATTTTGAACACAAGGATCGTGTCCGGCTCTGCAAAATAAGTTCCACATACTACCATAGAGAGAATAATATTTACACAAGCTTAATCTGCTGACGTATTCCGTAGCGTGACATCACACCACGGCCAAGCATTTATTCGAATCGTTTTCACTGTCCCACCTCAGCGCGTTTAGCAAGGCGGTTTCCTTGGCACGTCTTGTCAAAGCAGAGATCGTGTCCCCTTATTCCAAGATTCTCATCAATACGGGCGTGGGTAACCCAACCGCGCCATTGATTCTGGCGCTTGGGAGATAAGCGAGTTTTATCGGGCGGTGGGGCGCATAGCTTTGTCCATCCATATAAGGGATAAGGATCCACCTTTTCACACGACTTCTTCCTCCTTTGCTCATCCATTTCCTTTTTCGAGCTCCAGCGCCCAAGTCCGCACATCCTACCTCAACCTTCTCCAACTATGTCCGGAGGCGGGAGGCAAGTGGATGGCCTCCTCCGTCCACGGAGGGCATATCAAAAAGCTGTGAAAGGTCGGATACTTGTCCGATGACATCGCGCATCGGCTTCCCGACAAGGGGCAGCTCATCCCCACCCCCAGGCCCCATGGTGGGCAATATGGCCAACGTCCTATGGCTCGAGGGCTCCTTTGTGGAGACCATAAAGGGGTGGCAATCGGGGTGGTTCTACATCACCGAGCCGCGTGACTCTAAATGGGCGGCGGCCCCCGAATTCTGATCTGGCTTCCCTACACGGCTCACCTCATGGAATGATCTGGGCTGACATGGGAGTATCTGGAAGAGCTGACGGACTCCAAACCTGCGTCCAAAACCTGGTGGACAATAAGCTCAAGCTTGTCAGCGTATTCGAGGTTATGCTCATCCGCGGATCCTCCCATGCCGACAGAACGGGCCTTCAACTTGTGGGAGTTTGATCGGCACAGACACGAACCTTGAGCGGCTCTTGACACTACGTGCGAAGATGCACGGAAGGTGTTATTCTAGGGTGCGAGGCTCCGCATCCGCTTCTGAAGATCGCGGATTCAGCTCATGACATCAAGCGGCGAGGTAAGCTATTTTACCCTTTACGGGACTCTTTTTCATAGTTTGACTCTATGCAGGATCTAAAACTCTCTCACCTTTAGCAGGACTGGCGAGAAGGCGTCCAGACGGATCATTGTCCGGCTCCCTTGCCGAAGACACGATGGGCCTTGGATTGTGGGGCTGCTGGTTTCGGCACCTTCGTGGTGCGGAGAAGAAGGCCAAGAAGAAGACCACGAGAACTTCGAAGGAGTTCACGGCGCTGGTGTTGTCGGACTCATCGTCGATGACTCGGCGGACTCCTCCAGCGAGCGAGGAGGAGGAAAAGGGGCCTCTCCCGGTGAGGAGAGAAGAAAGGAAGGCCGCCCCACCGGGGAGGCGGAGGAATCAGAAGGAAGGACCCTTCCTCCGGACTCGCCACCAGCATGCGACAGCGAAGAGGGGTGGCTACGAGGCCAAGCCCTGGCGAAATCGTAAGTGTCCGGACACGAGTAACTCATGGCGTTCCATTCGTCATACTGACATCTTCTAATGCGAATATGACCATGCAGCCATGAGGGCGGGCTCGGCGCTTCGTCGGCGGCTCCTGATTCGTCGGATGTGAATAGCGCCTCACTTCCGACCGCCTCGTCTCCTCCCCCCATGCAGACGCCGAGGTGGAGTCCCAAAGGGCCCAGCTAGGAGGAGGTGGCGGCTGGAGGTGCCGCAAAGCGACCTCCGGACTCTGGCGCAAAGGGATAAATCGAAGTGTTTTAAGTCCGGCCTGTGCGGACTCCGTCTCGAGAACCCGGTGGTTCGAGTCCGGCAGGCGACCCCTTCGTAAGAAGGGCAAGTTGCGACGCCGGTGACCTCCGTCCAATCGGAGGCGCTGGATGATTTGATGGAGGTGCTCAATGGCGCTTCCATCGACGAGGAGCACCGCACTGTTATGAGTGTGGTGGTCGAGAAGTTCATCCGCCAAAGCGGGCTGGTCAAGCTTGTGCCAGCTTTCTAACAGGCTTTGAGGTATGTATTTAAGATATGTAAAAATATTACCGCATAAGCGGTAGCCTCGATGCTCGGTTTGGTGTTGGAAAGAAAAAATGGCGAGGATCTAAAAGATATCTGCAGCAGTCTAACATAAGTATGTCAATATGGGAATGCAGGCTCTTGCTTCTTGACCTCTGCCGCCTTGACTGCGGAGGTTGATGCATTGAAGCGAGCCTCGAGCAGTCCGAGAACGAGCTCGGCCGTGCCAAAAAGCAGCTCGAGGACAAGGAAGGTAAGTAAGACCTTATGGTAGTATTTAAAAGATGTGGTTGCAAAAAATGACAGGAATAACGTGTATATTGCAGGGGCCCACGAGCGAGGTGGCGACCACGAAGGGCGGTGTCCAAGGCGAAAGCAATCTCTGGCGGGGCGCACCAGTGAGAGAAGCAGGAGGCGCGGGTGGCGGAGGTGCGGCAAGAGCTCAGGCTCTCGTGAAAAAACACGAGTTTGGGCGTGAGTCAAAACTTCGAGAGTCGAGATCGCCTCGCCCCTTGAGAGTGCCAAAGCCGCTAAGGCGAAGCCAAAAAGCCCTCCAAGAAATTGAGGCGATGAAGAAGATAGCGGCGGGTAAGGCATTCTATATGCAAAAGCATGTGAAAGTGAATTATCTCATTACTTACCGAATCCGGAGCTCTCGGGAGCATTCACAGATCTGCCCCTTGATGTGTACGATCTTTGCCGCATTCTACCGAGCCGAGGAGGGAGCTCGGCGGAAAAGGTGTTACGGTCTCGATATCTGCGGCGGACACCCAGTGCCCTTGAGCGACCAGTTGAAGCAGCTGGTGGAGCTCCATAAGGTGGCGAACATGCCATGAAGGGCCTCATAGTTGGTTGTGGCCCAAGGAAGCCATGCACAGGAGCTACTTGGCTGGTGAGGCGGTGGTGGGCCTTTGTCCATGGGTTGAAGTCGTCAAGCGCTCCGTCTGCATCGAAGGTGCCGTAGGGCCTCGCCCATGCTAAGGTGCCTTTGGGGCAAGATGGAATGAGAAGCTTGTGACAGACGGCCCACCACCGGGCAAGGAGCATCATAAGCCTGAAATGTATTATGAGGCGTCTGCGGGTGCCCGCCTTATAGTGGGTGAATGCTCCAAAGATGTAATTTTTTAGTAGACTCGCATTTTTTATTCTGTGTGCTAAAAACTTGTTCATATGCGCTAAGCAACACTTTTGAATTTAAAATATTACCTTCATGCGGCCGTTTATTAGATTTGAGAGATGGCAAGTCGTGGCTTCACCCCCATGCCACAGTCTTTGGGGTGTTAGGGATAAACTTGGCGCTCTTGTTCCCATTCTTGGGTCCATCGAGGCGCTCAGCGCAACAAACAAGGCAACGGACTATAATGCTTGAACACTCTCCTTAGCCATAGAATTCTATAATTTTAAATTTCGTGAAGCCCTGGTATCGGAAGACCGATTTGGGCGCTATCACGCCTAGGCGGACAATGCCGACTCCTCGCTCTAGCGGCATCGTCTTTAGGGACTCGAAAACCTCTCGAACAGCGACCGGCTCTCGCCCTATCATGACGGTCAGTTTAGCTTTCTCCACCGAGGTGCTTAACCCAGCTCAGCGGGCACAATCGCGGTGGTTCTCCCAAAGCTACCTTAGCGATATAACGGAACATAAGGTACCAAAACATGGGGCAGGCAAACCCAACTATTGACCCAAGACATGATTGAACCGATGCATATAATGTTATAAGTTCGGGTGCCGCACTTGTGAAAGTGTTGGACTTATCACACCATATTGTGGGGTACTTAAGCCCACAGTGTATTGCCGTACCAAAGTGTATGGTTGCACAATGTCATAACTCGACATAACATGTCCCCCTCCAGGGAACGGGACTTTTTAACATGTCCCCCTCCAGGGGTAAGCTGCGGGATGGTATGCAAAACAGGTATACTGCTCGTAATAGAGACCACCTAGACACTCGACATAACTTTACGCTTCCGGCTGTTGCATCGTGTGTTGGCGATTCTCTTGCGGACAGGGCTTCGTGAGCGGAGTCTGAAAGTAAAAAAAAGAAGAAAAAAAAGAATGACACAATCGGGGCCCTCGTGCGGTTGAGCGCATTCTAGGCATGCCGTGGTCGTGCCCCTCCCGTATGCCCATGGTATTTCTAGGCGTAATTATATGCGCGTAGTACTGGTTCGCAATTTCGCGAGGGCTGGGGTTTGGGCGCATTGCTATGCGTGCTTTCGGAGCGTGCCAGCGGTCTTGTTGTAGGTTACTCGGGCGTGCTTAGCGGTGTCCGGATGTTTAATAGCGGACTCGAGAATTGCCGTAAGAGGCTGCTTTGTACTTCGCGCGCGAGAGCCACCGTATGCTCCTCCGTCCGGAGAGGCGTTCGGTGTTCCATTGACCGTAATGACTCCTCGAGGGCTGTCATCTTGAGCTTGAGATATCGTAGTGCGGCACGCATTGAACTTTACCGTCACGGTTCGTCCGGCGATCGCGTGATAGCCGCTGCGGAGCGGGACTATGTCGAAGATTAACTCCTCGCCGGAAGTTATCCGGGATCCAAGACCACTTCAAGTGTGACCGAGCACTGCAGTTGGCCTCTACACGGTATGGCGCCTTTAGGAGTCGTCTTTGTGGGTTTAATCCTTGATGGGTCTATGCCCATTTTGCGCCTTGTATCTGATAAAGCAGGTTCAAGCTGTTGCCGCCGTCCATTAGGACTCTAGTGAGTGAAATCCGTCAATGATTGTGTCTAGAACCAATGCGGCGAATCCGCCATGGCGGATGCTAGTGGGGTGGTCCCTTGACCAAAGTGATCGGCAGGAAGACCACGGGTTGAACTTTAGGGCGGCGGCTCCATCGCATATCGTCCCTTAGTGCCTTCCGCTCCCTTTTGGGTATGTGGGTTGCGTATATCATGTTAACCGTCCGCACTTGTGGGGGAAGCCCTACATCCTCTATTGTTCGGCGCGGGGCTCCTCCTCGTCATCGCTATGCAACCCCTTGTCATTGTTTTCAACATTTAACTTGCTGCTGCTTGAACACCCAACAATCCCTGTTGGTGTGGTTGGCTAGTTTTCGAAGTGCCGTGTATACGCGCAGCGATCAGTATTCGGTCCAAATTGGGCGGGCCGGAGTATTTCTTTTAAATGGCTTTTTCCGCTGACGGGTTTAGAGCCTATGAATCCGGCATTGACTGCCGTATCCTCGGCATTATCACCGTTAATCGGCGCTTGTGCTTGTTGCGGCGCAACCTGCCCTGCTGTCCTTGGTATCCGAATTACAGGGCTCTTGGTCATGTTGTTACTCTGAGCTAGCCAGCTGTCCTCTCCTCGCAAAAGCGGGTCATGAGTGTTGTGAGGGCTGCCATGGATTTGGCTTTTCCTATCCTAGGTGCGGGCAAGCCACTCGTCGCGGATGTTGTGTTTGAAGGCTGCAAGGGCCTCTGCATCCGGACGATCAGCGATTTGATTTTTCTTGGTTAGGAACCGTGTCCGAATTATGCGGCGATTCCTCTGGCTGCTGAATTATGTGGCTTAGGTCGCCGGCGTCTAGTGGTGCACATATGTGCCCTGAAATTGTCGAGGAATGCGGCTTCTAGGTCTTCCCAACAACCAATTGACTCTGCTAGCAAGCTGTTAAGCCAATGCCGGGCTGGTCCTTTAAGCTTGAGTGGGAGGTATTTGATGGCGTGTAGATCATCACCGCAGGCCATGTGGATGTGAAGGAGATAGTCCTCGATCCAAACCGCAGGATCTGTTGTGCCATCGTATGATTCAATGTTTACGGGTTTGAAACCCTCAGGGATTTGATGATCCATCACTTCATCTATGAAGCATAGTGGGTGTGCGGCGCCTCTGTATTGGGCTATATCACGACGCAGCTCAAATGAGCTTTGTCTCTCGTGTTACGCCCGCCGGAGTTGCCATATCCGGCGTGACGGTTATAAATCGCGTGTAGGTAGGCGCCAGCGATCTGTAGATCGATCTTGTTTGCCTTGCCTTGTCCTCAATATATCTCGCGGTCTGGCGCATTTCCCAGCGCCTTTGTATTTTTTGGCGGCGCGGGTTGCGGCTTGAGTTGAGGGCGAGAGGCCTCTCTGTCAGCGACCACGAGGTGGTCGGATCGGCCGTATCATGCTTTGGTGATGTAGGTTTGGGTGCTTCCTCCTCTAATCGGGGTAGCAGCCTGCGTTTTAGGTAGCTCTTGGAGGCGCTCGAGTTCATACTCTTGACGCAAGGACTTCGGTCCATCTGTCAGCTAGCAAGTCTTGGTCAGCTCCAAGCTGTTGATGCTTTTTCTTGAGGCTGCTTGCCGTGGCCATAAGCCTGCGTTTGAAACGCTCTTGTTCGACGGGATCCTCGGGCACGACGAATTCGTCATCGTCGAGGCTTGCCTCATCTTCGGAGGGAGGCATGTAATTATCATCCTCTACCTCTCTATCTGCCGCTCTCTCACGAGGGCTGGTTTCTCCATCCTCCTGCGCTGAATCCTGCTGGAGGGGGTTGTCTTCGGCACTGTTCGGGGTGTTATTGTCTCCCGTGCGGAATCACCGTTTTCTTTGTGGCGGGATTTAAATGGCGGCCGTGATGCCGGCGCTTAGGCTGTTTCTTGGAGGGTCATCCTCTGTTGTTCCATCGCCATTCCCATCTTTTGGGATGTCCACCATGTATATGTCGTATGGCGAGGTGGCCTTCCGATTGCCACATGGGTCTTTGGTTCTTAGTCGTCTCCTGCACCGTCGTCCATATCGTCGATGTCTTGGTCGAAGTCGAGCATGTCGGTTAAATCATCGGCGGTGGCTCTGAAGTGGGTGGTGGGTGGGCTTTGAATTTCTTCGTCGTCGCATCCCAACCTTCTGACCATAATCCGGCCAGGGCTCCCCGATAAAGAGAGACTTTAGTGAGTTCGGGATGTCGCCAAAGGCGAGTCTTTGAAAGATGTCATGATAGTGAATTCAATGATCGGCGCCCAATCGAGTCGATTGGCGGGGCATGAAGGCTCGAGTCGAAGAGTCCGGCAGCTTGGAGTCACGAGTTTCGCAAAGGAAGGGGTAGGTGTATGGCTCAATCGCCATAGAGATTGCAGCCCCCGAGGCGGTGTCCAGCCACCCATCCTCGATCGGCACAGTCAGCTCCGAGCTAAGGGTCGGGCGGACACTAATGCGACCTCGGGACCTTTGTTCGCGGCGAGCTAGATCATGCCCTCGTGACGGTCTGGCGGCGCTTGGCTGTGGCTCGAACCCGTCGAAGATCAAGTCTCCGCGGACGTCAGCCGTGTAGTTCAAACTTCCAAATCTGACCTGGTGGCCACAGCGTAGCTTTCAATCTGCTCCGGATGGCCAAGCGAATTGGCCCATGATGCAAAGCCGCCCGAATCTGAAGATCTGTCCGGGAGAAAAGTCTCACCTGGAGCACATAAATCGTTGATGATCGGAGGACCATCGGGCCTAAAGATGGCGACAGAGGAACTCTCAATGAAAGCACCAATGTCGGTGTCAAAACCGGCTGATCTCGGGTAGGGGTCCCGAAGCGTGCGTCTAGGCGGATGGTAAGAGGAGACAAGGGACACGATGTTTTTACCCAGGTTCGGGCCCTCTCGATGGAGGTAAAACCTACTCTGCTTGATTAATATTGATGATATGGGTAGTACAAGAGTAGATCTACCATGAGATCGGAGAGGCTAAACCCTAGAAGCTAGCCTATGGTATGATTGTTATTAGTCCTCGGACTAAAACCCTCCGGTTTATATAGGCACGAAGAGGGTTAGGGTTACACAGAGTCGGTTACAATGGTAGGAGATCTACATATCCGTATCGCCAAGCTTGCCTTCCACGTCAAGGAAAGTCCCATCCGGACACGGGACGAAGTCTTCAATCTTGTATCTTCATAGTCCAGGAGTCCGGCCAAAGGTCATAGTCCGGCTATCCGGACACCCCCTAATCCAGGACTCCCTCAGTCGTCTTATAATACTACCACCGTACTAAGAAAAATAAGATGCATAAAAGATAAACATCACATGCAATCAAATTATGTGACATGATGTGGCCATCATCATCTTGTGCCTTTGTTCTCCATCTCCAAAGCACTATCATGATCTCCATCGTCACCAGCTTGACACCTTGATCTCAATCATAGCGTCGTTGTCGTCTCGCCAACTATTGCTTCTATGACTATCGCTACCGCTTAGTGATAAAGTAAAGCAATTACATGGCGATTGCATTTCATACAATAAAGAGACAACCATAAGGCTCATGCCAGTTGCCGATAACTTCTACAAAACATGATCATCTCATACAACAACTTATATCTCATCACGTCTTGACCATATCATATCACAACATGCCCTGCAAAAACAAGTTAGACGTCCTCTACTTTGCTGTTGTAAGTTTTACGTGGCTGCTACGGGCTTCTAGCAAGAACCGTTCTTACCTACGCATAAAAACCACAACAATTTTTCATCAAGTTTTATGTTTTAACCTTCAACAAGGACCAGCCGTAGTCAAACTCGATTCAACTAAAGTTGGAGAAACAGACACCCGCCAGCCACCTGTGTGCAAAAGCACGTCGGTAGAACTGGTCTCATGAACGTGGTCATGTAATGTTGGTCCGGGCCGCTTCATCCAAAATTACCGCCAAATCGAAATAACATGTTGGTGGTAAGCAGTATGACTATTATCGCCCACAGCTCTTTGTGTTCTACTCGTGCATATCATCTATGCATAAACCTGGCTCGGATGCACTGTTGGGGAACGTAGCATGCAATTTCAAAAAAATTCCTACGATAACGCAAGATCTATCAAGGAGATGCATAGAAAGAGAGGGGGAGAGTGTGTCCATGCACCCTCGTAGACCGAAGCGGAAGCATTAGGTTAACGCGGTTGATGTAGTCGAACGTCTTCATGATCCAACCGATCTAGTACCGAATGTACGACACCTCCGAGTTCAGCACACGTTCAGCTCGATGACGTCCCTCGAACTCTTGATCCAGCAGAGGGTCGAGGAGAGTTCCGTCGACCTGACGGCGTGGTGATGGTGATGGTGATGTGATCCGCCGAGGCTTCGCCTATGCACTCTGACGCTATGACCGGAGGAGTAAAGCGTGGAGGGGGCACCGCTGCAGCTAAGAGAACAATTGATGTGCTATGGGGTGCCCCCTGCCCCCATATATAAAGGAGGGGACGAGGAGGCGGCCGGCCAAGAGGGGCGCGCCATGGGGGGAGTCCTACTAGGACTCCACTCCTAGTAGGATTCGCCCCCCCCCCTTTTCCTTTCTTACCAGAGGGGAAAAGGAAGGAGAGGGAAAGGGGGGCCGCGCCCCTCCTCCTTGTCCTATTCGGAATCTCTTGGAGGGGGGCGTGCGCCAGCCCTCGCGGGTTTCCCTCTCTCTCCCCTAAGGCTCATGTAGGCCCAATACTTCCCCCGGGGGATTCTGGTAACCCCTCGGTACTCCGGTAAAATACCCGAACCACTCGAAACCATTCCGATGTCCGAATACTACCTTCCAATATATGAATCTTTACCTCTCGACCATTTCGAGACTCCTCTTCATGTGTGTGATCTCATCCGGGACTCCGAACAAACTTCAGTCACCAAAAACACATAACTCATAATACAAATCGTCATCGAACGTTACGCGTGCGGACCCTATGGGTTCGAGAACTATGTAGACATGACCGAGACACATCTCCGGTCAATAACCAATAGCAGAACCTAGATGCTCATATTGGTTCCTACATATTCTATGAATATCTTTATCGGTCAAACCACAATAACAACATACGTTATTCCCTTTGTCATCGGTATGTTACTTGCCCGAGATTTGATCATCGGTATCATCATACCTAGTTCAATCTCATTACCGGCAAGTCTCTTTACTCGTTCCGTAATGCATCATCCCACAAATAACTCATTAGTCACATTGCTTGCACGGCTTATAGTGATGTGCATTACCGAGAGGGCCCAAAGATACCTCTCTGATACTCGGAGTGACAAATCCTAATCTTGATCTATGCCAACCCATCAAACACCTTCGGAGACACCTGTAGAGCATCTTTATAATCACCCAGTTATGTTGTGATGTTTGATAGCACACAAGGTGTTCCTCTTGTATTCGGGAGTTGCATAATCTCATTGTCAGAGGAATATGTATAAGTCATGAAGAAAGCAATAGCAATAAAACTTAATGATCATTATGCTAAGCTAACGGATGGGTCTTGTCCATCATATCATTCTCTAATGATGTGATCCCGTTCATCAAATTACAACATATGTCTATGGTTAGGAAACTTAACCATCTTTGATTAACGAGCTAGTCAAGTAGAGGCATACTAGGGATACTCTATTTTGTCTATGTATTCACACATGTACTAAGTTTCCGGTTAATACAATTCTAGAATGAATAATAAACATTTATCATATAAGGAAATATAAAAAACAACATTATTATTGCCTCTAGGGCATATTTCCTTCACTAATTATGTTATCATTGTGGAGAGAACTTGCACTAGTGAAAGTATGAACCCTGGGCCTTGTTTCCAAGCATTGCAATACAGTTTTCGCTCACTTCTACCACTTGCTACATTGCTGTTTTTATATTTTTCAGATTACGAAAACCTATATCTACCATCCATATTGCACGTGTATCACCATCTCTTCGCCAAACTAGTGCACCTATTCAATTTACCATTGTATTGGGTGTGTTGGGGACACAAGAGACTCTTTGTTATTTGGTTGCAGGGTTGTTTGAGAGAGACCATCTTCATCCTACGCCTCTCATGGATTGATAAACCTTAGGCCATCCACTCGAGGGAAATTTGCCACCGTCCTACAAAATTCTGCGCTTGGAGGCCCAACACGAGTCTACAAGAAGAAGGTTGCGCAGTAGACATCAAGCTCTTTTCTGGCGCCGTTGCCGGGGAGGTGAGTGCTTGAAGGTATATCTTTAGATCTTGCAATTGAATCTTTTAGTTTCTTGTTTTATCACTAGTTTAGTCTATAAAAGAAAACTGCAAAAAAAATTGGAATTGAAGGTTTCCTCATATGCTTCATCTTTTTAATGTCTTTCGTGAAATACGGATTCGATAATTGTGCCAAAGTTTTAGAAGAAGAATGCATTAAAATGTTTGGCACTAAATTTTTGAATGATGAGCATGATTGCAATGTTTTTAGTATGAATTCTTTGAATATCGATGATGCTAATGATATGCAAAGCCATGAGCTTGGGGATGCTATGTTTGATGAAGATGATATTTTTTGTCCCCCAAGTTTTGATGAGAAAATTTATTATCATGATAGCATGACTCCTATTTATGATGATTATATTTATGAAAGTGGATTTGGAGAGGTCATGACTTTATTTAGTGATGAATCCACTATTTTGGAAGAGGTTCCAATTGATTATGAGAACAAAGTTGTCTATGATGATTATTGTGATGACATGTATGCTATAAATAATAATGATAACCATGAAACTTGTCATCATTATTTTAGGTTTCAATTGGATTATGCCTCACATAATAGTTATTTTGTTGAGTTTGCTCCCACTACTATTCATGAGAATAAATTTGCTTATGTGGTGAGTAGTAAGATTTCTATGCTTGTGGATCATTAAAAGAATGCTTTATGTGATAGTTATATTGTTGAATTCATTCATGATGCTACTAAAAATTATTATGACAGAGGAACATGTGCTCTCTACGTGTTGAAAGTTTTGAAGTATTGCTTTTTTCCCTCCCTATGCTAGTTGATTCTTATTCCCATAAGTTGTTTTCTCACAAAATCCCTGTGCATAGGAAGTGGGTTGGACTTAAATGTTCTTGCCACATATGTTTCATGATGCTCTCTTTGCGTTTCAATTCTTTAATTTTATGCGAGCATCATTGAAATCATCAATGCCTAGCTAGAAAGGCATTAAAGAAAAGCGCTTGTTGGGAGACAACCCAACATTTATACCCACTGTCTGTATATGTTCACATGATTATGCTACTGTAGCATTAGTAGAAAAAGGCCCATTAGTCCTGGTTCTGGAACCGGGACTAAAGGGTCGGTACTAAAGGCCCCCCTTTAGTCCCGGTTCTATTACGAACCGAGACTAAAGGCCCTCCACATGGCCGCTGTCTGGAGCTCCACCTTTAGTCCCGGTTGGTAACACCAACCGGGACAAAAGGAAATTTTACGATCTTTTTTGATTTTTTTAAATTTTTCCCTATTTTCAAATTTCTGAATTATTTTACAATTTAATCTATAATCACCCCTCATCAGTGCTCAAATTAACCTCTAATCTCTAATCACCCCTCATCATTCCAAATCATCTAACTTCCTGGCCGGTCACCCATCCTCTCACTACTCCAGCCTGAGCACGCTTAACTTCCGGGTTCTATTCCCCCTCATTTCCAAGTGTGCACTTGTTGTTTTCCTGACAATAGTAAGATGTCAATCCTATTAACCCTCACGAGTTTAGCTTGAGCATGAAGTCACACGTTTCACTATTTGAGTTTGAAACTATTATTCTAAAAAACAATAATTATTTAGTAACACTAATATTTCTTGAATAAGTAGTTTGACCACAGTTTGACCAGATTTAACCAAAATTCAAAAAATAAATAATTATTTAATAACATTAATATTCTTGAATAATTATTTAGTAACACTAATACTTCTTGAATAAGTAGATTGACCAGATTTAACTAAAATTTAAAAAATTGAAATTTGAGCATAACTTTTTTTCCTTTTAGAATTTGAGGATTCTAAAAATTTGCAAAATGGCCTATGGCCGTCAAAATCTGATGCGGATTTTCATGATGAACATTTTGATTTATTATACGTTATTTTCCGACATCGTATGCAAAAGTTATAGCCGTTTTACTTTTTCATAACACTTTTTTGCAAAACATGTCCAAATTTAAGTTTTTTAATTTTCCTAACTAGTAAATGTAGTAGTATAACTACATGTCGAAGGATTTTATTTTTTGAAGTTTTTATCATTTTCTTTTATCTTTTTCAAAACTAAAATGGCGATACACAAGGGGGGGGGGTACAGTTTGAGACACGAACCCCTTTAGTCCCGATTTGAGACACGAACCGGGACTAAAGGGCATTGCACCCTTTAGTCCCGGTTCGTGTCTCAAACCGGGACTAAAGGTCTAATATTGAGTCCCGGTTTGAGATACGAACCTATACTAAAGGGCATCGCACCCTTTAGTCCAGGTTCGTGTCTCAAATCGGGACTAAAGGTGTCATTTGAACCGGGACTAATGCCTTTAGCAGCTCGAACCGGGACTAATGCTCACATTTGTCCCGGTTCAAATGGAACCGGGACTAATGTGTATATTGATCTATGACCAAAGCCCCATTTTCTACTAGTGTAGCAATCATGTTTTATAGCTTTTATTTCAATAAAGTGCTAAGTAAGACCTTTGGGATGGCTTACGATGATAGTTTATTTGATCTTGCTGAAAAACAGAAAATTTTGTGCTCAGGAAAACAATTCTCATTTTTAACAGAAGCGTGATAAAATACTGATTCTTTTTTCAGAAGATTAGTAAACAAATTTGCCAGGTTTTCCTAATTTTTCAGAATTTTTTGAGTTACAGAAGTATTCGTGAGTTATAGATTACTACAGACTGTTATGTTTGTGAAAGATTCTGTTTTCTATGTGTTGTTTGCTTATTTTGATGAATCTATGAGTAGTATCGGAGGGTATGAACCATGAAGAAGTTGGAATACATTAGATATTACACCAATATAAATAAATAATGGGTTCGCAATAGTACCTAAGTGGTGATTTATTTTCTTATACTAACGGAGCTTATGAGTTTTCTGTTGAGTTTTGTGTTGTGAAGTTTTCAAGTTTTGGGTGAAGTTCCGATGGACTACAGAATAAGGAGTGGCAAAATCCTAAGCTTGGGGATGCCCAAGGCACCCCAAGGTAATATTCAAGGACAACCAAGCATCTAAGCTTGGGGATGCCTTGAATGGCATCCCCTCTTTGGTCTTCGTCTATTGGTAACCTTACTTGGAGCTATATTTTTATTAACCACATGATATGCGTTTTCCTTGGAGCGTCCTTTTATTTTAGCTTCATTCTCTTTCTGCTATTTAGAATAATGTTTTCCATCTTTTAGTACAATTAAAAGGTCAAGTATAGCCTTTACCATGCTTATTTTACAAGTCTATATGTTGCTGTTTGAAAACAGAAAGTTTGTTTATATGTTTTGAATATTGGTGAATAGTCAGAACATGATAAAATCTTGAAATTTTTACACAATGAGTAACAACAATTTTTCTACAGTGTGGCAACTTTTCAGATTTTTTGGAGTTATAGAAGTATGATTCCTCTTGCATTCTTTACAGACTGTTATGTTTCAAGAGATTGCTATTATGTTTGCATTGTTTGCATATGTTTGCTTGTTTCATGGTTCTATTTGAGGATAGGAGTGTTAAATATGTAGAGGCATTTAGTAGGAAATATCAAATTATAATTTTAGTGATTTTCTACAGTAGAGAATGATAAGGTTTTGCATGGATTTATACTAACTTATCTCACGAGTTCTTGTTGAGTTTTGTGTGGGTGAAGCTTTTAAGATTTAGTGAAACCGCAATATGAAAGGAATTAAGGAGACACAAAAGCTCAAGCTTGTGGATTCCCAAGGCATCCCAAGTTAATATTTCAATAAGTCTCAAGCATCTAAGCTTGGGGATGCCCCGGTTGGCATCCCACTCAAGTTAATATAGTTGCTTTACAACTAAGTAATCTGGTCCAGAATGAAGATCATGATGGTGCACTCAAATGGAGAAGCCACTTGAGCTGAAATTTGGCAAGGCAGGGTTATTTGATCATATGAAGATGGTGCAAAAGGTTTCATACCAATAGGATAAACCAAAATGGTACTTCCTTCACAAACATTTCCACTGACCAGAAACTTGCAAAAATTCTAGAGGAAAATTGGCTAGATGGAATATGCCCAAATTTTGTGGAGCTAGGTTATATAGATAGGAGAAGGCCTAGGAAAATTTTCAGACATAATGGAGCAAGATAAAATATACTTGCTTAATTAACTAAAAATTTGGACAAAGAATTGAAGTTGTGCCCTCATGGAGGCATGAAATGAGCTCAAATCTTGTGGAGAGCTTTTATTTGATGATATGAAAGACCATGAAAAAAATCAACTCAATTGGATTAACCTTGCAAGTACTTCCTTCACAACCAATTCCCTTAGACAGGAACTTTGACAAATTGCTCAGGAATATTTACTAGGAAAATTAAGTTGAAATTTGTCATGAGGCAATTATTTGGACATGAAAAGGTGTCCAAGAAGTTTGGGGTCAATTAGGCAAAGATAAATGGCACTTGCTTCACAATCTGCCATTCTGGACAGAATAGGAAATGAATTATTTGAGGATGATGGGAAACATGGCCAATGAAATATTTTGCCATATTTGAGGAAGATATGACCCAAACAATTTTATGAGAATTATTTGGGAATTTTAGGAGTGATGGAAATATAGGTTGCTTCACAACCTAGGGCAATTAGGGTTATTCCTTTAATAGAAAAGGAATATTCCCAATAAAAAGAATATTAGGATTTGGGCTAGGATGAAAATGGAAAGGTCTAGGGAAGAATTTTGAGGTTGACAAGCCACTTTGGAAGCAAAGAAGAGGTCAGCTTCTTCCGTTTCCAGACCACATAGCCACGGAAAAAGAAAAACCAAGCAAAAATCTCAGAAAAACAAAAGAAAAAGAAAGGGCCAAAAATCAGGCTGTGACATCAACTTTAGTTAGAAGGCGTCCCAATGATTTGGACTTTATAGATCTTGATGCAAAAATTGATAAAAGTGGGATTGGAGAGGTCAAAACTTTAAGTAGTGATACGTCTCCAATGTATCTACTTTTCCTAACGCTTTCCCTCTTGTTTTGGACTCTAATTTGCATGATTTGAATGAAACTAACCCGGACTGACGCTGTTTTCAGCAGAACTACAATGGTGTTTGAGGGAGTCCCGGATTAGGGGGTGTCCGGATAGCCGGACTATGAACTTTTGCCGGACTCCTGGACTACGAATATACAAGATTGAAGACTTCGTCCCGTGTCCGGATGGGACTTTCCTTGGCGTGGAAGGCAAGCTTGGCGATACGGATATGTAGATCTCCTACCATTGTAACCGACTCTATGTAACCCTAACCCTCTTCGGTGCCTATATAAACCAGAGGGTTTTAGTCCGTAGGACGAACAACAATCATACCATAGGCTAGCTTCTAGGGTTTAGCCTCTCTGATCTCGTGGTAGATCTACTCTTGTACTACCTATATCATCAATATTAATCAAGCAGGAGTAGGGTTTTACCTCCATCGAGAGGGCCCGAACCTGGGTAAAAACATCGTGTCCCTTGTCTCCTATTACCATCCGCCTAGACGCACAGTTCGGGACCCCCTACCGAGATCCGTCGGTTTGACACCGACATTGGTGCTTTCATTGAGAGTTCCTCGTGTCGTCGCCGTCGAGAAGGATGCCTCATCCGTCTTTAAAGGCGGCACTGTTGCTAAAGAAGCTTTGGCTGTCGGCCAAACTCTCCGGCTAGGCGGTTTTCTTATGACCGCCTGTTCGGCCGCCGCGCCGACGATGACTTCTCGGGTCATCGAAAGCAATCTTCACGTTAACTCGGAACTTCGCCGAGCAGTTAGATCGATGGAGCTCTCTTCCTTAAGCGAGCTCTTGGATCGCATCACCGCCACAGGAGTCGCAGGACTATGATCAGATTGGGCCTAAACCCGATCGAGAGAGATTAACTCTCCCAGGTTACCCACCACGTTGCTGTAGTAGAGGAACAATCTGCGACCCTTCTTCTATCTTAAGGACTAGCTACGTCCGGATTCGATCCTCCATGCGATTCCCCCGGAGGAGAGGGCGTCACTCAATCCACGAACCTAAAGTCAGGCAGCGGGCTAGATTCATTGGACAACATCCAAGAATCCAAGCTTCCAAGTTCGGAAGCTCCTTGGCCCTCAAGTCTCAGATCGGGCGAGGTTCCGGATTTAATTCCACCCGCCCACCCAAACATAAGAGACCTATCTCAAATTCGGCAAGAACCCGCAGAAACAGTACACCATTACTGGGCTAGATTCCTCCTGGTTATGGACAGGATAAAGGACTGCCGCGAGGAGGACGCAATCTTATTCTTTTGCAATAATTGCACGGACAACGGGATCCTCAACGCTATAAGTCACCGTGACATTACACGTTTTGCCGACTTGGCGTCCATAGTACAAAAGTACTGTGCGATGGAAAGCGCCTGGAAAACCGAAGCAAGATTTTGGGACAATCCGGCCTTGAATACAACCCCAGTCCGAAATAAAAGGGTGCACCATCGCCAGGCACCTGGGTTAAATACCAAAAAACAAAAACCCTCTATAGGGCATGGAACCGTACTGGAGGGATGGCTCAATGGACCCTGTAAAATTGATAGTATAGAGGGCGCCACTCCAACTCATAGCCTTAGAGCATGTTGGATACTACGGCAGGTGGCCAAAAGTGTCAAAGAGCTTCTAGCTCTAGAGCACCAGCCCAGGGATACCAGTACGGTATTAACAGTCTTTGAGACTTCCGCATCAAATAATATGCGGAAACGAACACTCCATAGCCTTCCCGAAGTCTACCAAGTAGCAACAATAAACCCATGGAGTGACACAGCTATTACCTTTAACGCGAGTGACGAACCTAAATTCCGAACAGCCCGAGCACCAGCCGCATTGGTCCTCAGTCAGATAGTGGACGACTTTCGCCTTACCAAGGTACTCATGGACGGCGGCAGCGAATTGAACCTCATTTACGAGGAAACCCTCCGAAAAATGGAAATAGACTGGAGCCGCATTGAGCGAAGCAGCACAACCTTTAGAGGAATAATCCCCAGTCGGGAAGCGAGCTGCACGGGAAAAATCACACTGGATGTGGTGTTCGGCACGCCGGACAATTACAGGTCAGAGGAGGTCACGTTCCAAGTGGCCCCGTTCAGCAGCGGATACCACGCTCTATTAGGGCGAGAGGCATTCACAATTTTTCAAGCTGTACCCCATTATGGGTACATGAAGCTCAAAATGCCCGGGCCCAACGGAATCATCACTCTTGCTAGTGACCCGGACATAGCACTCCGCGCCGAAAATAAGACAGCCGCACTGGCCCTTGAGGCACTATCCGAAGCCCTAGCGGCCAAGGAACTCACTACGCTGCGCTCCACGGTGAATAGGGACGATGTGATACTCGATAAGAGATCCAAGTCCACCTCCTTTAAACCAGCGGACAAAATAGTCAAATTCCAAGTCCATCCAACGGACCCTACAAAAATGGCCTCCATCGGGGCACAATTAAATCCCGATGTAGACGCCGCACTAAGAGAATTCCTACGCGAAAATTGGGACATTTTTGCCTGGCACCCTTCAGACATGCCAGGAATCCCACGCCGGCTGGCCGAGCACAGCCTAAACATCCTAAAAGGATTCAAGCCGATCAAAGCAGGCTCTTGGCGTTTCTCGAACCTAAGAGACAAGCCATGGGAGAGGAGCTAGCCAAACTATTGGAGGCCGGATTCATCAGAGATATAAAACATCCGGACTGGCTAGCAAACCTGGTGATGGTACCAAAGAAGGAAAAATCCTGGCGCCTATGAGTCGATTTCAAGGACGTCAACAAGGCTTGCCCAAAGGATCCCTTCCCCCTCCCCCGCATCGATCAAATTGTCGACGCTACCGCAGGACACGATTCATTGTGCTTCCTCGACGCATACTCCGACTACCACCAAATTAAGATGGCAGAGCCTGACCAAGCCGCAACGGCATTCATCACTCCATACGGCCCATTCTGCTTCAACACAATGCCCTTCGGGCTCAAAAACACCGGCGCAACATATCAGCGCATGATTCAAACATGTCTGGCAAACCAGATCGGCAAAACAGTGGAGGCATACGTAGACGATGTGGTCGTCAAAAGCAAGCATGTCGAAACTCTAGTAGACGACTTGAGGCTCACATTCGATAATCTCCGAACATATGACATCAAGCTCAACCCGGAAAAATGCGTTTTCGGCGTACCAGCCGGAAAGCTCTTGGGCTTCATCGTATCCGGTAGAGGAATTGAATCAAACCCAGCCAAGATCCGAGCTCTGTCACAATTGGATATCCCAAAAGACCTCAAACAAATACAAAAATTGACTGGATGCGTGGCGGCTCTAAGCCGCTTTATCTCCCGTTTGGGAGAAAAGGCATTACCCCTTTATCGCCTCCTCCGACGCACTGAACGCTTCGAGTGGACGGATGCCGCCACGGCCGGACTCGAAGAAATAAAAGCCATATTTGCAACAAACCCGGTCCTGGCCACACCCAACATGGGCGAACCAATGCTATTATATATCGCGGCAACTCATCACGTTGTAAGCGCGGTGCTCATTGTCGAACGAGAGACGCACGGACACAAGTTCCCCCTTCAAAAACCAGTTTACTACGTGTCCACTGTCCTAACTCCATGCAAGTCACGATACCCGCATTATCAAAAGATAGCGTACGCGGTGTTTATGGCATCCCGGAAGCTGCGGCACTACTTTCAAGAGTGTTCGATAACAGTAGCCTCCAAAGTACCTCTTAACGACATTATAAACAACCGCGACGCGACGGGCCGGATTGCCAAATGGGCCATTGAGCTCCTCCCGTTTGACATAACCTATAAGCCACGGCAAGCTATTAAGTCGCAAGTTTTGGCCGACTTCGTCGCCGAATGGACCGAAGCCGAACTCCCTAAAGAGTACGGCGCATATTCCAATTGGATAATGTACTTCGACGGCTCCAAAATGTTGGCTGGCCTGGGAGCTGGCGTCGTTCTGATGTCCCCAACCGGAGATACAGTTCAATACGTACTCCAGATAATGTATACGGACGCCAACAACGCAGCCGAATACGAGGCCCTTCTATATGGTCTCTGGATGGCAGTCTCCATGGGCATTCAACGCCTAGAGGTGCGTGGGGATTCGAACCTCGCGATATCCCAAATAAATGGAGACTTTGATGCCAAGGATCTGAAAATGGCAGCTTATCGCAATGTCGTCCTAAAAATGTCAGCTCGGTTTGAGGGGCTCGAATTTCACCATATAGCCCGGGATAACAACCAGGCAGTAGACGTGTTGGCACGCATCGGCGCAAAGCGCGATGTCGTCCCCCCCAACATCTTCCTAGAGAGGATGTTCAAGCCATCCGTATTATGGGAGGGAGAGTCCGGAAATAACAACCCGGACCCAACCGCACTGCCCCACACCGAACATTCTGACACAGTTGGTGGTTCTGCCAACGAAATAACACCCTCAGCCCATGTAATAATGGCAGTCATTGCCCCATGGACAGAACCATTCCTAGCCTACCTAACCAAGCAGGAACTTCCCAAGGACCAAAACGAGGCCCGCTGCATAGTGCGGTGATCGAAAGCCTATAAGGTCCACGAGGGAGAGATTTACAAGAAAAGCACAACCGAAGTCCTTCAAAGGTGTATCTCCGAAGAGGAAGGGCGGAATCTTCTAGCTGAAATTCATGCCGGACTCGGCGGGCACCACGCTGCAGCCCGGACCCTTGTAGGCAAGGCCTTCCGTACAAGATTCTATTGGCCGACGGCCCGGGCAGATGCTCAGGACTTAGTCCGACGATGCGTCGAATGCCAGCTCTTTGCTAACCAAAGCCACCCACCACCCTCAAAACTATACCCATCACATGGCCCTTCGTGGTCTGGGGGCTTGACATGGTTGGACCCCTTAAAGGGGGAGCCCACAAGCAAAAATACCTACTGGTCATGGTGGATAAATTCACCAAATGGATAGAGGCCAAGCCTGTTAATACGGACGAATCCGGACCGGTGATAGACTTCATATCAGGGGTCGTACAACGTTACGGTGTCCCCCACAGCATCATCACTGATAACGGCACAAACTTTACGGCCGACTAGGTCAAACTCTGGTGCAAAAACATGGGCATCAAGCTCGACTACGCTTCAGTCTATCACCATCAAACTAACGGTCAAGTTGAGCGAGCAAATGGTCTAATTATGAGCGGCATCAAACCCAGATTAGTGCCGTCCCTCAAGGAATCTAACACGCACTGGGTAGAGGAGCTCGACTCCGTACTCTGGGGGCTGCAGACCACTCCGAATCGGACGACCGGATTCACACCATTCTATATGGTATACGGCGCAGAGGCAGTTCTGCCCTGTGACATAATTCATGACTCACCTCGCGTGCGCATGTACGAAGAAAGAGAAGCCGAGCTCGATCAGCAGGACAGTTTGGACGCCTTGGAGGAGGAGCGCGACGTAGCAAAAGCCCGTTCCGCATTCTATCGACAGCAGGTTCAAAGATATCAAAGCAGAGAAGTACGGGCCAAAACTTACAATGTTGGCGAGCTAGTTCTACGCCTGCCGGACAAGAAAAAGGACAAACTCAAGCCCAAATAGGAAGGTCCCTTTATCATCGACCAAGTCCTGACCGGTGGAGCGTACCGTCTGCGAGATGCATCGGATAACCGACTCGAGCCGAAGCCATGGAGCGCAGCCCGTCTTGAAGATTCTCGCCTAGCGCGGATTACGAGTTCGTCTCCTTCCTCTATCCATATTTTACACTTTAGCTGTCTTCTATTTTCTCCTTCTCCTCCTTTTCCTTCTAGCCTTTGAAGGCTCGTTAGCGCATTGTTACACACACTTGGCGTGCTATCTGGCGCTCATTGTACCTGGGGGCTTCTTTCACAGAAGCTTATTTATAAGGGCTTCATGCCCAATACATGTGTCACACTTCCGCGTGTACCTTTTATTCACAATTATATGCATCGATATGACTTAAGTTTTGGCCAAGCTGGGTTGCCTGGCTCCTGTGCTTACCCCTACGTTCCCGATTGTTCGGCTAGGTGGTAAAGGGAGCACCTCTGCGATTGTTACTGCTGGGTCAGCCGGATGTGTACCTCAGACTGGGTGAAGCCGAAAGCTAGCGTTCTTAAGAGAATATTCGGTCGGTGAGCTAAAAGAATATTTCTTACCTATTTATTTATCTGCCCCCAGATGTTTTTCAGCATTTTTCGCAGTCCGGACATGCACTTTAGGGCATGCCTCCCAGGGAAAGGAACCCCTAACGGAACTATTCTCCCTGGAAGATGTTTCTTACTAACCATGTAATATAACATAACTAGTTGGGCACTTATGCGATAAAGCACTAATGACCCTACGCTTTGGTCTCCACGCATGCCCCGGTTTTTATATAACTGCGAGGGTATTCGGACACACTCCGGACTACTTGGTCCCGAGGTTGAAGCGAAAAGGTCCGCTATGACAAACGATCTACAATCCGGCTAGAAGGCCTTTCACATGTCATCTTAAATTACATAGTCAATTTGACTGATTGTATTCCTCTTCAATGCCATCTAACAGGCTGTCTAGTTTACATTCCTGCTGGGAATACTTTGCGGCCAATTCTACCGGCCGTACACTAAGCTCACAGGATCTCCTTCCCATCGGGCCCCACAGTCCGACCTCGGCCATGTGGTTTGGGTCAGCCTTCGTGTGCAGCGTCTTCACCATGGCCCAGCCTCCACAGCACCTTGACGGCAGGCCGATATCTTCCATAATCGGAGCGCCGCGCGCTCCTGGAGCCTCTCTGCAAGCTCCCAAGGCCCTCGGGCAGGGAGAGAGATGGCCACAAGGCACAGGCGGCGCCTTTCATCACCTGCCAAACTTCGTTAAATGCGGTTGTAAGAGCTCGGGAAGAAGGTCACCCGTAGAAACGGGCATTTCCTCTGCAGGACGACCTGTAAGCATACCTATAGACGTAACTCTGTTAGTCGACTTCTTCGCCGAAATCTTTTTCAAAGTTCGTTCAAGCACTTACGAAAAATGTCGTGTCGAAGCCGTCGATTCTCCTTCACGGAGTCCGCCAGCTGGGCACGAACATCTTTGAGTTCCTCTCCCAGCTGGGTGTTGGCATCTTGGAGACTATTCTTCTCCTACCTCACCCTCGTAAGCACGCTCTCCCCGGCTTTTAACCGGCGCAAGAGTTGTTGCTTGTCCGGATCTACTCCGGCGCCATCTGCAATGATATTGTCAGATTTACACATACGCCGCACTTCACAACATACTTATCTTTCGAAGCGTATATCACCAGAGGGGGTCTCCTTGGCCTCCCCTGCAGCGGCTAGTGCGGCCTCAAGTTGTGCTTTGCACTCTTCCAGCTCCTGGGACAGTTGGGTATTCTTTGTGGAAAGATCCTGCATAATAAATGATCCTTAAATTAGTTATTCTAACTATTTCAAGTCTTGGGGGCTACTGGTATATATAACCATCAAATTTTCTCACCCGTATGTCTTTCACATACTGCTCCGTGGCTCTGGCTAGACCATTTTGAGCGGCACGGAGGTGCGCATCTCCCGAATTGAAGGCATCCAATGCCTCTTGGGAGAAACATGCGTCACGAAGAACAGTCCGGCGATGCCTGTGATTCATGGCACTCTCCACCTCGGAATTGGTGGAAGATAGTCCGTCGGCATCCTCTGTCGGAGGAGTTTCCGACGCATGCCTCATGTTCGCCTCCGCCTCTGGACCTGGCTTTGGAGCCTGGCTGGCGGAGGCTCGATTGGCAGCCTCTCCGGATATAGTCCGGCGAGCGCTCTTTTTCCTGAAGAGAGCATGAGCGTTAGTATACCTTCCGGGAATAAAACCTGGGAATAAGGCGGCATGCCATACCGTGGCGCCGGCGTCTCAATCCGGACCGCACTTCTTTTCAGCCTGCTGGGCCTTGCTGCCCCTTGTTGGCTAGCCGCCGCGAGCTGGGCCTTCCGCCTCAAGGGCTCCCCGCAAAACACCATTGATACACGATGATCAAAGATAAGCACGGTGGATCATTTTCAAAGTATTGGGACTTGGTCTCGATTACTGTGAGGCTGGAAATATTTGGGGTAATCGGCCGTAATGGCGACCAAGGCATTGTCGATGCTCAGTTGGTAAAATACCCCATCGATCAGCTCCACCGATGTGTCCGGATCCTCTTGGGAGGCCGGATCGAGGAACCGTTCGGATCTTGGGTTGTGGAGGCAGGCTGTTTATATCCTACGGCTGGCGCGATTCTATCGTCGAAATCACAAAATGAGATACTTGACTATGGGAATATGGATCGGATGGGTAAAAGAAATGTCCGCTACCCAGCTTGGAGGATTGTTCATAGGAAATCCATCCTGTGGATTGACGCGAAGAAATTCCTCCTCTTCTCCCTTGTACAATGCGGACAAGGTCTTCATCAGATCGGCGACCGATCCCGGCCCCTTACGGCCATGGCGGGTGGCATCATCCTCCCCGTGGAAATCCCACATGGGGTGGCCTGTATACTGAAGCGGCTGCACCCCCCGCATAATGCATGTGGCCATGACCCTGATCATGGTCAGTCCGGAATGAGCCAACAACCTTATTCGGCTCATCAGGTAAAGGACGTCCCTGTCATTTTCCCTCTGAGGGCTCCGTGGACGCCAGCTTAGGCGTTTTTTCAAAAGAGCATTACTGAACTCTGGGAGGCCGATCCGAACAGGGTCCGGCAGGGGGACATCTTCTATATAAAACCATTCCGAAGGCCAGTCTTGGACGCTTTTCTGGGGTTCGGATAGATATCCGGTCCGGCGATCGCCATAGTTCGCTCCACCCACTTGATATATCGACCCCTCCCGAGAACGGGTGCGAGGCGAACAACCTCTTCCACAGTAGCGAAATGAGCCTCGATGCCCAAAACAGCTCGCAAAGGGCCACGAAGCCCATAATATATGCGAATGGAGGCAAGCGTAAGGTTGTGCAAGCTGGAGGCCATAGAACTCCGAGGAGCCCCGGAGAAACGGATGAATTGGAAATCTGAGCCCTCTTATCAAATAAGGGACAAGACCTACCCGCTTTCCTTGGGAGGGACTGGGGACGCTCTCCGCTTTTTTTCGGCCCTTATAGGTGGCGAGTCCGGCTCGAACCGGAACCATGAAGGTTGGGGGAAGAAATCCCTTGGTTTGGAGCGTCACTAGCTCACTATGCGGGACGGAGCATCTCTCCTAATCTCCAGGTTGAGAACTGGGAGGGCGAGAGGAGGAGCCGCTCGACTGTCCATGATGGAATGGATTTCTGTCAGATGCGCTCCGATAAAAGCTCGCGAAGGGAAGATGGTGTGATTCGGATCTAGATCCTCGTCTCTTATATAGGCAGCTCATTTGCGCAGCTAGGGGGGTAAATGTAAAAATACCCTGGCTTTTCGCATTCGTTCAACACGTGGAAGATGACCATTATTGGGCGTGGAAGCCAAGGAGCGCGATGTTTACGAGAAGCCGGACACTATTCAACAGGTACACAGAATTAGGAGAAGAACCCGCCTTGCAATGCGAAGACAATCTCGCGCCGGATTAAATCGTCATTGAAGCCTGGTTCGGGACTCTTGACGAAGTCCGCATTAGGGGTGTCCGGATAGCGGACTATGACCTTTGGCGGACTCTGGACTATGAAGATACAAGATTGAAGACTTCGTCCCGTGTCCGGATGGGACTTTCCTTGGCGTGGAAGGCAAGCTTGGCGACACGGATATGTAGATCTCCTACCATTGTAACCAACTCCGTGTAACCCTAACCTCTTGATGCCTATATAAACCGGAGGGTTTTAGTCCGTAGGGACGAACAACAATCATACCATAGGCTAGCTTCTAGGGTTTAGCCTCTCGATCTCGTGGTAGATCTACTCTTGTACTACCCATATCATCAATATTAATCAAGCGGGAGTAGGGTTTTACCTCCATCGAGAGGGCCCGAACACAGGTAAAACATCGTGTCCCTTGTCTCCTGTTACCATCCTCCTAGGCGCACGATTCGGGACCCCTACCGAGATCCGCGGTTTTGACACCGACAATGTTGTTTTGTGCAGAAATAAAAGTTCTCGGAATGGAGCGAAACTTTGCGAGGATTTTTATACAATAAAGAGAATTTCTGGAGCCAAGAACCACGGAGGGGGCACAGGTGGGCAGAACCCACCAGGCGCCCCCTCGATCGCGCCAGTGGGTTCTCCCACACTGGTGGCCCGAACCACAAGCCGAGACTATAAAATCACATATTTCCAAAAAAAGGGGAGAAAGAATTATCGCGTTCCACGAGACGGAGCCATCGTCACCTCCTGTTCTTCATCGAGAGGCAAGATTTGGAGTCCGTTTGGGGCTCTGGAGAGGGGATCTTCAATCTTCATCATCACCAATCCTTCTCCATCGCCAATTCCATGATGCTCACCACCGGGAGTGAGTAATTCCTTCGTAGGCTCGCTGGTCGGTGAGGAGTTAGATGAGATTCATCATGTAATCTAGTTAGTTTTGTTAGGGCTTGATCCCTAGTATCCACTATGTTCTGAGATTGATGTTGCTTTTACTTTTCCATGCTTAATGCTTGTCACTTTGTTTCACGCCCAATACGCGACTCTATCCTAAAGGAACTCGAAGGTCCCACCAAGGATAGAACCGCATATTGACACGCTTTTGCAAGGTGGATATCATTACATCGTACCATTACATAATAGTTGGGGATACATACAAAGGCATACAAATGCCACTTGAATACATCAAACATTATACATAAGAGCAACATCCGAGTACGGATGAAAAGACAAACAGAAACTCAAACGACATCCACCCTGCTAGCCCAGTCTGCCGACCAGGAACATATCCCAAGATCGATGAAGAAGAAGAAGAACTCCAAAACAAGCAAATATCGCTCTCACGTCATGATCATCGCATTACCTGCACCTGCAACTGTTGTTGTAGTAATCTGTGAGCCACGAGGACTCAGCAATCCCATTACCATGGGTATCAAGACTAGCAAAGCTTAATGGGCATGGAATGGATAAGTGGTGAGGTTGCAGCAGCGGCTAAGCAATGTATGGTGGCTAACTTACGAGTACAAGAGTAAGATGAGAAACTACGCAAACGGTCGCAAAGCAGTGATGATCAAGAAGTGATCCTGAACTACTTACGTTCAAACATAACCCAACCGTGTTCTCCTCTTGAACTTCCCCGAAAATAAGCAATCACGGTTACGCACGCGGTTTGTGTATTTCAGTTGAGTTTACTTCAAGTTCACTACAACCCGATATTAACAAATACCCATCTGCCACATAACCGCGGGCACGACTCTCGGAAGTTTAAACCCTGCAGGGGTGTCCCAACTTAGCCCATGACAACCCGATAGTAATGAGATCCAAGATGACGGTCATCTTTCCTGAAATCCCACAAGAAAGAAGAACGAGTCCATGAGGAAGACGAAGCAACGTAGCCGAACGAATCCTCACGATCGCACGAAACAGGAACTATGGAGAAGAAGCACAACCGGAAAGAAGCAAACAACACAGTAAACACACAACACCTAAACATGACATGATGCTCACCCAAGCATGATGCATGACAAGGCTACATGATGCTACTCATGGCAAGAGATGATGCATACAAGAACATCACATCAAAGCAAGTTTAAATGAGGCGGGAAACAACCTATAACAATCCCGGAAACTCTCCATATGCAAATTTCTAAATTGGTCCAGATCTGAACAAAACACCATGTTGAATTTGTTAAACATCAAGTTAAAGTGCACCAACATGATCTACACGGGTTTCTAGTCAAGTTACATATAAAGTTCATTTAATTTGGAGCTGCAGCCTAGAAGATATGAGCAAAACAAGTTAAACATGACATTGATGTAATTGCAAGCAAAACAACATCACAAACACTCCAAAATAAGGATGCAACAAGGTAACATGAAACTACAAGCAAAATGAATCAAGTTTCATATAGAGCATGCTCAAAACGGAGCCACGTTTCAACACATGCACTCAATACAAGTTTCAATGACAAGCTATGCAAAACAGCTACTAGGCATCTTACAAGCACTATAACAACATGCTACAAGAATAAGATATGCACAAACATGACATGCAATTAAAGTACATATTACATGCTTCAAATAACATCAAGGCTCAGTTTCATAGGCATCAGGATTAATCCACTGAGATCAATGCAAAAGGCAACTTTATAACACAGATTATGACAGTGAGAAACAGAGCATATGCATGAGCAGAGTTTATACGATGGCATGTTGGAGGGAATAAATAATTAAGCTACATTGCAAGAACATGGCAAGCAAAAGAATGACATGCCAGTACATATCATGGAGCTCAAAACACACAACATGGAATAACCATATGAGCAACAGGTTCATGGGGAACATCAAGACAAGATGCAACATGGTATAAGCTGATTCTCAGACTTAAGAGGAAATCTGGGAATGCAAAACAATAACATTATGATGCTGAATTTGGAGGCACATAACAGTAAGTATAGCCACATCAATAATTATACAAAAAACGGGCATGTAGTAGACATGCTATACTTCAACTTAGTACAGGGGCACAAGTTCATAAGATGCATGGAGTAATTACTATGATTCTAGCAAAATGGAACATGTTGTTAACAGGTTGACAGATTTGGCATGATGGAAACTTGAGAGCAAAAAAAGACAAACTACCGCAAGTTATATGGAAACCAAGGGCATGGAATCAATGTACACATAACAAAGAGCAAATAACATCAAGACATCATAAACGTATGACCATGGACTAGTGGGAACCATCAAGACAAGTTTGAATGTTGTAACAGTTTCAGGAAGTGTAAAACAGAAACATCATCATAGCATGTTTGCAAGCTTGGAATAGAGTTCATATGAAGTCCAAAATTATCAAACTTGGCATGTGGACAAAGTAATCATAGCATAATTCAAATCATTTAATAGGAGCATCTCCAAAAGAGTTATAGATTAATTAATAACAAGCTCACAACATGGCATCATGATTAATTAATACTTTTATGGATTTGAGAGCACTTGATATATGTCTTGCATATGAATACTCGTGGTGACAATGGGGTATCATATTGATTCACTTGATGTTTTGGCACTCAACTCGTGGATTCCCAACATGACATTGGGGTAATCTACGCATAGGGGTTGATGCACGTTCTTGTCTTTGTTTCTTCGATAAAAATCTTGGGGCACTCTTTGAAGTTCTTTGTGTTGGATCGAGTATTATGAATATGAATTGGCTTTGGTGTTATTTTAGTATGAACTATAGGATAGATCAAATGGAAAGAATAGATTGGTGTTATTTTAGTACGAACTCTTCAATAGATCGAACAGAAAGAATAGCTTTGAGGTGGTTTCATACCCTACAAACAATTTATTCTTATGTTCTCCGCTAGATAGGAACTTTCACTACAAAAAAATATACTTCCGTGATGATACGTGTTTGTCACAGTAGGTCATGTTTTCTGTCATGCATGTACATCCATGATGATTTTATGACAGAATCAAGATAGTCATACATGTGCTATCGTAGAAGTGTTCCATGACATTACCAAAATTATCATCATGGAAGTGTCCACTTCCATGAAGATAAATCGCGCGTCACATAAGTGCTTTCGTCAAGGGTGACCGACACGTGGCATCCACCATAACGGGTCGCTGTTAAGCCATCGGGTCCGGTTTAGGATCCGATAACCCCGTTAACCGCCCGGACCAATGAGAATTTTCCACGTGTAAAATTCTGATTGGCCGAAGGAAACATGTGTCAGCTCGTCAGTGGGTCCGATAGGCGCCTATGATATGTTGACACATGCCATGGCCCACAACTGGCCAATTTAGCTTACAAAGGCCGACCCGTTTGACTTGGTCAAAAGTTTGCGGGCTGGCCCATGAAAAGCCTGTTTACAGTCTCTTCGCAAGTAGCCCATTTTACGGCCCGATAACTCACGACCCGTTTGGGCCTACCCGAAATGGGCCCAACAACGACATGTGGTCCTCGAATATAACACCAGCTCGTTTCACTTTCAGCCCACGTATGGCCCACGACGTCTTTCGGCCCATATGAGGCCTTTCGTATCTTTAGGCCCTTTAGAGGCCCACGGTGACTCTAGCCCATAATGAACAGTTAATTTCTTTGTACCCATTAACGGCCCATGATTCACTTGGGCCTTTCCAGCCCATGTTACTCCTACCTCTTGAGCATGCGTTGGTTTTCCCTTGAAGATGAAAGGGTGATGCAGCAAAGTAGCATAAGTATTTCCCTCAGTTTTTGAGAACCAAGGTATCAATCCAGTAGGAGACTACACACAAATCGCCTAGTACCTGCACAAACAATCAAGAACCTTGCAACCAACGCGATAAAGGGGTTGCCAATCCCTTCACGGCCACTTGCAAAAGGAGATCTGATAAAGACAATAAGATAAATATTTTTGGTATTTTTGTTGTATAGATTGGGAAGTAAAGATTGCAAAATAAATAGTAAACTAGAATTGTAGATTGGAAACTTTTATGACGTAAAGTAGACTCGGGGGCCATAGGTTTCGCTAGTGGCTTCTCTCAAGATAGCATATATTACGGTGGGTGAACAAATTACTGCCGAGCAATCGATAGAAAAGCGCTTAGTTATGAGAATATCTAGGCATGATCATGAACATAGGCATCACGTCCGTGTTAAATAGACCGAAACAATTCTGCATCTACTACTATTACTCCACACATCGACCGCTATCCAGCATGCATCTAGAGTATTAAATTCATAAGAACAGAGTAACACATTAGGCAAGATGACATGATGTAGAGGGATAAACTCAAACAATATGATATAAACCCCATCTTTTTATCCTCGATGGCAACAATACAATACGTGTCATTTCCCTTTCTGTCACTGGGATCGAGCACCGCAAGATTGAACCCAAAGCTAAACACTTCCCCCATTGCAAGAAAGATCAATCTAGTAGGCCAAACTAAACCGATAATTCGAAGAGACTTGCAAAGATATTAAATAATGCATATAAGAATTTAGAGAAGAATCAAATATTGTTCATAGATAATCTTGATCATAAACTCACAATTAATTGGATCTGGACAAACACACCGCAAAAAGTATTACATCGAATTGATTTCCAAGAGAATCGAGGAGAACTTTGTATTGAGATCCAAAGAGAGAGAAGAATACATCTAGCTAATAACTATGGACCCGAAGGTCTAAGGTAAACTACTCATGCATCATCGGAGAGGCTATGGTGTTGATGTAGAAGCCCTCCATGATCGAATCCCCCTCTGGTAGATAGCCGGAAAAGGCCCCAAGATGGGATCTCACGGGTATAGAAGGTTGCGGCGGTGGAAAAGTGGTATCGTGGCTCCCCTGGATGTTTTCAGGTATAAGAGTATATGTAGGCAAAAGAAGTAGGTCGGTGGAGGTACGAGGGGCCCACTAGGGTGGGGGCGCGCCTACCCCCCTGGGCGTGCCCTCCTGCCTCGTGGCCGCCTCGTTGCTTCCTTGATGTCCACCTCAATCTCCTGGATTGCGTTTGTTCCAAGAAATATCCTCATGAAGGTTTCGTCCCGTTTGGACTCCGTTTGATATTCCTTTTCTGCGAAACACTAAAATAGGCAAAAAAAATAGCAATTTGCACTGGGCCTTCGGTTCATAGGTTAGTCCCAAAAATAATATAAAAGGGCATATTAAAGCCCATTAAACATCCAAAACAGATAATATAATAGCATGGAACAATCAAAAATTATAGATACGTTGGAGACGTATCAAGAACCCCCAAGCTTAATTCTGCTCGTCCTCGAGTAGGTAAATGATAAAAACAGAATTTTGATGTGGAATGCTACCTAAAATAATTTTCAATTTAATTTATTTATTGTGGCATGAATGTTCAGATCCGAAAGATTCAAGACAAAAGTTTAATATTGACATAAAAATAATAATAATTCAAGCATACTAACTAAGCAATTATGTCTTCTCAAACTAACATGGCCAAAGAAAGCTCATCCCTACAAAATCATATAGTTTGGCTATGCTTCATTTTCCTCACACAAAATGCTCTCATCATGCACAACCCCGATGACAAGCCAAGCAATTGTTTCACACTTTAGTATTTTCAACCTTTTTCAACTTTCAGGCAATACATGAGCGTGAGCCATGGACATAGCACTATGGGTCGAATAGAATATAATGATGGGGGTTGTGTGGAGAAGACAAAAAAGGAGAAAGTCTCACATTGACGCGGCTAATCAATGGGCTATGGAGATGCCCATCAATTGATGTCAATGTGAGGAGTAGGGATTGCCATTCAATGGATGCACTAGAGCTATAAATGTATGAAAGCTCAACAAAAGAAACTAAGTGGGTGTGCATCCAACTTGCTTGCTCACGAAGACCTAGGGCATTTGAGGAAACCCATTTTTGGAATATACAAGCCAAGTTCTATAATGAAAAATTCCCACTAGTATATGAAAGTGACAATATAAGAAACTCTCTATCATGAAGATCATGCTGCTACTTTAAAGCACAAGTGTGAAAGAAGGATAGTAGCATTGTCCCTTATGGGCCTTTCTCTTTATTTGGCCTTTCTTTTTTATAGATTTGGCCTTTCTTTTCCCCCCTTTTTTTGAGACAATGCTCTAATAATGATGATCATCACACTTCTATTTATTTACAACTCAAGGATTACAAATCAATACTAGAACAAAATATGACCATATGAGTGCCTCTGGCGGTGTACCGGGATTGTCAATGAAACAAGAGTGACATGTATGAAAAATTATGCATGGCGGCCTTGCCACAAATACGATGTCAACTACATGATCATGCAAGGCAATATGACAATGATGAAGCGTGTCATAATAAACGGAACGGTGGAAAGTTGCATGGCAATATATCTCATTATGGCTAGGGAAATGCCATAATAGGTAGGTACGGTGGCTGTTTTGAGGAAGATATAAGGAGGTTTATGTGTGATAGAGCGTTCATATCACGGGGTTTGGATGGACCGGCGAAGTTTGCACCAACTCTCAAGGTGAGAAAGGGAAATCCACGGTACCGAAGAGCCTAGCAATGATGGAAGGGTGAGAGTGCGTATAATCCATGGAATCAGCATTAGTCATAAATAACTCACATACTTATTGAAAAAATCTACAAGTCATCAAAACCAAGTACTATGCGCATGCTCCTAGGGGGATAGATTGGTAGGGAAAGACCATTGCTCGTCCCCGACCGCCACTCATAAGGAAAGCAATCAAAGAACACCTCATGCTTCAAATTTGTTACACAACGGTTACCGTACGTGCATGCTACGGGACTTGCAAACTCCAACATAAGTATTTCTCAAATGGACAATTACTCAACTAGCAGGACTCTAATATTACCATATTCATATCTCAAAACAATCATCAAGTATCAAACTTCTCATAGTATTCAATGCACTCTATATGGAAGTTTTTATTATACCCATCTTGGATGCCTATTATATTCGGACTAATTTTATAGCCAAAGCAAATTGCCATGATGTTATAAAAGACTCTCAAAATAATATAAGTGAAGCATGAGAGATCAATAATTTCTATAAAATAAAACCACCACCGTGCTCTAAAAAGGTATAAGTGAAGCACTAGAGCAAAATTATCTCGCTCAAAAGATATAAGTGAAGCACATAGAGTATTCTAATAAATTAAGATTCATGTGTGTGTCTCTCAAAAGGTGTGTACAGCAAGGATGAATGTGGTAAACTAAAAAACAAAGACTCAAATCATACAAGACGCTTCAAGCAAAACACATACCATGTGCTGAATAAAAATATAGCTTCAAGTAAAGTTACCGTTAGACGAAGACGAAAGAGGGGATGCCTTCCGGGGCATCCCAAGCTTAGGCTTTTGGTTGTCCTTGAATTTTACCTTGGGGTGCCTTGGGCATCCCCATGCTTAGGCTTTTTCCTCTCCTTATTCCGAAGTCCATCAAATCTTTACCCAAAAACTTGAAAACTTCACAACACAAAACTTAAACAGAAAATCTCATGAGCTCCGTTAGTGCAAGAAAACAAACCACCACTTTAAGGTATTGTAATAACTCATTCTTTATTTATATTGGTGTCAAACCTACTGTATTCCAACTTCTCTATGGTTCATACCCCCTGATACTAGCCATAGATTCATCAAAATAAGCAACCAACACACGAAAAACAGAATCTATCAAAAACAGAACTGTTTGTAGCAATCTAATTTGTTCGAATACTTCTGGAACTCCAAAAATTCTGAAAAACTAGGACAACCTGGATAATATGTATATTGATCTACTTCAAAAATAATTGGTAATTTATCACGTTCTTTCTGGTGAATACAATTATTTTCGTGAGCGCAAAGTTTATGTATTTTTCAGCAAGATCAAACAACTATCTCCCAAGAAGAGCCTATTGGTTCTAGTTGGCACAAACACTAATTAAAACATAAAACCACATCTAAAAAGAAGATAGATGAATTATTTATTACTAAACAGGAACAAAACGCAAGGAACAAAAATAATATTGGGTTTCCTCCCAACAAGCGCTATCATTTAACGCCCCTAGTTAGGCAAAAAAACAAGAATAGTTCTAGGTATTGTCATCTTTGGTATGCAATCCATAAGTGGATCTCATAATGGATTCATAAGGTAATTTAATTTTCTTCCTAGGAAAGTGTTCCATTCCTTTCCTTAATGGAAATTGGAATCTAATATTTCCTTCTTTCATATCAATAATTGCACCAATCGTTCTAAGGAAAGGTCTACCAAGAATAATAGGACATGTAGGATTGCAATCTATATCAAGAACAACGAAATCTACGGGAACATAATTCCTATTTGCAACAATAAGAACATCATTAATCCTTCCCATAGGTTTCTTAATCCTAGAATCCGCAAGATGCAATTTTAAAGAACAATCATCAAATCCATGGAAACCTAACACATCACACAAAGTTTTGGGAATCGTGGAAACACTAGCACCCAAATCAAATAATGCATAGCATTCATGATCTTTAATATTAATTTTAATAGTAGGTTCCCACTCATCATAATGTTTTCTAGGGATAGAAACTTCTAATTCAAGTTTTTCTTCATAAGATTGCATTAAAGCATGAACAATATTTTTAGTAAAAGCTTTGTTTTGATCATAAGCATGAGGAGAATTTAACACGGGTTGTAACAAGGAAATACAATCTATTAAAGAGAAATTATCATAATTAAATTACTTGAGATCCAAGATAGTGGGTTCATTGCTATGTAAAGTTTTGACCTCTTCAATCCCACTTTTACCAATTTTTGCATCAAGATCTAAAAACTTTGAATCATTGGGACGCCTTTTAACTAAAGTTGACTCATCTCCAGTACCATATTTATCAAGATTTATATTGGAAAAAAATATTTAATAGGAGACACATCAATTAATTTTAGATCTTCATTGTTGTTATTATCATGAAAACTAGAAGAACATGCTTTCACAAAGCAATCTTTTTAGCACGCATCTTAGTGGTTCTTTCTTTGCACTCATCAATGGAAATTCTCATAGATTTGCGAGACTCATTGATATCATGCTTAGGTGGAATAGATCTGATTTTCAAAGAATTAACATCAAGAGAAATTCTATCCACCTTCCTAGCCAACTCATCAATCTTAGGCAATTTTTCTTCAAGCAAAGCATTGACATTCTTTTGCGAATTCATAAATTCTTTAACACTAGTCTCAAAATAAGAGGGCATCTTATTAAAATTTCCATAAGAGTTGTTGTAGGAATTACCATAATTATTAGAGGAATTACTAGGGAATGGCCTAGAATTAAAGTTTCCTCTATATGCGTTGTTACCAAAGTTGTTCCTACCAACAAAATTCACATCCATAGATTCACTATTCTTCTCAATCAAAGTGGACAAAGGTGTATCATTAGGATCATAAGAAACACTCTTATTAGCAAACAATTTCATAAGTTCATCCAGCTTTCCACTCAAAACATTAATCTCTTCTATCGCATGAACCTTTTTACTAGTGGATCTTTCGGTGTGCCATTGAGAATAATTAACCATAATATTATCTAGGAGTTTAGTAGCTTCTCCTAAAGTGATTTCAATAAAAGTAGCTCCCGCGGCCGAATCTAAAAGATTTCTAGAAGCAAAATTCAATCCGGCATAAATTTTTTGTATAATCATTCATAGATTCAAACCATCTGTAGGGCAATTACGTATCATTAATTTCATCCTCTCCCAAGCTTGTGCAACGTGCTCACGATCGAGTTGCCTAAAATTCATAATATCGTTTCTAAGAGAGATAATCTTAGCAGGAGGGAAATACTTAGAGATAAAAGCATCTTTGCACTTATTCCATGAATCAATACTATTTTTAGGCAAAGAAGAGAACCAAGTTTTAGCATGATATCTAAGCGAAAGCGGAAATAACTTCAATTTAACAATATCATTAGCCACATCTTTCTTCTTAGTGCTACCTCTTGAGCATGTGTTGGTTTTCCCTTGAAGAGGAAAGGGTGATGCAGCAAAGTAGCGTAAGTATTTCCCTCAGTTTTTGAGAACCAAGGTATCAATCCAGTAGGAGACAACACACAAATCGCCTAGTACCTACACAAACAATCAAGAACCTTGCAACCAACGCGATAAAGGGGTTGTCAATCCCTTCACGGCCACTTGCAAAAGTGAGATCTGATAAAGATAATAAGATAAATATTTTTGGTATTTTTGTTGTATAGGTTGGAAAGTAAAGATTGCAAAATAATAGTAAACTAGAATTATAGATTGGAAACTTATATGATGTAAAGTAGACCCGGGGGCCATAGGTTTCACTAGTGGCTTCTCTCAAGATAGCATATATTACGGTGGGTAAACAAATTACTGTTGAGCAATTGATAGAAAAGCGCATAGTAGACCGAAACGATTCTGCATCTACTACTATTACTCCACACATCGACTGCTATCTAGCATGCATCTAGAGTATTAAGTTCATAAGAACAGAGTAACGCATTAGGTAAGATGGCATGATGTAGAGGGATAAACTCAAGCAATATGATATAAACCCCATCTTTTTATCCACGATGGCAACAATACAATACGTGTCGTTTCCCTTTCTATCACTGGGATCGAGCACCGCAAGATTGAACCTAAAGCTAAGCACTTCTCCCATTGCAAGAAAGATCAATCTAGTAGGCCAAACTAAACCGATAATTCTAAGAGACTTGCAAAGATATTAAATCATGCATATAAGAATTCAGAGAAGAATCAAATATTGTTCATAGATAATCTTGATCATAAACCCACAATTCATCGGATCTCGACAAACACACCACAAAAAGTATTACATCGAATAAATCTCCAAGAGAATCGAGGAGAACTTTGTATTGAGATCCAAAGAGAGAGAAGAAGCCATCTAGCTAACACTACTGGAATCAGCTACTTTGCCATCCGCTAGCGGACGGCAAAGAAGCTCTTTGCCATCAGCTACCGAAAAGCGGACGACAAAGAAACGGCAGACGGCAAAGAAGCTCTTTGCCATCGGCCAGATCTTTCCCGTCAGCTAGCTGACGGCAAAGAGAGAGGTGCCCCGCCCGTTTAGAAAAAACTTAACACCCCACCTCTTTGCCGTCTGCTAGCAAACGGCAAAGAGAGATAAAGGCGGACGACAAAGAGCGGCAGACGGCAAAGAGCAGAGTAACTAACGGACGCCAGCCCCCGCCCGTTACTCTCTCTTCTCTTCCTCTCTCCTTCCCGACGCCCGCCCTAGCTAGATCCACCGCCGCCCCGCCATGCCTTGGCGCCGCCCCGCCCTCGCACCCTTGGCCCGTCACCCCACCACCCTCCACCCCACCCCACCCGCCGACGCCCGTCGCCCGCCGCCAGTGCCCCCCCGCCGCCGACCGTCCCATTGCTCGGTGAGGGACTACTTTTTTTTTCTGTTTTTCAATTTTTTGCTGTTTAATTGTTAGTGCTAGATTGTGTTCTTGTTAGTGTTAGAAGAGAATTAGAAGAAGTAGATGAAGTAGAAGTAGTAGAAGAAGTAGAACAAGAAGAAAAGAAGTGGAAAAAGATGAAAAAGAAAAAGAAGAAAAGAAGTAGAAGAAGAAGAAAGGAAGAAAAGAAAAGAAGTAGAAAAAAGATGAAAAAAGATGAAAAAAGAAGAAGAAAAGAAGTAGAAGAAGTAGAAGAAGAAGAAGAAGAAGAAGAAACGAAAAGAAGTAAAATAAGTAGAAAAAAGATGAAAGAAGAAGAAGAAGAAAGGAAAGAAGAAGAAGAAGAGAAACAAAGAAGAAGAAGGATAGAAGGAAACACCCCGACCCCCTGACCCCGACACCACACGCTGACCCCCTGATCCCCCTGACCACGACACCCCGACCCCGACACCCCGACCCCCTGACCCCTGACCCCGACACCCCGACCCCGACACCACACCCCGACCCCGACACGACACCCAGACACCCCGACACCCGACCCCCCGAGGCCGACGGGGTCTTATATTTGTGAATTATTAGTTAGGTCATATATTTTTCGATTTTGTTATGAAAAACATCATATATAATTGTGTTGATCGGGTAGATTTAAATGTGGAGTTGTTTCACCGCTGCGAGGTTTGGTGTTCGACGACCTTGCCGTGCGTTTGACGAGCTCTGCCCCTTCGTTCGTGGGTGAGCACAAATGACATGTCCTCCTTCCCCATTAATTATTTGCTCTGTTCCGGTGTTCGTGCCGATGAAATTTTATAGCTAGCTATATATGTGTATTGAATCATCGGATATCGTAACCAATATGTGTCTCCCGTTCGAAGCGTCATAGTTATAAATATGCATGCATTTGCATATTTATAACCTTGATTCTTCAATTGTCCAACGCTATCCATGGACAGCCAGTATGTGTAGATTGGGTTCATATTCCCATATGCTTTGCTCGGATCCGGCGCATAAATTTCGTCGATTGCCTCCTTGTTGTTCTCCGGTACACATCCTCTCTGTTTATTGCGAGGCGTGTATCGAGGAGAACGGCGGGAGGTGCTGCCGAAATTTTGCGTCGAATCCGAGCATAGCATGGGAAAATGAACCCAATCTACATACTCGAGTGAGATTAGGACCTATCATTACCTATTAGAGTGTAGGTTGCATGGACGTAATAAAATTTACAAAGTAGATCAACTGATGAATATAAACATGGTGAATTACATATATAATTGTTGTGTGTCCAGTAGCTCTGAAAGTCAAGATGAGTGATCGTGCATGGATGTATACCAGCCACGCTGGTCAGAACAAATGGAGCGCTGAATGGTTCACAAAAACCAAGGGGTTTGTGCAAGCCGCATTTGCTAATGGCCAGAGGAAAAACTGGTGCCCCTATTTCTGGTGCGGCAATTGGGAAAAGAGGACAGAGGCTGAAATGGGCCGACACCTGCAGAAGAATGGTTTTACGCCCGATTATACGATGCCGCCACGTGCTAGACTATCTCCCCCAAAGGAAGAGGATTATGAACCTCACATTAACCCAGACACATATGAAGGAGAATTCTTCCAAGAGACACGTCTTTCCAAAAAGCATTTCAAGAACCGGTATACTTCACCCCAAAACATTGAAGTAGACAGCGACAGTGAATCCCACATCACCCCAGAGGAGGAATAAGAAGAGCCGGAACAAGAAGAGGTTACTGCTGCGGATGACCTGTCAATGCTTGACCGATTACGTAAAGGTGGCCTTCCACATGTTGATGTCTTTGAACCCTATGAGCCCGTCATTGATTATAGTGATGATGATGATTATGCATTTATTGATGATCTTGATCGAGATTATTAGTAGTGTCGGTATTCAATTTTTTATGTTGTACTTGATGATGATACACTTAAGTGATATACATATTATTATTCATGTCGGTATTTTTTTATGTTGTACTAATTTCGTTTACTCTTTGCCATGGCAAGTGTTGAAAGATGGAAGGGAGCCGATCGAGGCCAAGGACAACGTGCCCAAATTGAAGGTGTGCCACACCATCAAGGTAGCTCCAGCTTATATCAGTTCGGGCGGAACTGGGTATGTGGTTTGCTTCATGATTAATGCAATTCATTCATCATGCTAGCTTGAGCCCTTTAATTACTAATTTACTTTGTTTCTCTCTTTCAGGCATGCTACAATAAGACAGATAAGGTGCTAGAGGGGTACGACCTGTATGCCATGGCCCACACTACCTCTTACAAGCAAGTCAAGGGGAAGGCGAGGAAAGGGGAGGAGTTTAACCCGAGCCAGATTCCCATTGATCTAGAGCAGGTGATGATATCTGGTGGCAGGAGGTCCCGTGGCTCCATAGCCATTGATCCAGAGATTGCTCCTGAGACCACGGTGAGTTTAATTTGAATGGACGTTACTTGCTAGTCTTAACATTTGAGTGTCATCATGCTAAAGAAACATTGGAAATGATCGTTGGTGCAGCGTAACTCCACACAAGCCTCACACAATCCTTCTCCAGCTACTGGCACGAGCCAGCCCGCTCCTACACCTCCATGATCAAGGTAAGTTTCTCTAGTCTTTTGCTTAACAAATGCATAAAGACCTAGACTTAGCTTTATTTCCTCCAATATGCTTGCCTTAATGACCTAGAGTTAGCTTCTTTTCCTCCAAAATGACTTAATAAGCTTACTGACCTCCAAAACCAGCCATTTTACCTAAGTTAGCTCTAAAATGATCTATACTTAGCTTTGTTTCCTCCAAAATGACCTAAGTTAGTTATAATATGCTTAGTTAACTAGGTTTGCTCAATAATGACATGTACTTAGCTTACTTATGTAAAAAACGATCCATTTTACCTAAGTTAGCTCTAAAATGACCCATTTTACCTTAGTTAGCTCATAAATGATCCATTTTACCCAAGTTAGCTTTAAAATGACCCGTTTTACATAGATTATCTCCAAAATGATCCATTTTACCTAGATTATCTCCAAAATGGTCCATTTTACCTAGTTAGCTCTAAAATGACCCATTTTACCTACGTTAGCTCCAAAATGAACCATTACCTACGTTAGCTGCAAAATGACCCATTTTACCTACGTTAGCTCTAAAATGACCCATTTTACCTACGTTAGCTCCAAAATGACCCATCTTACCTACGTTAGCTCCAAAATGACCCATCTTACCTACGTTAGCTCTAAAATGATGCATTTTATCTAAGTTAGCTCATAAACGATCCATTTCACCTAAGTTACCTCACAAACGATGGCGTGCTTCTTCTTCTAGTCTTCTTCTTCTAGTCACCTTTTCCTAACTTTCATATTTTCCATTTTGCAGATTTCATTCACTTCTCGGAAGCTAGCTTGCTATGATGGAGTGCTTGTTTTTTATTTCATTCTCTTCTAATATTCTTCTAGCTTGCTAGGATGAACCTGCTATCTTGATGAAACTTTGCATTGTAATATGTATGTGCAACTTCCTAATGGTTGCAACTTATGTGTATGTGCAACTTGCTATGTATGAATGGATGGAACTATATATGTATGTACGATGAAACTTATGTGCTGTTAAATAGCACTGTGAACTATATATATATATGTCATATACATTTGCTGTGAAAATTGTTGGATTGAAAAAAACAGAAAAAAAGAGCCAATATGCAGGCTCTTTGCCGTCCGCCACCGACGGCAATGGGCTCTTTGCCAACAGCCGCGGATGGCAAATAAGGCACATGGCAGCCAACTGTGCTTCCTGGGAGCTGACCCATTTAGTCAGTTTGCCTACAGTGGCAGACGGCAAAGGCAGGACAAATTTTGCCGTCAGCGGGGAACGGCAAAGGCAGGACAAATTTTGCTGTCAGCGGCAGACGACAAAGTCCTGCCGTTAGCCAACTAACGGACTAACAGCGAAATTTTTGCCGTCTGTGTTCTTTGCCGTCCGCTGCTGATGGCAAAGGTCCCTTTGCCATCAGCCACAAAAAGCAGACGACAACGTAGCTCTTTACCGGACCTTTCTTTGCCGTCCACTTTTGCCGTCCGTGGTGGACGGCAAAGACCTTTGTCGTCCGCCGTTCATGCCTTTGCCGTCCGCCGTGGCAGATGGCAAAGTAGCTGATTCCTGTAGTGTAATAACTATGGACCCGAAGGTTTGAGGTAAACTACTCACGCATCATCAGAGAGGCTATGGTGTTGATATAGAAGCCCTCCGTGATCGAATCCCCCTTTGGCAGACCGCCGGAAAAGGCCCCAAGATGGGATCTCACGGGTACAGAAGGTTGCGTCGTTGGAAGTGGTTTCCTGGCTCCCCTGGATGTTTTTAGGGTATAAGAGTATATATAGGCGAAAGAAGTAGGTCGGTGGAGCTACGAGGGCCCACGAGGGTGGGGGCGCGCCTACCCCCTGGGCGCGCCCTCCTGCCTCGTGGCCGCCTCGTTGCTTCCTTAACATCCACTCCAAGTCTCCTGGATTGCTTTTTTTCCAAGAAAGATCCTCTCGAAGGTTTCGTTCCGTTTGGACTCCGTTTGATATTCCTTTTATGTGAAACACTGAAATAGGCAAAACAACAGCAATTTGCACTGGGCCTTCGGTTAATAGGCTAGTCCCAAAAATAATATAAAAGAGCATATTAAAGCCCATTAAACATCAAAAATAGATAATATAATACCATGGAAGAATAAAAAATTATAGATATGTTGGAGAGGTATCAAGCATCCCTAAGCTTAATTCCTGCTCGTTCTCGAGTACGTAAATGATAAAAACAGAATTTTTGATGTGGAATGCTACCTAACATAATTTTCAATGTAATATTCTTTATTGTGGCATGAATGTTCAGATCCGAAAGATTCAAGACAAAAGTTTAATATGGACATAAAATAATAATACTTCAAGCATACTAACTAAGCAATTATGTCTTCTCAAAATAACATGGCCAAAGAAAGCTCATCCCTACAAAATTATATAGTTTGGCTATGCTTCATTTTCGTCACGCAAAGTGCTCTCATCATGCACAACCCCGATGACAAGCCAAGCAATTGTTTCATACTTTAGTATTTTCAAACTTTTTCAACTTTCACGCAATACATGAGCGTGAGCCATGGACATAACACTATGGGTGGAATAGAATATAATGATGGGGGTTGTGTGGAGAAAACAAAAAAGGAAAAAGTCTCCATTGACGCGGCTAATCAACGGGCTATCACTACTAGGGAAAACCCTAGCAGTAGCGCGGGTATTTTTCCTATCAGTAGCACGGGACGACACGCCATCGATAAGGCGCTCTGACTAACATGTAGCGAAGAGCACTGTCGTCCCACGCCATCGCTATACATGGCTAGCATTAGCGCTTTTTGTCTTGAGTCTGCGCTAATATCTGCATCGCTTTTTAGCAGGAAGCGCTACTACTAACTTTGTTCCCCTCCCTACTGCTAGTTTTATTTGTTTTTGTTTTTTTCTGCATATTTGTTTTGTATTTGAATAGGCTTTATACAATAATCTTTAGCATATACATAGAAATAGTCTCATCAAATCATGTCATCATCATAATCATCATCCAACACAAAGTGGTCTCTCGTCATCATCTCAAAAATAGCGATTCAAGTCTCGATTACTTGCAACTACATCGTCATCCATCTAAACAATGATATACGCGAGAAGATCTATCACTTTGAGTGAGAGGGGAAATATGTTGTACATGAGTTCGTATCCCTCTCTCGCATTAGCGTGAACCTAAACTAACTACTACCTGTCACTCAGAAACCGGAAACCGGTACACCTGGGCCTGACACTCCGGCCACTCGTCGTATATATACTCCTGGCGTAGCACTTCTTCGCCATTGATGATCTATGCACCTGCATCGTCACATGAGTCGATGATATGCAACATATATAGTTGAGCAACAGAAAGAGACAGACTTGGCAAAAATAGAAGCAACATATCATAAGCATAAATAACAAAGTTGATCGTACCCAAAATGCCCTAACTAGAGTAATCGTTGCTAGTCGAAGAGGACGGTTTAATTACATCACAAATAAAGTTTCGTCGTGCATAACTCAAGTTTCGTCATATAGAAAGTATGGACTAAACGGACACATTGTCACATATCGACAATCACTCCAACATGTAGTGCCATCCATCCAAGTCAGGGGAGATAGTCCCCGAGCCTAGTGAAAGGCTTCAGGTCGAGACGCTGAGCGGCTACCCATGTTCGGACGTCTTCCCGCGACATTTCTCCTTCTTCGTAGAACATCCCTGTTTTTCCAACGACCTCCTTCATGATGATTTGGGAAAGTTCGCGCTGGATGTGATAGAACTCAGCTCGAAGTCGATGATCCTCGATATCTCCTACGTTCTTTGCCCATTGCAGAATATGGGCATAGCCGGATGTAGGTGACATGCGAAGGTTCTGGTGATCCCGTCTGTACTCCAGCATGTGGTGTAGGACATAGAATCCATCATTAAGAGAATCACTCGGTTGCTGGATGCAGCAGAAGTCGGTCTTATGGCCGAAGGCGGGTCTGCCATCCCTTCTCTTCTTGTCCTTGACCTCTCCACCCCGTGCGTCGTAGTAAAATATAGCACTGTCGAGAACAGACTTGATGTGGGTGTAATACTTTTTATTAATGTTCTTCGACGAGTCCAAGTAAAGAGCGTGGGATTATCAGGGGTAGAGGATGATGAGGACGGCGCACCCGCCGCTGCGTAAAAGAAGTACACCTCAAATTAATTAGCCTCTACCGTGCAAATGAATGATTGAAATCAAAGGAAGGATATCCACGAGCATGAAATTGACGATGTATTCCCTCGCGTATTCACAGTGCTTTGCGCAGACTCCCAAGAAGCCCTCGTGCATGAACTACGGGTCAGTGACACAGATATGGGGTATCTGCTCAGTGCCGATGAGGTAGTTCATGTGCAAGGCATAAAGGCGGACAAACGTAAAATCCAGCTTCTTCACGTGAAACATGTCGAATATGTAATCAAATCGAAGGAAGAACTTCTCCGCGGGGAATGTGTCAACGTACGACAATTTCCGCGGAACGTTAACCACTTAGAGTGGGTATCCTAGATCTTTCGTGGCGATAAGCCTTTCTCTATCCGCAACACATTGTCATGAAGTCTCCTTAGATTGCCGAATCTGGCCCCTAGTGCTGCTTCAGGTAGGATTGGTTGACCGGGATATGCCATTTATCTGCACCGGGGATATCTATACGCTCTTGAACCCGAGGTTGCTGACGCGGGTGGATCGTAGAAGCAGCTTTTTTTCCTTTCCTAGGTCTCTTCCTAGACTTCTTTACTACTGGAAGGTCGTCCATAATACGTTCAGCCTCCGGAGACGGCAATTCAGGCACCGACTCATGACGCTCAAACTCTAAGTAGGCGCCAGTATTGACATACTGTTGAGTGTCATCCTCATCCTCATCCTCATCTATAGCGACGTCACCAGGGACTAATGGAGACTTTTCCTCACCCCTCCGCTATCACCCAGCACGACAGCCAACGCTAATTGGGTAGGTGAGGTGTTGATGTTCATACCTAACTGCGTGCTCGTGGGTGTGCTCCCGGCCGCCTCCAGACGAAGCAGACTCTTTGGCCACAACAGGACCCACCCATTGCAACAATCACCAAGCCGCCGTGGGGTCTCGTCGTCATCCCCCACTAGTACCAGAGGAGCCAAATTCTCGTGGCCCGGTTTGACACTGGCCACGGAAACCTTGAAGACGTCCGGGGGGATCGGCCGGCTATGGAACAACGGTTCCTTCGGCTCCATTGTCGTCGCCTTCCCCACGTCCACCTTCTGGTCGCCGATGGTGTACAATATGGTGCACGGGGTTTCGTCGGCCTGCAAAGAAAAGTCTGCAACGTGAGACATCCAAAAGGCAACGGAAATGTGAGATTATACATTTATTGAAGGGGGCCGGTGTGACAGATACCGTGAGGGCGTCGAGGTCAGCCAAAGAAGAAGCACCGCCGAGCACGTCCGGTGCCGGAGCAGGTGTGGGAGTTGGTGCAGGAGCAGGTGCAGGAGCTGGTGCGGGAGCTGGTGCAGGAGCAGGTGCAGCTGCAGGTGCAGGTGCAACGCTAGTCGAGCTGCTCCCGAGGAAGTCAGCAAGGGGAAAGTCCATTGCATTTTTTTCTGGATTTTTCCTGCTCCAATTGAAAATTGCCGGAACCAAGGTAGTAGACATATCTACAAGCACCTGTTTTGCGGCAGCTACCGCTGTTGCGACTGTCTCAGATGATTTCTTCTCAACCGCAATCTCAACCTTCTTGTCGATGTTTTCTTTAGTTTACCTCTGTCTTTCCTTTCTCTCCTCCGTGGTCTCATGGTAATACTTCTTCCATGTGGCGACGTCTTCGACACTGTGCACGCGTCCATACGATGGTCGAGTCTCCACCGGGAGTCGTTTCAATATGTTCAACGCCCGGTTGAATGGAGTGTCCCACTTGGGCCTCGCCAATGCCTCAGACAGCGAGTCGCTTTCGGCCGCAATCCTGTGCTGCTCTCTCTGCAAAAGGCACAAGGATCGTTTACAAATATGACTAACATGCAGTCGAATTGATCAGAAACTAAAATTACCAGCAGTCTAATGAACTCCTTTCTGACCGCATTCATCTCGAAAATCTTCTTCACTGGGTCCCAACAGTGCCGGGCCCTAAGGACGTCATGCTCCTGCGGGACGGTGAACTCCGCGAAGGGGTCTGGGATGCCCAGACTCGGGGCTTCTGTGTCCTCCTTGGCGCATATCGACCTCTTCCCGCCGTAACCACGGCTTCCGAGGTGGTGGCATCCAATGTTCCTCTGTTGAATCCCCTTCTTGTACTTTGACTTTTTTTGGCAGCTTCGGCCTCGCAAGCCGCCTTGAATATTTGAAAGTGCTCTGCCGTGATTGTTAGATTATCCTTTACAATCTCGGAGTAGGGTTCCTTTTTGTTGACGATCCGATATTTCACCCTTGATTTCCAGGATGCCAATGCGTCGCTAAACTTGGTCATGGCGTGTTTGTTTATCTTCTTCATTGCCGGTTCATTATCTGGATCTTTATAATCCTTTTCATTCCGGCCCGGGAACAAGAATATCTGGTGCAGCTTCTTTAGGAGGGAGGGCCTCATATTATCTATCTTGTTTAGTTTCTCATCGTTGATGGTGGCAGTTGTCTGTATGATGCAGCCTATTTGATTGCCGTAGTACGCAGATGCTTCCTCGGGCGCGTTTGGCTCAAAATTGACGTCGTCCACCTCCGTGACCACCAGTCTAGTAGTCCTGAGCTTGTTAGGAAGCTGTTGCCTCTTTGCTTTCGGTTCTATACCGGCTCCTCTAGTCTCGACGCCGGTCTCAGTCTCAGCGCCGGTCTCGATGCCGGTCTCAGTCTCAGCGCCGGTCTTAGTCTTAGTGCCGGTCTCGATATCGGTCTCAGTCTCTGATGTGACAGGTGGACCCAGCAACATCAACTGTTGATCATCGGCTTCCCTCAAAAATTCCTCTGCCGCCAGGTACACGCTGTCGTAGTCACCAGAACCCTGTCCTTCATCGTTGCTAGCCATGTTTCCTATGATTAAATCTAGTCAATTAATTCTAGACCTAATAAAATGAATAATGACATAAAAAGGCCTATGCTTTGCAGGAACGTTGACTCCTTCCCAGTGCGGAAAATCCCGGGCACTCGATATGTCCTAGTTTGTAGCACAAGTCATGCCGACATTCACGGAAAATTTCGGCATGACTTTTGCTAAAAAGTGGACAAATCGAGAACCTGAAATTTGCCAGAACGGAAATGAATCAACATTCCGGCAAAACATAGGCCACTCGGCTTCATTCCCTGGAAACAACAAAGCCACTTCGGCACAATCGAAACATGTGCAAACACAATTGAGGAATTTGCATATATCCTGACCACATCAAATTTGCATCTCCTAGCGTTTGACACTTCAAGAAAATCTACACAAATCTCATGCTCTCTCAAACTAAATTCAAAAACCAAATATAGATTATATTTAGTTAACTAGTGAACTAAACTTTACTCTAAACTAAACCCTACTGCCCTAATTAACATCTAGTTAAACAAACTCAATTAAAAAACTAAACCCTACTGAACTAATTAACATCTACATTATCTACTACTTAACATCTATTATTACCCTAACCAAAAAACATCTACTATTTACCATACTGCCCTAGTTAACTAGTACCATCACTACTACTAATTAACATCTACTACTACTACTAAAAATCACTATCTATGAACCCTAGCACTAATTAACATCTACTACTACTGCTAATTAACATGGCGGAGGAAGAAAAAGCATAGAGAGAGGGGTGGGGGAGGGGTGGGGGGCTTACAGAGAGGGGAGAGACGGTGGCGGGGAGGTGCTCGGCAACGGAGGTAGGGGCGGCGAGGGCGGGCTCGGGATCGGGAGGCGGCGTTCCTGGGCAGGCTCGGGCGGCGGCGGTGAGGTCGAGGGCGGCGGCGATGAGGTCGAGGGCGGCGACTGTGAGGTCGAGAGTGGCGGCGTGTGGCGGTGGTGAGGTTGAGGGCGGCCTCGGGAGGCGGTGGTGAGGGCAGGCTCGAGCTCGGGCGACGGTGACAGAGGAGTTAGGGGAACAGGGGGGAGAGGGGGGAAAAGGAGGACTTAGCAAAATTTTGGGCCCGCGGGTGGTTAAGTCGAACTCGTAGTAGCGCTGTTTCGGAAACGCGCTATAGCTAAGATAGCTATAGCGCGTTTTAGCAAAACACGCTACTGCTATAGGAAGCAGTTATTTCTTTTGTTTATCCTTAAATTTTCTTTTTTTCATTTCTCTGTTTCCTACTTCTTTCATTTTCATTTACTTTTCTATTTTCTTCATTTTTCTTTTCTTTTTAGCAGTAGCGCCCTACGCAGGAAACATGCTGCAACAACGACCATAGTGGTAGCGCGCTTTGCGCGGAACCGCTACTACTATTCCTAGCCTACCGCCAACACGGTGGGATTTATAGTGGTAGGGCTTTTTGCTGCGAACGCGCTGCTGCTATATTGTAGCTATAGCGCGCTTTTCTGGAATGCGCTACTACAAAGTAGCTATAGCGCCCTATTTTAGCCAGCGCTACTGCTATACCTCTGTGTATAGGCTTTTCCCTACTAGAGATGTCCATCAATTGATGTCAATGCGAGGAGTAGGGATTGCCATGCAACGGATGCACTAGAGCTATAAATGTATGAAAGCTCAACAAAAGAAACTAAGTGAGTGTGCATCCAACTTGCTTACTCACGAAGACCTAGGGCATTTGAGGAAGACCATTGTTGGAATATACAAGCCAAGTTCTATAATGAAAATTTCCCATTAGTATATGAAAGTGACAATATAAGAAACTCTCTATCATGAAGATCATGGTGCTACTTTGAAGCACAAGTGTGGAAAAAGGATAGTAGCATTGTCCCTTCAGGGCCTTTCTCTTATTTTTCTTTTTTATTTGGCCTTTCTTTATTTGGCCTTTCTTTTTCCCTTTTTTAGGGACAATGCTCTAATAATGATGATCATCACACTTCTATTTATTTACAACTCAAGGATTACAACTCGATACTAGAACAAAATATGACTCCATATGAGTGCCTCCGGTGGTGTACCGGGATGGGCAATGAAACAAGAGTGACATGTATGAAAAATTATGCATGGTGGCCTTGCCACAAATACGATGTCAACTACACAATCATGCAAGGCAACATGACAATGATGAGGTGTGTCATAATAAACGAAACGGTGGAAAGTCGCATGGCAATGTATCTCGGAATGACTATGGAAATTCCATAATAGGTGGGTATGGTGACTGTTTTGAGGAAGATATAAGGAGGTTTATGTGTGATAGAGCGTATGCTATCACAAGGTTTGGATGCACCGACGAAGTTTGCACCAACTCTCAATCTGAGAAGGTGCAATGCACGGTACTGAAGAGGCTAGCAATGATGGAAGGGTGAGAGTGCGTATAATCCATGGACTCAACATTAGTCCTAAAGAACTCACATACTTATTGCAAAAATCTACAAGTCATCAAAACCAAGCACTACGCACATGCTCCTAGGGGGATAGATTGGTAGGAAAAGACCATCGCTCGTCCCCGACCGCCACTCTTAAGGAAAGCAGTCAAAGAACACCTGATGCTTCAAATTTGTTACACAACAGTTACCATACGTGCATGCTACGGGACTTGCAAACTCCAACATAAGTATTTCTCAAATTCACAATTACTCAACTAGCATGAATCTAAATTTACCATCTTCATATCTCAAAACAATCATCAAGTATCAAACTTCTCATAGTATTCAATGCACTCTATATGGAAGTTTTTATTATATCCATCTTGGATGCCTATTATATTAGGACTAATTTTATAGCCAAAATAGATAACATAATAGCATGGAAAAATCAAAAATTATAGATACATTCGCGAGGTATCAGTTAGCTTTCGGCCTACAGATGGCCCATATGTTCTTGGGCTCCTTTTCGACCCGCGATTACTTCCGGTCCGTTACTGGCCTGTTAACCTAATGGGCCAAATTCGGCCTGTGGCCAAACTCGGCCTGTTTGTGGCCTGTTAACCCGTTGCACCGTTTCCAGCCCGTCCTATATTCTGGCCCATTAACGACCTGTTATACCTATGATAGAATTAAGCCTTTGTTGTTCTCTGCCCTATTAACGGCCCGTTATCGTGCTGGGCCAATACCAATTATGCCCGTTTACTGCCCATGTAGGCGCATTTATCCGACGGCCCGAGGCCCACCGATTTTACGGCCCTGTTGGAGGCCAATTTATCGATGGCCCGTAGGAGGCCCATGGATCCTACGGCCTGTAGCAGGGTCAAGGTTACTACAGTCCGTATATGGCCCATGGTTGTTGCGGCTACTAGCACACCAGGGAAAAAGAAGACTAGGAAATAAATAAGACCGAAACTAACGCTAGGCTATTAAGGCGATTGCACAGATTACATCCACTAGGCATCAAAGATCGCCACCAGTGCAAATATAGGGAACACCCTACACTATACAATAATGGCTTGCTGTTTTCTTCAGCCGGTGGCTGCCCGTTAAGAACAAATTTTGTATCGCAACAAAACAAATTACAACTATAAAACAAAAGGTTGGCATAAAAGTTAATAGTCTGGCAGATAAATGCACCACCAGAAGTTCAGAAGCTCAGTTCATTTGACCTGACTGTTACATTTTCATGCTGTATTGTCCGATGGAGCACCATTACCTTGGCCTTCATTTCTCCTAGGCTCCTGAACAACATAGCAAATGTCTGATAGTCTGGTTTCAAAACCATGCATATCTTGAGGGCATCGAACAATGTCTATCCTTGTTTCACAAAGGTCTCTGTTAGGGAATGGACTTGTGTTTGGAGCGCAGATATAACATTGTTTTGAGCTTGAATATCTTGATCATGAGGCTGTTTGGACGAGATTGCCTTAACAACCAACCCAGTATTACGCAGGAACGTGCTTTTGGCACTGTTAGTGGACAGATACTGACCCACTGCAGCAAGAGCTGACATTGCGGTTCACTACAAAAAAAAGACACATCCGTGACATTTTGGGCCGAACGAATTTTTTTCTGTCATGCTTATGACACTTCTATGACGACAATTGTGAGAAAACCTGGTATCGTCATAGATCTGGTGGGCTCCTACTTCTATGACAAAAAATCATGACAGAAATGGGCTTTTCGTCCTGGGCGGGTCGGAGACGCAGCTACATGACATTCTTTGGGCTGTCCATGACGGAAAAAACTGTGGTAGAAGCGAGGGCGAGGAAAATATCGGTGAGTTCGATTCACGGTGGGTGGTGGGGGCGAGCGGCGCGCTGCGTTTCTCGTACACGACGCTGCGTGGGTGCGAGGCATTAGGCTCTAATCGAACCCGAGCGAGGCGTTCACCTCATCGAACCCGGCGATTACCTTCGCAGCTACGCGTTCTTGAACTCGAGGGATCGATCGATGGTGTTAATCGAACCCGATCGGCGATTCTTCGCCATCGCCGCTAATCAAGTCGATCGAACCTCTGCATCTGGATGAGCAGTGAGCATTGTTGGGGGGTGGATGAACAGTTCGGTGGGGGTGGATGAACAGGACCCGTGGTAGTAGAGGCCGTTGTCGCTGGATGAACAATACCCCGATCGATCGAGCCGGTTGGGGGTGGATGAACAAGACCCCGTGGAGGGCTGGTTGAACAGTAGCCGGTGGAGGGCTGGATGAACAGTAGCCCGTGGAGGGGTGGTTGAACAGGACCCCGTGGAGAGGGCTGGCTGAACAATTGCCGGTGGAGGAGTGCGCGGTGGAGGCTGGATGAACAGGAGCCCGTGGATGAATAGTCGCAGGTGGAGGCTGGAGGTGGTCGACGGTGGATGAACAGTAGCCCGTGGAGGCTGGAGGAGGTCGACAGTGGACATGAACAGTATCCCGTGGAGTCTCGTTTTGCGGTACGCCACACCCCTCCTGATGAACATGACCCCCATTTCGACCATAGCGCTCCAACACAAGTCCGTTTCCTCCATTTTGCGGTACACCACACCCCTCCCGATCAACAGGACCATGTTTCGACCGTAGGAGGTCCAAGAGAAGTCCATTTCCTTCGTTTTGTGGTACGCCAGACCCCTCCCAATGAACAATATCCCGTTTCGACTGTGGTCGGTCGAACACAAGGCCGTTTCCTCCGTTCTGCGGTACACCAGGCCTCGTTTCCATCGGCTGTTCCATCCAAGCCGGTTGGCTCCTGATGAACACGACGATGACGCAGTTTCTCTGTTCTGACCCAGCCATGTACACGAGCCCTGGCCGTACGTATGCGTGAGTAGGCGTTCGAGACCCCGCCCGTATGTACGTATGTGGCCATATTTACTTTCTTGCACCCTGGTCACTGTACGTACGTGTGCACCTCTAGTACGACATGTGGCACCTCTACATCGACCAGTATGTACGTACTTGTTCGCGACCAGAATGACAACGCTACGTATGCTTCGACCAGGTGGGTCCAGACTGTCAGGCACTTCCTTGCGTGCGAAGATGTAGCTGGTGGGTCCCAGCAGTTAGGGGGCGCCCCATTTTTTCATGAAATACGGTGGCCCGTCCGATGGGTCCCTGCTGTCAGGTGGGGGAATCATTATTTTCCACGTAATAAGGAGGCACTTCCTTGCTGCGGCCGTGGACCCAGCTGTCAGCCTCTCCACATACAGTACTCTTCCGATGGAAGTCGTTCCTTGACCACGTTGACCACACCGCACCGAGAGCACCGGGGTGGTGGACGATGGCGAGGCCTAGGAAGGGGACGAAGTGGAGCCGGCGAAGACGCGACAGTGGATGCCCATGTAGAGAGGAGTACGAGGGTTCACTGGTTCGGCTGCAGTGTGAGGCTGCCGTCGGTGCAGAATAACAGGGGGTGTGGGTTAGTAGAGGGATGGTCTGGCAAGCGGTGGGAGTAGTAGGGGAGGTGAGGCCTCCGCGGAAGCACAGCCGGCCACGGGAGGCAGGAGCAGGCGGCACGATCGGCGCTGCTTTGGGTGGCTGGAGCAAGAAGACCAGAGGTTCAAGAAGCACTACGACCGTTGGATGGACATCGTACGGTCACTGCAGCTAGAATCGTTCATATTGACTAAGTTGACAAAGCCCTCCGTCTGCGTCAACTTAGTAGGCCCACAAGTCAGCCTCCCATATGGTGGGTCCAAGCTAGCAGGGGGAGTATTCATTTTTTGTGTGCGTAATAAGGAAGCACTTCCTTGCGTGCGAAGATGTAGCTGGTGGGTCCGAGCTGTCAGCGGCGGTAACATTTTTTTCGCGAAATACAGAGGCCCTTGAGGTGGGTCCCAGATCTCAGGTGGAGGAATCATTATTTTGCGCGTAATAAGGAGGCATTTCCTTGTGTGCGGTCGTGGACCCAGCTGTCAGCCTCTCCACGTATAGTCCACTTCCAACGGATGTCGTTCATTGACACGTTGACCACACCGCGCCGAGAGCACCAGGGCGATGGACGACGGTGAGGCCTACGAAGGGAATGACACGGAGCTGGGGAAAACACGGCAGTGGCTGCCCACGCGGTGGGGAGTACAAGGTATGACTGGTTCTGCTGCCGTCGCCGGAAAATAACAGGAGGTGTGGGTGAGTAGAGGGATAGCCAGGCCTGGGATGCTAGTATCGTGGGGCCGTGAGGCCTGCCCGGCAGCTCAGCCGGCCACGGGAGGCGGGAGCAGGCGGTTCCGCTGGTGCTGGTTTGGGCGGCTGGAGCAGGAATATCAGAGACTGAAGAAGCACGATTGCTGTTAGATTGACATCTAACGGTCTGACGCTGGTAGAGTCGATTGTTGACTAAGTTTCTTTTTTTGAGAAACCTTGTGTACGCATGAACTTAGTAGGCCCAAAAGTCAGCCTCCAAATCTGTGTCAGACAACATAGATCCCATTTGCTAATTTTTTATAATTTGCAGCCCATTTTCTGCCCAGGACCACGGTAAAAAAGTTCAACCTTATTTTGCTTATTTTGGTGGAGTCCAAACTGTTGTAATCCCGAAATGATAAACATTTTTGAAGAACTTATTGATTTGCCAAAAAAATCGTTTTGTCTTTGTAAGCAAAAAAGATGTGGGACAATTGAGTTGGTTTAAGGGAAAACCGGTGGTAAAAAAATCAGCGCTGGAAGGGAAAACAACAACAAAAATAAGGATGTAAATATGAAAAGGGAACTTTATGTATTTTCAATATAATGATACGTGTATATGAACTAGTAAAAATATAGGTAGAGATTAGAAAATGGAAGTAGGACATGGCGTTTCAAGAGGAAAATAGAACTGGGCTGTGTGTTTGATTAAGTAAAAAAAACTGCATGCAGATGTTGTAAGACAAAATATAACTAACACTGGCGGGCCAGAGGCCAGTAGATACCTGCTGGATCTTTGTGCCCCGTATTCGCCGTGGGCTGGGCCTGTTAAAAACAAAACCAAGCCTGGGCAGTCTACAGCCCAGTTGAAAGTTGCTCGACCTGAAAAAACAATATACCTGCTCAATAAACGAGAGAATTCTACAAGTACAGACTGATAACTTGGATGCAACAGGTATATTGTTTTTTCATTGTGATAAATAAGTGCATGCACTTGTTTCGAAAAATTTGGATAACTGGGAATTCGAACGGCAGGTGCTTATGCTACCCATCAAATAAAAATCAGGTGCCTGAAAATTCTTTTTCAAACAAATGATTCACCTTTATATCCACGTCGACCCTCAGCATGATGGTTGGAAGCAAATACCAAGTTCATACCGAAAGATCGTTAACAAAAATACCAACTTGCGGACGACAAGGTAGTACAAGTACGAATACCAAACTAACTTATAATCTTTTTACTCCTGGCCCTAGTATTCGTCTGGTAGAAAATCTTGCAGAGGACCAGCTCCCGCTCCTTCTCTTTCTCTAGGTCCCCGAGGTGGTACTAGTGCATCACCTAGTTGGTCCTCTGCTGGTCAAAGTTCTTGTTGGTGTGCAGCACCAGAACCTTTTTGCTGCCCGTCTGCAGGCCGTTGACCATCAACGGCAAGGTATTGCCGGTCTTGTGCAACATCGCGTGCATGCCGCACTCCGACTGTATCTTGCGACGCATCCACGTGCCCCTTTTGAACGCCCTGGAATTGCGTTGGAAGAAATGCTTGCTTTGGCCACTCAGTGTGATACCTGCAGTATTGTCGAATACAGGTTTTAGTGTACGTAGTTGGCATTTTCATAACATCTTTGGCATGTTGCAGTCACTTGTTTCACTTTTTATTAACTGTCAAATTGTAGAGCTATAAACAAAGGAATATGTTTGTGCAAGTAGACGGCTGATCGATGTCTTACCTGGAAGTTTCTTAGGATGGGTGTAGCATAGGCCGTGCTCGCTGTCGATGGTTGGTATGAACAAATCTATGATAGGGTGAGATCTCACGCTGTCAGCACTCACTTTGGCCTCAAGGTGCTTGATCAGCTCCTGATCCGTGGGATCGAACTTGACGCCAGTTGGCAGCACCGGCCAATCCTTCTTGGAGTTGCATCGGTTAATTCCAGTTATATGGTACTCAATGTATGATCAATCGACTATTTTAAGTGAATTATGAAAGATTTCGACAGATAAGTGGTAGTACTCCAAATCTGAAGTCCACAATACCCGAACACGCCGCCAGGATTCTTGTGTCACCTCACGCGCAGCTTGTTGTCACGTCAATTCAATGTGAGGACATGATGAATAATTTGACCGACATATAGCGAGTAGTACAGAGTAATTACTAGTCGTATTTAGTGTCACATTTTAACCTTAGGTTTAACTAACAAAATGTCAATGCATCTCACCGAAAATTATTCCATTGGAAACTATGTTCAAATATGAATAAAAAGATATAATTTTTTGTGACATGCATTAACATTTAGTTAGTGAAATTTTATGGTCAAAATTTGACACAAATTGTGAAGGGGACCAATAAACTAGGGGGGAGGTAGTACGAGTAGCACAATATATGGTATAGGGGACTAGTACAAATTTAGAAATGGAGTAAGAAGTTACATGGCTGTGCGACAGACTTTGTAGGCTACATGAGTAATACAAAATATAATTCCCATTGGACAACACTTTCACCAACAAGTACGTACTTGAAGCCTAATATATATATATATATATATGAGTATATATATATATATATATATATATATATATATATATATATATATATATATATATATATATATATATATATATATATATATATATATATAGGATAACACTATTCTAATCCCAGGATTAGAATAGTTATTTGGATCACGATCAGTCCTATATAGGAGGCGATGGATGCTCCCGAACTAAAAAAACAAAACCCACCCCGCACCCCACGTTCTCTCCCTGATTCCCAGCCATTCCCATCCCCACCCCCCGCGTCGCGCGCCTCCCAGCGCGCCGCTGCCGGCAACGACCCGCACCACACTCAACTGACCAGCGCGCCGTCGCTGACCCGCACCTCCTCTCCTCCTAGCGTGCCACCGCCGGAGCACGCCTCCCCCCTCCCAGCATGGCACCGTTGGCCCGCACGTCCCTCATCTGATCAGCGCGCCGCTGCCACACCGCACCTCCTCCCCTCCCAATGCGCCACCACCGTACCACACCTCCCCTCCCAGCGCGCCGCCACCGGCCCGCACATCCCACCGGTCCTCCGGCTATGCGCTGCCCCTCCCGGCCCTGAACCCCGCCTCTCCCGTCGCGTCGCCACGCAACCCCACCCCGAGCCCTGACTCCGCCACCGCGCCGTTATGTGTCTGTGCCTCGTCCGGTGGATCTGTGTTGCCGCCTCCTCCCTGCATCCTTGCTGCCGCCCCTCCCTCAATCCCTGTCACCGTCAAGTTCTGACGGCCATTCGAGTTCGCCGTCGTGAATCGCCAGGCATTTAGATATTTTTGTGTGTGAGAACTGATGATGTTGCTGTTGCGGTAGTACCTTTCTTTTCATTTTTCCTTGATTTTGTGTCTCCACACAATGTTTCTCTTTCTCTGAATCAGGTTAAAGTAAAAAAAAATTGTGTTTCAGATAAAAATGCATGTGGGCGCATACTTGAACTTCAGAGAACCTGAACTCTCTCTGAATTGTTGTGGATGTTTTTTCGTTCAGAGGCAGGAGGAAGAGAAGACAGCAATCAAACACACACGTTTTGAAAAAATTGTTCGAAAGTCAAGAATTTTTATGCCCTGGTTCAGTGAATGCTCTCTTCCATGTATATGGAAAATTGATGATTGCTGTGTGTATAAAGGGGAGCACAAAAAAATTGTGACTGACCAAAGGGCCACTGTTGTTGAACTTCTGTGTAGTGGATACTTAAAATTATGTGTGTATAAAAAGATAGAAGTTCAAATATAACAAATGAAAAAGTTCAAAAATATGTAACACGATATAAAGTTTCATGTACGAAATTCACATGCAAAGAAAAAAATGTAAATTCCCATATAGAAGTTCAAATATTTTTTTGAAATTTGCATAGCGTAAGAAAGGTGCATTTCTCAAAAAGGATGTACTCCAAACTACATATTCTCTAATTCCTGAAGTTCAAATTAAAATAACACAGAAGTTCATAGTTTATTAAAATCCTAGGATTTACATGTTCAATAAACAAAAAAACCAATGACATTTTTGGCATTTTAAAAACAACATATAAGCGGTGATGAATTTTGACAAAACTCTCCAGATGCAAAAGTTTCTCCTATTCAATACCCTTTCAACGGGATGTCATATGATTAATTCCGTTAAATGGTTCAAAAATTTGGGCCACTACAAAAATGAAGCATTTCGATGTTCGCAACGAAAACTTGGATCATTCCGGCTACTAAAGAATAAAACAGAGAAGTTCAAATAAAAAAACAAAGTAGTTTGATGTTCATGAAAATTTAGATTTTCTAGTTTCTTAAAAAGCTAGAAGTTCAAATTAAAATAACGGCGTGGTTCAAAGTTTAAAATAATCCAAAATTTTGCTTTTCAAAATAAATGAAAACCTAGAAGTTGAATTTAGAATAAGAGGGCATTTGAATTTCCCCGTGTCAAAAAACCTGAGAAGTTCAGATTAAAAAAACTAAGAAGTTTGAATTTAAAAACTTGGATTTTTCTTGCTACTAAATAAACAAATAAAACCAAGAAGTCTCAAATAAAATACGGAGTAGTTCAATGTATACAAAAAACAGAGAGAAGTTCAAAGAAAAAAGAACAAGCGGTTCAACTACTACATGGAGTGTGTTTCATATAAGAAAAAGGAACAAAAATACAACGTCTAAAAAGACTTTTACTAGAAGTTCATGTGGTTGGCCCAGGAATGTTCAAAAAATTCTTATGAAGGAGGTACTCCGTGTATTTACATGTGCAAAAATACACAAAAAATGTTGTGAAAAAAATTTGATGAACGGATGAGGAATTACGAACAAAAAATACGTGATAGAAGTTCAACATGAAAACAGAGAGCAATTCAACTAGTACACTGCATTTCAGATGAGAATAAAAAGAATAAAAAACTAAAGTCATAAAAGGGTTGTTACAATAAGTTCACGTGCTACTCCCGGTGAAGTTCAAGATCTCTAGTGTGAGACGTCCGACCTTCAGTTACATGTAAAAAATAGGAAAAAACGACGTTGTTTTATGCATTCAAAAATATATTTTGAACCGTTGCGAGTATGAAAAACTCATCAACACAAAAAAGTTGCGTGTTTTTAATAGCTTTCCATCGGTATATCATTTGCTCAATTGCGGTAAGTGGTTTGAGAATTACGGGCGAAAAACATCACGTCAAAAAACAGAGTGAAGTTCAAACAGAACTGCCACAGAAGTTCAGGTACTTCACTGAATGAATTTTAGATGAAAAACTTTTAAAACCGTCGCGAGTATGAAAAAATAATCAACACGGGAAAGTTGCGTGTTTACAGCAGCTTTTCATCGGTATATCACTTGCTCAATTCCGGTGAGTGGATGGAGAGCTACGAGCCAAAAAAGCACGTGAAAAATAGAGTGAAGTTCAAAACATATCTGTCACAGAAGTTCAACTACTACACTGAATGAATTTCAGATGAAAAACTTCTAAAACCGTCGCGAGTATGAAAAAAATGATCAACACGGGAAAGTTACGTGTCTACAGAAGCTTTCCATCGGTATATCACTTGCTCAATTCCGGTGAGTGTTCCGGTGCATGGATGGAGAGCTACGGGAAAAAAAGCACGTGAAAAACAGTGTGAAGTTCAAGGTTTCATACCGAGAAGTTCAGGTACTTCACGCGATGCATTTTTGACGAATCTGTTTCGCGATAAAGGCAGAACGAATGATCTCACCGTTTTTTAAATTACTTGAAAACGGTTGAAATCAGAGAAAGCTGTCAACATGAAGAAGTTTCGCATTTTCGGTAGCTTTTCAACGGTACATTATTTGCGCCATTCTAATAAAGTTTGTACAAAATACGGCGAAAATACATTTTTTGCCATTTTCGAAACTGACTTAAAACCGTAAAGAATTGGGATAAATAATACATACCAAAAAGTTTCGCATTTGTTCATGCTTTCCAACGCCATACCATTTGCTGCATTTGGATGCACGGTTAAAAAGTTAGCTCGAAAATACGAACTCGGTAGGACTTGTACCGTTTTCTAAATTACTCTTAAACCATTCAAAATTAGAAAAAACTTTCAAAATGAAAGAGTAGCGCATTTTCATAAGCTTTCCAACACCATATCATATGCCTCAATTGGATTAGCCATTTAGAAATGGCAACAAAAATACGAACTCGGTTGTTCGGTTTGTGAAATTTTACGATTTTCCACATTGCTCTTTAACCATAGAGAATTAGAGAAAACTTTCAACATGTGGAAGTAGCGGTTTTGCAGCAGCTTTCCAACGCCATATTATTTGCCTCATTCTGATAAACGGTTTTAAAACGCGATCGAAAATACGATTTTTTTTGTATGAAGAAAAAAAGGTTTTCAAAACTGCTCTTAAACCGCTTACATTTTGCCAAAAAATTAACTTGGGTCATGATACCGGTGTCCATAGCTTTCCAACGGTATATCGCAAGCCCCATTTGGGCAATGTTGACGGAAGTTCAATCTAGCACTAGGGGAAGTTCAGGTCGAATAAATCAGGCAGTAAAATTGCAAAAAACGCAATTTCATCACGACCCGAGAGCAAAATCCGCCAGCGAGCGAGATTTCTATTTAAAACTGGCATTTAGTTGCTATAAAACTTTTCTAGATTACGCTAACATCATATAGAACACTACTAAACAGAGTAATTCGCGGGGGAAGCCACGGTTGCAAAGATAGCCCGAAGGTTGGGTTCGTACAGAGGGAAGTTCAGGCACGTGTACAAACAAAAATACGTCACAGAAGTTCAACGTGAAAATTGCATGAAGTTCAACTACTACGCTGAATGAATTTCAGATGAAAAACTTTTAAAATCATTGCGAGTATAAAAAAATGATCAACATGGGAAAGTTGCGTGTTTACAACAGCTTTCTATCGGTATATCACTTGCTCAATTCCGGTGATTGGATGGAGAGCTAGGAGCCGTGGATAGAGATATACGAGAAAAGAAAAGCACGTGAAAAACAGAGTGAAGTTCAAGAAAACGTGACAAGAAGTTCAAGTTCTTCACGCGGTGCATTTTCGAATAATCAGTTTCGCGATAAAGGCAGAACGAATGATCTCGCCATTTTCGCAATTACTTGAAAATGGCTGGGAATCAGAGAAAACCATCAACATCAAAAAAGTTTCGCATTTTCCGTAGCTTTTCAGCGGTATATTATTTGGCCCATTCCGATAAAGTATGTAGATATTATGCCAAAAATACCATTTCATTCATTTTCCAATTTGACTTAAAACTTTAAGGAATTAGGAGAAACAATATATACAAAAAAGTTTCGCATTTGCTCATGCTTTCCAACGCCGTATCATTTATTGATTCGGACGTACGGTTAAAAACTTAGCTCGAAAATACGAACTCGGTGGAACTTGTACCGTTTTCTAAATTACTTTTAAACCGTTCCGAATTAGAAAAAACTTTTAACATGAGAAAGTAGTGCATTTTCACAAGCATTCCAATGCCATATCATTTGCCTCAAATGGATTAGCCATTTAGAAATTACATTGAAAATACGAACTCGGCTATTTGGCTTGCGAAATTTTACGATTTTCAAAATTACTCTTTATCCATAGGGAATTAGAGATAACTTTCAACATGTCGAAGGAGCGGTTTTGCAGCAGCTTTCCAACGCTGTATTATTTACCTTATTCTGATAAACGGTTTAGAAATGCGATCGAAAATACGATCCACGTTTTTTGTATGAAGAAAAAATGGTTTTCAAAACTGCTCTTAAACCGCTTACATTTTGCCAAAAATTTAACTTGGATCATGATATTGGTGTCCATAGCTTTCCAACGTTATATCGCAAGCCCCGTTTGGACACTTTTTAGCTGAAGTTCAACCTAGTACTCGGGGAAGGTCAGACGCGTTACTCGGGAAGTTCATGTTGTGATCAGAATATTATTCTGATCCCGTGATCAGAATAGTGTTTATGTATATATATGGCTTCTGCACAGCATCTCCATCATCATTATCAGTACATCCTATGTAGGTGAGTTAGGATGTACTTGATCCCAGAAAGGTATATATCCTTCAAACCAGAGGAGTTCTTCAAACTAACAACAATACGTAATATCGAACAAAAGAGTTTCATGCTACAGCAACAGGATACATGGCTCAGTCTAGATATCAGTATGAATCAAGTTGTGCATATTTGTTGTTGGCGTGAACCACATCGCTGCATGTCGGGTTTGCAAAAGTCATCCATCGCATGGAAGCTTGATGCCTCTCACACACTGAAGATTATCTGGCAACAAGCTGTGTTGACGAATCTCTGGATATGGTGATTCATGAAACCCATGGTATGATGTGTAAACACAATTCCCCCTGGAGAATGGAAGTTGCTTAGCACGGTAATCATCGCTGATGATATGATTGATGATTGGTTGGAATTGAGCCCAAGGAACATGGAGTGGTTGTCGAGGCTGTAAACCCGCCTCTAGTTGAATACGCCTGGCCGAACAGAGCTGGGATCTTTCTCCAACACGAAGCAGCCATAGCCATCAATGTCATGAATGCCCCAGGCATTGTACTGCATGTGGTTTGATGTAATGGTTTGGTCAATTTGGTACGTGCAAATGAGCATCAAATGACTGCCGTCAGCTGAACGAGCGATAAACCACCACCCATCGGCTGGTATGATTCCAGGTCCTGGAATCATGAAGGCTAGCGCATTTGTGTCTACTACAACAATTCAAATTGGAGACCAAAAGGAAAAAAAATAAACAATCATGTTCAGATTATGTGTGGAATTAAGATTATTATAACAGTGACACATATCATAGACGGAGTATTGCACTGTCGTGGTCATAATCATACCCCAAGTTAAAAAAATAAGCCAATGACTTTCATATTCTAGCAATATATCATGGTTCAAACATCATGTAACAATGAGAGGAAAACAGCTATGACAGGGCCTACTCATATTCTACCATAGCACTTACTACTGTTCTCATATCAACTCTAAGTAATAACATGCATTGTTATAAAAATCTTGGAAATGAGAGTAACATATAGCAATCATGAGGTTATACTCATAATATCTATTCTAACAATCATTAGATGCCAATTGTTCCCATATCAACTCTAACAATAACATGTGTCGTCATAAAAATCTAAGAAATGAGAGGAACATATAGCAATGATGTGGTTATAGACATACTATCAATTCTAAATTTGTAACAATGAACAAGCAGTCGTATTCATAAGGTAAAGATGAGATGAGGTAGAACAATTACACGATAATAGATTCTACCAGTATAGGTAGCAAATCTGTGTGTCGACCGCGTAAACGATGCCATCGTGCACTATAGCATCACACAGAAATGTTGGTTGGAGAGGATTGACGATGAGCCATAACCATGTATGGAAACCGGATTCCAGATAGACTAATCCCATGTTGAACAAGGCAATGAGCTTGTAATCCATGTAGTCTTTTGATGGTGTGGGGACTTCGTAGATTACAACCTTCTGCAAACAGAGGTCGAGCCAAAAGCTCGACGCGTCTCTTGCGCAGTAGGCAGGAGTGTCTGGCGGGCCGCGAGGCTCGATGGCGGGGGTATCCAACGATGGAAGGGTGATCTCTCGCTAGGTGTAGATATCCACGAGACGCCACGGACTACCGGATTGGTGGATGAGGATGATCCAGTTGGCCTTCATGCCCGCCCACTAGTGGCCACGCATGAAGGACAGGTGGACGGGTAGTGGTAGCATGTCTAGGGGCACCACGACAACCTCCGTAGGATCGTCAAGTCGGTGTCTGGGCCACCTGCGAGGATCGGGCATCAGCAAGCAGGGTGACTTGAAAAGAGCCGGCCAGTTGCAGATGAGTAGACGGTACAAAGACACCTAGCATGCGGCCAGACGGACGGTGCTGAGCGGGTCCATATGATTACAGATCCACTCCAAGAGAACATTGGGGAGGGAATCCAATCACGGCTCTGCGTGTCAGTCGGTTCTACCATAGGGTTTTGTAGGGCGCTGAGTGATTGAGGTTTTCGGTGCCTGCGAGCCGGCGAGGAAGTGGATTCGGGCGGGAGAGCAAAGAAGATGGCGTGTGTGGCCGAGCAATGAGCGGGGGGATATGGTAGGCGCGAGCTACCAAGGAAGATGGCACGGGCAGGTGAGCAGTGAGCGAGTGGAAATGGTGTGCGACGGGGAAGAAAGTGCATTAAATCTCAATTGTACTAGTACTAGTACCAGGATATACTGTCCTTCGGAGTGTAAATAGTTATGCCGATGACATGTGGGTCTACCTCAAGAGGGCCCATATGTCAGTTAATGGAGGAGAGAGAGGTGCATAGGCGTATTTGCGGAAGCGTGCTCCACTGGCAAACATGATGGCAGTACTATGTAAGGCTGATTTAGTAACACCAACATGCTGGTTCAACTTATTAATTAAGTGTCCCATCTGTTGCAGCGTGTATTGTCACTTCACTGTGAAGACTAGTTGAATAATTCTCTCCGACTGAGATGGGGAATAATGGATTGCGAAGACTTCCTATCTACAGTATCCCTATACCTGTACGCTCATCTGGTCCAACAAAATGAAACATTGGCCAAGGCACCCAGCGCCAATAATGTAGGAGTACTAGTACTACCTCCTTTCCGGTTTATAGGGCTCAATTCAAAAATCTCATCAACCAAGGTAGATGATGAGTGGTGGAATAATTTTTGTAGTTTGCAAAAGCATTCAATTAATGCACTCGTTTTCCTCAAAAAATTATGTTTACCAATGCATTAATTTTGTGTCAAACTTTGACCATCTACTCCCTCCATGCAGGTGAATAAGTCATCTTTGGTTGTGCACCGTGACCAAGGAGAGAAAAAAAAGAAAATTTAATGTTTATTTTCTACTCCCTCCGTTCCTCAATATAGTATTTTTAGACATTCAAATGGAATACAACATACGGATGTATGTAGACATGTTTTAGAGTGTAGATTCACTCATTTTTCTCCATACATAGTCACTTATTGAAATCTCTAGAAAGACAAATACTCCGTATTTGGGAACAGAGGGAGGCTTTTACTCCGTATCTGGGAACAGAGGGAGTATCACCATATGGAGGGAACAGAGGAAGCTTGAAATATGAACATGTCAATGTTGGGGAACGTAGTAATTTCAAAAAAATTCCTACGGACACGCAAGATCATGGTGATGCATAGCAACGAGAGGGGAGAGTGTGTCCACGTACCCCCGTAGATCGAAAGCGGAAGCGTTAGCACAACGTGGTTGATGTAGTCGTACGTCTTCACGATCCGACCGATTAAGTACCGAACGCAAGGCACCTCCAAGTTCTACACACGTTCAACTCGATGACGTCCCTCGAACTCCGATCCAGCCGAGCTTTGAGGGAGAGTTCCGTCAGCACGACGGCATGATGACGATGGTGATGTTGTTACCGACGCAGGGCTTCGCCTAAGCACCGCTACGATATTATCGAGGTGGACTATGGTGGAGAGGTGCACCGCACACGGCTGAAAGATCCAAGAGATCAATTGTTGTGTCGATGGGGTGCACCTCTCCTCCATATATAAAGGGGGGAGGAGAGGGCTGGCCAAGGGGAGGAGGCGCGCCCAAGGGGGGAGTCCTACTCCCACCGGGAGTAGGATTCCTCCTTTTCCTATTTGGTGAGGGAGAGAGAAGGAAGAGGAAGGAGGGAGGAAGGAAAGGGGGGTCGACCCCCCTCCCAATTCGGAATGGGCTTGGGGGGCGCCCCCTCGCTTGCTCCTTTCCCCTCCTTTCCACTAAAGCCTATTAAGGCCCATATACCTCCCGGGGGGTTCCGATAACCTCCTAGTGCTCCAGTATTATCCCGATCTCACCCGGAACCATCCCAGTATCCAAATATAGTCGTCCAATATATCGATCTTTACGTCTCGACCATTTCGAGACTCCTCGTCATGTCCGTGATCACATCCAGGACTCCGAACTACCTTCGGTACATCAAAACACATAAACTCATAATATAACAGTCATCGAACATTAAGCGTGCGGACCCTACGGGTTCGAGAACTATGTAGACATGACCGAGACATGTCTCCGGTCAATAACCAATAGCAGAACCTGGATGCTCATATTGGCTCCCACATATTCTACGAAGATCTTTATCGGTAAAACCGCATAACAACATACGTTGTTCCCTTTGTCATCGGTATGTTACTTGCCCGAGATTCGATCGTCGGTATCTCAATACCTAGTTCAATCTCGTTACCGGCAAGTCTCTTTACTCGTTCTGTAATGCATCATCCCGCAACTAACTCATTAGTCACAATGCTTGCAAGGCTTAAGTGGTGTGCATTACCGAGTGGGCCCAGAGATACCTCTCCGACAATTGGAGTGACAAATCCTAATCTCGAAATACGCCAACCCAACAAGTAACTTTGGAGACACCTGTAGAGCACCTTCATAATCACCCAGTTATGTTGTGACGTTTGGTAGCATACAAAGTGTTCCTCCGGTAAACGGAAGTTGCATAATCTCATAGTCATAGGAGCATGTATAAGTCATGAAGAAAGCAATAGCAACATACTAAACGATCAAGTGCTGGGCTAACGGAATGGATCAAGTCAATCACATCATTCTCCTAATGATGTGATCCCGTTAATCAAGTGATAACTCTTTGTCTATGGCTAGGAAACATAACCATCTTTGATCAACGAGCTAGTCAAGTAGAGGTATACTAGTGACACTCTGTTTGTCTATGTATTCACACATGTATCATGTCTCCGGTTAATACAATTCTAGCATGAATAACAAACATTTATCATGATATAAGGAAATAAATAATAACTTTATTGTTGCCTATAGGGCATATTTCCTTCAGTCTCCCACTTTCACTAGAGTTAATAATCTAGATTACACAGTAATGATTCTAGCACCCATGGAGCCTTGGTGTTGATCATGTTTTGCTCGTGGAAGAGGCTTAGTCAACGGGTCTGCAACATTCAGATTCGTATGTATCTTGCAAATCTCTATGTCTCCTACCTGGACTTGATCCCGGATGGAGTTGAAGCGTCTCTTGATGTGCTTGGTTCTCTTGTGAAATCTGGATTCCTTTGCCAAAGCAATTGCACCAGTATTGTCACAAAAGATTTTCATTGACCCGTGCACTAGGTATGACACCTAGATCGGATATGAACTCCTTCATCCAGACTCCTTCATTTGCTGCTTCCGAAGCAGCTATGTACTCCGCTTCACATGTAGATCCCGCTATGACGCTTTGTTTAGAACTGTGCCAACTGACAGCTCCACCATTCAATAAAAACACGTATTCGGTTTGCGATTTAGAATCGTCCGGATCAGTGTCAAAGCTTGCATCGACGTAACCATTTATGACGAGCTCTCCGTCACCTCCATAAATGAGAAACATATCCTTAGTCCTTTTCAGGTATTTCAGGATGTTCTTGACCGCTGTCCAGTGATCCACTCCTGGATTACTTTGGTACCTCCCTGCTAAACTGATAACAAGGCACACGTCAGGTCTGGTACACAGCGTTGCATACATGATAGAGCCTATGGCTGAAGCATAGGGAACATCTTTCATTTTCTCTCTATCTTCTGCAGTGGTCAGGTATTGAGTCTTACTCAACTTCACACCTTGTAACACAAGCAAGAACCCTTTCTTTGCTTTATCCATTTTGAACTTCTTCAAAACTTTGTCAAGGTATGTGCTTTGTGAAAGTCCAATTAAGCGTCTCGATCTACCTCTATAGACCTTGATGCCCAATATATAAGCAGCTTCACCGTGGTCCTTCATTGAAAAACTTTTATTCAAATATCCTTTTATGCTATCCAGAAATTCTATGTCATTTCCAATCAACAATATGTCATCCACATATAATATCAGAAATGCTACAGAGCTCCCACTCACTTTCTTGTAAATACAAAGCTTCTCCAAAAGTCTCAGATAAAACCATATGCTTTGATCACACTATCAAAATGTTTATTCCAACTCCGAGAGGCTTGGACCAGTCCATAAATGGATCTCTGGAGCTTGCACACTTTGTTAGCTCCCTTTGGATCGACAAAACCTTCCGGTTGCATTATATACAACTCTTCTTCCAGAAATCCATTCAGGAATGCAGTTTTGACATCCATTTGCAAAATTTCATAATCATAAAATGCGGCAATTGCTAACATGATTCGGACAGACTTAAGCATCGCTACGGGTGAGAAGGTCTCATCGTAGTCAATCCCTTGAACTTGTCAAAAAACTTTTGCAACAAGTCGAGCTTTATAGACAGTAACATTACCGTCAGCGTCAGTTTTCTTCTTGAAGATCCATTTATTCTCGATGACCTGCCGATCATCAGGCAAGTCAACCAAAGTCCACACTTTGTTCTCATACATGGATCCCATCTCAGATTTTATGGCCTCAAGCCATTTTGCGGAATCTGGGCTCACCATCGCTTCTTCATAGTTCGTAGGTTCGTCATGGTCTAGTAACATAACATCCAGAACAGGATTACCGTACCACTCTGGTGCGGATCTTACTCTGGTTGACCTACGAGGTTTAGTAACAACTTGATCTGAAGTTTCATGATCATCATCATTAACTTCCTCACTAATTGGTGTAGACGTCACAGGAACCGGTTTCTGTGATGAACTACTTTCCAATAAGGGAGCAGGTACTGTTACCTCAACAAGTTCTACTTTCCTCCCACTCACTTCTTTCGAGAGAAACACCTTCTCTAGAAAGGATCCATTCTTAGCAACAAATGTCTTACCTTCGGATCTGTGATAGAAGGTGTAGCCAACAGTTTCCTTTGGGTATCCTATGAAGACACATTTCTCCGATTTGGGTTCAAGCTTATCAGGTTGAAGTTTTTTCACATAAGCATCGCAGCCCCAAACTTTAAGAAACGACAACTTTGGTTTCTTGCCAAACCATAGTTCATAAGGCGTCGTCTCAACGGATTTTGATGGTGCCCTATTTAACGTGAATGCGACCGTCTCTAAAGTATAACCCCAAAACGATAGCGGTAAATCAGTAAGAGACATCATAGATCGCATCATATCTAGTAAAGTACGATTACGATGTTCGGACACACCATTACGCTGTGGTGTTCCGGGTGGTGTGAGTTGTGAAACTATTCCGCATTGTTTCAAATGTAGAACAAACTCGTAACTCAAATATTCTCCTCCACGATCAGATCGTAGAAACTTTATTTTCTTGTTACGATGATTTTCAACTTCGCTCTGAAATTCTTTGAACTCTTCAAATGTTTCAGACTTATGTTTCATTAAGTAGATATACCCATATCTTCTTAAATCATCTATGAAGGTGAGAAAATAACGATACCCGCTGCGAGCCTCAACATTCATTGGACCACATACATCAGTATGTATGATCTCCAACAAATCAGTTGCTCACTCCATAGTTCCAGAGAACGGCGTTTTAGTCATCTTGCCCATGAGGCATGGTTCGCAAGTACCAAGTGATTCATAATCAAGTGATTCCAAAAGTCCATCAGTATGGAGTTTCTTCATGCGCTTTACACCAATATGACCCAAACGGCAGTGCCACAAATAAGTTGCACTATCATTAGCAACTCTGCATCTTTTGGTTTCAACATTATGAATATGTGTATCACTACTATCGAGATTCATCAAAAATAGACCACTCTTCAAGGGTGCATGACCATAAAAGATATTTCTCATATAAATAGAACCACCATTATTCTCAGATTTAAATGAATAACCGTCTCGCATCAAACAAGATCCAGATATAATGTTCATGCTCAACGCTGGCACCAAATAACAATTATTTAGGTCTAAAACTAATCCCGAAGGTAGATGTAGAGGTAGCGTGCCGACGGCGATCACATCGACTTTGGAACCATTTCCCACGCACATTGTCACCTCGTCCTTAGCCAGTGTTCGCTTAATCCGTAGTCCCTGTTTTGAGTTGCAAATATTAGAAACAGAACCAGTACCAGATACCCAGGTGCTACTGCGAGCTCTAGTAAGGTACACATCAATAACATGTATATCACATATACCTTTGTACACCTTGCCATCCTTCTTATCCGCCAAATACTTGGGGCGGTTCCGCTTCCAGTGACCAGTCAGCTTGCAGTAGAAGCACTCAATCTCAGGCTTAGGTCCAGACTTGGGTTTCTTCTCTTGAGCAGCAACTTGTTTGCTGTCCTTCTTGAAGTTCCCCTTCTTCTTCCCTTTGCCTTTTTTCTTGAAACTGGTGGTCTTATTGACCATCAACACTTGATGCTCCTTCTTGATTTCTACCTCTATAGCCTTTAGCATTGCGAAGAGCTCGGGAATCGTCTTATCCATCCCTTGCATGTTATAGTTCATCACGGTGCTCTTGTAGCTTGGTGGCAGTGATTGAAGAATTCTGTCAATGACGCTATCATCCGGAAGATTAACTCCCAGTTGAATCAAGTGATTGTTATACCCAGACATTCTGAGTATATGCTCACTGACAGAACTATTCTCCTCCATCTTGCAGCTGTAGAACTTATTGGAGACTTCATATCTCTCAATCCGGGCATTTGCTTGAAATATTAACTTCAACTCCTGGAACATCGCATATGCTCCATGACGTTCAAAACGTCGTTGAAGTCCCGGTTCTAAGCCGTAAAGCATGGCACAGTGAACTATCGAGTAGTCATCAGCTTTGCTCTGCCACACGTTCATAACATCTATTGTTGCTCCTGCAGCAAGTTTGGCACCTAGCGGTGCTTCCAGGACGTAATTCTTCTGTGCAGCAATGAGGATAATAATCAAGTTATGGACCCAGTCCGTGTAATTGCTACCATCATCTTTCAACTTTTCTTTCTCAAGGAACGCATTAAAATTCAATGGAACAACAACACGAGCCATCTATCTACAACAAACATAGACATGCAAAATACTATCAGGTACTATGTTCATGATAAATTTAAGTTCAATTAATCATATTAAATAAGAACTCCCACTTAGATAGACATCCCTCTAATCATCTAAGTGATCACGTGATCCAAATCAACTAAACCATAACCGATCATCACGTGAAATGGAGTAGTTTTCAATGGTGAACATCACTATGTTGATCATATCTACTATATGATTCACGCCGACCTTCGGTCTCGGTGTTCAAGCCATATCTGCATATGCTAGGCTCGTCAAGTTTAACTCGAGTATTCTGCGTGTGCAAAACTGGCTTGCACCCATTGTAGATGGACGTAGAGCTTATCACACCCGATCATCACGTGGTGTATGGGCACGACGAACTTTGGCAATGGTGCATACTCAGGGAGAACACTTTATCTTGAAATTTAGTGAGATATCATCTTATAATGCTACCGTCAATCAAAGCAAAATAAGATGCATAAAAGATAAACATCACATGCAATCAATATAAGTGATATGATATGGCCATCATCATCTTGTGCTTGTGATCTTCATCTCCGAAGCACCGTCATGATCACCATCGTCACCGGCGCGACCCCTTGATCACCATCGTAGCATTGTTGTCGTCTCGCCAACTATTGCTTCTACGACTATCGCTACCGCTTAGTGATAAAGTAAAGCAATTACAGGGCGATTGCATTGCATACAATAAAGCGACAACCATATGGCTCCTGCCAGTTGCCGATAACTCGGTTACAAAACATGATCATCTCATACAATAAAATATAGCATCATGTCTTGACCATATCTCATCACAACATGCCCTGCAAAAACAAGTTTTACGTGGCTGCTACGGGCTGAGCAAGAACCGTTCTTACCTACGCATCAAAACCACAACGATAGTTCCTAAAGTTAGTGTTGTTTTAACCTTCTCAAGGACTGGGCGTAGCCACACTCAGTTCAACTAAAGTTGGAGAAACTGACACCCGCCAGCCACCTATGTGCAAAGCACGTCAGTAGAGCCAGTCTCGCGTAAGTGTATGCGTAATATCGGTCCGGGCCGCTTCATCCAACAATATTGCCGAACCAAAGTGTGACATGCTGGTAAACAGTATGACTTGTATCGCCCACAACTCACTTGTGTTCTACTCATGCATATAACATCAACGCATAAAACCTGGCTTGGATGCCACTGTTGGGGAATGTAGTAATTTCAAAAAAAATCCTACGCACACGCAAGATCATGGTGATACATAGCAACGAGAGGGGAGAGTGTGTCCACGTACCCTCGTAGACCGAAAGCGGAAGCATTAGCACAACGCGGTTGATGTAGTCACACGTCTTCACGATCCGACCGATCAAGTACCAAAGCACGGCACCTCCGAGTTCTGCACACGTTCAACTCGATTACGTCCCTCAAACACCGATCCAGCCGAGATTTGAGGGAGCGTTCCGTCAGCACGACGGCGTGGTGACGATGATGATGTTGCTACCGACGCATGGCTTCACCTAAGCACCGCTACGATATTATCGAGGTGGACTATGGTGGAGAGGGGCACCGCACACGACTAAACAATCCAAGAGATCAATTGTTGTGTCTATGGGGTACCCCTCTCCTCCGTATATAAAGGGGGGGAGGAGAGGGTCGGCCAAGGGGAGGGTGCACGCCCAAGGGGGGAGTCCTACTCCCACCGGGAGTAGGATTCCTCCTTTTCCTATTTGGAGAGGGAGAGGGAAGGAAGAGGAAGGAGGGAGGAAGGAAAGGGGGCCGGGCCCCCTCCCAATTCGGATTGGGCTTGGGGGCGCGCTTCTACCTCTTGAGCACTGCGTTGGTTTTCCCTTGAAGAGGAAAGGGTGATGCAGCAAAGTAGCATAAGTATTTCCCTCAGTTTTTAAGAACCAAGGAATCAATCCAGTAGGAGGCCATGCACGAGTCCCTCGCACCGACACAAACAAATATATCCTCGCAACCAACACAATAAAGGGTTGCCAATCCCTTCACGGTCACTTACGAGAGTGAGATCGGATAGATATGATAAGATAATATTTTTGGTATTTTTATGATAAAGATGCAAAGTAAAATAAAAGGCGATGAAATAACTAAGTGTTGGAAGATTATTATGGAAAATAGACCCGGGGGCCATAGGTTTCACTAGTGGCTTCTCTCAAGAGCATAAATATTACGGTGGGTGAACAAATTACTGTTGAGCAATTGACAGAATTGAGCATAGTTATGAGAATATCTAGGTATGATCATGTATATAGGCATCACGTCCGAGACAAGTAGACCGACTCATGCCTGCATCTACTACTATTACTCCACACATCGACCGCTACCAACATGCATCTAGAGTATTAAGTTCATAAGAACAGAGTAACGCTTTAAGTAAGATGGCATGATGTAGAGGGATAAACTCATGCAATATGATATAAACCCCATCTTGTTATCCTCGATGGCAACAATACAATACGTGTCTTGCTGCGCCTACTTTCACTAGGAAAGGACACCGCAAGATTGAACCCCAAGCTAAGCACTTCTCCCATTGCAAGAAAGATCAATCTAGTAGGCCAAACCAAACTGATAATTCGAAGAGACTTGCAAAAATAACCAATCATACATAAAAGAATTCAGAGAAGATTCAAATATTGTTCATAGATAAACTTGATTATAAGCCCACAATTCATCGGTCTCAACAAACACACCGCAAAAGAAGATTACATCGAATAGATCTCCACAAGAGAGGGGGAGAACATTGTATTGAGATCCAAAAAGAGAGAAGAAGCCATCTAGCTAATAACTATGGACCCAAAGGTCTGAGGTAAACTACTCACACATCATCGGAGAGGCTATGGTGTCGATGTAGAAGCCCTCCGTGATCGATGCCCCCTCCGGCGGAGCTCCGGAAAAGGCCCCAAGATGGTATCTCACGGGTACAAAAGGTTGCGGCGGTGGAATTAATAAGTTTTTGGCTCCATATCTGGTAGTTTGGGGGTACGTAGGTATATATAGGAGGAAGAGGTACATCGGTGGAGCATCATGGGGCCCACAAGGGTGGAGGGCGTGCCCATGGGGGGTAGGCGCGCCCCCTACCTCGTGCCCTCCTGATTGATATCCTGATGTAGGGTCCAAGTCCTCTGGATCACGTTCGTTCTGAAAATCACGTTCCCGAAGGTTTCATTCCGTTTGGACTCCGTTTGATATTCTTTTTCTGCGAAACTCTGAAATAGGCAAAAAACAGCAATTCTGGGTTGGGCCTCCGGTTAATAGGTTAGTCCCAAAAATAATATAAAAGTGTATAATAAAGCCCAATAATGTCCAAAACAGAATATAATATAGCATGGAACAATAAAAAATTATAGATACGTTGGAGACGTATCAAGCATCCCCAAGCTTAATTCCTCCTCGTCCTCGAGTAGGTAAATGATAAAAACAGAATTTTTGATGTGGAATGCTATTTAGCATAATTTCAATGTAATTCTTCTTATTGCGGCATGAATGTTCAGTTTTAATATGATTCAGGATAAGAGTTTAATGTTGACATAAAAAGAATAATACTTCAAGCATGCTAACCAAGCAATTATGTCTTATCAAAATAACATAGCCAAAGCAAGTTATCCCTACAAAACCATATAGTCTGGCTATGCTCCATCGTCCCCACACAAAATATTCATATCATGTACAACCCCGGTTTTAGCCAAGCAATTGGTTCACACTTTTTAACGCACTTCAGCCTTTTCAATTCTTACGCAATACATGAGCGCAAGCCATGGATATAGCACTATGGTGGAATAAGGTATAATGGTAGGGGTTATGTGGGAAGACAAAAAAAGGAGAAAGTCTCACATCAACGAGGCTAATCAACGGGCTATGGAGATGCCCGTCAATTGATGTTAATGCAAGGAGTAGGTATTTCCATGCAACGGATGCACTAGAGCTATAAGTGTATGAAAGCTAAAAAAGAAACTAAGTGGGTGGGCATCCAACTTGCTTGCTCACGAAGACCTCGGGCATTTTGAGTAAGCCCATCATTGGAATATACAAGCCAAGTTCTATAATGAAATTTCCCACTAGTATATGAAATTGACAAAATAAGAGACTCTCTATTATGAAGACCACGGTGCTACTTTGAAGCACAAGTGTGGTAAAAGGATAGTAACATTGTCCCTTCTCTCTTTTTCTCTCATTTTTTTATTTGGGCCTTTTCTCTCTTTTTTATGGCCTCTTTTTTTTAGTCCGGAGTCTCATCCCGACTTGTGGGGGAATCATAGTCTCCATCATCCTTTCCTCACTTGGGACAATGCTCTAATAATGATGATGATCACACTTTTATTTACTTACAACTCAATACTTAGAACAAAATATGACTCTATGTGGATACCTCCGGCGGTGTACCAGGATATGCAATGAATCAAGAGCGACATGTATGAAAGAATTATGAATGGATGCTTTGCCACAAATACAATGTCAACTACATGATCATGCAAAGCAATATGACAATGATGGAACGTGTCATGATAAACGAAACGATGGAAAGTTGCATGGCAGTATATCTCAGAATGGCTATGGAAATGCCATAGTAGGTAGGTATGGTGGCTGTTTTGAGGAAGATATAAGGAGGTTTATGTGTGACAGAGCGTATCATATCACGGGGTTTGGATGCACCGGCGAAGTTTGCACCAACTCTCAAGGTGAGAAAGGGCAATGCACGGTACCGAAGAGGCTAGAAAATTGCGGAAAGGTAGGTGTGCGTATAATCCATGGACTCACATTAGTCATAAAGAACTCATATACTTATTGCAAAAATTTATTAGCCCTCGAAGCAAAGTACTACTACGCATGCTCCTAGGGGAAGGGTTGGTAGGAGTTAACCATCGCGCGATCCCGACCGCCACACAAAGGATGACAATCAATAAATACCTCATGCTCCGACTTTGTTACATAACAGTTCACCATACGTGCATGCTACGGGAATCACATACTCCAACACAAGTATTTTTCAATTCCACAATTACTCAACTAGCACAACTATGATATTACCACCTTTATATCTCAAAACAATTATCTAGTATCAAATTTCTCATGATATTTAGTTAAAGCAAATTGCCATGCTATTTTATAGGACTCTCAAAAATATATAAGTGAATCATGAGAGAACAATAGTTTCTATAAAACAAATCTACCGCCGTGCTCTAAAAGATATAAGTGAAGTACTAGAGCAAAACTATATAACTCAAAAGATATAAGTGAAGCACATAGAGTATTCTAAGAATTTCTGAATCATGTGTGTCTCTCTTAAAAGGTGTGTACAGCAAGGATTATTGTGGTAAACTAATAACAAATACTCAAATAATACAAGACGCTCCAAGCAAAACACATATCATGTGGTGAATAAAAATATAGCTCCAAGTAAAGTTACCGATGGAAGTAGACGAAAGAGGGGATGCCTTCCGGGGCATCCCCAAGCTTTGGCTTTTAGGCATCTTTAGATTATCTTGGGGTGCCATGGGAATCCCCAAGCTTAGGCTCTTGCCACTCCTTGTTCCATAATCTATCAAATCTTTCACCCAAAACTTGAAAACTTCACAACACAAAACTTGACAGAAAATCTTGTGAGCTCCGTTAGCGAAAGAAAACAAAACACCACTTCAAGGTACTGTAATGAACTCATTTTTTATTTATATTGGTGTTAAAACTAATTTATTCCAACTTCTCTATGGTTTATGAACTATTTTACTAGCCATAGATTCATCAAAATAAGCAAACAACACACGAAAAACAGAATCTGTCAAAAACAGAACAGTTTGTAGTAATCTGTAACTAACGCAAACTTCTGGAACTCGAAAAATTCATAAAAAATAGGAAGACCTAGATAATTTGTTCATTGATCAGCAGCAATTGGAATCAATATTTTATCACGTTCTGGTGATTTTTAACAATTATTTTCGTGAACAGAAAGTTTCTGGAATTTTCAGCAAGATCAAGAAGATCCTATAGGTTTAACTTGGCACAAACACTAATTAAAACATAAAAACACATCTAACCAGAGGCTAGGTAAAATATTTATTCCTAAACATAAGTAAAAAGCAAAAAACTAAAAATAAAATTAGGTTGCCTCCCAACAAGCGCTATCGTTTAACACCCCTAGCTAGGCATAATAGCAAGGATAGATCTAGGTATTGCCATCTTTGGTAGGCAATCCATAAGTGGCTCTCATAATAGATTCATAAGGTAATTTTATTTTCTTTCTAGGGAAGTGTTCCATGCCTTTCCTTAATGGAAATTGGAATCTAATATTTCCTTCCTTCATATCAATAATTGCACCAATCGTTCTAAGGAAAGGTCTACCAAAAATAATAGGACATGAAGGATCGCAATCTATATCAAGAACAATAAAATCTACGGGCACATAATTCCTATTTGCAATAATAAGAACATCATTAATTCTTCCCATAGGTTTCTTAATGGTGGAATCCACAAGGTGCAAGTTTAGAGAGCAATCATCAAAATCACGGAAACCTAGCAAATCACACAAAGTCTTTGGAATCGTGGAAACACTAGCACCCAAATCACACAAAGCATAGCATTCATGATCTTTAATTTTAATCTTAGTAGTAGGTTCCCACTTATCATAAATTTTTCTAGGGATAGAAACTTCCAACTCAAGTTTTTCTTCATTGCATCAAAGCGTCAACGATATGTTTAGTAAAAGCTTTATTTTGTCTGTAAGCATGTGGAGAATTTAGCACGGATTGCAACAAGGAAATACAATCTATCAAAGAGCAATTGTCATAATTAAATTCCTTGAAATCCAAAATAGTGGGTTCATTTATATCTAGAGTTTTGATCTCCTCAATCCCACTTTTACCAATTTTTGCATCAAGATCTAAAAACTCAGATTTTTTGGAACGCCTTCTAGGTAAAGGTGGATCATCTTCAGTCCCATCATTATCAAGATTCATATTGCAAAACAAAAATTTAATAGGGGACACATCAATATCTTTTAGATCTTCATCTTTATTTTCAAAGTTTTCCGGCTTAGCGGCCATCTTATTAACTAAGGTGGCCTGCCTATCCGAGATGAGCAATCTGAGATTTCAAACTATAAAATTCTTTAGACATATCATCGAGCTCTTTATTCATGTAACCCATAAAGCTTTTTTGTACTTTAAGCTCGTTCCTAAAGAAATTATTATGCTCAAATTCTAAAACCATAAAACTCCTAACGTTGCTTTCGATCTCTTCTAACCTTTTAAGGTAAAGATCACCAGATCTAGATAGAGCCATAGTGACAAGCAAGCAACCCAACACACGAGCAAACAAGAAGCAAGCGAAATAGAGGCGAACGGAAAAGAGAGGGCGAATAAAATGACAAGGGTGAAGTGGGGGAGAGGAAAATGGGAGGCAAATGGCAAATAATGTAATGTGGGAGCTAAGGGTTTGTGATGGGTACTTGGTATGTTGACTTTTGCATAGACTCCCCGGCAACGGCGCCAGAAATCCTTTTTGCTACCTCTTGAGCACTGCGTTGGTTTTCCCTTGAAGAGGAAAGGGTGATGCAGCAAAGTAGCGTAAGTATTTCCCTCAGTTTTTGAGAACCAATGTATCAATCCAGTAGGAGGCTACGCACGAGTCCCTCGCACCTACACAAACAAATAAATCCTCGCAACCAACACAATAAAGGGGTTTTCAATCCCTTCACGGTCACTTACGAGAGTGAGATCTGATAGATATGATAAGACAATATTTTTGGTATTTTTATGATAAAGATGCAAAGTAAAATAAAAGGCGATGAAAATAACTAAGTGTTGGAAGATTAATATGATGGAAAATAGACCCGGGGGCCATACGTTTCACTAGTGGCTTCTCTCAAGAGCATAAATATTACGATGGGTGAACAAATTACTGTTGAGCAATTGACAGAATTGAGCATAGTTATGAGAATATCTAGGTATGATCCTGTATATAGGCATCACGTCCGAGACAAGTAGACCGACTGCTGCCTTCATCTACTACTATTACTCCACACATCGACCGCTATCCAGCATGCATCTAGAGTATTAAGTTCAGAAGAACAGAGTAACGCTTTAAGTAAGATGACATGATGTAGAGGGATAAACTCGTGCAATATGATATAAACCCCATCTTGTTATCCTCGATGGCAACAATACAATACGTGCCTTGCTGCCCCTACTGTTACTGGCAAAGGACACCGCAAGATTGAACCAAAAGCTAAGCACTTCTCCCATTGCAAGAAAGATCAATCTAGTAGGCCAAACCAAACTGATTATTTGAAGAGCTTGCAAAGATAACCAATCATACGTAAAATAATTCAGAGAAGATTCAAATATTGTTCATAGATAAACTTGATCATAACCCCACAATTCATCGGTCTCAACAAACACATCGCAAAAGAAGTTTACATCAAATAGATCCCCACAAGAGTGGGGGAGAACATTGTATTGAGATCCAAAAAGAGAGAAGAAGCCATCTAGCTAATAACTATTGACCCGAAGGTGTGAGGTAAACTACTCACACATCATCGGAGAGGCTACGGTGTTGATGTAGAAGCCCTCTGCGATCGATGCCCCCTCTGGTGGAGCTCCGAAAAAGGCCCCAAGATGGGATCTCACGGGTACATAAGGTTGCAGCGTTGGAATTAGGTTTTTGGCTCCGTATCTGGTAGTTTGGGGGTACGTAGGTATATATAGGAGGAAGAAGTACGTCGATGGAGCACCGTGGGGCCCATGAGGGTGGACGGCGCGCCCAGGGGGGTAGGCGCGCCCCCTACCTCGTGCTCTCCTGGTTGATGTCTTGACGTAGGGTCCAAGTCTTCTGGTCACGTTCATTCCTAAAATCACGTTCCCGAAGGTTTCATTCCTTTTGGACTCCGTTTGATATTCTTTTTCTGCGAAACTCTGAAATAGGCAAAAAACATCAATTCTGTGCTGGTCCTCCGGTTAATAGGTTTGTCCCAAAAATAATATAAAAGTGTATAATAAATCCCAGTAATGTCCAAAACAGAATATAATATAGCATGGAACAATAAAAAAATTATAGATACTTTGGAGACGTATCACGCGCCCTCTCCCTTGCTCCTTTCCCCTCCTTTCCACTAAAGCCCATTAAGGCCCATATACCTCCCGGGGGGTTCCGATAACCTCCCGGTGCTCCGGTATTATCCCGATCTCACCCGGAACCATTTCGGTATCCAAATATAGTCGTCCAATATATCTATCTTTAAGTCTCGACCATTTCAAGACTCCTTGTCATGTCTGTGATCACATTCGGGACTCCGAACTACCTTCGGTTCATCAAAACACATAAACTCATAATATAATCGTCATCGAACTTTAAGCGTGCGGACCCTATGGGTTCGAGAACTATGTAGACATGACCGAGACACGTCTCCGGTCAATAACCAATAGCAGAACCTGGATGCTCATATTGGCTCCCACATATTCGACGTAGATCTTTATCGGTCAAACCGCATAACAACATACGTTGTTCCCTTTGTCATCGGTATGTTACTTTCCCGAGATTCGATCGTCGGTATCTCAATACCTAGTTCAATCTCGTTACCGGCAAGTCTCTTTACTCGTTCCGTAATGCATCATCCCGCAACTAACTCATTAGTCACAATGCTTGCAAGGCTTAAGTGATGTGCATTACAGAGTGGGCCCGGAGATACCTCTCCGACAATCGGAGTGACAAATCCTAATCTCGAAATACGCCAACCCAACAAGTACCTTTGGAGACACCTGTAGAGCACCTTTATGATCACCCAGTTACGTTGTGACGTTTGGTAGCACATAAAGTGTTCCTCCGGTAAACGGATGTTGCATAATCTCATAGTCATAGGAACATGTATAAGTCATGAAGAAAGCAATTGCAACATACTGAACGATCAAGTGCTAGGCTAACGGAATGGGTCAAGTCAATCACATCATTCTCCTAATGATGTGATCCCGTTAATCAAATGACTACTCTTTGTCTATGGCTAGGAAACATAACCATCTTTGATCAACGAGCTAGTCAAGTGGAGGCATACTAGTGACAGTCTGTTTGTCTATGTATTCACACATCTATCATGTTTCCGGTTAATACAATTCTAGCATGAAAAATAAACATTTATCATGATATAAGGAAATAAATAATAACTTTATTATTACCTCTAGGGCATATTTCCTTCAGTCAATGGGAGGGAGTAAAAGCCTCATGCATGCATGCATGCATGCATGCAACATGCAACATTCACACGTACACATGGATGCACGCAACACTCACGCACCCATGCGGCACACAGCACACGACGCAACACACACGCTCATGCTAAATTGCTCAACCTACTCCCTACGTCTGTGAAAGACTGTACATTTAGAGATTTACACATTGACCAGGGCATAATTAATGCCCAAAAGTAGCAGACTTATGTGTGCATGCGACCATTGAGAGAAGAAGAATAAATGAAGGTGGTTGCATGCTGTAATTAAGGATAGACATGTAGCCTATAGCTAGAGCACAACTTGGTGCATTAGTCAATCAATATCGATTTAGATTAAAGGCTAAATGCATTGGAAGTGTAGATGTACACTCCTTGTTTTTTAGCCGACGTACACTCTTTGTTGGAAGACCGAGGGAGTACATGTGCATGCACTCACATACATAGCTAGGGTGGTTCACGCGCAAGGGTTGGACTCCTGTCGCGCCTGCGTAAAGTTTTGTTTAACTGATTTCTTTGCTCTGCCAAGTGATAGGTGGGACCCAGAAACCAGGTGACAATTTAACAAGTCAACAAAGTGCCATGTCAACTATGTGGCCGGTCAGTAGGGTGCAATACGGTGCTCTAGAATGAGCTAGTGATCGTATGATCACCGCAAAGCCATATATAGTGACCGTAAAGAGCGTATTGTTACATACGTTGACCGCCTGTGTATTTTTTCGTTCCAAATTAAGCCATATTAACTGGAAAGGACGCAGTATGGACTAGTACTAGTACTGCTTTGATGTGTCCCGTCAACTCGCCGAACGAGGAGAAGCTTGCTTACTACGCCTCTCCCTCGCCCACGTGCACGGTGGCTCGCAGGACGAGGAGAGGGTTTTGACTACAACGCCCTCTCTCTCTCCCTCTCGTTCTCCCTCGCCCTCGCGGTGGACGTGCAACCGTTTAATCAGTGTCAGATTGCCAAAAGCATATTGTACTGTAGTATCATCATTGTTGGACCTTCCGAAGAGGCGAAGAGCCAAGTGCAAGGTTCACACGAGTACGAACTGTTGAACCTCTCGAAGACGCAAAGAGCCAAGCACAAGGTTTTATAGGAGTTGTCATCCTAGTAGGAGTATACTACAACTTAGCGAACGATGCTACTGTATGATGCCGCCACGTCACCTATATCCAAAGCTGTGCCACCTTTTTTCTCAGAGAGCGTGTTGGAGCCCGTGCAACAACACTAGTAGAAAACGGAGCTTTAATACCGGTTCATAAGGGCCTTTAGTGCCGGTTCTGCAACCGGCACTAAAGAGTGGAGACTAAAGCCCCCCCCCCTTAGTACCGGTTCGGCACGAACCGCCACTAAAGGCCCACCACGTGGCGTGAGCTCGCGCCGTGGTATGGGGGACCTTTAGTACCGGTTGGTGTTACCAATCGGTACTAAAGTTTTTTTTTTAATTATTTTTTGAAAATTTTGGAATTTTTTCGATTTTCAATTTTCTGAATTATTTGATGATTTACTCTCTAATCGCCCCTCTTAACTACTCAAGTGTGGATCACTCATTCCAAATCGTCTAACTTCCCGACCGGTCACCCATCCTCTCACTCCCCCAGCCTGAGCACGCTTAACTTCGGAGTTCTATTCCCCCTACTTTCCAAGTCTGCACTTATTGTTTTCCTGACAAATGTAAGCTGTAAATCCTATTAACCCTCAGCAGTTTAGCTTGAGCATTAGGTCACACATTTCACCGTTTGAGTTTGAAACCATTATTCTAAAAAAACAGTAATTATTTAGTAACACTAATATTTCTTGAATAAGTTTGACCATAGTTTGACCACAGTTTGACCATAGTTTGACCAGACTTGACCAAAATTCAAAAAATTGAAATAATTATTTAGTAACACTAATATTCTTGAATAAGTATGTAGTAACATTAATACTTCTTGAATAAGTAGTTTGACCATAGTTTGACCAGATTTAACCAAAATTAAAAAACTTAAATTTGATCATATCTTTTTCTCCTTTTGGAATTTGAGGATTCTAAAAAATTGCAAAACATGTCCAAATTTAAGTTTCCTAACTAGTAGATGTAGTAATATAACTACATCTCAAGAATTTTATTTTTGAATTTTTATCATTTTCTTTTGTATTTTGAAAACTGAAATGGTGATACACGGGGTAGACTTTGAAAATTGCACTTTAGTACCGGTTTGTGCCACGAACCGGTACTATAGATCAAACCCCTTTAGTACTGGTTCGTGGCACGAACCGGTACTAAAGGTTAGCCCTTTAGTACCGGTTTGTGTCACGAAACGGTACTAAAGGTGATCGCGGGGCCCCGTCCTAATGCCAGCCTGCCACCACCCCACGAACCGGTACTAAAGGTTCAAAACGAACCGGCATTAACGCATAGCCATTCGAACCGGCACTAATGGTACCATTAGTACCGGGCCAAAATCGAACCGGGACTAATGTGTCTCATATTAGGTCCTTTTTCTACTAGTGCAACCACACAAGTTGCACGTACACATAACACATTTACTAGTAATAAATTCTAAAGGGCAAATACCAGTATGCCACACAAGTTGATCTCCAATTCATGTGATAAATTTGTGGAGGTGCACAAGTCTACATATATTCACAGCGCTACTATTCACAATTTACCGTACTCCACTTACACATTATAGATGGGCTACTTGTCCTCCTCCAGGTTCCGGCCCCAGGTGTTCTTCATGGATGGCACGATCCATAGCGTTGGGCAACGGGAATCATTATCGTAGCTTTCTAGTCCGGTTCCACACGATGGAGACTCATCCAAGCTGAAGCGGCATAAATCAGGGATAGCGTGTCCCACCATGTCATTTATCCGGCGGTGCGCACTGAATACACAACCATGCTTCATGAACGGCAGGCCTTCGGTGTCATGCACGGAAGGTGGCATCCGCTTCACAATGGGGTAGCTGTCCCCAATGAAAAGCGAGTACTCTCCATGAGTGTTCCTCGGCACCCACGTAGCATCACGGGGGTCGAACTCGGAGCCGTTCATCTGTTACACGCGGCATCTAAGATCTGGTCACATGGCGACGTACATAGTCAAGGTCCATGCATAATAATGTTGTGCTCAAATATGGCGGTCAGTAATACCGTGCAACAAATAGTACTACTCACGTATATAGGAATTAAAATAATCGGCTTATTATATATAGCCACTCTTGGCTACATGGATGAGATTGTAAGACATGGAAAAACAAAAATGGTGGCAGCTAGCGGGTTCATGTCTTCAAGGGCCTAGCTAGCTATACGCGTCCTCCAAGGTAAAAAGTACTTCTACTGGTACTAGTAAGTAGTACAACAATGAAAGAAAGGGGAGAGGGTTAAAAAATATAATACTAAATGGAATACCTGGGTAGATGGTGACGGTCCGATCGTGGTAGATTGTGTGACCATGTTGCACATCAGTGGTACCATGGGTAACGACTGCTAAGATAGTTGATCCCAATATGCCAAAGTCAGCTACAAGGTTCCAGGTTAGGCCGAACCGCGGATGCAAATGCACATCCAGGATCGCGATCTTATTTTGATCAGGGGATGACTGGCCCCTGCAAAATAATGGAGTACCGTTAGAGATGCAAATGATGGTTTGTGCATTCCGTTTGTAATCTCCCATACCGTAGGATGGGAACCAAATGAAACAAGTCCCCTGGCTTGTCACCTCGAAGATGCGGCCTAGATGGCGCACGGCATCTTTGAACGAGTAGGGGTAGAAATCTGTCGTGGCCAACATGCGCCAGCCTCTGCAGTTACTTCCTCTTGCATTGATGGCAATCCTTATGTCGAACACCGCGATGAGATAGTAATCGTCATAGCCGCGTCGCTTTGTCGGCAAGTCTGCAATTCCTATCTTCTTCAATCTCATGTAGGCATCATCATATGTATTCAAGCCCAGCCAGTCCGGAAGGCCGATCCCAATGGTGGAGAAGGGGTCTACGGGAACGGCTGCAATAATGTGATGTTGTGCAAAATGATGGTGGTATTCGGCCGGAGGTCTGCAAGCTAATCTTCGTTGGCACAGACCCAGACCTATATATAAGACGGTGCACGGTGGAGAAATTACGGGATGGAAATGAAATAACTAAGTACTACATGATCAAACTCCATGACTGACCTGCTCATCGAACAAAATCCGACTACCTCTCAACATCGGCAACTCTAGCGGAGTCAACGTGCAACCATGGCCAGGGAGCGGTGGACTGTTTGAAGGATTGTCCCATAGAAGAACCTTCTCCTCGAGGACGCATGGAAGACCAACACGCATGGCCTTTTCCCAAGCCTGTTGTAAGCACCGTCTTGAAAAAGTTGGTGCAGGAAGCACCGAGTCTTGCGACGGTGAGGACGTCGGAGCGGCGTGCGGTTTCTCCCAGAGGATCATCGTCCAAGGTCTCCCAGCCCCGACGAGGAGGAGAACCGGCTGGCGAATCCATGGGAGCAGCGATGAACTGCCTTCTCTTCGGGGGGAGGGGAACTGGCGAGGAGGAGATAAAAGCGTAGTAACCGCAGGGCCTCGTACCTTCCAACTGTAGCTCCTCGATCATTCCTTAGCGAAGGGGTGAGGCTATTATTTACTATGTACTCGTACTGTAGCAGTACTAGTACTACTTTCTCCACTAGTAGTGTGTTGTACTGTACTTCTAGTATAGTGCACCAGTTTTGAACTCTTGAATCTCAGGGCCAAGGAGCTAGAGTTGGAAGTGGAGGGTAGTACTATTCTCTAGAACCATCGCTGTAGTATCAATGCATGGAAAGTACACCTGCGTAGTGGGTACTCTCGGTGCTCTATTCAAGCACGTAGCTGGCCTACTCAGTTGCTCCTCTCACGCACACACTAGCAGCCTGTTTATCAACGACGGTTACTACGGGGGCAGAAGATTTGAGTTATTTGATACAACAAGACTAGGCTTTTCGCTTCCATTTGTGGAGGTGTAATCGATCTCGTCGAATTTTGTTAGTAGTTCCTTCTTTATGAATGAGATGAGGAAAAGCTTTTGCCTCCATTTCAAAAAGAATCACGTCAAGAGGAATTTCTTTTATAGAGCCGATAATGGAGTGAAGTCCATGCGTGCAACGCCACAAGCTACAGAGTAGTACAGTACTAGCACTTTACGTACAGAGCCATATTGCATAGTTCCCAATGCCGCGCCAGGCTTTTTTGGCTCCTCGGGATTAATTGGGAGGCGCTAGTTTAAATATGCTTCTAGCTGATGAGGAAGCTGCAAGAGAGGTGTGGATAGGGCGAGCACGCGAGCCATGAGATGATGGGAAGGAAAAACCGTTCACGTGGCTAGGCTATCCAGTGCACCCAGATTGTGGCGCGACACGTTCGTTCGACTTCAAAACTCAGACTACCCATGTACAATATTGGCTCGTAGCAAAGTTACTATTTAAAGAAAAGGCCGCCGTGCGTTCAGCCGGGATCGAACCCACAAAACGAGGTATACACTCCCGCGACCACTAGTAGTACTCGTTGGAGTACAACGCAACCTAGAATCGCCTTTTGTCGCTAGTAGTACATTGTTCCTTACAAGAAACCACCAATAATGCCAAGAAACTACTACCACTTGCATACGTGGCAGACTTAAGATAAGACTAGCTTATCAACCATTGTACTATATACCCTTACCAACCAGCCCTACCAAGAAACGACTACTCTACAAAGTGCCATAATAGGCACGTTTCAACCCATGTCGCCCCTTAAGTCAACGCCTTCTATTTGACCGGCAAGTTAGGCGTTATGACTTGTGGGACCTACATGTCAGTCTGCACAAAAATCACCGAGTGACCTCCTATCTCCGGCCCGTCCACCTAGTCATCCTCGGCCATGGGACACAGCTACTACCGCCAGCAGAAGGCGACGTCAAAACCGCCGGCGGTGCGGAGCCCATCTTGCGGCAGCCCGGAAGCCAGCTCCGTTTGGCGCTCGCGGCTGGTAGCTAGCCAAGATAGCTCCGTCCAGCTGTTTGTCTGCAAGGTTTGCTAGCTAGATTGGCACGACGGCGCAGCGGCTGGCTCACGCGCGCCGCGCTAAGGCTAGCCATCTGGCTCAAGCGAAGGCCAGCGCGGCTACTTGCTCGCGCGTGACTCACGCTCGGGCCAGCCTGCCAACCAGTGTGGAGGCCAGCATGGCGTCCGGCCCGTCCGGTGGAGCGGCGGCCAACTCGCTCCTCACCGGCGCCAACGACGAACACGCATCAGTACTGTTTGAAGTAATGTTTTGGAAAAAATAATGATTTGAGGGGGAATAACAGGATAGAAGGTCAGATGTGGGTCCCTCGTGTCAACAGTCAAACAAAATGTGTTGGTTTAGGCTGCCTCGTCAGCACGGACATGTGGGCCAACCCTGTCATAAACGAGTTTAAACGAGTCTAATCGGCACTAGGTAGTAGTTTTTGGCACGGATTAAGAATTTTTGGGTATGTTTTTGCTATTTTTTGTACAATAGTTTCTTCCTAGGGCTGGTTGAAAGTGGTAGTTTTTTGTTAAATACTCTACATACTGTAAGTAGGAGTGAAAGTTAAGATTTGGAAGCTGTCGGTGTCAAAACCGGCGGATCTCGGGTAGGGGGTCCCGAACTGTGCGTCTAGGCGGATGGTAACAGGAGACAAGGGACACGATGTTTTTACCCAGGTTCGGGCCCTCTCGATGGAGGTAAAACCCTACTCCTGCTTGATTAATATTGATGATATGGGTAGTACAAGAGTAGATCTACCACGAGATCAGAGAGGCTAAACCCTAGAAGCTAGCCTATGGTATGATTGTTGTTCGTCCTACGGACTAAAACCCTCCGGTTTATATAGACACCGGAGAGGGTTAGGTTACACAAAGTCGGTTACAATGGAAGGAGATCTACATATCCAGACGCCAAGCTTGCCTTCCACGCCAAGGAAAGTCCCATCCGGACACGGACGAAGTCTTCAATCTTGTATCTTCATAGTCCAGAGTCCGGCCGATGGTCATAGTTTGGCTATCCGGACACCCCCTAATCCGAGACTCCCTCAGTAGCCCCCGAACCAGGCTTCAATGACGATGAGTCCGGCGCGCAGATTTGTCTTCGGCATTGCAAGGCGGGTTCTTCTCCAAATTCCGTGTACTGTTGAATAGTGTCGACTTTTCGTGAATATTGCGCTCCTTGGCTTCACGCCTAATAATGGCCGTCTTCCACGTGTCAAACGAATGCGAAAAGCCAGGTGTTTTACTTTTACCCGCTAGCTGCGCAAATAAGCTGCCTTATAAAAGAGACGAGGATTTAGATCCGAATCACACCATCTCCCTTCGCGAGCATTCATCGGAGCGCATCCGATGTAAATCCATTCCATCGGGGCGGTCGACGCAACTCCTCCTCTCGCATACGGCAGTCCTCAGCACTGGGATTGGGAGAGATGTTCCGTCCACACAATGAGCTAGTTACGCCTAAACCAAGGATTTCTTCCCCAGCCTTCATGGTTCCGTTTGAGCCGGACTCGCCACCTATAATGGTGAAAGCAGGCGGAGAGCGTCCCCAATCCCTCCAAAGGAGAGCGGGTATGCCTTGTCCCTTACTTAATAAGAGGGCTCGGATTTCCAATTCATCCGTTTCTCCGGGGGCTCCTGGAGTTCTACGACCTCCAGCTGCACAACCTTACGCCTGCCTCCATATTGCATATCGCGGGCTTCGTAGCCCTTTGCGAGCTGTTCTTGGGCGTTGAGGCTCACTTCGCACTATGGAAGAAGTTGTTCTGCCTTGTGCCCCATTCTCAGGAGGGGTCGATATATCAAGTGGGCGGAGCCGAACTATGGTGCATCGCCAGGACCGGATATCTATCCGGAACCCCAAAGAAGGCATCCGAAGACTGGCCTTCAGAATGGTTTTATATAGAAGATGTCCCCCTGCCGGACCCTGTGCGGATCGGCCTTCCTGAGTTCAATAAGGCTCCTTTGAAGAAGCGCCTAAGCTGGCGCCCACGGAGCCCTCAGAAGGAAAATGACAAGGACGTCCTTTACCTGATGAGCCGGATAAGATTACTAGCTCATTCCGGACTGACCATGATCGGGTTCATGGCCACATGCATCATGCGGGGGGTGCAGCCGCTTCAGTATAGAGGCCACCCCATGTGGGATTTCAACGGGGAGGATGATGCCACCCGCTGCGGCCGTAAGGGGTCGGGATCAGTCGCTGCTCTGACGAAGGCCTTGTCCGCATTATACAAGGGAGAAGAGGAGGATTTCCTCCGCGTCAATCCACAGGGCGGACTTTCTATGTACGATCCTTCGAGCTGAGTAAGCGGACACTTCTTTATGCCCATCCATTCCATATTCCCGTAGTTAGGTACCTTATTTTGTGATTTTGACGCAGGAATTGCGCCGGGCTGTAAAGGATATAAACAGCCCTCCTCCACAACCCGAGGATCCGGAAAGGTCCCTCGATCCGGCTTCCCAAGAGGATCCGGACATATCCGTGGAGTTGATCGATGGGGTATTTTACCAACTGAGCATCGACAATGCCTTGGTCGCCATTACGGCCGATTACCCCGGAATATTTCCAGCCTCACAGTGGCGAGACCAAGTCCCAATACTTTGAAAATGATCCACCCGTGTTTATCTTTGATCACTGTATATCAATGGTGTTTTGCAGGGGGAGCCCTTGAGGCGGAAGGCCGAGCCTGCGGTGGCTAGCCAACAAGGGGCAGCAAGGCCCAGCAGGCTGAAAAGAAGTGCGGTCCGGATTGAGACGCCGGCGCCACGGTATGGAATGCCGCCTTATTCGCAGGTTTTATTCCCGGAAGGTATACTAACGCTCGTGCTCTCTTCAGGAAAAAGAGCGCTCACCGGACTATATCCGGAGAGGCTGCCAATCGAGCCTCCACCAGCCAGGCTCCAAAGCCAGGTCCAGAGGCGGAGGCGAACACGAGGCGTGCGTCGGACACTCCTCCGACAGAGGATGCCGACGGACTATCTGCCACCAATTTCGAGGTGGAGAGTGCCATGAATCACAGGCGTCGCCGGACTGTTCTTCGTGACGCATGTTTCTCCCAAGAGGCATTGGATGCCTTCAATTCGGGAGATGCGCACCTCCGTGCCGCTCAAAATGGTCTAGCCAGAGCCACGGAGCAGTATGTGAAAGACATACGGGTGAGAAAATTTGATGGTTATATATACCAGTAGCCCCTGAGACTTGAAATAGTTAGAATAACTGATTTAAGGATCATTTATTATGCAGGATCTTACAACAAAGAATACCCAACTGTTCCAGGAGCTGGAAGAGTGCAAAGCCCAACTTGAGGCCGTACTAGCCGCTGCAGGGGAGGCCAAGGAGACCCCCTCTGGTAATATACGCTTCGAAAGATAAGTATGTTGTGAAGTGCGGCGTATGTGTAAATTTGACAATATCATTGCAGATGGCGCCGGAATAGATCCGGACAAGCAACAACTCTTGCGCCGGTTAAAAGCAGGGGAGAGCGTGCTTACGAGGGTGAGGCAGGAGAAGAATAGTCTCCAAGATGCCAACATCCAAGCGGGAGAGGAACTCAAAGATGTCCGTGCCCGGTGGCGGACTCCGTGAAGGAGAATCGGACGGCCGACGCGGCATTTTAGTAAGTGCTTGAGCGAACTTTGAAAAAGAGTTGGCGAAGAAGTCGACTAACGAGTTACGTCTGTAGGTATGCTCACTGTGTCGCCCTGCAGAGAAATGCCCGTTCTCGGGTGACCTTCTTCCCGAGCTCTTACAACCTGCCTAACGAGTTGGCAGGTGATGAAGGGCGCCGCCAGGCCTTGTGGCTATCTGTCTCCCTGCCGAAGGCCTTGGAGAGCTTGCAGAGAGGCTTAAGGCGCGCGGCGCTTCCGATTATGGAAGATATTGGCCTGCCGTCAAGGCGCGAGGGAGGCCTGGGCCATGGTGAAGACACGATACACGAAGGCTGACCCAAACCACATGGCCGAGGTCGGACCTATGGGGCCCGATGGGAAGGATATCCCTGTGAGCTTAGTGTACGGCCAAGTAGAATTGGCCGCAAAGTATTCCCAACAGGACTGTAAACTAGACAGCCTATTAGATGGTATTGAGGAGGAATATACCCAGTCAATTTGACTATGTAATTTAAGATGACATGTAAAAATGCCTTCTAGCCGGATTGTAGATCGTTTGTCATGGTGGACCTTTTCGCTTCAACCTCGGGACCCTATAGTCCGGAGTGTGTCCGAATACCATCACAGTTATGTAAGAACCGGGGTATGCGTGGAGACCAGCGTAGGGGTCATTAGTGCTTTAACAGACAAGTGCCCAACTAGTTATGTTATATTACATGGTTAGTAAGAAACATCTTCTAGGGAGAATAGTTCCGTTAGGGGTTCCTTTTCCTGGGAGGCATGCCTTGAAGTGCATGTCCGGACTGCTGAAAAAAGCAGAAAAGCATCTGGGGGCGGATAAATAAATAAGTGAGGAATCATCTTTAGTTCACCGACCGAATATTCCCTTAAGAACGCTAGCTTTGAGCTTGACCCAGTCTGAGGTACACATCCGGCTGACCCGGCGGTAACAATCGCAGAGGTGCTCCTTTTACCACCTAGCCGAACAATCGGGAACGTAGGGGTAAGCACAGGAGCCAGGCAACCCAGCTTGGCCAAAACTTAAGTCATATCGATGCATATAATGGTGAATAAAAGGTACATGCGGAAGCATTACACATGTGTTAGGCATAGGGCCCATAAAATAAGCTTCTTGTTAAAGAAGCCCCCAGGTATAATGAGTGCGGATAGCGCATCAAGTGTGTGCGAACAATGCGCGAACGAGCCTTTAAAGGCTGTAAGAGAAAAAGAGGGAGAAGGAGAGAAATATAAGACAACTAATGAGTAAAAAATAGACAGAGGAAGGAGACGAACTCAGAATCCGGCACTAGGCGTAGAATCTTCGGAGATGGGCTGCGTTCCATGGGTTCGGCTCGAGTCGGTTATCTGATGCATCTCGCAGACGGTACGCTCCACCGGTCAGGTCTTGGTCGATAATAAAGGGACCTTCCCATTTGGGCTTGAGTTTGTCCTTTTTCTTGTCCGGCAGGCGTAGAACTAATTCGCCAACATTGTAAGTTTTGGCCCGTACTTCTCTGCTTTGATATCTTCGAGCCTGCTATTGATAGAATGCGGAACGGGCTTTGGCCACGTCACGCTCCTCCAAGGCATCCAAACTGTCCTACCGATCGAGCTCGGCTTCTCTTTCTTCATACATGCGCACGCGAGGTGAGTCATGAATTATGTCGCAGGGCAGAACTTCATCTGCGTCGTATACCATAAAGAATGGTGTGAATCCGGTGGTGCGATTCGGCGTGGTCCGCAGCCCCCAGAGTACGGAGTCGAGCTCCTCTACCCAGTGCGTGTTAGATTCCTTGAGGGACCGCACTAATCTGGGTTTGATGCCGCTCATGATTAGACCATTTGCTCGTTCGACTTGACCGTTAGTTTGAGGGTGATAGACTAAAGCATAGTCGAGCTTGATGCCCATGTTTTTGCACCAGAGTTTGACCTCGTCGACCGTGAAGTTCGTGCCGTTATCGGTGTTCATCTTTGTGGGGACGCCAGAACGTGTACAACCCCGATATGAAGTCTATCACGGTCCGGATTCGCCGTCTTAACAGAGCTTGGCCTCTATCCATTTGGTGAATTTATCCACCATGACCAGTAGGTATTTTTGCTTGTGGGTTCCTCCTTTAAGGGGTCCAACCATGTCAAGCCCCCAGACTGCAAAGGGCCAGGTGATGGGTATAGTTTGGAGGGCGGTGGGTGGCATGTGGCTTTGATTAGCAAAGAGTTGGCAACCAGCGCATCGTTGGACCAAGTCCTGAGCATCTGCTCGGGCCGTCGGCCAATAGAATCCTATACGGAAGGCCTTGCTTACAAGGGCCCGGGCTGCGGCGTGGTGCCCGCCGAGTTCGGCATGAATTTCAGCCAGAAGATTCTGCCCTTCCTCTTCGGAGATACACCTTTGAAGGACTCTGGTGGTGCTTTTCTTATAAAGCTCTCCCTCATGGACTTTATAGGCTTTAGATCGCCGCACTATGCAGCGTGCCTCATTTTGGTCCTCGGGAAGTTCCTGCCTAGTTAGGTAGGCTAGGAATGGTTGCGTCCACGGGGCAATGACTGCCATTATCACGTGGGCTGAAGATGTTACTTCATTGGCAGAGCCTCCAATTGTGTCAGAATGTTCGGTGTCGGGCAGTGCTGTTGGGTCCGGGCTGCTATTTCCGGACTCCCCTTCCCATGATACGGATGGCTTGAATAGCCTTTCTAAGAAGATATTGGGGGGACGGCATCGCGCTTTGCGCCAATGCGTGCCAGGACGTCTGCCGCCTAATTGTTTTCCCGGGCTATGTGGTGAAATTTGAGCCCTTCGAACCGAGCTGACATTTTTAGGACGGCGTTGCGATAAGCTGCCATTTTTGGATCCTTGGCATCAAAGTCTCCATTTATTTGGGATATCGCAAGGTTCGAGTCCCCGCGCACCTCTAGGCGTTGAATGCCCATGGATACTGCCATCCGGAGACCATGTAGAAGGGCCTCGTATTCGGCTGCGTTGTTGGAGTCCGTATACATTATCTGGAGTACGTATTGAACTGTATCTCCTGTTGGGGATGTCAGAACGACACCAGCCCCCAGACCAGCCAACATTTTGGAGCCGTCGAAGTGCATGATCCAGTTGGAATATGTGCCATACTCTTTAGGGAGTTTAGCTTCAGTCCATTCGGCGATGAAGTCGGCCAAAACTTGCGACTTAATTGCTCGCCGTGGCTTATAGGTTATGTCGAACGGGAGGAGCTCAATGGCCCATTTGGCAATCCGGCCCATCGCGTCACGGTTGTTTATAATGTCATTAAGAGGTACTTCAGAGGCTACTGTTATCGAACACTCTTGAAAGTAGTGTCGAAGCTTCCGGGATGCCATAAACACCGCGTACGCTATCTTTTGGTAATGCGGATATCGTGACTTGCATGGAGTGAGGACAGTGGACACGTAGTAGACCGGTTTTTGAAGGGGAAACTTGTGTTCGTCCGTTTCTCGTTCGACAACGAGCACCGCGCTTACAACTTGATGAGTTGTGGCGATGTATAATAGCATTGGTTCACCCATGTTGGGCGCGGCCAGGACCGGGTTTGTTGCCAATATGGCTTTTATTTCTTCGAGTCCGGCCGTGGCGGCATCCGTCCACTCGGAGTGTTCGGTGCGCCGGAGGTGGCGATAGAGGGGTAATGCCTTTTCTCCTAGATGGAAGATGAAGCGCCTTAGAGCCGCCACGCATCTGGTCAATTTTTATATTTGTTTGAGGTCCTTTGGGATATCCAATTGTGACAGAGCTCGGATCTTGGCTGGGTTTGCTTCAGTTCCTCTACCGGATACAATGAAGCCCAAGAGCTTTCCGGCTGGTACGCCGAAAACGCATTTTTCCGGGTTAAGCTTGATGTCATATGTACGGAGATTATCGAATGTGAGCCTCAAGTCATCTACTAGAGTTTTAACATGCTTGGTTTTGACGACCACATCATCTACGTATGCCTCCAGTGTTTTGCCGATCTGGTTTGCCAGACATGTCTGAATCATGCGGCTGATATGTTGCACCGGCGTTTTTGAGCCCGAAGGGCATTGTGTTGAAGCAGAATGGGCCGTATGGGGTGATAAATGCCGTTGCGGCTTGATCAGGTTCTGCCATCTTAATTTGATGGTAGCCAGAGTATGCGTCGAGCAAACACAATGAATCGTGTCCTGCGGTAGCGTCGATAATTTGATCGATGCGGGGGAGGGGGAAGGGATCCTTTGGGCAAGCCTTGTTGAGGTCCTTGAAATCGACACATAGGCGCCAGGATTTGTCCTTCTTTGGTACCATCACCAGGTTTGCTAGCCAGTCCGGATGATTTATATCTCTGATGAATCCGGCCTCCAATAGTTTGGCTAGCTCGTCTCCCATGGCTTGTCTCTTAGGTTCGGAGAAACGCCGAAGAGCCTGTTTGACTGGCTTGAATCCTTTTAGGATGTTTAGGCTGTGCTCGACTAGCCGGCGTGGGATTCCTAGCATGTCTGAAGGGTGCCAGGCGAAAATGTCCCAATTTTCGCGTAGGAATTCTCGTAGTGTGGCGTCTACACCAGGGTTTAATTGTACCCCAACAGAAGCCGTTTTTTAGGGTCCGTTGGGTGGACTTGGAATTTGACTATTTCGTCTGCTGGTTTAAAGGAGGTGGACTTGGATCTTTTATCGAGTATCACATCATCCCTGTTCACCGTGGAGCGTAGTGTAGTCAGTTCCTCGGCCGCTAGGGCTTCGGATAGTGCCTCAAGGGCTAGTGCGGCTGTCTTATTTTTGGTGCGGAGTGCTATGTTCGGGTCACTAGCAAGAGTGATGATGCCGTTGGGCCCGGGCATTTTGAGCTTCATGTACCCGTAATGGGGTATACCTTGGAAAATTGTGAATGCCTCTCGCCCTAATAGAGCGTGGTATCCGCTGCTGAACGGGGCCACTTGGAACGTGACCTCCTCTGACCTGTAATTGTCCGTGCGTCAACACCACATCCGGTGTGATTTTACCCGTGCAGCTCGCTTCCCGACTGGGGATTATTCCTCTAAAGGTTGTGCTGCTTCGCTCAATGCGGCTCCAGTCTATTTCCATTTTTCAAAGGGTTTCCTCATAAATGAGGTTCAATCCGCTACCACCGTCCATGAGTACCTTGGTAAGGCGAAAGCCGTCCACTATTGGACTGAGGACCAATGCTGCTGGCGCTCCATGGATTTATTGTTACTACTTGGTAGACTTCGGCAAGGCTGCGGAGTGTTCGTTTTCGCATATTGTTTGATGCGAAAGTCTCGAAGACTATTAATACCATACTGGTATCCTTGGGCTCGTGCTCTGTGGAAGCTGGGGGTAGAAGCTCCTCGCCGCTTTTGGCCACCTGCCGGAGTATCGAACATGCTCTAAGGCTATGAGTTGGTGTGGCGCCCTCTGTGCTATGAATTTTACAGGGTCCATTGAGCCATCCCTCCAGTACGGTTCCATGCCCCATGGGGGGTTTTGGTTTTTTGGTGTTTAACCCGGGCGATTGGCGATAATGCACCCTTTTGTTTCGGACTGGGTTTGTATTTGGGGCCGGATTGTCCCAAAATCTTACTTCAGTTTTCCAGGTGCTTTCCATCGCACAGTACTTTTGTACTATGGACGCCAAGTCAGCAAAGCGTGTAAATTCACGGCGACCTATGGCGTTGAGGATTCCCATGTCCATGCAATTATTGCAGAAGAATGAAATTGCGTCTTCCTCGCGGCAGTCCTTTATCCTGTTCATAACCAGGAGGAATCTAGCCCAGTAATGATGTACTGTTTCTTCAGGCTCTTGCCTAATATTGGATAGATCGCCTATGTTCGGGTGGGTGGGTGGAATTATGTCAGGACCCCGATTCTAAGTCACACCGATCTAGCCTGTAACACCTCATATCACTATGCGGCCTCACGCACGGTATTCCCACGGGTGTTGCCTTACCATGGCCCGGGACCGTTTGCGCCTTTTGGCTCACGTATATGATAGTGCCGCTAGCATCCATATGACCGAGAACCCGGGCCGACATGACTAGTCGTGAACCCAAAGTGGCACTAACTTACGGGGACATGCATACATGAATCAACATCGAGCATGCCGGTCAGCAGCGTGCGAATCCGGGCTGTAGCACTGGGCTAACAGGACTCCGGGAACCCGGGCTGTAGCAGGCTAGGAAGGACTTCGGATGTCACCGTGTGACATTTCCCCGAAGGGACATACATAGGAACGAAGTGAATCACATGCCGGCCAGTCAAGTGTTTCGGAGCAGTAGTGCTGGGCTAGCAGGACTACGATGAATCGGGCTGTAGCGAACTACTATGGCTCATGGAAGCACAAGACTGCATTTCCCCATAAGAGAGGCTACCAAGGATAAACTACTAGGTTGTCGGATCCCACACATACCAAGCATTTCAATCATACACACAATATGCTCAATATGTGCAAATACAACATGGCATCACAACAAGATCGTAGCTGAGGTAACAAGCTAAACGTCGAAGTCCAAGCGGAACTACTAGCGAGACCGAAGTCCCTTTGCAAAACATAAAATAGGCAAACGTGAGTACAAATGTACCCAGCAAGACTTACATCAGAACTAACTACATATGCATCATTATCAACAAAGGGGGTGGTGGAGTTTAACTGCAGCAAGCCAGCTTTGACTCGGTGGCTATCCTGAACTACGACTGCAAGTAACTCTTTTGGGGTGGCGCACACGAGTCCACATATTCACCATATCAACACACCACTATGGATCCGCTCCCATCTCCCTACGAGAACGGCATCCATAGCACTCACGCTTATCTTGCGCATTTTAGAATATCCACTTTCACTTGTCTATGAACTGTACAGGCAACCCAGAAGTCCTTTACCGCGGACACGGCTATTCGAATAGATGATGATAACCCTGCAGGGGTGTACTTCTTCACACACGCTCTCACCACTTATCGCTGTTTACACGACATGTACTCGGCAACCTTCAAGCGGAAGCCCAGCGAGGGTGTCGGCCACGACGTGACTAACCACACAAGTCTCTCATCCAGGTTTATCGCCTATTCGGGTTCCATCCGCAGGGAGATCCGGCCGGGGTGTCGCTCACGGCCCCAAACGATGTGAGCAGGGTTCCCAAACCCACCTCGACGGGTGGATCTACGCTTGGTACACCGTGCCATGGTGCCTAGTCTGTCCCAAGCCCACCTGTACCGGGTGCCACTTGGTAGACTACTAACACTACCTACAAACACCAGAAACTAGTTGCAACTCCTGGACAAAGATCGGGTTGATTAATAAGTCGAGAGGGGCACTTAAGCATTCCAATGCGTGGCGATAATCTGTTCATGGATCACAAACACGAACTCAGTTCACGAGGACGGTTTCAATGAGACAACCCACCATGTACTCCTACATGGCCTCTCACCGCTACCTTTACCAAATCGTGTTCACACACTTAGCTCACACACAAGAGGACATGTTCACACACCTCCAATTCACCCCGATGAATCGGACTGACTCAACTCTAAGCGAAGAGAGACATGACAAACAAGCATGAATGAGTAGGCACATCAGGGCTCAAACAACTCCTACTCATGCTAGTGGGTTTCATCTATTTCTTGTGGCAATGACAGTCATGCAGAGGAAAGAGGTTCAACTACCGCAACATGTAATAGTTGAATTGTTGTTGTCCGAATGCAGTAAAAGAGAGCACGAGCGAGAGAGTGGGATTGTATCGGAATGAACAAGGGGGTTTTGCTTGCCTGGCACTTCTGAAGATAGTATAGATCTTCATCGGTGTCATCGATCACATCGTCGGAACCACGTCTATCGAGAGGGGACAAACACCGGCAAACAAGAAAGAACACCATCAATGCAATGCAACAATATGATGCATGAATGTGACATGGCAATATGCTGTGGTTTGAGCTAATTAAACTAGCAACAATTTAAATGAAGTTGGTTTGAACCCTAGGTTCAAATTCAAACTCCATATGTGAAGGTTTAAATGCCATTTATATGATTTGGCCTAAACAGCAGCCAGGAGTTACGCTAACATGCATGAAAATGGTACATATGGATAGATTAGATTTTTCTGATCATTTTTCATATATAATTTATCTCATTTGGAGTTACGGTTGATTTTTCATGAATTTTAGAAGTTTAGAGCATTTTTTGAAATTTATAAATCATTTCTGATTTATTTTAATTCTAGAAAACAAATACTGCGTCAGCATTGAGAAAGCATGATGTTAGCAAGTCAAGCTGCGGTGACCGGGTCAAACTCGACGATGGGGCCTTGGCGATGACCCATTAATTAACCCCGTCAAAACCAAGTCTTGACGGGTTTGACCCAATGTAGGGCCCATTGTCGATGGCGATGAGGTGGCTAATGGGGGGGATTAGTCCTAATGACTGTGCCACATTGGCAGTTGCCGGAGTTTCGCCGGCGGTGACCAAATCCGACGATGGAAACGCCACGGGAAAATGCTGTGGGGTGGTTTGGCGTGGTTTGCGGCTATGGGTTCTTTGGGCTTCGCGCATCCGGGGTGGCGTAAGATCGAGCTGGGGTGGCGGAGTTCACGGAATGGAGCTCATGGCGGTGCGAGTTCGCCCCGAGCGCGAAGTCTTTGTGGTGCAAGTCAGGAGCTTCGAGCGGCGGCGTTGGGTTCGTGGGGACCCGCTGAGCTCACAGAATTGCTCAAGTGCGAGTTGTGGCCGCGGTTACCACGGTGGCACCATGGATGGCGGCGGTGAGCTTCGGGCTCAAAGGATATGACGACTACAACAGCCGTACAGGGAAAAGGAGAGGGGGAATCGGTTCAGGGGCTCACGGGATCACGCAGGGAAGGTCAGCGAGCTCGGGGAAGCACAAACGGTGGCGAATCGACGCTGAGGTTGCCGGCGGCCGGAGGTTGAAGATGAGCTTGAGGACGACGCTGCAGGGCTCCCGCGGTCGAACTGGTTGGTGTATACGATTCAGGAGCGGACGGCGGTTCTTCTGGATGCATCGGCAAGGCGAGGGGGCCGTTGGTCAGGTATGCGAACGACAGCGGCGACAGTGGCGTTCGGTGGTGAGAGGGAGAGAGAGCAGAGGAGGGGACGAGCTCGAGAGAGAGTGGGAGGGGGTCAGTGGGATCGTGATGACACGGGGAGAATCATCCACGCGTCCAGGGCTCGTCGGCAAGCAGGAGGTGGCGCGGAGCATACGTGCGCGGTGGACACGCGCCTCTGTCCTTCTGTCAAAGGAGGAAGAAGACCGGGGAGCCCCTGGTGGGCTGGGCCAGATAAGGAGCTGGGCCGGCTCTGCTACAGGTGACAAGCCAAGGTGAGTCCTTCTCTCTCTCTCTCTTATTAATTGTTTCTATTTTCTATTTTTCTTTTCTGTTTTTGATTTAGTAATAATACTAAACCATTTTTAAAACTCCTGACAAAATTTGTGGGCACTTTTAAAATGTTTACTAACAGCCCTCAAATGTTTTCAGAATTATTGATGCATTTAAAATATTTATAGCCATTAAATGCTCCAATTCAAATACTTATGATTTAATCCAAAAACCTGAAATGACCTAGGGAAAATATGCACCAATTTTTGTCAGAGGTTTTCAGCAGTTTAAAAAATGATGGACTTTTCCTGAAGTCACTTTGGGTTTATTGGAAGTGATTTTATATGAGCCTATTTGAATTCATTTGGTGCTAGGGTTTGGTTAGTTCCTGTTTCAAGTTTCTGAGAAATTTAAACATGATGCAAGATGATGATGCAATGACAAGCAAGGCCAATGCTAGGGCTCCAAATTGATCTTAACATCTTTGCTTTCGAGATCTTCATCTAACACGACGACAACAGAAAGAAACTCTATCGAAAAGGATTATTGAAGCTCTTCATACCAGGCTAATGGCAATTCACAAACGATCGTTTGCAGGAATTCGAAGAAATGGCATACTCAGTTTGGAAAGGAAAGTACGGTTATAGGGCAATTCAGCAAATGGAAGGCACATTCCAATTGATACCGAGGATGTAACCTAGTGCCTGAGCATGCCTTCAAGAACTTGAGCATTTCCAAATTCATCAGGGTTTTACCAACATCCGTGCCGAGGATCCTGGCAACACCTCATACTACCATGACGAATAGTGATGGATGATGCGGATACAAAGGAAGATAACACTTTCTCAGACTTCCCCTTAGCGGGGCTATGGAAACAAAATCTGGATGATCGACCGAGAGACATTTAGCACTCCGCTTCTAATGTTCTCCTTGATGTGCTAGCGTAATCCATTCATAGATATGGTTTGATATCTAGAACATCAAGTAAAAGGTTGGACTTCGGATCACAAAGATCCATAAGGAACAACTATTGGAATAAATTCTACGAGATCCTTATGGGGAGGTGGCCAACTTTCTCAATCAAAATACTACAACAATAAGTCTTCCATTTGGGTGTGTTGGCCACAACATCCACTTTACCGGGTTACAAAGAGACCAATATTATAGTTCTTGAGAAATGTTCCAACCATCATATCTTCCTGAGATTCAGACCTGGTTGGTGTCAGGATAATCCAGACTCATCGGGTCTGGAAAAAAAATGAAAGTTTGCAACACAAATCGACGAGATGACATTGCAAGATTCTCGGGAGATGAACTACGATAGCAAGCTCTAAAATATGAGGTAGTTCTGCTACACCCCTGTGAACACACTGTCCTAGACAAGCATGACCACATGGTAGTCTTATAATAAAACACTACTGAGTTTTGGTGGGAACCATCATCGCGGATAACAAAGTCCTTGCACAAGTCATATGATTAGCTCTTATGAAGAAACTTCTTTTCCCTGAAAAAATCAGCCAATGGCTTGGCTGTGCTAGGGAATACATATGGACTGGAGGTAATTAATCTACCAAACCACAGAATACTTCGCACATGCATGACCGACTTGGGATGGTACCAGGGGGAACAAAAACAATCTTTCTCGAACTCACGGCGGCAACTTGCACCAAATGCACGTGAATCAGAGAAAGTCACTTCTTTCATCCAACATATTCTTCACGAATGGGACATGAAGATAATGCTTATAAAAGTTCCCTACACTAGGTTGATGTTCAACATGAGTCATGGGGGAGACAAAATGCTGCTGATGGGCTCAACAGCAACTCATCGGAATTTCCATATCACTGGACTTCCGCCATCATGTGAACACGGTGATAGTATTGGTCAGACCAAAAGATGTAATGGCGTATGCTCGAGGGATCAACCACGAGTAAGACAACATTACGAATATCGTTGGTTCTAACTTGATTTGACGATAGCCCACACTCAAATCAAGGTTTGGACAAGACAATAGATTCAACAACTGATCAGAGGGACCAATCAATGAAGATATCATCTTTCTTCAACTAACACACCAACACCAGGATATCTCTTTGAAACGAACTAAGTTAGGTAAGCTTTTATCTTCCAACTCTCCAAGTTGTCGTTTAGCTTAACCAACTAGCTCAGGGGTATCCAACACGGATTCTTGGAGAAGGGGTGGTTTAGAGGAAAACCAACTTGATCACGAGCTCAACATAACAGTCAGGGGACAACCTGGTAATACTTCCGAGGAGATATTCGGAAAATCACGAACCACCGATATGTTACTAAGCTCGAGAACAACCTTGCTTTTCAGGGCAAGATGATATGATCAAGGGAGCGAGGGATTGACACAATCCTAACTCATTGATCGAAGAGTGCACCAGAAATAAGGACTAGGTAGCACAATCAGACTTAGTATGATAATTCAATAACCAGCACGATAAGAATGAGAGTATTGTCCATTAACTACCAAGCAACGGAGTTGATAGGAGTATTGATTTCGCACATCACGGTACACTTGTCGGCATTCCAGTTACAATAACACGGGAACCGAGGAGTGAACAATGATGGCAAGAAGTATTACTGCGTCAAGAATTCATAAGAGGTGGTGCAATTCTCATTACACTCTTGACATAAAGATGGTAACGCTCCAAGGTACAGCAGAGCAAAATCTGGTTTGGCATTTTGATCCGTGGAATACAATTGCTTTGACTCAATCCTAGATATGGATGAGGTTCTGGAGTTTGTTTCTCCTAGTCATTCTGAACTAGAATGGCTTGACGGACCACAAGAATAATAAGCATCGATAACACGGATGCACAATTACTCCTGACTATCAATTGATAAATGGAGGTCAGAAAACAACTAGGGATGAACAACTCGAAGGGACATATAACTTTCTGAGTTGGAATGCATGGATTAGCATGTCGAACAAGCTCAACATATTTCTTCCGGATAACCCATGCAGAAAGGTAGAACTGGCAGAGTCACAATATAGAATCGAGAACTCATTAGGAGCACTTTGGTTGTGATCGTTTGGTTCAACGAGGAACTTCTGCCATAAGTAGTTCATGGTATTTGGAAGAAGGAGATACCACGAACCTCGAGGGCTGTCGCAAAGAGATTACTAATATCCTAAAGGAACTAGCAAACACTATCAACATGAAGTAGGTAGGGTGAATCTCGGGTTCAAGGACCCAGGAGTAGATTACCTACTACTAAGTGGCATCACGGGATGCTTTCGAGAACGACGGCCAGAATCATCACACTGGGAACACAAAAACATGGCCATATTACCAGGTGATCCTCTAAGATGCCTAGGGTCATAATACTAGTTCCAACATATATGTCAAGGCAAGGAGTACCTCAACAGTCGATTAGTGTGCTTATTCTGACCAAAAGGACATCGAAACAGAGGGAAAGGATTTTGCAATTGCATCAGATTATTTAGAAACCTGGGATGACTCGGACAGCATAACGGTTGTAAATGCTCAAAAGATTTGAGACAACCTGCAAAATAGTGGCATGACCACTCAGCATCACAATATCAAGGTTCTGAGGCCAACTATGAACACACGGAAGTAGTAGGAACTGAACTGGGGCTTGAAACCATCAATCATATAAGTCTATGGATTAGTAACACGTGATCCTGATAGATAGATGAGAAGGCCTAGTTCTTAATCACCGTAGAAGAGAAGAGGATGACTCAGATCAGAAGGGCATAAGATAAAGGAGTAAAAAGAGCCTTACGTTCCCTTCCACAATCAATTCCCTTACATAACTAAAGCATTTCTAGACTCAACTTCGACCAGTTTGGCTTGGTAATCCTACAGGCAGTCAGGCTCTGATACCAAAGTTGTCAGGACCCCGATTCTAAGTCACACCGATCTAGCCTGTAACACCTCATATCACTTTGCGGCCTCACGCACGGTATTCCCACGGGTGTCGCCTTACAATGGCCCGGGACCGTTTGCGCCTTTTGGCTCACGTATATGATAGTGCCGCTAGCATCCATATGACCGAGAACCCGGGCCGACATGACTAGTCGTGAACCCAAAGTGGCACTAACTTATGGGGACAAGCATACATGAATCAACATCGAGCATGTCTGTCAGCAGCGTGCGAATCCGGGCTGTAGCACTAGGCTAACAGGACTCCGGGAACCAGGGCTGTAGCAGGCTAGGCAGGACTCTGGATGTCACCGCGTGACATTTCCCGAAGGGAGACATAAGGCGAAGTGAATCACATCTTGGCTATCAAGTGTTTGGAGCAATAGTCTTTGGGCTAGCAGGACTCCGGTGAACCGGGCTGTAGCGGACTACTATGGCTCATGGAAGCACAAGACTACATTTCCCCATAAGAGAGGCTACCAAGGATAAACAACTAGGTTGTCGGATCCCACACCTACCAAGCATTTCAATCATACACACAATATGCTCAATATGTGCAAATACAACATGGCATCACAACAAGATTCTACGAATCGAAGTATTTATTCAATAGGCTCCGAGGAGCGAGATATTACAAACATGGGTCCCATGGCCCAACATTGAGAGCATACAAATCAAAGCACATGCAGAAGCTTAACATGTCTGAGTACAGACATCTACAAATGAAAAAGGCTTGGAAGCCTGACTATCTACCAGATCCTGCCGAGGGCACAAGATCGTAGCTGAGGTAACAAGCTAAACGTCGAAGTCCAAGCGGAACTACTAGCGAGACCGAAGTCCCTCTGCAAAACATAAAATAGGCAAACATGAGTACAAATGTACCCAGCAAGACTTATATCAGAACTAACTACATATGCATCATTATCAACAAAGGGGGTGGTGAAGTTTAACTTCAGCAAGCTAGCTTTGACTCGGTGGCTATCCTGAACTACGACTGCAAGTAACTCTTTTGGGCTGGCGCACACGAGTCCACATATTCACCATATCAATACACCACTATGGATCCGCTCCCATCTCCCTACGAGAACGCCATCCATAGCACTCACGCTTATCTTGCGCATTTTAGGGTATCCACTTTCACTTGTCTATGAACTGTACATGCAACCCAGAAGTCCTTTACCGTGGACACGGCTATTCGAATAGATGATGATAACCCTGCAGGGGTGTACTTCTTCACACACGCTCTCACCACTTATCGCCATTTACACGACATGTACTCGGCAACCTTCAAGCGGAAGCCCAGCGAGGGTGTCGGCCACGACCTGACTATCCACACAAGTCTCTCGTCCAGGTTTATCGCCTATTCGGGTTCCATCCGCAAGGAGATCCGGCCGGGGTGTCGCTCACAGCCCCAAACGATGTGAGCAGGGTTCCCAAGCCCACCTCGATGGGTGGATCTACGCTTGGTACACCGTGCCATGGTGCCTAGTCTGTCCCAAGACCACCTGTACCGGGTGCCACTTGGTAGACTACTAACACTACCTACAAACACCAGAAACTAGTTGCAACTCCTGGACCGAGATCAGGTTGATTAATAAGTCGAGAGGGGCACTTAAGCATTCCAATGCGTGGTAGTAACTGTTCATGGATCACAAACACAGAACTCAGTTCCTGAGGATGGTTTCAATGAGACAACCCACCATGTACTCCTACATGGCCTCTAACCGCTACCTTTACCAAATCGTGTTGACACACTTAGCTCACACACAGTAGGACATGTTCACACACCTCCAATTCATCCCCGATGAATCAGACCTGACTCAACTCTAAGCAGTAGCAGGCATGACAAACAAGCATGAATGAGTAGGCACATCAGGGCTCAAACAACTCCTACTCATGCTAGTGGGTTTCATCTATTTACTGTGGCAATGACAGGTCATGCAGAGGAAAGAGGTTCAACTACCGCAACATGTAACAGTTGAATCGTTGTTGTCCTAACGCAGTAAAAGAGAGCACGAGCGAGAGAGTGGGGTTGTATCGGAATGACAAGGGGGTTTTGCTTGCCCGGCACTTCTGAAGATAGTATAGATCTTCATCGGTGTCATCGATCACATCGTCGGAACCACGTCTATCGAGAGGGGACAAACACCGGCAAACAAGGAAGAACACCATCAATGCAATGCAACAATATGATGCATGAATGTGACATGGCAATATGTTGTGGTTTGACCTAATGCAACTAGCAACAATTTAAATGAAGTTGGTTTGAACCCTAGGTTCAAATTCAAACTCCATATGTGAAGGTTTAAATGCCATTTATATGATTTGGCCTAAACAGCATCCATAAGTCATGCTACCATGCATGAAAATGGTACAGATGGATAGATTAGATTTTTCTGATCATTTTTCATATATAATTTATCACATTTGGAGTTACGGTTGATTTTTTATGAATTTTAGAAGTTTAGAGCATTTTCTGAAATTTATAAATCATTTCTGATTTATTTTAATTCTAGAAAACAAATACTGCGTCAGCATTGAGAAAGCATGACATTAGCAAGTCAACTGCGGCTGACCGGGGTCAAACCTGACCAGTGGGGCCCACTGGTCAATGACCCATTAATTAACCCGGTCAAAACCAGTGCTGACGGGGTTTGACCCAGCGGTAGGGCCCGCTGTCAGTGGCAGTGAGGTGGCTAATGGGGGGATTAGTCCTAATGACCGTGCCACGTTGGCAGTCGCCGGAGTTTTGCCGGCGGTGACCAAATCCGACGATGGAAACGCCAACAGGAAAACGCTACAGGGGGTGGTTTCGGGCGTGGTTTGCGGCTATGGGTTGCTGGGCTTCGCGCGCATCCAGGGCTGGCAGAAGATCGAGCTGGGGTGGCCGGAGTTCACCAGAATGGAGCTCGCGGCGGTGCCGGAGTTCGGCCCCGAGCGGCACGAGGTGCTGTGGTGCAAGTCAGGAGCTTCGAGCGGCGGCGTTGGGTTCGTGGGGACCCGCTGAGCTCACGGCAGTGCTCAAGTGCGAGTTGTGGCCGCGGTTACCACGGTGGCACCATGGATGGCGGCGGTGAGCTTCGGGCTCGACGGATATGACGACTACAACAACCGTACAGGGAAAAGGAGAGGGGGAATCGGTTCAGGGGCTCACGGGGATCACGCAGGGAAGGTCAGCGAGCTCGGGGAAGCACGGACGGCGGCGAATCGACGCTGAGGTTGCCGGTGGCCGGAGGTTGAAGATGAGCTTGAGGACGATGCTGCAGGGCTCCCGCGGTCGAACTGGTTGGTGTATACGATTTAGGAGTGGACGGCGGTTCTTCTGGATGCATCGGCAAGGCGAGGGGGGCCGGTGGCCGTGGGTACGGCGAACGGCGGCGACGGTGGCGTTCGGTGGTGAGAGGGAGAGAGAGCAGAGGAGGGGGACGAGCTCGAGAGAGAGTGAGAGGGGGTCAGCGGGATCGTGACGACACGGGGAGAATCGTCCACGCATCTAGGGCTCGTCGGCAAGCAGGAGGTGGCGCGGAGCATACGTGCGCGGTGGCCACGCGCCTCTGTCCTTCTGTCAAAGGAGGAAGAAGACCGGGGAGCCCCTGGTGGGCTGGGCCAGATAAGGAGCTGGGCCGGCTCTGCTGCAGGTGAGAAGCCCAGGTGAGTACTTCTCTCTCTCTCTTATTAATTGTTTCTATTTTCTATTTTGCTTTTCTGTTTTTGATTTAGTAATAATACTAAACCATTTTTAAAACTCCTGACAAAATTTGTGGGCACTTTTAAAATGTTTACTAACAGCCCTCAAATGTTTTCAGAATTGTTGAAGCATTTAAAATATTTATAGCTATTAAATGCTCCAATTCAAATACTTATGATTTAATCCAAACACCTGAAATGACCTAGGGAAAATATGCACCAATTTTTGTCAGAGGTTTTCACCATTTTAAAAAATGATGGACTTTTCCTGAAGTCACTTTGGGTTCATTGGAAGTGATTTTATTTGAGCCTATTTGAATTCATTTGGTGCTAGGGTTTGGTTAATCCCCATTTCAAGTTTCTGAGAAATTTAAACATGATGCAAGATGAAGATGCAATGACAAGCAAGGCCAATGCTAGGGTTGTGACAAATTAGATCCGAAACCCCATACAATCTGAGGATCAAGGGCCAAGGAGTTTCCAAACTCGGAAGCTTGGATTCTTGGATGTTGTCCACTGAATCTAGCCCGTTGCCTGACTCTAAGTTCATGTCTTGAGTGACGTCCTCCCCTCCGCATGTATCCGGCTTGGAGGGGTTGGGAATCCGGACATAGTTAGTCCTTAAGATAGATGAGGGGTCGCCGCGTTGTTCCTCCACCACATCAACGTGATGGGTGACCTGGGGCGAGTTAATCTCTCTCGGATCGGGTTTAGGCCTGATTTGATCGTAGTATAGCGACTCCAGCGGCGGCGCGATCCAAGAGCTCGTTTAAAGAAGAGAGATCCATCGGATCTAACCGCTTTCGGCGAGTTCCGAGTTGACGTGAAGATTGCTTTTGATGACCCGAGAAGTCATCGTCGGCGCGGCGGCCGAACAGGTGGTCATAAGAAAATCGCCTAGCCGGAGAGTTTGGCCGATATCCAAAGCTCCTTTAGCAACATATCCGTCTTTAAAGACGGGATGAGGCATCCTTCCTGATGGCGACAAAGACAGCGGAACTCTCAATGAAAGCACCAATGTCGGTGTCAAACCTGGCGGATCTCGGTAGGGGGTCCCGAACTGTGCGTCTCACGCGGATGGTAACAGGAGACAAGGGACACGATGTTTTACCCAGGTTGGGCCCTCTCGATGGAGGTAAAACCCTACTCCTGCTTGATTAATATTGATGATATGGGTAGTACAAGAGTAGATCTACCACGAGATCAGAGAGGCTAAACCCTAGAAGCTAGCCTATGGTATGATTGTTGTTCGTCCTACGTACTAAAACCCTCCAGTTTATATAGACACCGGAGAGGGTTAGGGTTACACAAAGTCGGTTACAATGGAAGGAGATCTACATATCCGTATCGCCAAGCTTGCCTTCCACGCCAAGGGAAGTCCCATCCGGACACGGGACGAAGTCTTCAATCTTGTATCTTCATAGTCCAGGAGTCCGTCCGAAGGTCATAGTTCGGCTATCCAGACACCCCCTAATCCGGGACTCCTTCAGAAGCCAATAAGCAAGGCTAGTTACATAGTGCCTATGTGTACGTTATTGAAAGTAAATATCAACCATGAGTGACTAATATCTTGATGGAAAACTCGGAACTATGGAAATACTAGCATTTTTTGCATGAATGGAAGTACTAGCAATGTTCACGTGCGTTGCAACGGATCATAATTAGAATAATACTTATTCACAAACTTGACACAAAACACTCTAATTTTTATATACATATATCACTAGAGATATATTATGTTTCAATCAGAAAATATTCCTTGGGCTGTTTTGCCGAGGTGAGGGAGGGGCGTGGTTGGTTTTAAGATACTAATTATGGGTTTTTCTGCAAATTGGTAGAGAAGTGGGATGTTGGTGAGAAAAGGAAACAACTTACCTTACAGTTGTTAGATGTAGATCTAATGGTCAGAAATGACGGATGGCAGACACACCATCATCACCAACTTAGTCTTCTGTAGGAGTACTAGCAAGATGTTTGTGCATTGCACGGAACATCAAGATGCATTTTTTTATAAAACACTTGTTGTGATTGACCCATGCGGGAGTAATCTCAAGTGTAAAAACTAATGATATCTCGAGAAAGAGGAGATAAGGTGAAGAGGAGTGGGGCGTGGTGGTGATTGGTGGTCAGACTGAGCGGAGGCATGGGGATGGACGACACCGACAGCGGCCACCGAGCCAGTTTGTTCCAAAGGATTCCTTTTTTAATTGCTCAACAATGAGGTTGTTGGAGATAAGGATCAACGAGGGAAGGCCTTGTCTGCAAATGTGGAGAGAGGTGTGGGTATCTTTTAGTTTAATTTCCATCCGTCAGATATAGATTGGACGATCTATATTGCAAGATGGCATGCATACATCACCAACTCGGTTTTTTATAAAAGAAGAAATATAAGTATGGAGATACAAATGCATTATCGATACTCGTTTCCTTAAACTAGGATCTACATTCTATTCAACGGCTCAGCATGTGGGGCCTTAGCACAATGACTTCTCGACTGTGTAAAACAAAGGTTTTCCCGTCGCTGATAAGGAGGGGGTGACGGCGGCGTGCTTTCGGCTTGCTCTAATCCTAGTAGTCATACTAGGTGGTCAACGCTCGTGTAGATTTATTCTTTTTCACGTCTGGTGTTCGCAGTACTGCCACGACTGTTGATAATATATGGTAAGTTGGAGAGATGTGTGAGTTAGAGAGATGCAGAATTTTGGTGTGCATCTGAGCTAGAGAGAGGGGTGATACATACATACCTAGAGCTGGAGAGAGTATGCAAGGGTGTGTGTCTTAAAAGAAGGATCCAAATAGATGGGTGTTTATGCGTGTCTGTGTGTGTTTGTGCGCGCCTTTGTGTGTGAGTGGGACACTACAAAAAAAGACACTTCCATGATGATACGTGTTTGTCACAGTAGGTCATTTTTTCTGTCATGCATGTACATCCATGACGATTTTATGGCAGAATTAAGATAGTCATACCTGTGCTGCCGTAGAAGTGTTCCATGACATTACCAAAATTATCATCACAGAAGTGTTCACTTCCATGACGATAAATGCCACGTCATGGAAGTGCTTTCGTCAAGGGTGACCGACACGTGGCATCCACTGTAACGGGTCGCCATTAAGCTAATGGGTTCGGTTTTGGATCCGATAACCCGCTAACAGCCAGAACCAATGACGATTTTCCACGTGTAAAATTCTCATTGGCCGACGGAACCACGTGTCAGCTCCGCGTCGGCATAGGTGTCACTCATCCAATGGGCGAGATGCGCCTATGATATTTTGACACATGGACCGGCCCAAAAGTGGCCCATAAAGATTAAATGGGCCAGCCCAACTAAAGGCCCACGAGATTTCGCCGACCATAATGGGCTAGCCCAGCTAAAGGCCCACGAGATTTCACCGACCATAATGGGTCGGCCCATCTAAAGGCCCACAAGATTTTGAAGACACTAATGGGCCGGCCCGTTAACAGACTGCCATGTTTTGGGCCAAATGCCGGCCCATATTTGATCCGGTCCATTAACAGTCTGCCATGTTCCGGCCCCAATAAAGGCCCATTAAAAGCCTACCACGTTCTGGGCCAAATTAGAGCCCAGATCAGATCCGGCCCTTTAAGAGGCTTTGGGCTAAATTATGGTCCAAATCAGATTCGGCCCGTCAACTAGATGCTATGCTTTTGGGCCCACTTGCTAAAGGCCCATTTAGTAATTCGGCCCTATATTTATTTCGGCCTGGTAAAAGCCTGTTATATAGTTGGGCCTAACTACGGCCTGGTTTGCATCCGGCCTGCTCACAGCCGATAATCTGATTGGGCCAAACAAGGACTGAGACAATTTTTGTTGGAAATATGCCCTAGAGGCAATAATAAAAGGATTATTATTATATTTCCTTGTTCATGATAATTGTCTTTTATTCATGCTATAATTGTATTATCCGGAAATCGTAATACACGTGTGAATACATAGACCACAATATGTCCCTAGTGAGCCTCTAGTTGACTAGCTCGTTGATCAATAGATAGTCATGGTTTCCTGACTATGGACATTGGATGTCATTGATAACGGGATCACATCATTAGGAGAATGATGTGATGGACAAGACCCAATCCTAAGCATAGCACAAGATCGTGTAGTTCGTTTTGCTAGAGCTTTTCCAATGTCAAGTATCTCTTCCTTAGACCATGAGATCGTGTAACTCCCGGATCCGTAGGAGTGCTTTGGGTGTACCAAACATCACAACGTAATCGGGTGACTATAAAGGTGCACTACAGGTATCTCCGTAAGTGTCATTGGGTTGACACGGATCGAGGCTGGGATTTGTCACTCCGTGTTACGGAGAGGTATCACTGGGCCCACTCGGTAGTGCATCATCATAATGAGCTCAAAGTGACCAAGTGTCGGTCACGGGATCATGCATTACTGACGAGTAAAGTGACTTGCGGTAACGAGATTGAGCGAGGTATTGGGATACCGACGATCGAATCTCGGGCAAGTAACATACCGTCGACAAAGGGAATAGTATACGGATTGATTGAATCCTCGACATCATGGTTCATCCGATGACATCATCAAGGAGCATGTGGGAGCCAACATGGGTATCCAGATCCCGCTGTTGGTTATTGACCGAGAGTCGTCTCAATATCATGTCAGCATGTCTCCCGAACCCGTAGGGTCTACACACTTAAGGTTCGGTGGCGCTAGGGTTATTAGGAAGACTTGTATGTGATTACCGAATGTTGTTTGAGTCCCGGATGAGATCCCGGACGTCACGAGGAGTTCGAAATGGTCAGAGGTAAAGATTTATATATGGGAAGTTGTCAAACGGACACCGGAAAGTTTCGGGTCATATCGGTATTGTACTGGGGCCACCGGAAAGGTTCCGGGGTCCACGGGAGGCCACCCCTCTCGGAGGGCCTCATGGGCCACAGGCAGGAACCAGCCTGGAGGGCTGGCGCGCCCCTTGGGCCCATGCGCCTAGGGTTGGGGGAACCCTAGTGGGGGCCCCCTTGCTTGGGGGCAAGCCCCCTCAGCCACCGCCCCCTCTAGATCTCATCTAGAGGGGCCGCCCCTGCCCCTTCCCCTATAAATAGAGGGGTGAGGGGAGGGATGCAACACACTTCCAAGGCATAGCCCCTCCCCTCCCCAACACCTCTCCTCCGCGTGTGCTTGGCGAAGCCCTGTCGGAGTACTGCCTCTCCACCATCATCACGCCGTCGTGCTGCTGCTGGAGCCTTCTTCCTCAACCTCTCCTTCCCCCTTGCTGGATCAAGAATGAGGAGACGTCGTCCGTTCCGTACGTGTTTTGAACACAGAGGTGCTGTCCGTTCAGCACTTGGTCATCGGTGATCTGAATCACGGCGAGTACGACTCCATCATCACTGTTCCCTTGAACACTTCCACACGCGATCTACAAGTGGTATGTAGATGCAATATCTCTCCCATGACTCTTTGCTTAGATGAACTAATAGATGGATCTTGGTGAAACCGTAGGAAAAATTTTAATTTTCTGCAACGTTCCCCAACAGTGGCATCATGAGCTAGGTCTATGCGTAGTTCTCTATTGCACGAGTAGAACACAATTTTGTTGTGGGCGTAGATCTTGTCAACTTGCTTGCCGCTACTAGTCTTTTCTTGCTTCAGCGGTATTGTGGGATGAAGCGGCTCGGACCGACCTTACACGTACGCTTACGTGAGACAGGTTCCACCGACTGACATGCACTAGTTGCATAATGTGGCTAGTGGGTGTCTGTCTCTCCTACTTTACTTGGAGCGGATTTGATGAAAAGGGTCCTTATGAAGGGTAAATAGAAGTTGACAAAAATCACGTTGTGGTTATTCGTAGGTAAGAAAACGTTCTTGCTAGAACCCAATTGCAGCCACGTAAAAGATGCAACAACAATTAGAGGACGTCTAACTTGTTTTTGCAGCAATTGTCATGTGATGTGATATGGCCAGAAGTTGTGATGAATGATGAATGATATATTGTGATGTATGAGATCATGTTCTTGTAATAGGAATCACGACTTGCATGTCGATGAGTATGACAACCGGCAGGAGCCATAGGAGTTGTCTTAATTATTGTATGACCTGCGTGTCGTTGATTCAACGCCATGTAAATTACTTTACTTTATCGCTAAACATGTTAGCCATAGTAGTAGAAGTAATAGTTGGTGAGTAACTTCATGGAGACACGATGATGGAGATCATGATGATGGAGATCATGGTGTCATGCCGGTGACAAGATGATCATGGAGCCCCGAAGATGAAGATCAAAGGAGCTATATGATATTGGCCATATCATGTCACTACTTTATATAATTGCATGTGATGTTTATTATGTTTATGCATCTTGTTTACTTAGAACGACGGTAGTAAATAAGATGATCCCTTAGAATAATTTCAAGAAAGTGTTCCCCCTAACTGTGCACCGTTGCTAAAGTTCGTCGTTTTGAAGCACCACGTGATGATCGGGTGTGATAGATCCTTATGTTCACATACAATGGGTGTAAGACAGTTTTACACATGCATAAACACTTAGGGTTAACTTGACGAGCCTAGCATGTACAGACATGGCCTCGGAACACAAGAGACCGAAAGGTCGAACATGAGTCATATGGAAGATACGATCAACATGGAGATGTTCACCGACGATGACTAGCCCGTCTCACGTGATGATCGGACACGGCCTAGTCGACTCGGATCATGTAACACTTAGATGACTAGAGGGATGTCAAATCTGAGTGGGAGTTCATTAAATAATTTGATTAGATGAACTTAATTATCATGAACTTAGTCTAAAGTCTTTGCAAAATATGTCTTGTAGATCAAATGGCCAACGCTCATGTCAACATGAACTTCAACGCGTTCCTAGAGAAAACCAAGCTAAAAGATGATGGCAGCAACTATTCGGACTGGGTCCAGAACCTGAGGATCATCCTCATAGCATCCAAGAAACAATATGTCCTAGAAGCACCGCTAGGTGATGCTCCCATCCTAGAGAACCAAGACATTATGAATGCTTGGCAGTCTCGTGCTGATGATTACTCCCTCGTTCAGTGCGGCATGCTTTACAGCTTAGAACCGGGGCTCCAAAAGCGTTTTGAGCAACACGGAGCATATGAGATGTTCGAGGAGCTGAAAATGGTTTTCCAAGCCCATGCCCGGGTCGAGAGATATGAAGTCTCCGACAAGTTCTATAGTTGTAAGATGGAGGAAAACAGTTACATCGGTGAGCACATACTCAAAATGTCAGGTTGCACAACCCTTTGTCCCAGTGGACATTAACCTCCCGGACGAGGCGGTCATTGACAGAATCCTTCAGTCGCTCCCACCAAGCTACAAGAGCTTTGTGATGAACTACAATATGCAGGGGATGGTGAAGACCATTCCTGAAGTATTCTCAATGCTGAAGTTAGCAGAGGTTGAAATCAAGAAAGAACATCAAGTGTTGATGGTCAATAAAACCACTAAGTTCAAAAAGGGCAAGGGTAAGAAGAACTTCAAGAAGGACGGCAAAGATGTTGCCGCACCCGGTAAGCAAGTTGCCGGGAAGAAGTCAAAGAATGGACCCAAGCCTGAGACAAAGTGCTTTTATTGCAAAGGGAAGGGCCACTGGAAGCGGAACTGCCCCAAATACTTAGCGGACAAGAAGGCCGCAACACTAAAGGTATATTTGATATACATGTAATTGATGTGTACCTTACCGATTACTCGTAGTAACTCCCGGTATTTGATACCGTGCCGTTGCTCATATTTGTAACTCACAACAGAGCTGCGGAATAAACGGAGACTGGCGAAGGACGAGGTGACGATCTTGGCGTCGGGAATAGTTCCAAGGTCGATGTGATCGCCGTCGACACGCTGCCTCTACATTTACCTACGGGATTAGTTTTAAACCTTAATAATTGTTATTTAGTGCCAAGTTTGAGCATGAACATTGTATCGGGATCTTGTTTAATGCGAGATGGCTACTCATTTAAACCGAGAATAATGGTTGTTCTATTTATATGAGAGATATGTTTTATGGTCATGCTCCGATGGTCAATGGTTTATTATTAATGAATCTCGAACGTAATATTACACATATTCATAGTGTGAATACCAAAAGATCTAAAGTTGATAACGATAGTCCCACATACTTGTGGCACTGCCGCCTTGGTCACATTGGTGTCAAGCGCATGAAGAAGCTCCATTCTAATGGACTTTTAGAGTCTCTCGATTATGAATCATTTGACACATGCGAACCATGCCTCATGGGCAAAATGACCAAGACTCCGTTCTCCGGAACAATGGAGCGAGCAACCAACTTATTGGAAATCATACATACCGATGTGTGCGGTCCAATGAGCGTTGAGGCTCGCGGAGGATATCATTGTGTTCTCACTCTCACAGACGACTTAAGTAGATATGGGTATGTCTACTTGATGAAACACAAGTTCGAGACCTTTGAAAAGTTCAAGGAATTTCAGAATGAGGTGGAGAATCAACGTGACCGAAAAATAAAGTTCTTACGATCAGATCGTGGAGGAGAATATTTAAGTCACGAATTTGGTACACACTTAAGGAAATGTGGAATTGTTTCACAACTCACGCCGCCTGGAACACCTCAGCGTAACGGTGTGTCCGAACGTCGTAATCGCACTCTATTGGATATGGTGCGATCTATGATGTCTCTTACCGATTTACCGCTATCATTTTGGGGATACGCACTAGAGACATCTACATTCACTTTAAATAGGGCACCGTCTAAATCCGTTGAGACGACAACGTATGAATTATGGTTTGGAAAGAAACCTAAGCTGCCGTTTCTAAAAGTTTGGGGATGCGATGCTTATGTCAAGAAACTTCAACCTGAAAAGCTCGAACCCAAGTCGGAAAAATGCGTCTTCATAGGATACCCTAAGGAAACCATTGGGTATACCTTCTACCTTAGATCCGAAGGCAAGATCTTTGTTGCCAAGAACGGATCCTTTCTGGAAAAAGAGTTTCTCTCGAAAGGAGTAAGTGGGAGGAAAGTAGAACTCGATGAAGTACTACCTCTTGAATCGGAAAGTAGTGCAGCTCGGGAAAATGTTCTGTGGTGCCTACACCTCTTGGAGAGGAAATTAATGATGATGATCAAGGTACTTGGATCAAGTTGCTCTTGAACTTCAGAGGTCCACAAGGACACGTTCCACACCAGAGTGGTATGGCAACCCTGTCACGGAAATCATGTTGTTAGACAACGGTGAACCTTGAACTATGAAGAAGCGATGGCGGGCCCGGATTCCAACAAATGGCTTGAAGCCATGCAATCCTAGATAGGATCCATGTATGAAAACAAAGTATGGACTTTGACGGACTTGCCCGTTGATCGGCGAGCGATAGAAAACAAATGGATCTTTAAGAAGAAGACGGACGCAGATGGTAATGTCACCATCTATAAAGCTCGACTTGTCGCTAAGGGTTATCGGCAAGTTCAAGGGATTAACTACGATGAGACTTTCTCTCCCGTAGCGAAGCTTAAGTCCGTCCGAATCATGTTAGCAATTGCCGCATACTATGATTATGAGATATGGCAGATGGACGTCAAAACGGCATTCCTTAACGATTATCTTAAGGAAGAGCTGTATATGATGCAGCCGGAAGGTTTTGTCGACCCTAAGAATGCTAACAAGGTATGCAAGCTCCAGCGATCCATTTATGGGCTGGTGCAAGCATCTCGAGTTGGAACATTCGCTTTGATGAGATGATCAAAGCGTTTAGTTTATGAGACTTATGGAGAAGTCTGCGTTTACAAGAAAGTGAGTGGGAGCTCTGTAGCATTTCTCATATTATATGTAGATGACATACTTTTGATGGGAAATGATATAGAACTCTTGGACAACATTAAGGCCTACTTGAATAAAAGTTTTTCAATGAAGGACCTTGGAGAAGCTGCTTATATATTAGGCATCAAGATCTATAGAGATAGATCGAGGCGCCTCATAGGTCTTTCAAAAGCACATACCTTGATAAGATTTTGAAGAAGTTCAAAATGGATCAGTCCAAGAAAGGGTTCTTGCTCAGATGCAAGGTGTGAGATTGAGCTGGGCTCAATGCCCGACCACGGCAAAAGATAAAGAAGAGATGAGCATCATCCCTATGCCTCGCCATAGGATCTATTATGTATGCCATGCCGTGTACGGACCTGATGTAAACCTTGCCGTAAGTTTGGTAGGAAGGTACCAAAGTAATCCCGCAAGGAACATTGGACAGCGGTCAAGAATATCCTGAAGTACCGAAAAGGACAAAGGACATGTTTTCGCTTATGGAGGTGACGAAGAGCTCGTCAGAAGGGTTACGTCGACGCTAGCTTTGACACAGATCTGGATGACTCTAAGTCACAAACCGGATCGTGTATATGTTGAATGGTGGAGCGAGAAGCTGGTGCAGCTGCAAGCGAGCGTCGTGGCGGGATCTACATGTGAAGCGGAGTACATGGCAGCCTCGGAGGAAGCGCATGAAGCAATTTGGGTGAAGGAGTTCATCACCGACCTAGGAGTCATACCCAATGCGTCGGGGCCGATCAAATTCTTTCGTGACAACACTGGAGCTATTGCACTTGCCAAGGAGCCCAGGTTTCACAAGAAGACCAGCACATCAAGCGTCGCTTCAACTCCATCGTGAAAATGTTCAAGATGGAGACATAGAAATTTGCAAAGTGCATACGGATCTGAATGTCGCAGATCCGCTGACTAAACCTCTTCCATGGGCAAAACATGATCAACACCGAACTCTATGGGTGTTCGATTCATCACAATGTAACTAGATTATTGACTCTAGTGCAAGTGGGAGACTGTTGGAAATATGCCCTAGAGGCAATAATAAAAGGATTATTATTATATTTCCTTGTTCATGATAATTGTCTTTTATTCATGCTATAATTGTATTATCCGGAAATTGTAATACACGTGTGAATACATAGACCACAATATGTCCCTAGTGAGCCTCTAGTTGACTAGCTCGTTGATCAATAGATAGTCATGGTTTCCTGACTATGGACATTGGATGTCATTGATAACGGGATCACATCATTAGGAGAATGATGTGATGGACAAGACCCAATCCTAAGCATAGCACAAGATCGTGTAGTTCGTTTTGCTAGAGCTTTTCCAATGTCAAGTATCTCTTCCTTAGACCATGAGATCGTGTAACTCCCGTATACCGTAGGAGTGCGTTGGGTGTACCAAACGTCACAACGTAACTGGGTGACTTTAAAGGTGCACTACAGGTATCTCCGAAAGTGTTTGTTGGGTTGACACGGATCGAGACTAGGATTTGTCACTCCGTGTTACGGAGAGGTATCACTGGGCCCACTCGGTAGTGCATCATCATAATGAGCTCAAAGTGACCAAGTGTCTGGTCACGGGATCATGCATTACGGTAAGAGTAAAGTGACTTGCCGGTAACGAGACTGAACGAGGTATTGGGATACCGACGATCGAATCTCGGGCAAGTAACATACCGTCTAACAAAGGGAATAGTATACGGGATTGATTGAATCCTCGACATCATGGTTCATCCGATGACATCATCGAGGAGCATGTGGGAGCCAACATGGGTATCCAGATCCCGCTGTTGGTTATTGACGGAGAGTCGTCTCGGTCATGTTCAGATGTCTCCGAACCCGTAGGGTCTACACACTTAAGGTTTGGTGACGCTAGGGTTATTAGGAAGACTTGTATGTGATTACTGAATGTTGTTCGGAGTCCCGGATGAGATCCCGGACATCACGAGGAGTTCCAGAATGGTCAGGAGGTAAAGATTTATATATGGGAAGTTGTCAAACGGACACCGGAAAGTTTCGGGGTCATATCGGTATTGTACCAGGGCCACCGGAAAGGTTCCGGGGGTCCACCGGGAGGGGCCACCCCTCTCGGAGGGCCTCATGGGCCACAAGGGGCAGGGAACCAGCCCCTGGAGGGCTGGGCGCCCCTTGGGCCCATGCGCCTAGGGTTTGGGGAACCCTAGTGGGGCGCCCCCTTGCTTGGGGGCAAGCCCCTCCGGCCGCCGCCCCCTCTAGATCTCATCTAGAGGGGCGCCCCCTGCCCCTTCCCTATAAATATAGGGGTGAGGGAGGCTGCAACACACTTCAAGGCGCAGCCCTCCCTCCCAACACCTCTCCTCCTCCGCGTGTGCTTGGCGAAGCCTCGCCGAGATCTTGCCTCTCCACCATCATCACGCTGTCGTGCTGCTGCTGGAGCCTTCTTCCTCAACCTCTCCTTCCCCTTGCTGGATCAAGAAGGAGGAGACGTCGTCCGTTCCGTACGTGTGTTGAACACGGAGGTGCTGTCCGTTCAGCACTTGGTCATCGGTGATCTGAATCACGGCGAGTACGACTCCATCATCACTGTTCCCTTGAACGCTTCCGCACGCGATCTACAAGTGGTATGTAGATGCAATCTCTCTCCCATGACTCGTTGCTTAGATGAACTCATAGATGGATCTTGGTGAAACCGTAGGAAAATTTTTAATTTTCTGCAACGTTCCCCAAAAATTTTGGCCTGTTAACGGCCCGTGATGTGATTGGCACAACCATGGGCTGGGGTCTATTTCGGCCCACTGCCGGTCCGTGAGCTTTTTGGAACGTTTCACGCCAACCTACTTTTCAGCCTCCTAAAAGCCCATTGAGTTTTCTTACGAAAATAGGGCCGGCGGTTTACTCGGCCTATTAGAGGCCCAAATCTACTAGTCGGCCAGTTTACATTTAGGACTGTTAACGGACCAATTATGTAGTGATTTGCATGACGGCCTAATTATGTACCATAATTTTACGGTTTGGCCGGTTTACTGCGAAGACAGAATATATATACAGTAAAATAACTGCAGCATCGTGAATAAGAAAAAACCTAGACTAAACAATAAAGAAATTACCGCATATTACATCCACTGGGCATCAAAGTTCGCCACTATGATAATAAAGCACAAGTAGACATCATATTACATACACTGGGCACCAAAGATCGCCACCAGTGCAAATAAACACGTCGACAAAATAATATACAAAACCGACAGCACTTCAATAGAGTTCAAGAAAGGTTAGCCCTGCTCGGGAGCTGCAGCGGAAGCAGCCGAGCAAGCTGATGAGACTGCGCTTGTTTGACACTTATATCCTCCTCACTCTGAAAGATAAACAAGTAGAGAGATGACAGGTTTTGCACATATAAGTATCAGCGCTGACAGTTGATCACCTTTCTTACCGACGAATAAAGTGACACAGTTTAAAATAGCATTAACACAATATGGTATTGTTTAGGTTAAGACATGGCAGGAAATGATATTGTGAAGGAGTTGGCAGCTTCACGACACCACTGGATTACAGATCAAGAACTCATAAGTATAAATGGTTAGTGTGCTGTCAATTTATCCCATTTCAGATTGGCAAATAAAGAGATGGTTTACATAATAGTAGAATGATGTGACATTGTTCATAGTTAAGACATTGCAGAATATGACATTGTGCTGTAGTGGGTAGGTTCACTAAACCACTGGATTACGGATCAAGAACAGAAGCATACATGTAGTGAAAAAGAAGATCACTTGCTTTGTATAGTTTAATTTATATGGTATGAAGAAGGAACTTGGTTGTACAACTGAAAACTTAAATTGAAAAGGACAAACTTTTGTTTATGAACTACATAATAAACTTTAAATATGCAATTTGATGCAAACACCAAAATTAAACTGTTGTTGCAGTCATGCCTAACCAAATATACACAACAAAGTTTGAAGGATTGAGAAGGACAAACTTACATCATTGGTGAAGACAGGCTCTATAATGCCCTTGTCCATGCTGATGGGGGTCAATTCAAGAAGTTTACCACAGAATATTCTTCATAAGCATTGCCTTTATTCTACATTTTGTTAAGAGTAAATATAGATGTGATAATATAAGAAAAAATGGAGAATATTTAAGATAAGATGAAGAGTGATGCTACATAACCAAGTAGCTTTAAATGTAAGTACAACGATACAGGCAAAAGTTATAGCTAAGAGCAATGGAGAGCTAAACTTCTTCAGGACCATCGGTGTTATCCAACCTTATGGTAAGAGTAAATATAGATCTGATGCGTAGAAAATGGAGGGCAAAGGAAAATAAGCTGCAGAGTGATGGTACATGAAAACTACCTGTCAATATAAGTACACTAATAAAGGACAGCAGGTACTTACAAGAACAATGGAGAGCTAAAAAAATTCATTGGCATTGGATATATTCTACACTAATGTAACCATTCATACAGATCAGATAATTTGGAGCGAACAATTGATAAGCAAGCTATCATGCATACTGTTATCACATAATGAACCAGGTATGAATGCAAGTACAGTGATACAGGACAACAGGTAATAACAAGAGCAAATCAGCGGGCAGCATATTTGCGATATCATGTCATTCTTTTCAAACCGGAATTCTTCTTCGAGCTGATTTCCTGCAAAAAAGATCCGTAAGGCACATGCGAAAAAGTAGAAGTTTAAATTGTCATGTGATATCATAGACAGTACCTCATCCTGGGAACGAGACCAGTGCATAACAAGGTTTTTCCATTCAATATCTTCTAAATTTAGCACATGAGACTTCACCAGAAATTCATTTATAGACTTGCCATCAAAGTGTGATTTCCTCAGGTAACACCGATACTGCTGCAATGCTTCCTTGAAAAGCGCAAGCAAGCTTTGCTCGTCATGACTATCCAGATTGACCCTCGCCTACTTACAACAATGTAATTTAAATCATTGATGTGTTCAATCAGAAGAAAACATGAAAATAATCACCATGAATAATAGCACTTACATGTAAGTGGGACAGGAAGATGTGAAAATGGTGTTTGTCTTCACTATAATCTTCCCATGATGGGAATATATGCACGTAGTCCCTAACAATATTGAATGCATTGTCTTTAAAACTGGGAATAACTGGAATGGGGTTCCAATCTGCAGGAATTGGCAACTGAATTGGCATACCTTTTGCTGGAGTGCAGGTCCTGTGTGGTGGGGCTAGTGGTGTGGCCAGTGAAGTATGGGTACAGTCTGCTGGAGTCGGTCCTACGTTTTGTGTCATTGGGTGTATAGCCAATATAAGTGGGGTGCTATCTGATTTCTCTGGCACCACCATGTTTTTCAAGGACTTTGCTGGTGCTCCTTCAGGTTCGACAATCACCCTCTTCCTTTTTTATGTCTGATGCACAAGAACAACATTTGAGTGAAAAAACATGGTATGATGACAGATGGAATATATTGATAATGGATGGGCATGACATCTTGACATATATGATGAGTAAACTAATGTGACACTCCAAAAAATTTTAGTTGGTTTTCATCAAAAACTTTGTTGGTTTTGAAGAAGGTCATTTAAACCCTTCCAAAAATCTCTCTCCCAAAATTTTCCCCTTTGGCAAAGGATTTTATTTTGGCATCTTTTTCAACCCTGGTGTTGGTTATTAAAAACCTTTCTTCTGATTCTCCCCTTCTCAAATTTATTTTTGGGATTTATTATTTCTTTTTAAGAAACCCTAGGAGTTTTGGGACTTCTCTTATTTTGAAACCATCCATGATTTTACCATGCCTCATGTGGTAAATCTTCCCAAAACCCCTCCTTCCACTTTGGGGGCAGTCCAAATATTCTGTCCCAACAAGTCCAACTCATTTTTGGATTTTATTTCATTTATTTCTTTCCCCAAAACAATTATGTCCATTATTTTGAGCCTAGGTGATTTGCAAAGCAAGTACCTAATTGCCTTTGAACTTTGATCTCAAACCAACTCCTCTGGATAGTCCCTAGAACCCACAACCTAGAACCATCAAGATCCACTCTTCTTCTCTTCAAAATTTTCAAGTTTCAGCTTCTGCAAGTTTGGACCAGATTTGTCAAATTTGGTGAAATTCATATCTCCTCTTCTCCAAAAATTCCACCAAAATTCAGGCAACCCCCAGTTGCAATGAGAGGCCACCCCACCAAAAATCAGCTCAAGGAGAACCTCCCACATACCAAAATCATTCTGTCGAACACTTGGCCGGCACTGTTACCTTGCACTTTCAGAGAGATTCAGAGATTCAGAAAGTTCAGTGTCGTTTCTTCGTCAGAGTTCTGTCACCTGTCAACAGTGCGCCCTGGCGCGTTGCGCACGGCCCCTCCTCCCTGGCCAGAGCGCCGCACGCCCCCTTGGACGGGTGCAGGCGTCGGTGGCGGCGAGCCTCGCCGGCGTTGGCAGTTTCTGCGGTGGCTGCGCCACCCGTGGCTGCCAGCGAGGGCCTGAGCCAGCTCGCCACGCCACCCGGCGCCGCCCATCGCTCCCTGGCCCTCCGTGTGGCTCATGCATGCTAGCGCAGTCCCCCTGCACCGTCGCCGTGGCCCGGCAAGCACAGGGCACGCCCTCTGCCGCTGACGGGCCCGCACCGCCCCGTTCCGTCGAACCCACCCCAAAGCTTCTAATCCAAGCTCGTTTAGTGCCTAAATGGAGCCAGTGGACCTCCACGATGACGCTCAACCGCTAAACCACCCCGACAAAGCCCTGCGCTGCCGTAACCTTCGCCGGAGAACTCCGTTCACGGCCATCACCTCAGATCGCCTATAAAAAGGGGCCCCGAGCTCGCCCTCGAGCACGCACCACCTCTGCACCTCACCAACACTCCGCCAGGCCACTAGGAGGACCTCGAGGAGGTCTCCTCCCCCAACTCCGGCCCCCGTTCCACCTCGGCCTCCACCTCGATTCACTCCGGTGAGGCCGTCCCCGGCACCCAAACCTCGTCAGCAATCCCCTCGAGCACCCAGAAGTCTAACCCCCACTTCAATTTGCCCTTCGCAGCACTCTCAGGCGAGATCCAACTCCACCCTAACCGCCGTCCGCCGGAGCAAGGGCCGCCATCGACGTGGTGCTCGCCGGCGACCACCACCACCACCCACCGACACGGAAGGATGCACTGAGCACGGAGGTACCACCCGATCCCGCTGCCTCGCCGTGGATCGCCGCCGGCGACAACCGCAGCTCTCGGGCGCCGGCGAGCTCCGTCTCCCCGTTTGAAATTTCAAACCAGACGGGTGGGACCCGCCTGTCAGTCTCTCATTTCTTTTTAAAACGAACCGTTTTCTGAAAGCGTATTCTGGCAAAATGCGCTTTCCAGTCTGAATCGTTTTCTGGACTTTTCTGCTTAGCCCCCTGGGAAGTTTCTGTTTCATTACAAAAAGGTCCTTCGACCAAAACACTTATAACTTTTAAACAGAAAAGGATTTTTGAGTGATTCGTTTTCTGCCCTCTTCAAAATTTTGTCTAGTTTTTATCAGATTTATTTGAAAAATATTTGGTATATTTCTGTACACCTCACGGTATTTACGATAGCGCGTGTATTTTTGCATACCGTAGATACCGAAGGAGGTGACGGAACCGCAAACTTCACCGAGCTAGGCCCCGACTACTCCGAACCAGGCAAGCATGTTTGAACTTTTGATATGATGAGTGTTTATGCATGTTTGCATTAAGTAGTGGCATGGCATGATCATGAGCACCTCGATGAATGTCATATTACATGCAAAGTGGAGACAAGTGAGTTTCGAAAATCCATAAGATATTGGATACGAGTTTGCATGGCCATGTGATGGCGTAAGAATGGGTAAGATGGCAGTGTTGTAGCATGCCAGTCTTATGCCTGACTGTTTGACCAGTGTCAACATAAATCGGTCCAGTTTCCATCCGTTTCCCTCCTGTACTACCATATGTTTTTCCGCAAGGAAATATGGCTTAGTAAGTTGCAAACCGCTTTCTGGTACACACCAAATCGAGAGGCCGGGATGAGGGTTCCATGGACCTGGATTAAAGCCTATCATCCAGTCAGGGGGCATGGGTGTTTCCGGTTGGGACCGAGAGGGGGGCACCCCTTAGAGCGTGCGTATATAAATTTGATCCCATGCTATTCGAGATTGTGATCTCCCCGTCTCAAAGTTTTTCTTGAACGCTGTCCAAGGTGATTCCTGACAACGTAAAGTGGGATGGGTGTGTACTGGTTAGATGTGTTTTCTTCCGAAATACCGTAAACGGAACTAGTCCTTGTGACTACGGAAACCCGTTGGCTGTGGGAAATTTAGTACAAGCTCACAGAGTCAAAATCTTTGAAACCACCTTATCCATGTCCAAGTACCGTGCTCATTATCTTCCGTCCAAAGGTCGGTCTCGTGATGTAAACTCCCGAGAACCACATGAGTGTTAAGTCCGATTAAATGTTTATTTCTGTGGATGAACTAACCCGCTTATTATCATGTGTTGAATATGTTCCTATGAGCACTATTTCTTGCAAGTGAACAGATATGAAAAGTGAATTTCAAGCCCTTTCTGCGATGTCGCTCAGACGTCCGATCATGCATTGTTATTATTTACTTCCGATATAAGCCCTTTCTGCGATGTCGCTCAGACGTCCGAGTGCGGCATTGTTATTACTTACTTCGATATAAGCCCTTTCTGCAATGTCGCTCAGACGTCCGACTACAGCATTGTTACCATTTACTTTTGATATAAGCCCTTTCTGCGATGTCGCTCCAACGTCGGACTGCGGCATTGTTGTCATTTACTTTCAATATAAGCCCTTTCTGTGATGTCGCCCCGACGTCCGACTGTGGCATGCATGTCTCTTACTTTCAATATAAGCCCTTTATGTGGTGTCCCTCAGACGCTCGACCGTGGCATGATTTATTTATTTGTTCACCCTTCGAGGCGTCGCTTCAGACACCCGATTGGTTTTCAGTTATTTTTACTACCACCTGACTTCCTTCTTACTAATTAATGTCGTGTTACTTCCTCATTTGGATGTACCATACTAATTGCTCATGACGCATTCATGCATGCATTTGTTATATCTTATGTCCGAACTGTCTTGTGAGTACTTTCAAAGTACTCACCTGGCTTGTTGATTTGGCGAGATGCTGACGAAGGCGATTTCATGGATGAAGAGTTCGATAGCGAGTCCGACGCCTAGAGGAATCCCAGTCAGTCTCGTGCGACCCTGGTTTTGGTCACTGTGTTATATCCGCTTCCGCTACCCAAATAATTTCATCGAGCCTCACCTCGACGCTCGATGAGCTGTCAGTGTAGGAGTCATTTTATCCACTCCACTGTGATATTCCACCAGCGCTTTATTCTCGAGTCAGTAGTAAGTCACCCCACTGTGTCATAGCTGCCATTATGTACATTATTGGCATGCTTGTAATAAATGGTTGAGCATCCCCAGCTCGACCCTGCAATATATTTCAATGCTACTGGCTTGTTGTATCAAGAATCTGTCTACCAGTCAGGAGGATTTTCCTCGTACTGGAATCAAAAGGTCGGTTTCTCAATAATCATTTTTATTGGAAAAACGGTAGTGACAAGCTTGGTACCAGAGCCAGGCTGACTATAGGAGGCCACTAGGTGCGATCGCTAATCGGGTATTAGCATAATAGAGCTAATTCATATTTTTACAAATGCAGTCAATTTCTGACAGTGAGCATAAATTTATGATCTGACCACTCCGAATTTTTGCCTACTTTTGTAGATGGCTGGCAACAACTGTGAGTCACAGATGTTCGCCAACATGCCTGATGGGTTCGTCAAGCTTCTCTCCTTCATCGTCCAATTCACGATGGGGCCATCTGTGCGCCCAGTCTTCACACTGTCTCAGCACAAGGTCAACGACAGTCTAACCATGCACCAGGCCACGGTGCAATTCAAGGGAGGGCGTGTTGAGTTACGCCGTTTCCGGTTCTTGGGGAGAGCCATGCCTACGGAGAAGCATGCGATGCAGATATCAGCCCGTGAGGCGATAGCTCGTCTCAGGGATGTCCTTCCTTCGATGAAGACTCGTCGTTACCGCTACCTTCCATGTCACGTGCCATACACCTGTCACTACGCGTTCTCTTGCCCCAGAGGAGAATGAGACGAGGCTTTTGAGATGCTTATCAAGTATCTCCGGGATCTGGAGGCAGCCTTCGTCAACCTGGTGGACGACCTTGTGGCTGCCCGCATGGACTCAGTCCATGGCTGTGCCGCCAACAGGAGGGAGCTCCTGCACACCGCACAGCCACTGACTTTCGTCTCGTCATCGGCATCTTTGCACCTACTACTCGCCACTACTCGTCGCCTGCCTACCACCGAGGAGTTCAACCAAGTCATTGCACCTACTCCAGTTAGTTCGCACCACCCCTTGCGCCCACTCCTGTTCGTGTTGTCCCAAGATAGGGCGCCTCCTCCAACTCAGCACAGCACTTCACGTCTGGAGCCTATTAGCGAGGATGAGGTTGAGTCCCCAGCCTCACTGCGCCTCACCCTGTGCAGGCCAAGGAAAATCCTTACCATCTCCGACTAAGTACGCTTAGCCGCCATGTGATGTACCGACTTGTACGATATGTTTATATGTACATAGGCTGTGAGAAGTAGCTTGTTTGCGCATCATGTAGGAACTGGGAGAAGTGCACTAGCCTAAATAACATGTCAGGTATATGTATGCATATCCTGAATGATGTATTGTATAATTACTGCTTGCGTGTAAGATATGTAATGAGCAGTCCTTCTCCGCGCGCAAACGTTTATTCTCTGGAAAAATCTTGGAGCATTTAAGACTTTTTCCGTCTTCATGAATTTATTGACTTTTGCGACTCAATTTCTTTTCTTATGAGTTTTACAAAATATATCCCCAGAGTGAACAATGTCTCGTCCTTGGACGCGCTCCATGCCAACTCCGCGAGAGCAAAATTATGGCACACAACCAAGCAACAATTTCACACAGGGGCAGTCAAGTCAACAGGACAGTGAAACAGCACTTTCCTAAATGTGTCGTCTTTATGAGCAAAGTCAGCAACAACATCAGGAAATGATGAACCAAGTCATCAATATGGGAAATCACCATGGACATTATCAACAGCAATCAAAGTTATCTGAGCTACAGAAGACGCGTCCCCAAACATTTTCTCATACTGACAAACCTCTTGAGGCTGAGGACTAGCTTCGAGACATGGAAAGAAAATTAATTATTGCCCAGTGTTCAGATCTTGAGAAAGTGCTATATGCACCGCACTATCTCACTGGAGCAGCTGCATCGTGGTGCGAAAATTTCCTACACACGCACCCCAACAAAAATAATATAACCTGGGAGGAGTTCAAAGAAGGCTTTCGTGGAGCACATATTCCTAAAAGTCTTATGAAGATCAAAAAGAGAGAATTTGACGACCTCAAGCAAAGGACCATGACGGTGTCAGAATACAACAGTCAGTTTACTCTGTTGTCTCGCTACGCCAACGAGGAGCGTATGTCTGAAAGCAAGAAGATGGAAAAATTCCTAGACGGTCTGGCGCCCGCACTTAAATGCCAGCTGGTTGTGCACACCTTCCCAGATTTTAAAACGCTGGTGGATAAGGCCATTACCTTGGAAAATGAGAGGCGCAGCTTGGAAGATTTCCGCAAGCGAAAAAGGGACCAGACTAATCATGCTCGCAACCACCGCAGCAAGACAGATTTTCAGAAAGGTGGGACACCCAAACCCACGACAAACGTCTCACGCCCAATCAAGAATTTCCATGCAAGGGACAAGGAGTTCACATACCGCCCAGGCGTTACTTGCTACGCTTGTGGAGAAGAAGGGCACTATGCCAAGCAGTGCCCCAAGCCAAGGAACTCGACCCCAAAGCCGAACAACGGAGGCAATAATTCGGCGCCAAAGCGCAACAATTTCAACCCAAATAACAACCACAGGAAGGGTCATCTGAACCACGTGACCAAAGAGGAAGCACAGAATGCCCCAGATATCGTACTCGGTATGTTTCCTGTCAACACAGTACCTGCCATGGTTTTGTTTGATTCTGGAGCTTCTCACTCATTCATTTCGAAATTTTTTGCCTTGCAAAATAATTTTTCGATGCTTCCCTTGGAAAAATCTATGATCATCAAGTCCCCTGGGATTAAGCAAGTTACCCAGAGTTATTGCCAAGGTGTGGTTATTGAGTTTGAAGGGTTGAAGTTTCACGCCAATCTTATTGTGTTGGAAAATAAAGGACTGGATGTCATGTTAGGGATGGATTGGTTAACCACCAACAAAGGTTTTATTGACTGCTTCAACCGGAACGTAATTCTCACCCACCACCACGGGAAGACAATAAAAGTTTCAGCCAAAGAAAGAAAAATATCTCGTCAACCAAGATTGAACAAGGTGGATATTTCTGAATTAAGCAAGGTTCGAGTGTGTGAATTTCGCACGTATTTCGAAGAACTACCGGGCATGCCACGGATCGAGAGATAGAATTCAGCATTGAGCTAGCACCGGAACCGCCCCATATACAAGAAACCATACAAAATGGCACCATCGAATTGGTAGAACTGAAGAAGCAAATAAAAGAATTCTTGGACAAAGGATATATCCGAGCCAGCTCCTCACCTTGGGGTTCACCAATTTTATTTGCCAAAAAGAAGGATGAAACTCTGAGATTGTGTATAGACTATCGAGCGCTTAACATGGTCACAATCAAGAACAAATACCCGATGCCATGGATAAATGATTTATTTGATCAGCTCGCTCAGGCCAAGGTATTCTCAAAAATTGACTTGAGGTCGGGATACCATCAATTAAAAGTACGAACAGAAGATATTCCCAAGACGGCATTCACCTCCAGATACGGATTATATGAGTTCACCGTAATGCCATTTGGACTAACGAACGCCCCCGCATATTTTGTTCACCTCATGAACAAAGTATTTATGAAGTTTATGGACAAGTTTGTTGTGGTATTTATCGAGATATTCTGATATACTCCAAGACACCAGAAGAGCACGCTGAACATCTCCGAATTGTACTAGGGGACCTCAGGAAACATCAACTGTACACTAAATTCATCAAGTGTGAGTTTTGGCTAAGGCAAGTAGGTTTTCTGGGCCACGTACTAACCCAAGAGGGTATTGCCGTAGACCCGAAAAAAGTCAAGGCCGTACTTGGCTGGAAACCACCAGCCCGGAAGCAGACGTCTGAAGTTTCTTGGGAATGGTAGGATACTACCGAAGATTTATTGAAGGATTCTCCACCATAGCAAAGCCAATGACGCAGCTACTCAAGAAAGACAAGACGTTTGAATGGATGGAAGCTTGCGAGAAAAGTTTCCAAGAATTAAAAAGGAAATTAACGACAACACCAGTATTAATTGTACCAGACATACACAAGAATTTTGAGGTGTATTGTGACGCATCCCGGAAGGGCCTCGGATGCGTGTTGATGCAAGAAGGCAAGGTAGTCGCATATGTCTCCGGACAACTTCGCAAGCATGAGGAAAATTATCCTACTCATGACCTGGAGTTAGCAGCAGTTATTCATGCACTCAAGGAATGGAGACACTTTTTACTTGGAAATCGTTGTGAAATATACGCGGACCATAAGAGCCTCAAGTATATTTTCACACAACCGGAACTGAATTTACGACAACGACGCTGGTTGGAATTAGTGAAGGATTATGACGTTGGAATCCACTACCATCCAGGAAAAGCAAATGTAGTGGCAGACGCTTTAAGTCGGAACCCTAGCCCAAACGACGACAACCTACCAAACCTGAGACCTGCATTTCGGCAGGAGTTTGCTAAACTCAACTTACTGGTAGTTATCGAAGGCAGCATATCGAGTTTAGAAATGCAGCCTACCTTGATAGAAAAGATTAAAGAGGCTCAGCATGGACACCCCAGCATTGAAGGCATTAAACGGAAAGTGAGTTTGGGCAAGGCCTCAGAATTCGTTATCGACGAACAGGGAATATTGTGGTACGGAAATAGACTTTGCGTACCAAATATCAAGGACCTTAAACAACAGATCTTAGCTGAAGGCCACACCGGCCCGTATTCAATCCATCCCGGAGGGACAAAAATGTACAAGGATATTCAGGAAAAAATTTGGTGGCACGGTCTAAAAAGGGACATAGCCGCGTTCATCGCATGTTGTGACTCTTGTCAACGCATCAAGGCCGAGCACCGAAACCGGCGGACTTTTACAGCCAAATAAAATACCCGAGTGGAACTGGGGCGAGATTGGAATGGATTTTATTGTTGGGCTACCTCGGTCACGGCACGGAAATGATGCCATATGGGTCATCAGCGATAGATGACTAAAGTAGCACACTTCATCCCGTGAAGACAACCCACACCACTCGAAGCTTGCCGGGCTTTATCTCTCCGTGTCGTGTGCTTACATGGAGTTCCAAAGACAATAATATGAGATGAGGCACTCAATTTATCTCTCGATTTTGGCATCACTTACAACAAGCTCGGGAACTCAAGCGGCGTTCGAAGACGCATACCACCCCGGTGATGGACAAACTGAGCGCGTAAACCAAATTCTAGAAGACATGCTAAGAGCATGTGTCCTCACCTATAGGACCAGTTGGGAAGAAAGCTTACCATACGCAGAGTTCGCATACAACAACAGTTACCAAGCCAGCCTGCAAATGGCACCATTTGAGGCTCTGTACGGGCGGAGATGTCGTACCCCGCTAAATTGGTCAGAAATCGGAGACATCCATATCTTCGGCCCAGACATGCTCAAGGAGGCTGAAGATAAAGTTAAGGTGATTAGGGATCGACTCAAGACAGCCCAAAGTCGACAGAAGAGTTATTACGATCAAAAACATCGGGGAGTCAGTTTTGAACCCGGTGAGTTTGTGTACCTACGAGTATCTCCTATGAGGGGCCTGCAACGATTCAAGATTAAGGGGAAGCTAGCACCAAGATTCATCGGACCATTCTGTATAGTGGCACGAAGGGGCACGGTAGCCTACCAGCTAGACTTACCCGAAGAATTATCCGATATCCACGATGTATTCCACGTCTCGCAATTAAGGAAGTGCATAAGCAACCCAGAGAAGCAAGTATCCCATGAAAACATTGACGTACAACCATACCTCACCAATCGGGAACATGCAGTAAAAATACTAGAGGAATCTGAAAGAAGGACCCGACAGAAAACCATCAAATTTTTCAGAGTTCAGTGGAGCAACCACACCGAGAGTGAAGCCACTTGGGAAAGAGAGGATTTTCTTCGGATAGAGCACCCACACTTATTTGAGGATCAGCTGAAATCTCGGGGACTAGATTTTTCCTAAGGGGGTAGGTGTTATGACACTCCAAAATTTTTTAGTTGGTTTTCATCAAAAACTTTGTTGGTTTTGAAGAAGGTCATTTAAACCCTTCCAAAAATCTCTCTCTCAAAATTTTTCCCTTTGGCAAAGGATTTTATTTTGGCATCTTTTTCAACCTTGGTGTTGGTTATTAAAAACCTTTCTTCTGATTCTCCCCTTCTCAAATTTATTTTTGGGATTTATTTTTCTTTCTAAGAAACCCTAGGAGTTTTGGGACTTCTCTTATTTTGAAACCATCCATGATTTTACCATGCCTCATGTGGTAAATCTTCCCAAAACCCCTCCTTCCACTTTGGGGGCAGTCCAAATATTCTGTCCCAACAAGTCCAATTCATTTTTGGATTTTATTTCATTTATTTATTTCCCCAAAACAATTATGTCCATTATTTTGAGCCTAGGTGATTTGCAAAGCAAGTACCTAATTGCCTTTGAACTTTGATCTCAAACCAACTCCTCTGGATAGTCCCTAGAACCCACAACCAAGAACCATCAAGATCCATTCTTCTTCTCTTCGAAATTTTCAAGTTTCAGCTTCTGCAAGTTTGGACCAGATTTGTCAAATTTGGTGAAATTCATATCTCCTCTTCTCCAAAAATTCCACCAAAATTCAGGAAACCCCCAGTTGCAATGAGAGGCCACCCCACCAAAAATCAGCTCAAGGAGAACCTCCCACATACCAAAATCATTCTGTCGAACACTTGGCAGGCACTGTTACCTTGCAATTTCAGAGAGATTCATAGATTCAGAAAGTTCAGTGTCGTTTCTTCGTCAGAGTTCTATCACCTGTCAACAGTGCGCCCTGGCGCGTTGCGCACGGCCCCTCCTCCCTGGCCAGAGTGCCGCAAGCCCCCTTGGACGGGTGCAGGCGTCGGTGGCGGCGAGCCTCGCCGGCGTTGGCAGTTTCTGCGGTGGCTGTGCCACCCGTGGCGGCCAGCGAGGGCCTGAGCCAGCTCGCCACGCCACCTGGCGCCGCCCATCGCTCCCTGGCCCTCCCCGTGGCTCATGCATGCCAGCACACTCCCGCTGCACCATCGCCGTGGCCCAGCAAGCACAGGGCACGCCCTCTGCCGCCGACGGGCCCGCACCGCCCCGTTCCGTCGAACCCACCCCAAAGCTTCTAATCCAAGCTCGTTTAGTGCCTAAATGGAGCCAGTGGACCTCCACGATGATGCTCAACCGCTAAACCACCCCGACCAAGCCCTGCGCCCAGAACCTTTCACGGAGAACTCCGTTCACGGCCATCACCTCGATCGCCTATAAAAGGGGCCCCGAGCTCGCCCTCAATCGCACCACCTCTGCACCTCACCAACACTCCGCCAGGCCACTAGGAGGACCTCGAGGAGGTCTCCTCCCCCAACTCCGGCCGCCCCGTTCCGCTTCAGCCTCCACCTCGATTCACTCCGGTGAGGCCGTCCCCGGCACCCAAACCTCGTCAGCTATCCCCTCGAGCACCCAGAAGTCTAACCCCCACTTCAATTTGCCCTTCGCAGCACTCTGCGGCGAGATCCAACTCCACCCGAACCGCCGTCCGCCGGAGCAAGGGCTGCCATCGACGTGGTGCTCGCCGGCGACCACCACCACCACCCACCGACGCGGAAGGATGCACTAAGCACGAAGGTACCACCCGATCCCCCTGCCTCGCCGTGGATCGCCGCTGGCGACCACCGCAGCTCTCGGGCGCCGACGAGCTCCGTCTCCCCGTTTGAAATTTCAAACCTGACGGGTGGGACCCGCCTGTCAGTCTCTTATTTCTTTTTAAAACGAACCATTTTCTGAAAGCGTATTCTGGCAAAATGCGCTTTCCAGTCTGAATCGTTTTCTGGACTTTTCTGCTTAGCCTCAGGAAGTTTCGTTTCATTACGAAAGGTCCTTGGACCAAAACACTTATAACTTTTAAACAGAAAAGGATTTTTGGTGATTCTTTTCTGCCCTCTTCAAAATTTTGTCTAGTTTTTATCAGATTTATTTGAAAAATATTTGGTATATTTATGTACACCTCACGGTATTTACGATAGCGCGTGTAGTTTTGTATACCGTGAATCTTGAAGGAGGTGACGGAACCGCAAACTTCACGAGCTAGGCCCGACTACTCCGAACCAGGCAAGCATGTTTGAACTTTCGATATGATGAGTGTTTTGGCATGTTTGCATTAAGTAGTTGCATGGCATGATTATGAGCACCTCGATGAATGTCATATTACATGCAAAGTGGAGACAAGTGAGTTTCGAAAATCCATAAGATATTGGATACGAGTTTGCATGGCCATGTGATGGTGTAAGAATGGGTAAGATGGCAGTGTTGTAGCATGCCAGTCTTATTCCTGACTGTTTGACCAGTGTGAACATAAATCGGTCCAGTTTCCATCCGTTTCCCTCCTGTACTACCACTTGCTTTTCCGCAAGGAAATATGGCTTAGTAAGTTGCAAACCGCTTTCTGGTACACACCAAATCGAGAGGCTGGGATGAGGGTTCCATGGCCCTGGATTAAAGCCTATCATCTGGTCAGGGGGCATGGGTGTTTTCGGTTGGGACCGAGAGGGGCACCCTTAGAGCGGCGAGATATAAATTTGATCCCATGCTATTCGAGATTGTGATCTCCCCGTCTCAAAGTTTTTCTTGAACGCTGTCCAAGGTGATTCCTGGCAACGTAAAGTGGGATGGGTGTGTATTGGTTAGATGTGTTTTCTTCCAAAATACCGTAAACGGAACTAGTCCTTGTGACTACGGAAACCCGTTGGCTGTGGGAAATTTAGTACAAGCTCTACAGAGTCAAAAATCTTTGAAACCACCTTATCCATGTCCAAGTACCGTGCTCATTATCTTCCGTCCAGTGTCAGTCTCGGTTACAAAAACTCCTGAGAACCACATGAGTGTTAAGTCCAATTAAATGTTTATTTCCTGTGGATGAACTAACCCGTTTATTATCATGTGTTGAATATGTTCCTATGAGCACTATTTCTTGCAAGTGAACAGATATGAAAAGTGAATTTCAAGCCCTTTCTGCGATGTCGCTCAGGCGTCCGACTTTGGCATTGTTATTATTTACTTTTGATATAAGCCCTTTCTGCGATGTCGCTCAGACGTCCGACTGCGGCATTGTTATTACTTACTTCGATATAAGCCCTTTCTGCGATGTCGCTCAGACGTCCGACTGCGGCATTGTTACCATTTACTTTTGATATAAGCCCTTTCTGCGATGTCGCTCCGACGTCCGACTGCGGCATTGTTGTCATTTACTTTCAATATAAGCCCTTTTGTGATGTCGCCCGACGTCCGCGTCTGTGGCACGCATGTCTCTTACTTTCAATATAAGCCCTTTATGTGGTGTCGCTCAGACGCCCGACTGTGGCATGATTTATTTATTTGTTCACCCTTCGAGGCGCCGCCGGACATAACCGATCGGTTATCGATTATTTTACTACCACGACTTCCTTCTTACTAATTAATGTCGTGTTACTTCCTCATTTGGATGTACCATACTAATTGCTCATAGCGCATTCATGCATGCATTTGTTATATCTTATGTCCGAACTGTCTTGCGAGTACTTTCAAAGTACTCACTTGGCTTATTGATTTGGCGGATCTTGTGAAAGCGATCTCATGGATGAAGAGTTCGATAGCGAGTCCGACGCCTAGAGGAATCCCAGTCAGTCTCGTGCGACCCTGGTTTTGGTCACTGTGTTATATCCGCTTCCGCTACCCAAATAATTTCATCGAGCCTCACCTCGATGCTCGATGAGTTGCCAGTGTAGGAGTCATTTTATCCACTCCGTTGTGATATTCCACCACCGCTTTATTCTCGAGTCAGTAATAAGTCACCCCACTGTGTCATAGCTGCCATTATGTACATTATTGGCATGCTTGTAATAAATGGTTGAGCATCCCCAGCTCGACCCTGTAATATATTTCAATGCTACTGGCTTGTTGTATCAAGAATCTGTCTACCAGTCAGGAGGATTTTCCTCGTACTGGAATCAAAAGGTCGGTTTCTCAATTATCATTTTTATTGGAAAACCGGTCGTGACAACTAAGCAGATGGCGGTGCAACAAAGTTGAAGAAATGCAAGACAACATTTGCAAGATACACGTAATCAATAAAACCTTGCCAAATTACAACAGGCACCTTCATGGGTGAACAGGACAAGACATGTGCCTTTGACTCCCCGAGCTAAAGAAGAGCAAGCAGATTTTGGATAATAAAATGTTCGTTGCGCAATGCCCACACATGATGAACCCGAGCGCATTAAGAATGAAACTCCCCGTTGTCTCTCTATATGTGGTGCACGTGCTTTTCGAAAGTAAAGTAGGAACATTAGCTGACCAATTAAATGTTATCTGTTTTAGTAATATCAGCATCATATCAGATTCGTATTTGAGCAAGAAGTTTGGAATTATGAGTGGCACGTTGTTTAGCTTGATGGATTCAAGAGCAGTGCTAAGCAGGTACGACGATGGTGCTGAATATAAAGGCATGTCTGCATGCAAGTCGCGTGACTTTTGTCATTTGGGTTAGTCGACCATTTTAGGCGGTTGGATGAAGATCCTACGTCTCCAAACCCTTCTTCTTCCTTGTCTCTGATTCTTCCCATATAGAACACTTCACGGGCCGCCGGCCGAACCACCGCCCCCCACCTCCTGTGTTCCTCCGCCACCCCCACCCCCACCCCACCCCCGCCCCCACCCGTGTCGAGTTTTCTTTGTTCGGCGAGGCCCCACCGCTGCCCCCACAACCACTGTCCCCACCCGAGCCCCTTGCTTTGCACCGAAGAACTCCGTTGAGCTCTCAAAAATCGACTGACCCAATTTTCAAATTTAGTCTACTGTCATTTAACTAGTGTGGAATATAAAAGGGGAAAACCATAAGCATTGCAAGTATAGTGTTCACTACAAAAAAAAGCACATCCGGGACATTTTGGGCCGAACAATTTTTTTCCTGTCATACTTATGACACTTCTATGATGATAATTGTGACAAAACCCGGTATCATCATAGATGTGGTGGGGGTCCTACTTCTATGACAAAAAATCATGATAGAAAATGGGCTTTTCGTCCTGGGAGGGACGGAGACGCACCTGCATGACATTCTTTGGGCCGTCCATGACGGAAAAAACCGTGGTAGAACCGAGGGCGCGGAAAATATCGGGGTGTTCCCGGTTACGGTGGGTGGTCGGGGCCGAGCGATGCGTGTTTCTCTCGTACACGCACACGCGTGGGGCGAGGCGCTGGGCTCTAACTGAACCCGAGCGAGGCGTTGGGCTCTAACTGAACCCGAGCGATTGCACTGCAGGCTACGTGTTACAGAACCCGAGCGATCGACCGATGGCTGTTAACTGAACTCGATCTAGTGATTCCTTTGCTACTGCTACTAACTGAAGCTAATCGATGATGCCTCTGGATGAATAGTGAGCGTTGCTGGGGGGGGTCTGGATGAACAGTTTCCGATGGGGGTGGATGAACAGGACCCCATGGTGTTGCCTCTGGATGAACAGGACCCCGATCGATCAAGCCGGTTGGGGCTGGATGAACAGGATCCCGTGGATGGCAGAATGAACAGGACCACCCCGTGGAGGGTAGGATGAACAGTAGACGATGGAGGGCTGGATGAATAGTAGCCTGTGGAGGGGTGGTTGAACAGGAGCCCATGGAGAGGGCTGGTTGGACGATGGCGGTGGAGTAGCAGCGGTGGAGGCTGGATGAGCAGGATCCGTGGATGAGCGATGACGTGGAGGCTGGAGGAGGTCGACGGTGGATGAACAGTAGCCCGCGGAGGCTGGAGGGGGTCGATGGTGGAGATGAACAGTATCTCGTGGAGTCTCGTTTTGCGGTACGCCACACCCCTCCCGATGAACAGGACTCCCGTTTCGACCGTAGCGCTCCAACACAAGTCCGTTTCCTCCATTTTGCGGTACGCCACACCCCTACCGATCAAAAGGACCCCCGTTTCGACCATAGGAGGTCCTTTTCCTCCGTTTTGCGGTACGCCAGACCCCTCCCGATGAACAGGATCCCGTTTCGAACATGGCCGGTCGAACACAAGGCCGTTTCCTCCGTTCTGTGATACACCAGGCCTCGTTTCCATCGGCAGTACCGTCCAAGCCCTCCCAATGAACACTTGCGACGCATTCTGTTCTGACCCAGCCGGTTGGCTCCCCATGAACATGACGACGATGTTGTTTCTCTGTTCCAACCCAGCCATGTACATGAGCCCTGGCCGTACGTATGCGCGAGTAGGCGTTCGAGACCCTGCCTGTATGTACGTATGTTGCCATATTTTCTTTCTTGCACACTGGCTGCTATACGTACGTGTACATGCTACGTGCGTGCCTCTACTACGATACGTGCACGCCTCTACATCGACCAGTGCGTACGTACACGTTCGCGACCAGAATGAAAACACTACGTACGCTTCGACCAGGTGGGTCCCGACTATCAGGCACTTCCTTGCATGCGAAGATGTAGCTGGTGGGTCCCAGCAGTCAGGGGGGCAATCATTTTTTGCCCGAACGCACTTCCTTGCGTGCGAAGATGTAGCTGGTAGGTCCTAGCAGTCAGTGGGAAACGTTTTTTCACCAAATACAGTTGCCCGTCCAGTGGGTCCCTGCTATCAGGTGGAGGAATAATTATTTTGTGCGTAATAAGGAGGCACTTCCTTGCGGCCACCGTGGACCCAACTGTCAGCCTCTCCACGTACAGTACTCTTCCGATGGAAGTCGTTCCTTGACCACGTTGACCATGCCGCACCGAGAGCACCAGGGCGGTGGACGACGGCGAGGCCTAGGAAGGGGACGACACAGAGCCGGGGAAGACGCGACAGTGGAAGCCCGCGCGGAGAGGAGTATGAGGGTTCATTGGTTCGGCTGTGGTGTGAGGCTGCCGTCGCCGCAGGGCCTGGCCAACGGTGCGAATAGTAGGGGGCAGTGAGGCCTCTGCGGCAGCACGACCGGCCACGGGAGGCAGGAGTATGCAGCACGACCGGCGCTGCTTTGGGCGGCTGGAGCAAGAAGACCAGAGGTTGAAGAAGCACTACGGCCGTTGGATGGACATCGTACGGTCACTGGAGCTAGAATCGTTCATACTGACTAAGTTGACAAAGCACTCCGTCCCCGTCAACTTAGTAGGCCCACAAGTCAGCCTCCCACCAAGGTGGGTCCCAACTAGCAGGGGGAGTATTCATTTTTTGTGTGTAATAAGGAGGCATGTCCGATGGGTCTGAGCTGATAGCGGGGGGAACGTTTTTTAGCGAAATACGTTGGCCCGTCCGGTGGGTCCCAACAGTCAGGGGAAACGTTTTTTCGCCAAATACGGTGGTCCGTCCGGTGGGTCCCTGCTGTCAGGTGGAGGAATAATTATTTTCCGTGTAATAAGGAGGCACTTCCTTGCGGCTGCCGTGGACCCAGCTGTCAGCCTCTCCATGTACATTACTCTTCCGATGGAAGTCGCTCCTTAACCACGTTGACCACGCCGCGCCGAGAGCACCAGGGCGGTGGACGACGGCGAGGCCTACGAAGGGGACGACGCGGAGCCGGGGAAGACGCGGCAGTGGATGCCCACGTGGAGAGGAGTACGAGGGTTCACTGGTTTGGCTGCGGTGTGAGGCTGCCGTGGCCGTAGAATAACAGGGGGTGTGGGTGAGTGTAGGGATTCCCTGGCCAGCGGTGGGAGTAGTAGGGGGTGGTGAGGCCTGCGCGGCAGCACAGCCGGCCACAGGAAGCGGGAGCAGGCGGCACGACCGGCGCTGCTTTGGGCAGCTGGAGCAAGAAGACCAGCGGTTGAAGTAGCAAGACGGTCGTTGGATGGACATCGTACGGTCACTGCAGCTAGAATCATTTATATTGACTAAGTTGACAAAGCCCTTGGTACGCGTCAACTTAGTAGGCCTGAGTCAGCTTCCAAGCGGTGCGCCCGGATGTCGGGGAGGAATCATTTTTTGGGCGGGTGAAGCTAGAATATCCGAGATTGAAGAAGAAGCATGGCATCCATTGGATGGACATCCAACGTCCACTGCTGCTAGAACCGTGTGTTGACTATAAGTTGACAAAGCCTTGCATACGCATCAACTCTTTTTTTTAGGGGATGCGTCAACTTGGTAAGGCTTCAAGTGTGTGGCAGAGAACTTATAGCCCATTTGAGATTTGTAAGAATGTGCAGCCAATTTTTGAATTCTAATGGAATTTACTACAGGCGATTTACAGTTTGTTTAAAGTACAGCCCATTTCAACCAACCGTTCAAAACAGAATTCAATAAAATTTCCCACATTTTGATGGGTCCCGAAATATTTTTATTCTGAAATTTCTAGTCAGATTAAATACAATTTCAATATAAATTTATATTACGTAAAAGTCCAACGAAACATTGCGCTCGCAACAATTAATGAAATTAAAATTTTCAATATCCAAAAATAATATTTTATAAAACGTGTTTGGTGCATTTTTTATAGTTACTACCCAGTTTTTATAATTACATCCCATTTATTATTTCTTAAAGCCCATTTTCTTGTTAAGCCTAATGCATCCCTCCTAGGAAAGATTTGCACCCCAGCGGGGCGGAGAATAACAACTTGACCTTGCCTGGGTATTCCTAAGAAAAGTGTAGCTGGCCTAGCCATTTTCATCTTGAAAAAAATTAATATCTGGGCTGGATATCTGGCCTGGGCTAGACGGGCCACAACCCACCCAGTTAATAGCTGCAGCGATGTTTTCGTTGTTGTTCAGAGGAGAAAAATTAATATCTGGGCTAAACATCGCTCAAGAAAAACTCTGCAGTGCTTACACCTCAAAAACACAAATACTGCTCGAGCTGCTTGGTCCCAGTTGTCAGCCGCTTCTTGTGCAATTCTCTCTTTTACTGACTACATAGGTTGACAATGGTGTGGGACCGTGATGTCAGGAAACCAGGAGGAAGCATAAAAAATTATAGTTTTATATACTAATAAGGAGGCACTTGCGTACGTGCGGCTATGGCCCTGGTGGGTCCCCACTGTCATCCTCTCCAAGTAAAGTCATCTCCTCATCCTCATGTCCGTTGACCATATTGACAACACGCGACGGTGGCGGCACGATGAGCGCAACAACTCGAAGGACGACGGAGAGGGCCTCGCGGGCCCTACGGATGGTCTGATACAGCACCCGCTGCTCATTCGGGAAGCCAGGATCATAGGGCCACATGTCCGCGACGACATTGTCGTTCGCTTGTTCACCGGTGCTCATTGAGGAGACGGAGGTTGCAGTACAGGTCCTCCTGTGCTGGTAGCTCTTTCGCCATTAAGGCGTCGAAGTGCGGCCGCACCTGCTCTATGGTGAACACGGCATGAACCGTCTTGGACAGTGGCGCCGGCTCCTGGTCGGAAGCTACATCCATCGTCTGATTGTCATCGCTCACCTCAGCGAGGTAGCTGGCGAGCCAGCATGTCCGGCTGCTGGACCGACCCGCTGCCAAGCACGAGTCTGACTGCCCTCGCCCACCCAGACCGCCTCCCTCGCCCGCCCGTGCTTTCCACCCGAAACAGTCAACGCCGCCCGCCCCGCTTCCAGGTGCATGCGATTGATTCGCCTTCAAACGACACAAGCGCCGTCCGTCCGTCCTTCTGCCGCCCACATTAATGATACGCGGTTGCCGAGGCGGCTACTCCGGTGCCACACGTCCGTCCCTCTGCTGCCCACCATTGCTATATAAACTGCTGCGCCGGCCATAGCCGCAGTCATGCGCATCCATTCCTATTCTCCTGTCCACACCACTACTGCCCAACATGCATGGCTTCCTCGCGCTCCAGCGCTCTTCGGGACGGGCGGACGACGGACCACAAGGAGATGGAAGCCATTGCTGCCGACTAGCTGGCCGGCATGCAGCCAGAGGATGACGATGTCCCAATGGAGAACATGGTAGTTGACGATCCAGTGCCAAACCCCTCCTCCGCGCCATCCTCACAGGTGCATTGCACCATGACCATCGGTGAGGCCCGTGCCCAATATATGGACACGGTGAGGCAGAAGCGTGAGGAGCAGTTCCAGGAGGCGTGGGTCGACGCTGTCTACAACCACCATCTCCTCCAGGAGCACATGCAGGTGGAGAAGCAGATCGCTGTGGAGCGGGCGGAGCAGGAGGCGCTGCTCGACGCGTACCGCTCCGCCCGCTAGGGCCGCCTCGAGCGCTGGCGGTACTGCTTGCGGGTGGCGTAGGCTGCGGCCGCCTACAAAGAGGGTGATGAAGCGGGCGAGGCGCTGTTTGGTGAGACCGAGGACGAGGCAGAGGACAATGCCGGCTCCGACGAGTCCCCACTCCTCCAGCGTCGATGAGGCCCTGCTCCGCCGAGGCCCCGCGTCACCAACAACGAGGCAGAGGACACCGCCGGCTCCGCCAAGGCCCCACCCTACCGGCAACGAGGCGGAGGATTTCCCCCGCTCCGCCGAGGCACCGCCCGCCGGCAACAAGATAGAGGACATCGCCGGCTCCGCCCCGCTGCCAAAGAGGTTGCGCCACATAGAAAATGAGGAAGAGTAGAACACGGTAGGTCGCTGCCGCTCGGGTCCAAGTAAGGCCACCGCTGATACCCTCCGGTTGCTGGCACTGAGCTGTACATCATGGAGCAATATGATTACAGGATGATTGAAGAGCGCTCCGTGGTTGAGAAAGCTCATGAGATACAGTCATTTGCTAGAGAACTTGAGCACTTCAGTTGTATGCTACCGGACAAGTTTGTTGCCGGAGGTATCATCACTAAGCTTCCTCCTTCGTGGATCTCATTGGCACTCTTGATGTGGAAGAAAAGGCGAGAGCAAAGGACACACATGCTCGAGGAATTGAGGGAGGATCTAGTGCCAATCTGGTACAGAAGAAGAACTTCCAGCTCCACAAGTTTTAGAACATGGGCAAGTTTGATGGTAAAGCAAAGTTTGATGGGAAGAATAAGGCTGTGCAACACACGAACTTCAAGAAGAAGAATGACAAGAATAAAGGTGTTTGTCATGTGGGGATCCTGATCATTGGGCTCCTAGTTGCCCTAATGGCTATGACAAGCTAGTCGGGTTGAGCACTGACGGCCGTTTAGCTTCTTGGCGGCGACGTGGAGCCGGAGAGCTATGTTGGAGAAGGACGCTGCTTCTACTTAACTGCTGGTGCAGTTGGCTGACTAACACGTGGGCCCAACAGGCATCTGTGCCACATGTCAATTACGCAACTGCACCTGCAGTTCAGTCACTGAAGCTTCTGTTCGGCTCAGCACCTCCAACGCACCCTTTTTTAGTTGAAGAATATATGAAATGTAATGAAATCCGGTATGTTTATATGAAATCTGACCGTGTATGAATGAATTTATTTCGATTAGTTCGAATTCTTGTATCACTGGCATTGGATGAACATGCAAAACAGTATGTACTAGCTTTATTCCCAGGGTGATCACCTCATTTGCAGCAGTTTCACATGTACTCCCTCCGGTCCTTTCTAGTCTGCATAGAAGTTTTGTCTGCAGTCAAAGTATCTCTACTTTGACCAATCTTATAGAAAAAAGTATGCACTTTCACAATGTGCGAAGTAAAAAGGAACAGAAGGAGTACAAAGAGTTTGAGCAGCTTTTTAGCGTTCCTATACATTGCAATCAAACACACAGGCCTGGCAATTCAAAGAGAACATTCAAAACAATCGATGATTATGCATCTCAGCGATTCACATGTCAGAGCCAATATTTACTTCACAACTAAAGAATAAAGAAAAAAATGGATCAACGCTGCTGACAACAAAGGGCACCCCATTCGAAAATATCAAACGCATGTCTTATTGCTAAAATAAATGAGCAAAATTTGACAAGGTTTTCCCATTCCAAAATATCAAATGCCTATGATTGTGGAATGGGCAGGGTTTGCTATCAGTTCAGATATTGACATGGCACCTCGTGCTAAATAAACCAGCTGTTCTTTTTGCGCAGCTCCACCAAAATCAACCAAATTCGCGCGTAGCTTATATGATTTCGCCCTTATATGTTGCAATGTCTTGAACTTATCGGCACCTCCTTTCTTGTGGTGGAAATGAATGGTTCGATGTATTCATGAACATTTTGTGCAGTTCCCATTGAAATCAAGCTGAGCACCCCTGTTTGCACAAATACAAAAAAAGTGATTAGTATAAAGCAAACTGTACTATGAATTGACAGTTTAAACAGGCAGCTACATGGTCCATGTAGAGCACACTTTTAGAAAAATGGAACTCACCGGAAAGAATCCTAGAACAACATTGTTCTCGCGCATCACATCAAGAAAATGGAGATTTGTCAGTCCTTCTAAGCTGAAGTTAGTTTGGTCTTGTGGGCGGTAATGTAACCATCCTTCAACTGCTCCTTCTGATGAGAAGATAGACAGGGCTTCTTCATCCTGGCATAATCGGAACTAGTCACTTCACGTACTCCATATTCTTCTTCAGAGGAGGATGATCCTATTGTGCAAAGACAAGAGGATAACTAAATGCTAGCATCCCTGTTTTCTCGAAAAAAGGGAAAGGAAATATTTAAAATAGCACAGATGAAGCACTTCTCAAGGACAATACCACTTTTCGATGACAGTATCTAAACATTAGCACAACACCAATAAAGATGACAAATCTCAATCATATGGATGAAATCAGTGGGCGAGTACAAACGTTTGTCAAGATGCTTATTGTGTAGAACATACAGATGAAGCACTTTTCCGGAACCATCTGTTGCTATCTACTGTGGTGGCCATGTTTACTATATACTCCTCGATTAGATTAATGTTTCCAACATCTTCTTGTGAAGTTCCACTAAAATATATGGTATCTTCAAAGAAGATCCCTGTTTGCACAAGTAGAGATAATTACGTATTACATTAAGAGTGGCATCAAATCAGTGGCAAAACAATTGCTCATTCCAGCCATAGCAATAAATTAAGATGCAAAACTATATCATTACTTGTGTCATCACAGTTCCAGTGCTTCATTACAGCACTAGGAGTTGATTTTTTTTCTTTCGCTTGTTCTTCCCCTTCATCACTTGGTTCAATAATAGACAAGCTTCGCCTTCAATGTAAGATTTGGCATGTCAATTAGATTGCACAAGTATAGCACTAAACAATGACATTAACTTTTCGATGAAAGTGGCAAAATACAGGCCAACAGCCAGAAATATCCTTATCTTACCTCAATTGGATATTGCGGTGCACATCTGATTGGAAGTCTTGTCTCCATTTGTGCAGTTCACTAAAATCAAGCAACATTACCGTACAAGTAGCACAACATATGAAAGCACACTGCAGAATCATGTGAAAGAAGGCTAGTACTGACCTCTCATGACGCGGAATTCAAACAACTCACAAGAAGAAGTTCTGAACCAAATTTGCCAACACGGATAGGAAGTAAGATCTCCTCTTGTGCAGTTCCACTAAGATCAAGCAATCAAGCAGCGTTGTCGGTGTGACATTTTGGTTGAACTGCACAAAACACTCTTAAAACAAAAGTGTTTTGTGCAGTGCAACAAAAGGTCACAATGGCAACGAGGTGAAGTAGATAACCCTATTTACGCGGAGGTGCAAAGGAAACAACTAGTGGTCAATAATGGTGGATGACACAGAAGCCAACAAAAAGAAGCATCTACCTTATCTAAATGGGAAAGAAAGCAAGACAGTAGCATTTCTCAAACGGTGGCATTGATTAATATTAACAAAGAGATTATATTAACAATAAAATTCGTTAAACATGTAATTTGCTTTTAACGGTGGCATAGCATCAATTTTCCAGCGGCATTATTAGAGGGTTCTTGTTTACAGGGAGATTTTGGTGGAGGTACTAAAACAATTCCGTGTCAGGCCCATCTAAACCAGACAGGAGGGACTCTTAGGGGCTAAAAGTGGGCATTTGGGACTAAAGAAAGAAGAACCCGTGGGAGAGTCTTTTTGGGACTTTTTCCAATAGTTGCCCCTCCCACGCATCGCACCTTGGGGTAACATGGTCTTTTAGCATGTCATTTAATAACCTCTAGTCCATGTTTAGTCCCTGGAACTAAGCAGGTAGGGACTAGGGAGTTTTTAACCAAACATGGCCTTAGATTAACAACAGCTAAAGAGTTGCACACGACAGTGGACGCACCGGCACCATGTGCATCTACCGATGTACTGGGGTGATGCACAGTCTGTTGCAACAAAGAACAAACAACCAAGGAGCATATTTGTGTTGGTCCCGGTTTTGTTATCTTTAGACACCTTTCCCTATGTGAGCGCAGCAAATCTAGTCCTACTCAAACTCTACAGCCTTGTCCCCCAAAACAAAAGATCAGTTCGTTACAGATGTGCGTACTATGTTTGTCATTGTTTTCCATTTTCGACCAACGTAGGTGCTGGATAGCCAGTCTGTACTAGTACTTTCCCCACATCCTTTCCTCTGTGAACCACGTCCTAGATTTATGCTATACAACTTTCCCCACTACTTTCCCCATTCCTGTCCTCTTTGAACCACGCCTTAGATTCATGCGATACAACTTTTCCCACTACTTTCCCCCTTCCTTTCCTTTTTGAACCACGTCCTAGATTCATGCTATACAACTTTTCCCACTACTTTCCCCCATTCCTTTCCTCTTTGAACCACGTCCTAGATTCATGGTATACAACTTTCCCCACTACTTTCCTGTTTGATCCAACACCTTGATTCGATTGCAGAAGCGGAAAAATCCCACATGCAGCTAGAGCAATGCATGTGGAATAAGTAAATTATACCTTAAGGTTCTTGGGGTGTGGTTCGGTGGGCGACCGGAGGCCGTTCGACCCACACTATGTACGGTGGCGAAGAAGAAGGGGTCGGAGGCCCTCCCGCACCGCTGCTGGGTGAAAGTGAACAGCTGCGCCGTTACTGGATTCCCTCCCTCACCGACGGCGACAGCATTAAGCCTCCTTCCCTTCCCGGCGGACGGATCCTGCAGGCTCTTTGACCAGCAGTGAAGGGAGAGAGAGAGGCCAACGAAGTCTTGTTTAGATCTAGAGAGGGTGAGAGAGTGTGAAGAGAGCAACTACAAGCGCTGAAGCTCACACATCTCGCTACTGCTCGGGAACACTATCCAATTGATCCCTCTGTTCGCTCACGTACTATTTTAAGTGAATCCTTATTATGACATGCACACAATTTTGGGCACTTGTATTCGACCTAAGTCAGTGTGCCACCGTATCTCGTACGACTCCCTCCGTCTAGGTGTAATAAGTCACGTTAGAAGGTGCAGCGGGACCAAGGTGCAAGCAGATTGGAGGAGAAGGATAAACTTGACCGGTCATTCCTCCAATCAAAGCCCTGATTTCTGTCTCTAAATGCAACAATTAATCCAAACAACTAAGAGATGCCGTTTAAGCTACCATGCAGGGCCACGTATTAACTCGCATGCAAGCCAACTTTGATTTCTTGACTGATCAACGCATAGTTGCGCTCCATGCATTGGGTTTCCGGGGGAGATAACAAGGCAGAGTAATTAAGGAGCGTTTGGTTACATTGCTTCGGCTGGTCATAGTGGTGAGTAACTTGGACTAGTACAACATGCATATGTTACTAGTCCATGTTACTACTATGCGAAGTTTGCCGTCGGAAGCGAGCCGATCTGGCTCTCCTAAGCTAGCAAGGTTTTTCTAGCCCACCCAAGCTAGCTGGCCCACAAAAGCTAACATATTTTAACAGTTCCAAACGCCTAAACTTGCCTGGCTACTATAAGTTGTTCTTGCTAAGGATCCAAATGCTCCCTAAGTAACAACGCTCGCTAGCAACGAGGCCAGGAGGGGATTGAGATGCGAAGTTAATGGACGATGCCTAAACATTTTGGGAATAACTGGTTTCCGTAGGATGACTTAACACCTCGACGGAGGGAGTACTACATCAAATACAAAGGAGACTAACATGCATGCTATTGCATCTCAATGATTGACAGATCATAGCAAATATGTACTCCCTCCGTTCCAAAATAAGTGTCTCAACTTTATGCTACATACGGAGCAAAATGAGTGAATCTACACTCTAAAATACGTCTATATACATCAGTGTTTGGAGTATGTACTAGTAGTTCATATTGAAATCTACTAAAGGACGTATATATTCCAAACAATATGATAATCTCTCTAACCAAGGTAGTAGGGACGAGGAGTAAACAGAGGGAGTAGTAAAATTTTCTCCTCATCCTACGAGCCACCACGCGCGTGGGCGAGGGAGCGGGTGTAAGGCGTACAGTACTACTACTACTCATGCAGTCCCTAGCCATTGAAATAGAGACAGCTAAAGAAAATAACTATCCATGCAGTCCCTAGCCCTTGAAGCTACACCCTAACCAGGCTTTAATTTGCTGGCAACGTCGGCGCTTCCTAAGAAATGAAGTTTGCAACCCTTTGACCATCGGATCATTTTGTGCAGTTTCACCAAAATCAAGATGAGCATCCCTGTGGAAAAGAAATTGAAGAAGCATGATTAGAATAAGATTACTGGAACTAGTTGATGAGACATAAACGCATCACAAATACAGTACGTAGAAGCTAGTAGAGGTATGTGTGGGGCAAAGAAGTAGAGAAATGTCCACATGGAGTGATGTGGGAAGCTGGAGCAGTGGTGCAAGCCGGCTGTAAAGGGAGTTGTACCTGGGGGATGTCGTGCCGTAGCTCAACCTAGAGGAGGCGGCGGGAGGAGGCAACTACCCACGTCGCGGCAGTGAGCAATGGACGAAGGCAATGTCACCGACTTTCTGAGAGAGAATGGCGGGGACCCCTGACCGGGACGTGCCGACAGTGGGTTTTCGCCGTCGGCGACGGCGACCGCATCTACACTAAGCATCCACCCCTTCTCCCGGCAGACGTGATCCGCTGGGATGTTAGACATGTGGCCACAGTGGTTTTGTGCGGGAGAGTGTGAAAACTGAAGAGAGCAACCCCAGCAAGCAACCGTGTAGGCTCGTCCTGCCTATGTATATAGTGGAGTGGTTTCCTTTTCTCTCCATATGAACCTATTTATATTGCGTACATGCCAATGAAGAAAAAAACTTTATTTATAAATGATGCGGCACCTACTACTTGTTCTCCTATAAACCTTGCGCTTGGCATCTCCAATCTATTAACCTTGCGATTGGCTCTTCGCCTCTTCGGGAAGTCGAGCAATAATGGTAGTGCAGTATATATCGTTCTGGCTATATGAGACCGAATGAATTGCTGCACGTCCACCACATGGCAAGGGTCGAGGGGCGAGGGAGAGTGCGTACTATTACGCTCGTTTCAATATGGAATACATACGGAGCAAAATGTGTGAATCTACACTCTAAAATACGTCTATATACATCAGTGTTTGGAGTATGTACTAGTAGTTCATATTGAAATCTACTAAAGGAATATATTCAAAACAATATGATAATTTCTCTAACCAAGGTAGGGACGAGGAGTAAACGGAGGGAGTACTAGTAAAATTTTCTCCTCGTCCTGCGAGCCACCGCGCGCGTGGGCGAGGGAGCGGGCGTAAAGCGTAGTAAGCAAGCTTCACCTCATCCGGCGAGCCACCGCGCCCGTGGGTGGGGAGACGGTGTACTAAGCAAGCTTCTCCTCGTTCTGCGAGTTGACGGGACATGTCAAAAGTACTCAAGTGTATAGAGCCTTGCCTCTAAGGTAGGCCCCACATGGTTTGCCTCTCTTTTAACATAACGCGTCAGGTCGCAATTTGTTTGTTCACCCGTGGTAGACGATCCTCCCTCCACCAAGTGGAAAACCAGTACATGGTCAAATTACCATGTGGGCTGCCTTTTCGTACAGAAATGAGCTCCACCGTGTACCCGCGCGGGTGTGGTTGGAAAAGAGATGGGAGTACGTGCACCGTGCATGCACCTCTTCTCCTCGTGCACGCCCCCCACCTATGTGGGTGTGTGTGAGAGATACAAACCTAGACAAATGGCTTATGCGTTCGTGAGTTTTTTTTTGGGGGAGGTTGATTTCGTGAATGTATTTGTGGGAATATGTGTCGATGACATCTCAAACAAAATTTTGCATGCAATGTGTGTGAAATGGAGGCATGTCCATATCATATATAGAGGGTCGGGCGATCCACGAGAAGAGAGGGAGGGGTCATAGATATCGATGCAGTAGAAGAGAGGATCAAGTGGGTGGGTGCGAGATCGATGAAGAGAGCCATCAAAATTGTGTGTGTGTGTGTGTGTGCAAGTCAAAGATATAGGGTGATTGACCTAGCTACCGGAACGTCAGAGGGCACAGGTCAAGTTTGTGTGTGGCAGGGAGACATGCCTGGAGCGCTCGATGTATCGGTGTGTGTGTGTGTGCGAGGGGGTGGGGGGAGGGGTAGGCAGAGGCCTAACTATAGAGGTAGAACGACTCGTATATGTGTTGAGAAGGAGAGACCCAGCTATGTCTTGAGGGAGATCGGTCGACATCCATACATAACTGAAGAACGGGAAATAGGATGGGACAGAGAGAGAGAGGAGAGAGAGAGGGAGGGAGAGGGGTAGAGTGCTAGATGGGTGATGGAGTTGCTTCTCGAAGATGGTGGGAGAGGCCTATTAGACAAACTGAGGGTGGAACTGCAATATTATCAATAAGAGTGGGGATGTGTTTATGTGTGTGCCTGTGCGTGATAGATCTGTCGGGACACATCCATGGATGACGAAGGGAAACCATGTGTTTGGTAAGCAAACATAACTAGATCGGTAGATCAATTGTTGTTTGTCGGAGGAAGGGAGAGACATAACTAATGAGGTAGATCGATTGACGCGTGGGGAAAACGAGTTATAAGGACCTAGCTAGCTATATGTATAGCAGGAGATCGGTCGGTATACATCCATTTGTTAGAGGCAAATAAGGCCCGACGAGACGGATAGACAGAGAGAATGGAGCTAGGAGGTGGTGCGAGAGGCCTATCTACTAGCTAGATAGGGGGAGGAGTGTGCGGTTGTGAGATCGATGAAAAGAGGGGCGAGAGTTTACACATGTGTGGGACCGTATGAGATACACGAGGCAAGGACACATAAAGGAGGAGATTAAAGGTGCGTGTGTATGTTGTAGGCAGACATCGCTGGAGAGGTTTATTGATCGGTGTGTGTCAGAAAGGAGTTGTGGAGACTGTGGGAGAACGACCTAAAGAAAAAAATGAATGAGCGCGATGGATAGAATGCTGAGGGAGGAGGAGGGCGAGGAGGGCGTGTGCATGCACGAGAGAAAGTTAGTGGTAGCTACAAAGGTTAGAGGATTGTGTGGGTGTAAGAGACTAACAAAGATCATAATTTGATATGAAAGTGGATTCATATATTTGAATAGGAGATCATAGTGTTTTAAACATATGCAGAATGAATATAGCGGTGATACGCGTGTTTTGGTTTTGCACATGTTATACCATAATGTGATGATGCATGGTGTTTGCAACTCACAGCTAAATGTCGAACAATCTAAACCATACTATACATCGAACAATCTCACATTTTATTTGAATTTGTGATAATGTGTGGCGTTTGCAGCTTACAACTAAATATCGAACAATCTAAACAATACTATATATCGAACATTCTCACATTTTATTTGAATTTGTGGTAATGTGTGGTGTTTGCAACTCACATCTATATACTTGTAGGCGTAGGGGGCGGGGCACCATACATAATGTGATAAACACATTATACATATGAGACATGGTTTAGTTTGTGAAGATCTAGCTAGAGCTTGAAATGTACTATGATTTGAAATCAACATAAAGTGGATTCAAAAAATCAAACTCGAGTTCATATAGTACACATAGTTCATATGTAACTCGAGACTAATCATGTGGTGTGCTGTGAAGATAATACACAAACGATGGTTTAACTTGACAATAATGATGATTGTAGATCTTGTTAAAAGAGAGAAATGAATTGAAACGCTTTGACTTCACAACAATCATTATTGTAGATCTTATTCAAATAGAGAACCGAATTCAAATTTAGTTCATATTGAAGCGGTAGTATATACGTTTGGAATGCACCAAAATGTTCATTTGAGTACTAAGTTGCATGCATTATACACGTAGGGAAATATTTTAATTGAACATAACATGAATTCAAAGTTTTGAATGACATTTGTAGTGCGAATTGATTTGGTACAGTACACGTTAGGCTTGTCCGGAAATTTCAACCCGCGCCTTGTTAGCCCAAAATATTTATGATATATCTTTGTCTTGTTGTGCTCCGACAACTCCCTCCATCTCAACCCGCGCCTTGCTATTCCAAAATTACAACGCGCGCAAAAACTCGCACCTCCTGTGAAATCCCGACACGTGAAATGCCTGTGATACCTCTGAACCGAAAGAACCGCCTCAAATCGGTGGGGGTACTTTCGTAACTTACCCCACATTTCGGACAAGCGCGTCCCTAAGCCATGGTTCCCCACTCCCATCCCATCCGCCCACCCATTCATACACCGAGGCCACAATAACCCGCGAAGCCCCACACCCTCCTCCGTCCGCCACCCAGCCGGAGCCTCTTCCCCGACGACGTCGTCCACAACAACTCCTCGACGTCCCTCATCCACCGTACCGGATGAGGATCTGTCGTCGATCTGGTCATCCCGCCGGTTTAGCCACCCCGTCCTCCACCTCCAAGGAGCTGCCCTGACATTCCCCTCGTCTTTCGCGCCACCTCCATTCCCACACCGCCGTCTTCACCTGCACCACTGGAGCAGCATCATCATCACCGTTTCCTCGGATGAAGTTGTGGCCTAATCGGCGCAACCAAAGAGGTTGTACACTAATTGCCACATTTTCTTCTTGATTCGATCTCACATTGCTACCGGCGCTCGGTCTCGAGCCGACACGGCACGGCTTCATCCACGGCGGCGTCGATGGCCACTTCCTCCACGGTGTCGCTCCCTCGGTGGCGACGTCCACATCAGTAGGAGCTGCTGCTGCTTTAGCTCTCGCTCGCGCTGCTGTTGTGCTCTTGCTCTCGGTCCCCTGCCTGGTCAGCTCTTGCTCTTGCTTGCGCTGCTGCTCTCTCTCTTGCTCTTGCTCACGCTGCTACTCTCGCTCTTGCTCTTGCTTGCGATGCTGCTCCGATTTAGCTATACTTGATCGTTGAATCGACTTTTGGGTCATCGATTTTAGGGGGGGCTCACGAGTTAAGGAAAAACCAGCCGATCGGGAGGGGGCTCACGGAGAGGTACACCACTATCTATCTTAGGGTTCAGGGTGGGGCGGTGGCGTGGGGATCGCCGGAGAAAAAGCTCGGCACAGGGGGGGCCTAGAGGGATGGCCGGGGCGGCGGCGGACCGGCGGTGGGGAGTGTTTTCGGGGTGGGCAGGGCGGCGCACCGCCAGCCGTGAGCGGTGGGGGGCGGCTGTTTGGCCGGTGGTGGCTGGCGGCTCAGGGGGGTGGAGGTTGAAGATGAACTGCAGGCCCTTGATTTCATATCCAACGGCTGCAAAATCAACTGACCAGAGATGAAAAAGTCAGTCGACTGACGTGTAGCCTCACCTCTAGTGCGTTCAGTTTCGACAGTAAAATTCAGTTTCGACAGCAAAATTCAGTTTCAACAGTTAAGTTCAGTTTCGACAGTTAAATTCAGTTTCAACAGTTAAGTTCAGAGATGAGCGGCTGATGTATACATCTAGCACTTTGTGGTTATGTATTTTACGTCATCTATTGGAGATGCTATTAGAATTCCACTCAAGTTAACATTGTCTCTAATCCTCCATCACAGCGGAGCAGTACCTCGGGCTCCATCTCCAGACGATTAAGATCTTCTTCCCTTCCTCCGACAGCCAAGTTAGCCGGAGCATCCTCATCGGCCAACCCAATCACGCTGAGATCGACATGGCTGTTGTACACTTCTTGTGGTTTGACTTAATCTCATCATGCTTCTTTGCATCCTGTGATCTTCCAATTCTTGTGAACCAAACACCCAGATTGGCAGAAATGTTGTGTTTTTAAATTCTCTATTTTACACGTGCATTCCTATCCTATTCCTGTCTATTTCCTATCCCTACATTGTTAGAATCCTCAAATTCAAACAAGCCCTTATACAATTACTTATGTTACATATATGTGTCAAAGAAAACCTTGTGTGGTTTGTCCTGCTCCTGCGGTGCTGTGTTCCACCCCAGCTCAGCTGCTCCAACGAAGGAAGGGTTCACCACAACAGGGATCCGCTCTCCAGACTGTCTTTCGCCGCCTCAGATGTTCTTCCCTGCCGTCGACAGCCACGACAACTGCATTACCATCATCAACTGAGCAGATGACCTTAAGGACTACACGGGTCCGCAAGAGAGGTCACACTCTTTCGTGTCTGCTTATGTTATGCATCGCTTAATATGATGACATGCTACTTTATCGTCGTGTTCACCTATTAGACTCTGACTCAGGTCCAAACTTATGCTGAAACTTGAGTTTTTAAATGGTTGTGGGGTACATATTGGGGCAACAATCAGTACTATCTGGTTAATCTCGGGTGTCTACTATGAGTTTCATGTTGGGTGCAAACAAACATTAAAGGAGCCATTATCTGTATTTTTTAACTAAAGCTATTATCCGCCTGCTATCATTGGTTTTGTGTCTATCCACAGTTTGCTACTTTCATGCTGGATTTGTGCATGCACTCCTTACATAATCTCACTATGTTTTATTCCTATGCATGTCAGTTATTGTACACAATGGAACTGAACATGTAGAGCAAAAGAGACGAGCCTTCCGTGGCAATAAAATTTCATGCAGACGTCGCTCCATGGTGGGCGCAAAGGCAGCCCCCCTCCACCCATTTCGGATCGTAATCAAGAGGAAGATAACTGTTCTGAGGGGGATTCAGAAGCAGAAGACCACTCTTATTTACCCCATGAGGTCTTCTCTCTAACTTGGCATGCTGATGTTGGTAATATCATGCATATGGTGCCTTGTATTGCTTATCAGATACATCAAAGATGTCATCCGCTTAGTTTAGACATGCTTTGTGTCAATGCCATCTGCTTAGTTTCTTTATCGATATGTGAATCATGCAATGCCATCTTGTTTAGCAGGGCATCATATATGTGAATTTTGTAATGCCACCTGGTTAGCCATCATCTTATATGTGAATTATATCATGACATCATTTTTTATTACGTGTTAAATTTGTCAACATTTTTAGTACATTCAATTAATCTTCCTGTGCATCAGCCATTCGGCACGGTCATGGAAAAATCTGGAGTGGAAACAAGGTCTTCAGAGTAGACAATGCTATCTAATGAAGCGCATGTCTTGCTGGTTACAGATAGCTCCTCAGAGGAGGATTCGGAGACAGATGACCAGTCCTATTCCCCCCCCCCTCGAGGTGCATGCTCTAACTTGGTAGGGTTTTGTTGCTCATATCGTGCGTATGGTATCTTGCATTGCTATGTCATTTGCTTAGTTTAGACATGATTTGTGTGAATGACACCTGTTTAGTGTCTAATTACCATATATGTGAATTATGCAATGCCATCTTGTTGCAAGACATTATATATGTGAATTATGCAATGCTATCTTGTTGCAAGTCATTATATATGTGAATTATGCAATGCCATGCTATTTAGCCAAGCATCATATATGTGAATTATATCATGCCATCCTTTTTTTATGTCTCATTTCTTTTGTCGACAATGTTTGTATATTTAACTGCTCTTCCTGTGCATCAGCCATTTGAATTGGTGATGGAGAAATCTGGAGTGAAAACAAGGTCTTCAGAGCAAACAATGCTACTCGTGAAGCAAATATGTTGCTGGTTCTGATAGCTCTTCGATGAGGATTGAGTCGATGACCAGTCCTATTATCCCCCTGAGGTGTATGCTCAAACTTGGCAGGGTTATATTACTCATATCATGCATATGTTGTATTGCAATGCTTAGTTTTTACATCATATACACGATATTGAATGCCATCTCCTTAGTTGACACATCATATATGCGATTGCCCTCTGCTCACTTCCTTAGTATATAAATCATATATTTGAATTATATCATGCCATGATGTTTACATAGACAGCATGTATCTGAATTATGGCATGCCAACTCATTTTCTAAAGACATAATATATTTATATCATCTCATCCTGTTTACATAGTCATCATATTTTGAATTATGTCATTCTATCCGTGAATTATATCATGCCATCATGTTTGCATCGACGGCATGTTTGTGATTTATGGCATGCCAACCACTTTAATAGACACATCGTATAGTTATATCATGTCATCCTGTTTACATAGTCATCATATTTTGAAGTATGTCATTCTATCATGTTTAGTTAGCCATCATACATGTGAAATTGTGTCATGATATCCTGTTTAATTAGCCATCATATATTTGAAATTTTGTCCTGCTATTCTGTTTGCTTAGACAACATAAATGTGAATTATTTCATGCCCTGTTTTCTTCCCTACTATCCATTGCACCTGTCTATCTTACAATGTCTGTACATTCAATTACTTTTCTTGTTTATCAGCCATTTCAATTGGAGGGGGTGATGGCAGTATCTGTGGGAGTAAAAACACGGTCTTCAGAAAAGATCGTGCTACCTGTCGATGGAGACAGAACCACGGTTGTACTTGCCCAAGAACCAGCCCCACCACACATAACCCGGACTCACGCAGATTGTACCCCTACCCAGTTGGACAGAGAACCAGCTACACCCCTTCTAACCCCAACCCCAAAGAGATAGTTACCAGGCCTCCGCTGACACAGCACCGTCTCCACCACAGAGCACCCAAACACGATCAGTTAGTAAGGCAACTGCAGTGCCCAAAGCACGAGGACCACCATTCCGAACCCCAAGTCAACGCTTAAAGCAGAAGAAGAATTGTTGTCAGGTCAGGTTCTGTAGCTATGGTTCATACTACTTTGCTCTCGCATCACTGTATTTACTCATACCAACTAATTTCAAATTTGAAGGATGCAATTGAAACTCCAATGGCACAACAGGTATGTTTTAAACCTGTTTCTTTAACGTGTTTGCTGTCGTAATTTGCTCTATGTTGATTTTAGTTTCAATTGAATAAATAGTTATGTTCTCATGCCATGCACTTTACAAATGTTGTTATTGCTGTATAGTTTCCCACACTTATATTCTGTCCATGCTGCTTTGTCTTAAATAGATATTATTCGAACTGTATCTATCATGATTTGGCAACATAAACTAGAATGATATAGACCATACAGTGACCATACTACATAGATATATGTTTGTTTCATGCTGTTATCCTGTCCACCTTACTACTGAACTGGTTTACCAAAATGAGTTTCATATACTACATTGTAAACATGTGATGTGTTTGTTTGTTTCTCCTTTAGAACGCGGATAAAATATTGGAGAAGAGTACCCCGTTATGCAATGGTAAAGGAAGTAATGCAGATTAGGTTCAAGATAGTGAGACATCCCTGTTGTTCTCCAAGAAAGCTGATAAAAACTATATTGAAGACACTGAGACAACCCCAAAGTCCTGTCTCGACGTAGTGTTCGAGTTACTGGCTACTACTGCTGGCACCAGCTCTTCGAACTCGCTGCCTGAATCAGTTCGGCTTGTTGAGTCTCAACTTCAAGTTGAAAGACATCGATCAGATGTTATGCGACAGGAAGCCGAAGAACTGAGGAAGTCCCTGCAGAATTCAGATGCATACTTTCTAGTGCAACTACAAGTGCTAGAGGATTTAAGCGCCAAACAAGAGAAAGTTAATAAGCTTACTAAGCATCTTACCAGCATTATGGGTACCCAGGATATTGTTTCTTGAGCTCTTCTGAATTGGTTTCAGTTCTGGACTTGTTTTGCTGCGGCGTTTATATGCTGCTTTGTTCCCTATATTTGCACTTGTGGCGAACTTTGATGCCCAGTGGATGTAATGTGTGTAATAGCAGTGATAGCCTAGCGTAAATTGCTTGCTTATTTATTTCTGTTGTCTTGTTTATTTTTTCTTGTCGTCAGTGCAGTTCTTTTTCTGCGGTTTGCTAGTGGCCGGAATAACCTATTTTTAAAAACTAGGCCACATTAACAATGGGCTACATATTTACTGTAGTTAACATGGGCCTCCTACAGGCCGTAGAAACAATGGGCCTTCTAAGGGCCATAGAAACAATGGGCCTTCTACGGGGCGTAGACACAATGGGCCTTCTACGGGCCGTATCATCAATGGGCCTTCTATGGGTCGTATGATCGTTTGGCCAAACATGGGCCAATAACAAAACATTATGGCCGTAAATGGGCTAGAGTTGAAATCATCCATTCATGGGCCGACCATAATGGGCCGTCGTTAATAGGCCGTATTTGATGACGCTATGAAAATGGCCCAACATATTAACAGGCCACAAACGGGCCGACTGTAACCACGGGCTGTATTTGGCTCACAAGCAGAAAATGACAAGAACGAGCTGAAAGTAAATGAATGCTGGAAATGAGCCCTAGAATAAATGGGCCCTGAGAAGGCCGAAAGATAATATGGGCTGGAAATGGCCCAACGGAATAATGGGCCGTTAATGGGTACAAAGTGATACACTGTTCATTACGATCCAGTTTTACCACGAGCCGTTAATGGGCTGAGGGTTACTAAGGGCCTCATATGGGCCAAAAGACGTCATGGGCCATACATGGGCCAGAAGTTAAAACGGGCTGGAATTATATTGGACGGCCCAGATAACGCTACTGGGCCTAATTTGGATAGGCCATAAACGGGCCCTGGGTTAGCGGGCTGTAAATGGGCTATATGCGAACATGTCGTTAACAGGCTTGCCATGGGCCGGCCCGCCACCTTTTGAACAAGTCAAATGGGCCGGCCTTTTCACAGGAATGGGCCTCTGTTGGGCCGTGCCACGTGTCGATGTATCATAGGCGCTTTGGGTCCAATGAGTGGATGACATCTGTCCCAACGGTCAGCCGACACGTGTTTTCTCCAGCCAATGATGATTTTACATGTGGAAAATCCCCATTGGTCGGGGCTGTTAACGGGTTATCGGATCCAAAACCGGACCGATAGCTTAACGGCAATCCGTTACGGTGGATGCCACGTGTCGGTCACCCTTGACGAAAGCACTTCTGTGACGCGCGATTTATCGTCATGGAAGTGGACACTTCCGTGATGATAATTTTGGTAATGTCATGGAACACTTCTACGACAGCACAGGTATGACTATCTTGATTCTGTCATAAATTTGTCATGGATGTACATGCATGACAGAAAACTTGACCTACTGTGACAAACATGTATCATCACGGAAGTGTATTTTTTTTGTAGTGGTTGAGCGTGCCATGGCAGATCTGAAGGTGCAAACCGGATAAAGGCAACTTCGCAACCAATGTTTGCTTTCAACTAGCAAGTAAGTGATGGACAAGAAATCAGAGTAAAGCAGTGGCAATCTATTTTCTTGCTATGATAAATATGTTAGCAGATATGAAAAAGAGTACCGCCTCTGGTGAGGCGCCATGTAGGCATCTGCTGAGAATTTGACGGTGGTGCGGTAGCGACGGCTGTCGATGGCGTGGAAGCAGATCTAGGAGGGCAGACGGTGGCGGCGGGGCGCGGTGGACGAGACGGACGTAGGAGCGGCGCCGGCAAGGTGGACGACGGCGGGGATGAAGCGAGAGGACGGGATGCAAGGATCCCGGTCCGAAGCCGTGGATGAGAGAGGTCGATCTCTTGTAATGGCCGACGGCGTCGGGGTATCAACTCTAGCATGGTGGAGGAGGACGGCGGTGGATGGGGTGGCGGACGGAGGAGGCTGGGGTGGAGAGGGTTGTTGGGGAACGTAGTAATTTCAAAAAAATTCCTACGTACACGCAAGATCATGGCGATGCATAGCAACGAGAGGGGAGAGTGTTGTCCACATACCCTCGTAAACCAAAAGCGGAAGCGTTAGCACAACGCGGTTGATGTAGTCGTACGTCTTCACGATCCGACCGATCAAGTACGAACGCACGGCACCTCCGAGTTCAGCACACGTTCGGCCCGATGACGTCCCTCGAACTCCGATCCAGCCGAGTGTTGAGGGAGAGTTTCGTCAGCACCCGTATATAAAGGAGCAAGGGGGGAGGTGCGGCCGACCTAGAGGGGGCGCACCAGGAGGAGTCCTACTCCTACCGGGAGTAGGACTCTCTCCCTTTTCCTTGTTGTACTAGGAGTGGAGAGGGAAAGAGGAGGGAGATCGGAAGGAAAGGGGGGACGCCGCCCCTCTCTCCTTGTCCTATTCGTACTAGGGGGGAGGGGCACGCAGCCCTGCCCTGGCCGCCTCTCCTCTTCTCCACAAGGCCCACTATGGCCCATTAAGCCCCCGGGGGGTTCCGGTAACCTCCCGGTACTCCGGTAAAATCCCGATTTCACCCGGAACACTTCCGATATCCAAATATAGGCTTCCAATATATCAATCTTCATGTCTCGACCATTTCGAGACTCCTCGTCATGTCCGTGATTACATCCGGACTCGAACAACCTTCGTACATCAAAACATATAAACTCATAATATAACCGCTCATCGAAACGTTAAGCGTGCGGACCCTACGGGTTCGAGAACTATGTAGACATAACCGAGACACGTCTCCGGTCAATAACCAATAGCGAAACCTGGATGCTCATATTGGCTACCACATATTATATGAAGATCTTTATCGGTCAGACCGCATAAGAACATATGTTGTTCCCTTTGTCATCGGTATGTTACTTGCCCGAGATTCGATCGTCGGTATCTCAATACCTAGTTCAATCTCGTTACCGGCAAGTCTCTTTACTCGTTCCGTAATACATCATCCCGCAAATAACTCATTAGTTGCAATGCTTGCAAGGCTTAAGTGATGTGCATTACCGAGAGGGCCCAGAGATACCTCTCCGACAATCGGAGTGACAAATCCTAATCTCGAAATACGCCAACCCAACAAGTACCTTCGGAGACACCTGTAGAGCACCTTTATAATCACCCAGTTACGTTGTGACGTTTGGTAGCACACAAAGTGTTCCTCCGGTAAACGGGAATTACATAATCTCATAGTCATAGGAACATGTATAAGTCATGAAGAAAGCAATAGTAACATAGTAAACGATCAAGTGCTAAGCTAACGGAATGGATCAAGTCAATCACATCATTCTCCTAATGATGTGATCCCGTTAATCAAATGACAACTCATGTCAATGGCTAGGAAACATAACCATCTTTGATCAACGAGCTAGTCAAGTAGAGGCATACTAGTGACACTCTATTTGTCTATGTATCCACACATGTATTATGTTTCCGGTTAATACATTTCTAGCATGAATAATAAACTTTTATCATGATATAAGGAAATAAATAATAACTTTATTATTGCCCCTAGGGCATATTTCCTTCAAGGGTGTTTTGGCGCCCACGGAGTACGAATGGGGAAATGGAGGGAGAGAGGAAGGGGGGAACCATGTCTTCAGGGCGTGCTTTTCTCAAATGCGAGGTAATTTACAAACTTAGCCCCCGTTTAAAATTTCCTACATCACAACAATATTAGTCGGTTGGGGATAGGACGGTAATCTCGCATACACCGAATATTTGCCGACGAGAGATAGTTTTTGGCGCCCACTATGTATGAATCGGGGAGGGAGTCGATTTAGGCCGAGGAGACACTGTGTTTTGGCGCCCACCGTGTATGAATTCGGGTGAGAGGCGGTTATGTCACGTTTGAGTGAAATTACAAACCTACCCCTATAGAAATCGAGCCGATAGGCTTTGTGTGTCAGGGATAGGCAGTAATTTCCATCTCGCAGATTTTGGTTTCGGGCGGTTCCTGTGACTTTCCCCGCTTCGTTCAAATTTTTGCAGAGCAAGAGTGCACGTTTACCGTGCCAACCTCAATTCGAATCCTGTTTGTATTATTTTTGTTTGGGCAGGATCCATTTGCGATTGGAATAAAGTTCTATATACATCATTATTTTATATGTACTTTTAAAAGCACAACAAAGAATTCTGCTGCTTTATATGTAATAATATGATTTACAAATACAATGATCTCAAAATCATAAGGTTGAATTCAAAATAATTTAAACCAAATTATGTTCTACTAAAATGTATGGATCAGTAATATCTACATATAATATACTAACATAGATGCGCGTGAATTCATATGAGTATGCATGTTTGATACATCAATTTTGGTTCGAGTTTGAATTACATGTATCATCATCTCGAATACAAATATTTGAATCCCTTTTATGGTGACTCCTTTCACGCCCATCTCTCTCGCATGCTCCTTCATGTAGCTATCATTCTCTTTTCTCCAGCTCACCCGCACGCTCAGTTCATGTTTCTCCTATCTTCGCAAACATGGTCTCTCGACGTCTCCCTTGAGAAGTGTCACACTCTCCCTATCATTATACATTACACGGTTTTCATTATCTCTCACGTCTCTACCATTCTCTAGTATCACTAGGTACCTAAGCTTTCTTTTTCACCGCCACACACACAGTCTCACTCGTCTTTCACTTTGTCTTTCTCTCTATGGGGTTCTCTCACACACCCTATATGTCTCTAGATATCACTCATACCACTAAAATTACACTCTCCTGCAGACACAACTTTTGTTGCGGTCTCCTTTCCGTCTCCATCCCAGTTATAAAACTGACATTATTCATTTGTTTACCGATCATAAAACTCCCCCCCCCCGCTCTCTCTCACACACACAGCTCCTGCTTCCACTCCCCTTCCCGAGTATCGTCTCTCTCTCACACCCACAAAACTCTCGCTTTCACACTGCTGACTCGTATTTCTTTCACATAATTGATCGACTAGACTCCAGATAGGTTTATACACCCGCACACTCGTGCTTCCACTATTGCGTACATGTCTCTCTCGTGCACCTTGTATATATGTAGATTTTTTGTCCCTTCTTGAGACACGCCCTCTCGCTCGTGCACACCCACACTATCGCCTCATTTTAACTTGATACCTCTCGCACACACACTCTTTGTGTCTTTGTCACACATGCACTCCGTCCTCCTCCTCTCTCCCTCTCTCTCTCTCTCACACACACACACACACATGGGCTTTTTGCAACTACTAGCAAGATGCCCATGCGTTGCACGGAACATCAAGATGCATTTGTATGAGTATTTTATCTTGTAGGAGAAAAGTATGAACGAGGGAAGGCCTTATTTGCAAATGTGGAGAGGGGTGTGGGTATCTTTTTGCAAAATTGCCATAGTTTCCTTCCTATCTGTTAGATATAAATCGGACGGCCTATATTGCAGGATGGCAGGCACACCATCATCACCAACTCTGTTTTTTATCTCTACTCTTATAAAAAGCATAGTCGGTGATGATGGTGTGCCTGCCATCCTACAATATAGGCCATCTTGTATATCTAACGGATACGAAGGAAACTATGGCAATTTACCCGCACTCCTCTCCACATTTGCAGATAAGGCCTTCCCTCGTTCATCCTTTTCTCCCACAAGATCTTGATGTTCCGTGCAACGCATGGGAATCTTGCTAGTAAGAATAGAAATTAGATATATACGTACCACTTCTCGAATCCTGAAACCAACAACATTCCTCCCTTATCTGATCAAAACCGCCAAAGGAATATATTTTGAGTGAAACATAAGATATTTTTAGTGATACACGTATTTCAAAAATAGACTCTTTTTTCTATCAAATCGGTGAATATGTATTAATCTACTTTGATCGTGTGGCAACGCATTGACACATTTCTAGTAATTATTACTACTTTATAATTTTTTGGACACCCAGACAAATGGTGGAGTACATATATGAAGATAAGAGGCGCATGCACGCAGTCGGTCTCTCGTTGTCTCGCACACATGAGAATTACGTAAAGGCACAGTTAACAAATAAATCCTAAAACCCTAGGTGCACGATTGCTGCATGCGCGTGTACCGGGTACGTGGTGGAGCACACCTTTGTAGAAAATAGTCAGATCGCGTGATAATTTCATCCGTAGGAGTTGATGGTCGGGACCACAGGTGAACGACCTGGAGGCGGTGGCTCGCCAGTTGCCACAGATCGAGTAGCCATGTTTAAAATATCATTTTTTTAGCGGGGTAAGAGTTCCGATTTTCAAGGGCGCGTTATAAGTATTTAAGTAGTTTTTAGAATAATTGGTACGGAGCGAAAATGGAATTCATAACTACTACTACCTCCTTGGCATATGGTTGTATGGGTTTATGTTGCAAGATGTTGAACCTGGTAGTTCTAGGGCAAATACTATTGTTTAGATGTTGGTTTTCAGTACTGAAAATCGGAAGGGGGAAACCCTTCTCTGATCAAAAAAATAAAAATTACTACCTCTGTCCTGGTTTACTAGTCCCCATCGTATTTTGGGTCAAAGTTTGTTCATGAATTTTACTTGTAAAATGTGAATGGAAAATAAGATTTTGTTATACCCAAACAAAAAAGGACTGGAGGTAGTGATTGCTCTGACAGGACGCAACCTCTCATAGCACAGGCATTGAACCGGCGCACCGGCCAAGAGGGCCCCACTCGCTGCAGGCCCGGTTGAACACGCCTCCTCGCTGTCGGTGTCAAAACCGGCGGATCTCGGGTAGGGGGTCCCGAACTATGCATCTAAGGTCGATGGCAACAGGAGACAAGGGACACGATGTTTACCCAGGTTCGGGCCCTCTCTATGGAGGTAATACCCTACTTCCTGCTTGATTGATCTTGATGGATATGAGTATTACAAGAGTCGATCTACCGCGAGATCGTGATGGCTAAACCCTAGAAGTCTAGCTTGTATGACTATGGTAATGAGTATCTGTCCTTTCCGGACTAAGTCCTCCGGTTTATATAGGCACTGGGAGGATCTAGGGTTACACAAGGTCGGTTACAAAGGAAAGGAATCTACATATTCGGTCGCCAAGCTTGCCTGCCACGCCAAGGAGAGTCCCATCCGGACACGGGTGCAGTCTTCGGTCTTTGCATCTTCACAACCCATCAGTCTGAGGACCCCTTAGTCCAGGACTCCCTCATTAGCCCCAGAACCTGGCTTCAATGACGAGGAGTCCGGCGCGCAGATTTGTCTTCGGCATTGCAAGGCGGGTTCCCTTCTTTCCGAACTCCAAGATAGTCTCCAGACGCGATGATTGTATCTGGACCTGTCACACACACCACACACAACCGCAGAGACAATATAATACTCCATGAGTCCAATCCACCGACAACTTTTTACAACGTGACATCATGTCCGCCCGGTCATAATTTCGGACCATTTTGTGTCTGTTGTTCCACGTTTCGAGACGCGGTTGCCATTGGCACGTCTTGACGAAGCAGAGATCGTGCCCCCTTATTCCGGGGTTCTCATCAATACGGGTATGGGTAACCCAACCGTGCTGTTTACACAGCCCTTGGGAATAGGCGAGTTTTAAGGCGAGTGAGGAGGCGCTTGATATTCGCGACCCTTTATAAGGGGATAAGAATTCGCCCTTGTCTACTCATGACTTCCCCTTCCTCTGCCCTTCCATCCTTGAGCTCCAGCGCCCAAGTCCCAATCTTTCTCCATCTCCAAAAAGCATCCGACCATGTTCGGATCCAGAGGTCAAGGCAAATGGGTGGTCTCCTCCGTCAAGGAGAAAGACATTGTCGAGCTTCGGGCGACCGAATATTTGGCGAAGGAAGTCGCCCACCGCCTTCCGGCCTAGGGGCAGGTCGTCCCCACGCCGAAGCCTACTGAGAGAGTAGTTTTCCTCCCACACTTCATCCGTGGACTGAGGTTTCCACTTCACCCCTTCATCCGCGGTCTAATGTATTATTACGGCCTAGATTTCCATGATCTGGCCCCAAACTATTTCCTTGACATCTCGGTGTTCATCGTCGTGTGTGAGGCCTTCCTCCGCATCCACCCCCACTACGGGTTGTGGCTTAAGGTCTTCAATGTGAAGCCGAAAGTAGTGGATGGCCAACACGCGGAGTACGGGGCACCATGGTGAGCAAGCTGGCCAACGTCTCCTGGCCGAAAGGCACTTTGGTGGAGACGGTAAAGGAATGGCAGAAACAATGGTTCTATATCACAGAACCCCGCGGCGCCACCTGGGCCACGGCTGCCGAATTCAACTCTGGCGCTCCCATGCGAATTACCTCCTGGGTCGAGAAGAGCCCGAACTGGTGCTCACCATATGAGCTGACAGCGTTGCAGACGCGCGTTCAAAGCATGGACAAGGATGCCAAACTTGTCGATGTAATCTAGGTGATGCTAGTTTGCCGGATTCTCCCGTGCCAAAGCCGAAGCCGCCCTCTACGGAAGTTCAACCCGAAGAAGCACCATAGCCTGAAGAGGCTCTTCGAAACCACTCACGAAGGTGCCTGGAAGTTGCTCTTTAAGGGCAATGAGAAACCGCCGGCCACAGATTCGGACCGCAGGCACGATATTAACCACCCCTACTTTCTTGTTTCATGGGTGATGTCTGAGCTTTTATCACCATTCCTTCTTCAACACTGGATGGAGAGGGTGAAACGGATCCAGTGTCCGGCTCCGCTGCCTGAAGAACCGCTCATCCCGCGTTTAGCGAAGATGCTAGTGACGCGCCCTATAAGGCACCGAAGAAGAAGGCCCAGGGGGCCAAAGGTGGCCCCCGTCGTAAGGGTACTTTGGATGTAACGTCCAATGACGAAGAGACCCGTTCATCCGTCGCTGAGGACGACGACGAGGAGGAGGAGGATTAGGAGATACCTCCCCATGATGAGGGGAGGGAGAAGAGGGCGGCCTCCACGAATCTGGAGGTGGGGACGCCCAAGAAGAGGAAGGGCTCCCTTGCGGATAACTCCACATGGGATGTCGACAGTAGTCCGGAGCGCCGCTCCCGCGCTAAGCGTCATGCCGCATCGTAAGTACTACGATTCATGCATATCCATATATCCAACCTCTTCTCCTCATTGTATTAACATGGTTAGTTGTGTTATTTCAGTCTGGCCCACGACAGCTTTCGGCGATCCTTGTCAGGAGGTTCGCTGGACTCCAAGGAGATGACCAGCATGTCACCGCCGACTGCTCACTCTCCCAAGGCCATGGACGACACCGAGGTGTTGTCCTGAAGGACCGCTTACACGGGGGAGCAAATCCCCATGGAGACTGGCAAATAGGGCCGTATTCAATTCGGCCCTCAGCCAAATATGGTTAGGGAGACCCATACGGCTCCGGAATCCGGCGAGCGACCTCCTTTGAAAGAGGGGGGTAGGCCCATTCCACCGGTGGCCCCTGTCCAACCAGGGGCACCGGATAATCTGACGGAGGCGCTTCGAGGTGCCTCCATTGTGGACGAGCACTTTATCCTTATGGGTACGGTGATTGAGAGGGTCCAGTCCGCCAAGAGTGGTCTGACCGAAGCCTGCAATAGCCTGCTGACAGGTTTTGAGGTAAGCGACGCAAAAATCCCAATATAGTCAGTAGCCCCTGAGACACTGTCCGGTGTTCGGAAAAGAAAAGCCGGACAGAGGGTCGATCCTTACTTGTAGGAAACTAACTAAATTTGTCGGGAATGAATATGCAGGCGTCCCTGCTGTCCGCGGCCTCACATGCTGCCGAAGTCTCTGTACTTAAGCGGAGACTGGAGAAGGCCGAGGAGGAGCTCGGCCAGGTGAAGAGGCAGCTCCAGGAGAATCAAGGTATTTAATAACCCAAGAGGTATTCGGAAAGAGTAGGATGTTATATATTGATTGAAGTGTCTTGATATAAATAGGAGCAATGACTGAGGTCGAGGCCCTGAAAAAGGCCCTGGGCGAAGCCGAGGGAAGACCATCAAGGAGCAGGCTGCCCGTAAGAAGCTCAAGGCCCGGATCAACGAGGTCTAACAAGAGCTCCATGACGCGGTGAAGAAGTGTGAGACCATGGAGAGTGACGCGTCGGCTAAAGAGGCCGAACTCTCCAAGGCTCGTCGGAGCGTGAAGACGGCCCGGAATGAGGCCCATGGCGCCCTCCAAGAGGTCCAGGAGGCGAGGAAGATTGTGGCGGGTAAGGCATTCAGTATGCAAAGCAAATATGTGAAGAGGAAGTATCTTTTACTAACCCGGATTCGGAGTTCTCCAGGGGCTTTTGCTGATCTGCCGCGAAGTGTGCCCGATGCCGCGGAGTTCTTCCGAACCGAAGAAGGGAGCTCCACGGAGAAGCTATTCTGGTCGCAATATCTTGCGCCAGAGCATCTTGTGCCCTTCACCGATCAGCTGAAACAGCTGGTGGAGCTGCATAGGGTGGCCGAACTAGCCATGAAGGATTTGATAATCCGGCTATGGCCAACCGAAGCTATGCCCGGCAGCTACTTCGGACTCGTGAGGCGGATGGTGAATGCCTGTCCTCGGCTAGACATCGTCAAGCGGTCGGCCTGTATTGAAGGTGCTCGTATGGCCTTCGCCCGTTGCAAGGTGTGGTGAGCGAAGATGAACGCCATCGAGCTGGCCCAGGGGCCGCCAGAGGGCAAGGAGCACCGCACACCCGAGCGCTATTTTGTGCATGTCCTGGAGGGGTCTCGCACTATAGCAACACAGTGTGGGCAGGACATTATTTTTGAATGAATACATTCGTGTTGTCTTTTCCTTGTATGGGGGAACAAAGTGGGTTTGTCATATAATGATTGTTATGTTTTTAATTTTACCTCCTGTGCAGCCGTGTTTATATGAATTCTGAGGGTTGGCGAGTCATCGGCTTCTGCCCCCACGTAGGTAGTTCAGAGGTGTTCGGGATGGAATCTAAACAATCTTGATCCAATTATATGGTCCTTGAAGGAGTTGTTTAGCGCAACGAACCAGGCAACCAGACTATTCGGCTTTAACGCCCTCACTTAGCCATAGGAGTTCGACAATAAAAATATTGACGCAACCCCTAGTTTCCAAACTAGAGTGCTATAAGCGTCTGATCGGGAAGTACCAATCCTTCGCGCAACGCGTAAGAAATCTCCAACGATTTGCATCCTTCGAACAGCTGACCGGCTCTCGCTGCATCATGATAGCCATTTTTCGCTTTCTCTACTGAGGTGCTCCTTTGGATAAACTAGGGCACAATCGCAGTAGTTCTCCCTTTACTACCTTAGCCGATATAGCGGAACGTAAGGTAGCAAGCACAGGAGCTGGGCAACCCAACTATTGACCAAAGACATGATTCGGAGCCAATGCATATAATGCTAAATTCGGGGTGCCCAACTATACTATAAAAAGTGTTCGGACTTTGTTGCCGTATTCTGGGGCGCCTGGGAGCCCCTGGCAAATATGAAACGTACCAAAGTGTACGGGTGTTAGAAGATAAGTTACTAAAGGAAAACAGAAGGAAAGCAGAGGTGATATCTTGGGCCCTTAAACTTGAGCCACGAACTGTTTCTATTATAATTGGGTTAATGCGTCAAAGCGCATTAATACAAATAGTGCGATAAGCCACCGGCTATTTAACATGCCATGACCAAAGGCGAGCTGCATGTGGGTCCTGACAACAGGTAGGGTGGTCGTTGAATTGACCTCTAGAGCTTCCCCTATACGTCTTTGCTTCTTGCCATCCTGGTGTTTTTATCCTTTGACGGGACCGGTAGTCGGGCCGTCGAAGAAGGCCTTTGTAAAATAAACCTGGAAAAGGAAGAAGGAAATATTGACAGTATATGTGTGTCCGAGATCGGTCGAGCCTAACTGTGGATCACAAATTAGCTATGCCACCGTCGATTCCCATGGGATTTCTAGTGCGTAATTATGCACGCGTGGTACGAATGCCACTACCTGATCGGGGCTGGGACGGAGGCCAAATTGATACTCGAGCTCTTGATGAGCCGATCTGTCCTGTTGTAGCGTAGTCCGGACCCTCTTTACGATGTCCAGGGGCTCGGCAGCCGGATTATGGTTCTGCTTGAGAAATCCGCTCTTTACTTCTGCCGCTAGGGCGGCGGTGTGCTCCTCTGTGCGGAGGGAGCGTTTCGTGTTTCCGTTGACCATTATGACACCGCATGGACCGGGCATCTTAAGCTTAAGATAAGCATAGTGCGGGACCGCGTTGAACCGAGCGAATGCAGTCCGTCCGAGCAGTGCATGATAACCACTGCGGAATGGGACGATGTCGAAGATTAACTCCTCGCTTCAGAAGTTGTCAGGGATCCATAGACAACCTGTAGTGTGATTGAGCCCGTACAACGGGCCTCTACACCTGGTATGACTCCTTTGAAGGTAGTCTTTGTTGGCCTGATCCTTGACGGTTTAATGCCCATTTTGCACACTGTGTCTTGATAGAGTAGATTGAGGCTGCTACCACCGTCCATGAGCACTCGCGTTAGGTCGAATCCATCAATGATTGGGTCCAGGACAAGTGCGGCTGATCCGACATGCTGGATACTGGTCAGATGATCCCGTCGATCAAAAGTGATCGGGCATGATGACCATGGGTTGAATTTTGGGGCGACTGGCTCTATCGCATAAACGTCCCTTAGTGCGCGCTTGCGCTCCCTTTTGGGGATGTGTGTAGCATATATCATGTTCACCATTTTGACTTGAGGGGGGAACTTCTTCTGCCCCCCTGAGTTCGATTGCCGGGGCTCTTCATCATCGTCCTCACTTTGCAATCCATTTTCCTTGTTCTCGGCGTTTAACTTGCCGGCCTGTTTGAAGACCCAACAATCCCTGTTGGTATGATTGGATGGTTTGTCTAGGGTGCCATGTATCTGGCACGGACGATCGAGTATGCGGTCCATGCTGGATGGTCCCTGATCGTTCCTTTTATACACCTTTTTTCACTGACCGGACTTGGAGCCGCTGAATCCGGCATTAACTGTAGTGTCATCGGTGTTATCACCAGTGCTTCGGCGCTTGTGTCTGTTGCGTCGGAGCTTGCCGTTGCTGTTTTTGCCCTAGGAGGGGCTCGCCTCGCTGGCTGTGTTTTTGCTATGAGCCAGCCAACTGTCCTCACCCGTGCAAAAGCGGGTCATGAGTGCCGTGAGGGCTGCCATAGATTTGGGCTTTTCTTGGCCGAGATGGCGGGCGAGCCATTCGTCACGGATGCTATGTTTAAAGGCCGCTAGGGCTTCACCATCCGGACAGTCCATGATCTGGTTCTTTTTAGTTAGGAATCTAGTCCAGAATTTCCTGGCTGACTCTCCAGGCTATTGGACTATGTGACTTAAGTCGTCGGCATTTGGTGGCCTGACGTACGTACCTTGGAAGTTGTCAAGAAAAGCTTCTTCCAAGTCCTCCCAGCTATCGATGGAATTTTCAGGCAGGCTGTTTAACCAGTGCCGGGCTGGCCCTTTGAGTTTTAGTGGAAGGTATTTGATAGCATGGAGGTCATCTCCGCGGGCCATGTGAATGTGGAGAATAAAATCCTCGATCCATACCGTGGGATCGGTTGTTCCGTCGTATGATTCAATATTGACGGGTTTGAACCCTTCGGGGAATTCATGGTCCATCACTTCATCAGTGAAGCAGAGAGGGTGTGCGGCGCCTCTATATCTGGCTGCATTGCGCCGTAGCTCCGATGGAGTTCGTCTGCAGTTATCAGTTCGGGTGTGACTAGGTTTGTCACGCCCGAAAAGGTAGCCGTCATCGCGTGTCGAGGGACGTCCTCGCGATCCATAAATCGATTGGGTATGTCCTGCTCTACTATCCAGGGTCTATCGGAGGACGTATGTGTGACCCCGAGCTGTTTCATCTCTATTTTTACGAGGCGGCGGGGCAGGCTGCTGTTCGGCCTGAGCTGCCGCTCTATCCCGACCATGTGGTGGTCGGTCCGCCGCACTGTCCAGATCGCATGGTGGTTGATCGGCCATGTTGTGTGAGGGGGGTATCAGCTCCGGCGCCTCTTCATCGAATTGTGGTAGCAGCCTTCCCTTTGGGTAACTCTTGGCTGGGCGTCTGAGGCCGTATTCTTCGGCTACCAGGACATCGTTCCATCTGTCGACGAGTAGGTCTTGGTCAGCTTGAAGCTGCTGCCGTTTCTTTTTCAGGCTCCTCACCGTTGCTATTAGCTGGCGCTTGAAGCGCTCCTGCTTGAGAGGTTCCTCAGGCATGATGAAATCTTTTTTGTCGAGGCTTTACTCATCCTCGGAGAGCGGACGGTAACTACCGTCCTCCGAGTCATTGGGCCTGGCCTGTTTGTCGGGGCTGGCTTGCCTGTTTTCTTGCTCCTCCTGCTCGGATGTTACCTCAGCAAGGTCTTCATTGTTTTCGGTATCGTCTGGAGTATTATTTTCACCGGTGCCAACATTGCTGTCTTTTGAAGAACGTGACTTAGAGCGGCGCCGAGGACGCTGGCGTTTTTGCTGTGTCTCCAGGAGGTTTATTCTTGACTGGATTTTCTTTGTCATCGTTGGTTGTTTTGGGTGTATCCAGTATGTACATATCGTACGAAGAAGTGGCCGTCCAGCGTCCGGTAAATGGCGGATTTTGGTCTTGCTCCTCATCGGCATCGTCGTCCATATCGTCGATGTCTTCGGAGTCGTAATCAAGTGTGTCGGTTAGGTCCTCGATAGTGGCTATGAAGTGGGTGGCGGGTGGGAAGCAAAATTCTCGCTCATCAGCCCCCAGTCCGGACTGGACAGAGTTCGGCTGTGAGTCGCCCACCAAGGACAGGCTTTTTAATGAGTTTAGCATATCACCCAAAGGCGAGTGCTGGAAGATGTCTGCGGCGCTGAATTCAAAGATTGATAAGCGATCGAGTTCGGCGTCCGCAGGCTCACATGGTTCGGAACTTATAACCAGAGTAGAGTCCGGAGTTCCGGTGACACAGATATGGTGTAGGGTTAAGCCCATGTGCGGCTCCAACGCCGGGGAATCTGTGGCCTGCGTGGTGGGGTCGAGCCTCCGATCCTTGGATGCCGAAGTGTGCTCTGGATCTAAGGCTAGAATGGTCACCGGAGCTATCTCCTGGATGCGGTCTGACGACAGATTTAAGTCATGTTCGTCAAGGTGGCCAGGAGCGATCGCTGCGATCTCAAATCCGGCAAAGATCAAATCTCCACGGATGTCCACAACGTAATTCAAGCTCCCAAACCTGATCTGATGGCCAGGGGCGTAGCTCTCGATCTGCTCGAGGTGGCCAAACGAGTTGGCCCGTGGTGCGAAGCTGCCGAACTGGTGAACCCTCGTAGTCCTCTCCGTGTGGGCATCCACTGCCGCATCTTCCCCGGATCCGTGTCGCCCCCTTCCTAGGCCTCGCTGTCGTCCACCGCCCTGGTGCTCTAGGCGCGTCGTGGTCAACATGGTCAATGAACGACATCCATCGGACGTGGACTTTACGTGGAGAGGCTGACAGCTGGGTCCACGGCCGCACACAAGGAAATGCCTCCTTATTACGCGCAAAATAATGATTCCTCCACCTAACATCTAGGACCCACTAGAAGGGCCTCTGTATTTCATAAAAAAATGTTATCCCCGCTGACAGGTCAGACCCACCAGCTATATCTTCGCATGCAAGGAAGTGCCTCCTTATTACGCACAAAAAAATGAATACTCCCCCTGCTAGCTGGGACCCAGCATAGTGGGAGGCTGACATGTGGGCCTACTAAGTTGACGGGGATGGAGGGCTTTGTCAACTTAGTCAATATGAACGATTCTAGCTCCAGTGGCCGTACGATGTCCATCCAACGGCCGTAGTGCTTCTTCAACCTCTGGTCTTCTTGCTCCAGCCGCCCAAAGTAGCGTCGGCCGTGTCGCCTGCTCCTGCCTCCTGTGGCCGGCTGTGCTCGCGCGGAGGCCACACTGCCCCCTACTACTCTCACCGTTGGCCAGGCCCTGCGGCGACGGCAGCCTCACACCGCAGCCGAACTAGTGAACCCTTGTACTCCTCTCCGCGTGGGCATCCACTACCCCGTCTTCCCCGGCTCTACGTCGTCCCCTTCCTAGGCCTCGCCGTCATCCACCGCCTTGGTGCTCTCGACGTGGCGTGGTCAATGTGGTCAACGACCGACATCCATCGGAAGAGCACTGTACATGGAGAGGCTGACAGCTGCGTCCACGGCCGCATCAAGGAAGTGGCTCCTTATTATGCGGAAAATAATGATTCCTCCATGTAGGACCTTGAAGTATGTCTAGAGGGGGGGTGATTAGACTACTTGACCAATAAAAACTTAACCTTTTCCCAATTTTATAGTTTGGCAGATTTTAGCTATTTTAGGACAAGTCAAGTAATCATCACACAATTCAAGCAAGCATGCAAAGAGTATATTGGCAGCGGAAAATAAAGCATGCAACTTGCAAGAAAGTAAAGGGAAGGGTTTAGAGGATTCAAACGCAATTGGAGACACAGATGTTTTTCTCGTGGTTCCGATAGGTGGTGCTATCGTACTTCCACGTTGATGGAGACTTCAACCCACGAAGGGTAACGGTTGCGCGAGTCCACAGAGGGCTCCACCCACGAAGGGTCCACGAAGTAGCAACCTTGTCTATCCCACCATGGCCGTCGCCCACGAAGGACTTGCCTCACTAGCGGTAGATCTTCACGAAGTAGGCGATCTCCTTGCCCTTACAAACTCCTTGGTTCAACTCCACAATCTTGTCGGAGGCTCCCAAGTGACACCTAGCCAATCTAGGAGACACCACTCTCCAAGAAGTAACAAATGGTGTGTTGATGATGAACTCCTTGCTCTTGTGCTTGAAATGATAGTCTCCCCAACACTCAACTCTCTCTCATAGGATTTGGATCTGGTGGAAAGATGATTTGAGTGGAAAGCAACTTGGGAAGGCTAGAGATCAAGATTCATATGGTAGGAATGGAATATCTTGGCCTCAACACATGAGTAGGTGGTTCTCTCTCAGAAATGGTAAGTTGGAAGTGTAGGTTTAGTCTGATGGCTCTCTCCACGAATGAAGAGGAGGTGGAGGGGTATATATAGCCTCCACACAAAATTCAACCGTTACACACAATTTACCAAACTCGGTGGGACCGAATAGTTAAACTCGGTCGGACCGAATTAGTAAACCTAGTGACAGTTAGTGATTTTCGGTGGGACTGACATGCATATCGGTGAGACCGACTCGGTTAGGGTTAGGGCATAACGTAATCTCGGTGAGACCGATTACAAAAACTCAGTGAGACCGATTTTGGTAATTAGCTAACCAGAGAGTTGGTCAGGTAAACTCGGTGGGACCGATTTGCTCTTTTCGGTGAGATCGAAATGTTACAATAAGGAAACAGAGAGTTTACATTGCAATCTCAGTGGGACCGATCGCTCACTTTGGTTAGACCGAAACGTTACGAAGGGAAACAGAGAGATTGAAACCCCATCTCGGTGAGACCGAGATCCCTATCGGTAAGACCGATTTGCTTAGGGTTTGTGGCAGTGGCTATGACTTTTGGAATCGGTGGCGCCGGATAGAAAGAATCGGTGTGACCGATTTTAGCTTTAGGTTTAGGTCATTTGTGGATATGGGAAAGTAGTTGAGGGTTTTGGAGCATATCACTAAGCACATGAAGCAAAAGGCTCATTAAGCAACACCTCATCCCTTCTTGATAGTATTGGCTCTTCCTATAGACTCAATGTGATCTTGAATCACTAAAATGTAAAATGAAGAGTCTTGAGCTTTTGAGCTTGAGCCAATCCTTTGTCCTTAGTATTTTCAGGGATCCACTTTCATCATCCATGCCATGTCATTCATTGAGCTTTCCTGAAATAATAGTCTTGGAATAGCATTAGCTCAATGAGCTATATGTTGTTATGAATTACCAAAACCACCTAGGGATAGTTGCACTTTCAATCTCCCCCTTTTTGGTAATTGATGACAACATATAGATCAAAGCTTCGACAAATAATAATGAGATTTAAATAACATCGTCGCTTTGAGAAGTATGTGATAAGCAAGAGCTCCCCCTAAATTTGTGCATAGTTTTAGATTTGCTTTGGACTGCAAATGCACAATGAATTAGGCTCATGGGTTACTCTTCCATGTCACATACATCTTGGTGGAGCGCTCAAAATAATAAACAATGAATACATGCACTCATCACCAAGCAAAGTGAGTGATCACATAAGATAGATAGGATAATATCAAGCATGCATAAGTGTAGCTTATGATCAAACACATGATCATCAATGTCTCATAGTATCTCAACCAAAAGCAAACAAAGTTGAAAAACCACCAAATAAAGCAAGAGAGAACAAAAGACACTCTCTCTCTCTCTCGAAGCCTATGATCTATACATTTTTCTCCCCCTTTGGCAACAAGTTACCAAAAAGTTCATAGAAAATGCATAGTGCTAGATCGACTCTCAGGCTTGATCTTCAGGTGGTGGTGTAGAGATGGCTCCTTGTATGAAGACTTCAGTTGATGTAGATGGACCTGGAGCTAATGAAGGTGCTGGAGCTGGTGGCACTGAGGCTGTAGCTGGTGCAGATGAAGTTGCTCTTGTGGCAGAAACTGGCACAACTGATGACCTCTGGGCTCTAGGCACTCTGGCAAACACATTTGTTGTTGTCTTGCCCTTCCTCTCCTGCATGTCCTCTTGTAGCTCCTCCACTACAGTCTGAATCTCGGTTACTTTCACATCTAAGTTATAGAACTTTTGTTCTATGATCCTCTCCAAGCTCTCCTGATTTTGAGTTAGGGTGGCCAATCCCTTCTCAATCCTCAAGGTTGATGCTATTAAGTAACCAAGTTGTTCCTACTTGTTCTTCAAGAGATACTCAGATGCCTCCACTTGAGTTGGCATCTTGGCAGCCTTCTCCCTCTTTGCCTTCTCCTTCTTCTCCTGAGCTTGAACTAATTGTGGATCATCTTCATTCATGACAACCTCATTGTCCTCAAAGTCTGGATAAAGTGGAAAGTGCTCCTTATCCAACTGATATTTCCCTGTGCCCATCTTTGAGTCTATCAATTCTTGAATCTGAGGTGCATATCCACAGCTCCTCTTCTGGTCTGCTGCAGTCCTCTTGATAGTTTCAATGATCAGTCTCATGACTTTAAACTTTTGTGGCACATCAAACACATGCAACATGTTGATGGCATGCCCTCTGATCATGTTATGGTCACCAGACTTGGGCAACAAAGTGTGCCTCAGAATCCAATTGATGGTTGGCAACCCTGACAGCAGATAGTGAACTGATCCAAACTTGTGAGTTGCTAATGCCTTGTTTGGAATTTCCTTATACATGTGAGCCATTGAATTGTGATCCTTTTTCTTATTTGCATAGATGTCTAGGTCATCCTCATTCCCCTCTGGGGCATTTATCAGACTTTCCCACTCCTCAACAGTTGACTGGTACCTTGTACCTTCAGTCATCCAAACAATTCTCCCATCTGGGTAGAAATGTGCTGTGGAGTAAAACTGCATGATAAGCTCATCATTCCAATTTCTGAGCTTTTGCCCAACAAAATCTGCAACTCCACAACTCACAAAGTTGTCCTGCACTCCAGGATAGTGCTCTTCATTCTCCTTGATGAAGTTCCAGTCAACCCATCTCATGTCACACACAATGGGCTTCTTGTCCAACAAGATTGTCTCATAAAAGTCCTGTTGTTCCTTCGTATGGAACCTGTAATCAACAATGGTTCTTCTCCTTGATGCATATGGATCTTCCATTCTCCATCCCCTCAATCCAGAGTCCTTCCTGACTCTCATGTTCTCAGCCACAGGATGGGCATCATTGTGGTCTGGTATCTTTGGCTTAAGCTTCCTCAGAACCTGTCCTTCTTCATCTTCCTCATTAACCTCAGGCATTGGAGCCTTGTTCTTCTCAAGAAGCTGGAATACTCCTAGTATTCCTCTTTGGTCTGAACTTGGCCTTGGGGGCAGCTTTGGGTGCTTCCTTGGGCTTAGATGTGGCAGCCCACGATCTGATTGCATCACCCATTAGCTTTGGTGCCTTTGGTGCTGGTGCAGAGCTCTTCCTCTTCCATCATGGAAGGCTTCCCAATAACTCGGCCTTGGTCATCTTGACCCTTTCCTTCCTCTTCTTGCTCTCAGCAACTGGCTCTTTGGGATCAGGATTTTCAGGTAGTTGAGTTGATGTTCTGGCCTTAGACATCGGTTGTCTTCCTGCGGTCCTTTTGGTCTTCATGACCCTTTCCTTCTTGACCACTTCTTTCTTTGAAGTTGCCTCATCTTCCTCAGCCCTGTAATCTTCATCCTCTAAATCTGAATTTCTTTTCCTCCTTTGCCTAGTAGCAGCCTTAGGCAAATTGCTAGGAGTACTTCTGCTCCCTTCATCTGAGGTTGAGGGACTAGTGCCCTCACTCAAGTTTATCTGCTCTTCTGACATGTTCTGGCTGTCACTTTGATCAGACATACTGCAAAAGCTGTCTGCTGACCCTGTGAAGAGTTTATAGATGAGATAGAAAAGATGAGCATCACAAAATGCAGAGGTTTTTGCAAAAGAATGACTCAAAAGTTCAGTTTTAGTTTTCCACAGAAAGCATTTCGGATCCACCAATTTTCAAACTCGGTGATACCGAAGCAGTTTTGGAACCTAAACTGATGATCTCGATTGGACCGAGTTTCATTTCGGTGGCACCGAGACTACTAGGGTTTCACAGAATTCTCAAATTGGTTGCACCGATTAGTAAATCTCGGTCAGTCCGAGAGTCACTTGTGCAATGGCATAAGCCAAAATCGGTGAGACCGAGTTTTTCAACTCGGTGGGTCCGAGATGGTTTCGGCGGAAACCTAAACCTAAAAATTCGAATCACAACTAATCTATGAACTACTTTGGCTGGATAGATGAGTTGCAATCGTGGCAAGATTCAATGTGAAAACAATGTGCTAGGAATCAGACATGGATAGCACAAAGATCAAGTCCATACCCTAACTTGGCGGTGGACTTGATACGGCGGCAACGGCGGGGACGAAATCCGTTGACGGCGGCGAAGACCAGCGACAGGAGGCTGCTGGCGGCGAGGAGACGATCCGGAGACCACGATGGCAGAGTGAGCTAATGCACGGGCGAAGGGTTTCGGAGAAATTTCCAAAATTTTGCATGTGACTATATATAGCCCGACCCTGTCGGTGTGACCGAGTGGAACAACTCGGTGGCACCGAGATGCATAATTGCAAGCAGTTACAGCAACTCGGTGTGACCGAAAAGTTCAAATCGGTTGCACCGAGATTGAAAACTCAGATCAACTTGATGATCTCGGTAGGACCGAAATGGAAGGATCGATCAGACCGAGAATCACTAAGAGGTTTTGGAAGTTTAAGTCTATGACAAATCGGGGACTCCGAGTGCTCCTCACACAGAGTGGTTCGAATCTGACTTGATCAAATTTTGTGATGTAGCATGAATAGAGTTTGAGACGAGAAAAGCATAGATAGCTAAAGAAGGTTCTTAGGCATTCTTGTCCATCCACTTGGCCAAAAGAAGAAAGAACCAATCAAACAAAACAACAAGTGGATGTCCTTGAATGAGTAAAATATGCACCAACACGCTCAAACAATAAGATGGCAATTGTAATATGTGGCAAAGCATGCACAACCAATTCTAGCATCTATCAAACAATTGGCGATGACTAGGTCATCTATATATGAGTATATTGACTTAGGAGTCAAATGAGAACATTTGATCATAGGTCATACTCATCGTTTAAGCTCAAGTGGGGTTACCACTTTTACATAATGCATTAATGTGTTCACATCATTAGAGTTGCTTTGACTCAATTCTTAGAGTTAAGCTCCCCCTAGATGTGAGACCCCCCTTTGAGGGTTGAACTAACCTTTGGTTTTGTCGATGATGACTTCATGTACGTGTTGAGGATGTAGATGCTCAATGTTGATGTAGATCATTTGGAGCAATCCATTGGAGTGAGTTGCACTTTCAACTTGCCTACATGGGTTAGTCCCACAAGGAACAAACAAAAATATCCATAGACATAGAGTGATGCACACACAAGATGATGTCCATGAAAACATTAGGTTACCTTGTCCCTTGCCTTACCAACATGAGGGTATGTGACTCCTTGAACTAGTGCAAGATGTGAAAGTTGATTGCACTTGTTCTTGCCAAAATTATATGAGTGAAGAATGTTGGCGGAGTCACCCTCAAGAACTCTCTAGTTCTTCTTCTTCGGGATCCACATAATCTTGATGGGAATCCTTGGGGTTGTAGTTGTACTTGATGAAGTAGAACTTGACGTAGTCTTGGGGACCCACTCGAACGAGGCTTTATGTGCTTCTTCAAATGCATCAATCTCTTCTTGAAGCTTGTCCTTGCCTTTGTTCTTGTGGTCTTGTGGTTGAAGATCATCTTGAGCTTGTGTCCCCTTGAAGGAAGTAGGATCATACTTCTCTTGTTGAGGAACAAACTTTGTTTTGGGGTATTGATCTTCTTCCCACTCAACTCCATTGGCGTTGAACTTTCGTTCAAAACCAACACCTTGATTCTTCCGGTGCCTTCCTTGCTTGCATACAATTTCCTCGAATTGCTTACTCCCGGCAAGGCTCTTGTAAACACATTTCTCTATAATTCCCTTCAATAAACTATTTTCTTGCTCAAGTATAACTTGGCTAAGAGAATCATTAGTGGAATCAAGAGAACTACTAGAAGCAACAACATTGGATTTGACATTATTATTGTTACTACTAGAGGAAGTATCTTTCTTGTTCTTGTTACTAGACTTGACTTGAGGCATTAAAGTAGATAAGAGTAAACTCTTGGCAATGTAAGAAGAACTTTTCTTGCGGAGATCATCATTGATTGCCTTTAAGAACTCATTCTCTTGCTCAAGATTGAGCTTTTCAAAGTGTAACTTCTCATGAGCCCTTAAAAGTTCTCGATGATCTTTGAAGATAGTTTCATGAGCCAACTTAAGAGTGTTTAGTTCTTTAGTTAGAAGCTCAATTTTCTCCTTACCATTGTCATACGTTTGATTAGCATGATTAATTGACGTTTCATCATAGTATTCATCACTACAGTTGTCAACAAGTAAATCATCATCACCTAGCAAGTCATCTTCATCACTATTAAAATTAACATACTCGGGATGTGTTACCTTTGGACCTTTGGCCATGAAGCATCTTCCAATTCCTTCATTTGGTGAATCAAATATGTCGTAGGAGTTGGTTGACACAAGTGCTAGACCGCAACACCTTCATCTTGAGTATATTCGAGTCGGAGTGATAGCTTCTCTCGGAGTGATGGTCGGAGTCGGAGCGGAAACCCATTCACCAACATGAGCTTGATGTCTTCGTTTGTGTAGCTCCTTGATGACTTGTCCTTCCTTTCGAATCCTTGCTTCTCCGTGAGGGTCTTCGTTCATAACGATCATCTCTACTCCTCCTCTCTCGGTGGTGATTCTTCTCTTTTCTTCTTATTTTGGAGAATCTTATCTTCTTTTGTAGGGTGTCGTACACTCATTGGAGTAGTGTCCGGTCTCCCACAATTGTAGCAATTGCGCTCTCGACTAGAAGATCTTTTGTCATTGTAAGACCTTGACTTGGAGCTTCTTTCTTTGCTTCTACTTTTGTAGAACTTGTTGAAGTTCTTCACCATTAAGCTCAATTCTTCATTGAAGGTTGGTTTCTCACTTGATGATGTGGGGCTTCACTTGAGGCTTTGTAAGCACCACTTGACTTGTTGTGAAGTTCCTCCTTGTCCTTGAGTGACATCTCATGAGCAACAATCCTTCCAATGACTTCCGTTGGCTTGAGATCTTTGTAGTTTGGCATCATTTGGATCAATGTGCACACGGTATCATACTTTCCATCCAATGCTCTTAGGATCTTCTTGATGATGAATTTGTCGGTCATCTCTTCACTCCCTAAGCTGGCAATCTCATTTGTGATAAGAGCAAGCCTAGAGTACATTTCAGCGACACCTTCACCATCCTTCATTTTGAACTTGTCAAGCTGACTTTGGAGCACATCCAACTTGGATTCCTTGACGGATTCAGTACCTTCGTGCATATCAATCAAAGTATCCCAAATTTCTTTTGCATTCTCAAGACGGCTGATTTTGTTGAATTCTTCGGGGCACAATCCGTTGAAGATGATGTCACATGCTTGAGCGTTGTATTGTAGCATCTTCAATTCTTCTACATTAGCTTCATGGTTCGGTTCTCTCCCATCAAAGAATTCACCTTGCAAGCCAATACAAATAATTGCCCAAACGGCGGGGTTATGTCCAAGAATATGCATTTTCATCTTATGCTTCCAACTAGCAAAATTAGTACCATCAATGTAAGGACCTCTACGGTGATAATTTCCCTCGCTAGACACCATACTCTCCTAGGTTGTGAAACCAAGGCTATGACCACCAAAAGCTATGGAAATCAAAGCAAATGGAGACCAAAGCTCTGATACCACTTGTAGGACCTTGAAGTATGTCTAGAGGGGGGTGATTAAACTACTTGACCAATAAAAACTTAACAAACCGAGTTTGTGTAATCAGCTAACCAGAGAGTTGGTCAGGTAAACTCGGTGGGACCGATTTGCTCTTTTCGGTGAGACCGAAATGTTACAAAAAGGAAACAGAGAGTTTACATTGCAATCCCGGTGGGACCGATCGCTCACTTTGGTTAGACCGAAACGTTACGAAGGGAAACAAAGAGATTGCAACCCCATCTCAGTGAGACCGAGATCCCTATCGGTAAGACCGATTTGCTTAGGGTTTGTGGCAGTGGCTATGACTTTTGGAATCGGTGGCGCCGGATAGAAAGAATCGGTGTGACCGATTTTGGCTTTAGGTTTAGGTCATTTGTGGATGTGGGAACTTAGTTGAGGGTTTTGAAGCATATCACTAAGCACATGAAGCAAAAGGCTCATTAAGCAACACCTCATCCCTTCTTGATAGTATTGGCTTTTCCTATAGACTCAATGTGATCTTGGATCACTAAAATGTAAAATGAAGAGTCTTGAGCTTTTGTGCTTGAGCCAATCCTTTGTCCTTAGTATTTTGAGGGATCCACTTTCATCATCCATGCCATGCCATTCATTGAGCTTTCCGGAAATAATAGTCTTGGAATAGCATTAGCTCAATGAGCTATATGTTGTTATGAATTACCAAAACCACCTAGGGATAGTTGCACTTTCACTCCACCTAACAACAGGGACCCACCGGACGGGCCACCGTATTTCACAAAAAACGTTCCCCCAGACTGCTGGGACCCACCAGCTACATCTTCGCACGCAAGGAAGTGCGTGATAGTCGGAACCCACCTGGTCGAAGCGTATGTAGCATTTGTCATTCTGGTGGCGAACGTGTACATACATACTGGTCGATCAGTTTGTCTGCAGGCTGCAGCGATGAACCGTGGCTGAGTAAGGAAGGGCACGTGTCATAGTAGAGGCGCGCACGTAGCATGTACACGTATGTACAGCGGCCAAGATGCAAGAAAGTAAATATGGCCACATACGTACATACGGGCGGGGTCCCGAACGCCTACTTGCGCATACATATGACCAGGGCTCGTGTACATGGTTGGGTCGGAACGGAGAAGTTGCGCCATCGTCGTGATCATGGGGAGGCAACCGGCTAGGTCGGAACAGAATGTGTCGTCGTGTTCATGGGGAGCCAACCGGCTTGGACGTAACAGCCGATGGAAACGAGGCCTGGCGTACCGCAGAACGGAGGAAACGGCCTTGTGTTCGATCGGCCATGGTCGAAACGGGATATTGTTCATTGGGAGGGGTCTGGCGTACCGCAAAACGGAGGAAACGGACCTCCTCGCTGGAAATGGGGTCCTGTTGATTGGGAGGGGTGTGGCGTACCGCAAAACGGAGGAAACTGACTTGTGTTGGAGCGCTACGGTCGAAACGGGGGTCCTGTTCATCGGGAGGAGTGTGGCGTACCGCAAAACGGGACTCCATGGGATACTGTTCATGTCCACCATTGACTGCCTCCACGGGACACTGTTCATCTCCACCGTCGACTGCCTCCACGGGATACTATTCATCTACACCGTCGACTGCCTCCACGGGCTAATGTTCATCCACCGCCGACCTCCTCCAGCCTCCACTTGTGACTGTTCATCCATGGGCTCCTGTTCATCCAGCCTCCACCGCACGCTCCTCCACCGGCTACTTTTCAACCAGCCCTCTCCACGGGGTCCTGTTCAACCACCCCTCCACAGGCTACTGTTCATCCAACCCTCCACCGGCTACTGTTCAACCAGCCCTCCACGGGGTCCTGTTCATCCAGCCCTCCATGGGGTCCTGTTCATCCACCCCCAACCGGCTCGATCGATCGGGGTCCTGTTCATCCAGCGGCAACGGCATCTACTACCACGGGGTCCTTTTCATCCAACCCCCACCAGGAACTATTCATCCAACCCCCCCCAACAATGCTCACTATTCATCAAGAGGCAGCATCGATCGGCTTCAGTTAGCAGTAGTAGCGAAGGAATCACTCGAGTTCGATTAACAGCAAGGGATCGATCAATCGCCGGGTTACATGAATGCGTAGCTGCAATTGCAATCGCTCGGGTTTGATTAGAGCCCAATGCCTCGCACACTGCGCAGCAGACGAGAGAGAAACACGCATCGCTCGCCCCGACCACCCACCATAGCAGGAACTCCCGATATTTTCCTCGCCCTCGCTTCTACCACGGTTTTTTCCGTCATGGATGGCCCAAAGAATGCCATGCAGCTGCGTCTCCGGCCCGCCCAGGACGAAAAGCCCATTTTCTGTCATGATTTTTTGTCATAGAAGTAGGACCCCACCACATCTATGATGATACCGGGTTTTTTCACAATTATCATCATAGAAGTGTCATAAGTATGACATAAAGAAAATCATTCGGCCCAAAATGTCACAGATGTGTCTTTTTTTTGTAGTGGGAGTGTATGTATGTGGAGTAGAGAGACCACAAATGATGTAAACCTAGTATAAGGGAAGGGGGAATGGTGTGACATGTGTGTCAAAGAGAGACAAAGGCATGTGTAGTAGTGGGATAGCATGGGTGCGGGTGGGGAGCAGACTATTTGGACGAGACATCGAGTGTGTGTGGGAGAGGGGTGTGAGAGAGAGAGAGAGAGAGAGAGAGAGAGAGAGAGAGAGCTAGCGACGGAGAGAGAGAGAGAGAGCTAGCGATGGAGAGAGAGAGAGAAAGAGAGAGAGAGAGAGAGAGAGAGAGAGAGAGGAGAGAGAGAGAGAGAGGAAGAGAGGGGAAAGAGAAGGGTCGTTTGTGTCCATAAGTGGCGTATAGATAGGGAGACAATGTTGATGTTGTTCGAAATTGTCCTGTGTACGGAGACGCAAGGGAAGCGAGTCATCGTGTGTGTGATAGGGACTTCATGAGAGATCTAGAATAGATGGTGTAGAGAACAACGTGCGAGATTGAGAATGATGATACATGGATCTATGGAAAGAGTCACAGCATATATGTATACAGGGAAGGAGTTGGGGCATGTCCGCATGTGGGAGAGATAGAAAGAGGAGAATGGTTCACAAGGAGACAAAGTGTGCTTGTTTGCAGTGGGGGTGGTGTGTGAGGTGAGTGTGCGAGAACCACATAACTAGGGAGATAGACGTTTGGGGGCGACGTTTTGTGTGTATGGGAAACATACACTCTACATAGTGTGTGTTCTTGGGAAAGAGAGATGTCGGAGACCTAGAGAGTGGGGGAATAGATGTGTGCATGCCCGAGAGACAAAGTGATAAGATACCTATATTGGGGTCCGGACTTTAGAAGAGATGGGGGTGTTAATGTGCTCGTATGCTCGTGTCTGTGGGAGAGAGCGACTTGTGTGTGTGGGGGGGGGGGAGGGGGTGGCTTCGGATAAAGAGTGAGGTGTCTATATTTGAGGGACTTTAGCATAATTGAAATATATATGGTCAATGGTGTGTGCACTCATGGTTCATCAATTTGTTTCACAGTTTGGACTATGAGATAACAATACTTTTTAACATGCGTGATATACCTTGATGTACCAGAATTACAAACCTAAGATTGGAATTTTGGAATTCAACTCCATCATTAGCTTTTGTAGTTCATTTAAACAGAGGTACACTTTTTAAGACGGGATTTCGTGATTTCAAATTCATATATCAAACCTATAGATATACACATACGGGCGTGTTCAAACTTTATAATCATCCACTTTATTCATACATTACACATTTTTGGTTTTGTCATCGTATTTAGGATAAACACATTTGGAATTTCATTTGAATTGGACCATATGATGGTATTTGCTTGTACTAGCTCAATGATCCATATTTGAATTGAATGGACAATCTAAGTTTCGAGTTGGAGACAATGATTTTCAAAACTTGCACTTTTTGTTTGCGTGCAAAACTAATAAATTCTCGGCCATGATATCATAGTCGGCCGTACAAGAGCAGAACACTTATAATTTCAAGCGCCAAAAGCTTTCAAACTTCCCACTCACATCAAAATATCTCGCGCCCGAAAGTTTAGCACGGTGATATTCCTGTTTTACCCCTGCCACATGAACGGAAAAGGGCTGCTTTGGTAACTCCATTGTTTTCCTCTCTTTGCCCCCAACATTCTTCCCTAGAGCCCCTTCCCCTCCCCAACCCCCCCCCCGACCACGACAAGCCACCGAATCTAGTCCTCCGCCGTAGCGGTGGACCTCACACCCCGCCAGATCTACCTTCCGCACCTTGGAACCCCCAACTGCCAACTCACCACTTGACCGAAGCCGCTTCAGTGACTGGCTTGTCCACCACTCCAGATCTCCTTGATCGCCATCATGGTCCACTGGACTGGATCTTCTTAACCAGCGCCCTCATCCACCATAGTGTAGGCCCTTCACTGACTCCCTCGTCCACCCCATCGCTGGCCCTTCATACAAGCCCTCGTCCGCCGCAATAGATCCACCTCACCGAAAGCACTGTACACCGCGCCCGCCGAAGCCTTCATCCACTACACCAGACCTGCTCCACGGACGCCATATTCAACTCCACCGGCCCTGCTTTACTGACGCCGCAGCCTCATCAGGTTATTTCGATTTGTACTCCTTCAATTTTTATCTTCTTTATCGTGCAACTGTTCACTTACCACAGATGAGCTTTCTTGTATGTCAACAGGCGCCGCAACCGAAGCACCAGAGCCGCTTCAGCGACGGCGACAGCCGGCCCAAACTCAACCGAAACACGAGCACCATCGACGATCCTTAGCTATCAAGTATGACAATGATACCCATACGCCACCGAGAATCAGGTACTATTATCCAACGGCCGGCGCCTACGTTCACTTTATTAGCATAAGCACTGCACCTTTGAATTTCTTCAGGGCATCATTCAATTTTTCATGAGACGCATTATTGTGCTTGCACCTGTAGGGCCATACTTCTGGCAGTGAACATGTTACATGTGCTAAATTACATACCAGTGCGCATATAGTTAATATGCTTTAGTTTTGTCCTAAGTATTACTGTACTTCCTATATATCACTGCCTACTATTTTACTTCTTGCATGCTATATTTATGGTAATGGTGTTGCTCTGATGCCACTTGTTGGTTCCATCAGACTGCTTCATGTTCTCTATGCTTAATTACACATCAGCAAACTAGCATGTGGTTCCGCTGCTTTTTGTTCGTTTTACCCTACACTTTCTGATGCTAGCTATTACATCGCTGCTCTGAGCCTCTGTTCATTACTTTTTTGTGTGTTCTTGATCTTCCCAAGTTGCATGACTAATTTGATGCATCTATTAATTATGGAGCTTCCAACCCCATCAAGCAAAATATTTGTTCTTTTGGGGCTGGCACCTCGAACAAGCATAAAAATAGAGTGAAGCAGATATATTGTCGTGTAAGCACACACCTTTCTTTCATTAGTTTAGATGAACCATTGATGATCAATTCAAACTAGTGCATGTGATTAAAATTAATTTTACCTAAACAGAGGATGCAGAATAAAATACAACAACTAGATTTGCAACCACGGGATGCTGACGGTATCTTCAAAGAACATTGCAACAACAGCGAGGCTTCACAGCAACATATGGTAAGCTAGTGTGTTTTAGTACATGTGAAATGTAATGCGTGTGGGCTGGTTTCTTGGCTTGTGCCCTCAACCTGTAATCCTATAGAATTACAAATTAGTTCAGTTGTCTGCTTTGCTGTATTGCTTGATTCGAATGCTTGTTTGTTACTTGTTAGGCTATACCTGAGTTGGCGAATATGTCATCAGTGCCTGCTATACTATCGTAAAGAAATGCATGCCTAGTTCATTTGAGTCCTTAACTTTTCCTCTAAACTTCATCACAAGACCGTCTTCGTAGTTTATATGAGGCCACACCGTTAAGTGCTTTCTCAGATTATTTCAACTGCTTATATGCCTTGACAACTGAAATATAGCGGTGGTACACTCCCTTTCAACTAGGGATGTCAACTGGGTCCCGTTTAATCCCGATTAAAATCCACTAGTGGTATGACAGTTCAAAAGAGTTTTTGTTTTTTGAGGAAAATGAACTAGGGAGCTAGCAAAAACTAACTAGATGGGACTGGCAGATGTCGTTTATTTTCCACTCACATCCCTAGCTTCATCTTACCATTTTAATTTCTTTTCGGCTGATGCTGCTTTGAACCATTTAAATATAGCTTTCCATGCTCAGCAATAATTCGTATGTCATTTACCATGTAAGCTTACTGACTGGATCATGCGATAACTATCCCTTACTTATGTCCAGCGGAAACCTTTCAGGATGTCGTTCTGTAGGATCGAAAGTATGTCTAGAGGGGGGGGGTTGATTAGACTACTTGACCAAAAAAATCTAGCATTTTCCCAATTTTAAGTCTTGGCAGATTTTAGCAACTTGGCACTTGTCAAGTAACCAACCTACACAAGCAAGTCTAAGAGTATAGCAGCGGAATGTAAAATATTGCACATGAAGGTAAAGGGAGGAGTTTGGAGGGAGCAAACGCAATGTAGACACATAGATTTTTGGCGTGGTTCTGATAGGTGGTGCTATCATACATCCACGTTGGTGGAGACTTCAACCCACGAAGGGTAACGGTTGCGCGAGTCCACGGAGGGCTTCACCCACGAAGGGTTCACGAAGAAGCAACCTTGTCTATCCCACCATGGCCATCGCCCACGAAGGACTTGCCTCACTAGGGTAGATCATCACGAAGTAGGCGATCTCCTTGCCCGTACAAACTCCTTGGTTCAACTCAACAATCTTGACGAAGGCTCCCAAGTAACACCTAACCAATCTAGGAGACACCACTCTCCAAAAGGTAATAGATGGCGTGTTGATGATGAACTCCTTGCTCTTGTGTTTCAAATGATAGACTCCCCAACACTCAACTCTCTCTCATAGATTTGGATTTGGTGGAAAGATGATTTGAGTGGAAAGCAACTTGCAGAAGGCTAGAGATCGAGATTCATATGGTTGGAACGGAATATCTTGACCTCGACACATGAGTAGGTGGTTCTCTCTCAAAAATGTATGATGGAAGTGTAGGCATGTTCTGATGGCTCTCTCCATGAATGAAGAGTGGGTGGACGGGTATATATAGCCTCGACACATAATCTAACCGTTACACACAAATCACCAAACTCGGTGGGACCGAATAATGAAACTCGGTCAAACCGATCTAGTTCAAAATGTGAACGTTAGGATTTTCAGTGGGACCGACATGTCAACTCGGTGGGACCGATTTCATTAGGGTCAGGGCATAACGTAATGTCGGTGAGACCGATTACACAAACTCGGTGGGAACCATTTTGGTAATAAGCTAATAGAGAGTTGGTCAGGCAAACTCGGTGGGACCGGTTCGCTCATCTCGGTGAGACCGAAACATTAAGAAAGGGAAACAGAGAATTTGCATTGCGAACTCGGTGGGACCGATCGCTCGTCTCGGTTGGACCAAAACGTTATGAAGGGAAACAGAGAGTTTGTAATCCCATCTCGGTGAGACCGAGATCCCTATCAGTGAGACCGAAGTGATTAGGGTTTTGTGGCGGTGGCTATGTCAACTGAACTCGGTGGCGCCAGATAGAAAGTTTTGGTGGGGCCGAGTTTGACTTTTGGTTTGGGACATATGTGGATATGAGAAAGTAGTTGAGGGTTTCTGGAGCATATCACTAAGCATTTTGAGCAAGTAACCCATTAAGCAACACCTCATCCCCTTTTAATAGTATTGGCTTTTCCTATGGAATCAATGTGATCTGGATCAGTAAAAGTGAAATGTAGAGTCTTTAGCTTTGGAGCTTGAGCCAATCTTTTGTCCTTAGCATTTTGAGGGGTCCACATTTCTAATCCATGCCATGCCAATCATTGAGCTCTCCTGAAATATTTATCTTGAAATAGCATTAGCATAATGAGCTATATGTTGTTAAGAATTACCAAAACCACCCAGGGATGGTGGCACTTTCAATGTCCCCCTTTCTGTTAATTTATGAAAACATATAGATCAAAGCATCGACAAATGATAATAAGATTGAAATAGATCGTCACTTTGAGAAGTATGTGATAAGCAAGAGCTCCCCCTAAATTTGTGCATTACTTAAAATTTGCTTTTGAATGCAAATGCACAATCAATTGGGATCATGGGTCACTCTTCCATGTCACATACATCTTGGTGGAGCGCTCAAAATGATGAAAATTAAAATCATGCACTCATCACCAAGAAAAGTGAATGATCATATAAGAGATATAAGAGATAATATCATCAAAGCAAGCATTAAAGTAGCATATGATCAAACACATGATCAAAGAAGTATCTCACACAGATAGAGTATCAACCAAGCACACAAAAAGTTCAACCAAAAGCAAGAGAGACAAAGAAGCAAAATACTCTCTCTCGAAGCCTATGATCTATACACTTCTCCCCCTTTGGCAACAAGTTACCAAAAAGTTCGAAAATGCATAGTGTTATGCGTCTCTCAGGCTTGCTCTTCGGGAGGTGGTGTAGAGAGAACTCCAAGGACGAAGGCATTTGTTGATGTAGTTGGAGCTGGTGGAGTGGCTGCTGGAGGTGGTACTGAAGCTGTAGCTGCTGGTGCTGGTGCTGACACTGCAGCTCTAGTATCCGGTACTGGCACTTCAGTAGACCTCTGACCTCTAGGCACTCGCTGAAAAGCATCATTAGTTGCCTTCCCTTTCCTCTCTTCTGCTTCCTCCTGGAGCTTCTCAACTGCTGTTTGTATCTCAGTAACCTTCAGATCAAGATCATAAAATTTTGTCTCTATGATCCTCTCCAAGCTCTCCTGATTCTAAGTCAGGGTGGCCAAGCCCTTCTCAATCCTCAAAGTAGATTGGACCAGATATGCCAGCTGATCTTGCTTGATCTTCAGGAAAACTTGAGATGCTTCCTCAACACTTGACATCTTGGCAGCTTTCCCTGCCTTAGCTTTAGCTCCCTTCTCTTGTGCTTGAGCTGATGACAGTTCATTATCATTCATGACAACTTCATTATCTTCAAACTCTGGAAGCAAGGGTAAATGCTCTTTGTCCAACAAGCATGTTCCTGTGCCCATCTTAGCATTGATGAGCTCCTGAATATGTGGAGCATACCCACAACTTCTCTTTTGGTCAGCAGTTGTCCTCTTGATTGTCTCTAAAATCAGGCTCATGACTTTAAACTTTTGAGGGACATCAAAGATTTGCAACAGGTTGATGGAATGTCCTCTAATCATCTTGTGATCTCCTAACTTGGGTTCAGGGGACACAAAATATATCACCCAAACTAACAATACCTAGATCCAGCTGTATCCATCCGTCAACACATAACCAAGAAATCCTCGGAAATCGTGTACCTCGACCTTCGAAAAACATCCGTTATACAAGTCATGGCAATACTTTGGGCGAAATCTCTATCATGTGTTTGTTCCGGCTCATTCTTGAAGCCAATCCTTTGTTTTTGTTTTTGTTTTGTGGTATTCGAGTTGCTTCAATGCCAAGTGTTGATTCCATACCTTTCCTAATTGGTGTTCTCATATTGCTATGTGAATACTAATCCTTCTTGATCACTGAGCTGGCCATGTTAATTCTTTTCCAACCGGCGTGCTTCTCTTCAAGTGAATCCGATCATTTCAACATTCGCAAGATCAATTCTAAGCTTTTCTCAACGGTGTTCGTTTCATCCGACCCAAGTTATCTTTGTTTTCCCGCCCTCCCACCCTTTTTCTTCAAGGACTCAGATTTCTTAATCAAGTATCCATTTTTATTGAGTGAAGTTTCTTCATTCTTTTCCTCAATGTTTTATCCGGTGATTTCTCATGAAGACGCTAAGGAAGCTTTAACCTTATCATTGTTCCATTCTAATTTTCTTCTCCGACGGACTTAAGTCAAGTTTTCAGTGTTGATCGTATTATTTTCATCATTTCATATGCTTTCTCATGTCGGTGCATCTCTTAATCATCCACTTCTCGCTATTCAATTGTTAGGGCGTTGAAGATATCTCGGAAGATTCTAGTTTCCATTCTCAATTCACTCAAGTTCTTTTGAGGATGCTATCTCATTCAAGCCATTTAACTCTACGGTGCAATATCTATTTCAAACAATTGTTCAGCGGTGGTTCTTTTCATGGGCCCTAACCCACAGGTCTTTTCGAGGATCTTACGACTCTTCTAATTTTCCGGAGTTATTCTCAAATTCTTTGCAAAGTTTGACGTAAGAATGAATTATCATCAGTCAAATGTTTTCTCCAAGATCTTCCAAATTATTTTCATTGTTGGTTCAACCTTCCTAATTTTCATTCCGGAGTGCTTCAACAATTCATGGTGATGTTCTCGTCGTCACTCTCGAATTTAGAAGACCGAAGAAGAGGTTCTCTTAAATCTCGCTTCTTTCTCTTCAAGATTCATGGTTCTAGCTTGATGCCATTCTCTCATAATTGTTTTCGATTGTGGGAATTCTTTTCATCCATCCGGAGCATTTCAGGAGTCTTTTCAGTTTGATTCTTCTGAGCCCATCATCTCAGAATTATTCATTCAAGCGTTCAACTCTGTTTTTTCCAAATCTCACCGGTGCATCGTCGAAATATCCTCTAATCAGTTCATGATCTCTTCGTTATAATGTATCTAAATCCCCTCTAATATCTTCATTCGTTTTCCAATTCTTCCTGGTGAATTGTGCCTTTGCTACGTTCATTCTCAATTATTATGGTGGTTTGTTCAAGAGTTCTCCTCCTTCGTGATCATATAGACTCATTCGTTCTTTCCAATCCTACCGGTGGTTCGTTGAAGACCTTCTCAAGTTCGCGCCATATCTATCTTAATCCTTTCTACGAGAATAAGTAGTATGCCAAATTCATTGCTTGTCATCAATTAAATTGGTGAAGGATACGCATAACATAATTCTTGTTCTTGTTTCATCCAAGTGATTGATTCATTATTCCGGAGTTCGTAATGGTATCAATTTCTCAGTTCTAAGTTGTTCATCTCTTCTTTCCGGAGTTTGTTCATCATATCACAATTTCGGTACGAGATGCTTCATCTTTTCTTTCCGGAGTTCCAACTTTTCTCGGTTATATCATTTCAAAGCTTCATCTTAACACTGCAAGGCTTCACCTTGTGTTGTCAACTTCTCTTTCTTTTATCATCCTTTTGTTTACGGAGTTCTTCATGGAGGCTCTACATGATGGTTCGTCAAGGATTCTTTTCATTCTTCAATTGATCTTCAAGATTTCTCTCGGAGTATGATCCGCCAAGCTATACTCTAAAATAAACATGGTGCTCAACACATGTTTTGTTTTGAGGAGTTCAAGCATTCTTCTTCTTGCATTTCGAAGTGCAATTCGTTCTACCTTATCATTTGAGGTGGTGTTATGTCATTCTCGACAATTTGAGTTCGTGTTTCATGATTCAAATGTTGTAAAGAATGAGGTATTTTAAATCCATCAATCTCTTCATTGGACTTATCTTGGGCTATATTTCACCTAAAGCTTTCCCTAAGGATTGTTGCTATTTATGGTGCTTATTAATGACCCAAGTTCTTCATTTGTCCTCCCGGTGAAATAAGTTTCTCGTCTCCTTGTTGATATCAATCCAATCGTTTGTTTCCGTTGGTGGCAGAAGCTCACCTCATAATGTGGAGATGTTTCCATAAGCCCACTACAAGCTTAATCATTTCGTTGTTGGTTTTCCAACAACTCCGTTCAATTCTTCTTTGCAAGGGTGCTTTTCAAGTTCATTTGTTGCATAAGTTGGCATTTTCTTCTCCATTCCTTTATTCCAACGACCTATCTTCAATTTTTCTTCCGGAGGCATTGTGATGTTGCACTCTGCGACCCATCATCTTTCTTTTGTCAAGATCATGTTCTTTTCTTGCTTATCCATTTAACCGGAGTGTCATGTTTTCATTCGAGTTCTCTCATCTTATCAAGTTTTGCCTGCTTCCTCAACCGGAGAGCTGTCTGAAATCTTTCTTACCTTGTGCTTTTTCAATAGTTAGGAGGCAGTATGTCGTTGATTCCATCAAGTATCATCCCATCTTCTCAAGTTCATGTTATATTCCTTCCATGCTCAATCGGAGTGCTGCCAAAATTATATCATTCTTGTTCAGTCGTGTCTCGTTTCAACCGGAGTGGTTTCGAATTCTATCTTGTCCATTAAACTCTTGATTCATGCCTTTTCAACCTTCAAGTTATCGTAATGTTCCTTGTTCCTCTTTTCTAACGGATTGTTTGCAATCTCGTTCATCTTCGTTGTTCTCTTTCTTTCATTTTGCTCAACCTCTCAAGGTTCATGGTTTCACTCGTTTGTCAAAGAAGCAACTTAGTTTTACATCTCATCTTCCTCTTCCTTTTTCCTCCGGTGCCATCCTAGATCTCGGGACGAGATCCTCTCGTAGTGGTGGAGTGTTGTAACACCCCGGATACAACTTTCCATATTCGTAACTCCGACTCTTGCTTTTTCCGGAGATGTGATTTATTATTTCCTTCGTGGTTGGGTTTTGTCTGTTGTTTTGCATTTTGTTTTTGTTATGCATCTCATCTCATGGCATCATCTGCATTTCATCCGCATGTTTTTCAAAACTTGCATCCGTTAAATGTTCGCCGGTTCTCTCCGTTGCCCGTTCGAGTCCGGATACACTACGCGCCTGCGCTGCACCTCGAAATATTATTTTATAAGTGGCATAATAATGTTCTCGGAATGGGTTGCAACTTGTCATGCGGTCTGATTATAGTGTAGACAGGCCGCCTGCCAAGTTTAAATCGCATCGGAGTTCGTTTGACTGCCCAACCGTTAAATATGTAACCGGGATATAGCCGGTATATTCGTCGGACGTTTTCGGTCTCCGGAAACAGATGCCGGGTCGCTCTGTTCCTCTCTCTTCTCAGCCCGAGGCATTCTACACAGCCCACCAACCCCTCTCCTAGTTTCCCCTCCGTTCCTGATCGTCGGATCGCGATCGGAGGTCCCGAAACCCCCCTCCTAACCCCTCAAACCCTAGCCCTACCTATAAATGGAAGCCCCCCTTCCATTTTGGGCAGCCTAACCCCCCCTCCTTCCAAATCTGGCCGTCCTACCCCCTCCTCCTCTTTTTCAGCGCCTCCTCCCACCTCGGGGGCCGCGCCGCCGCCTCCCCCCTCCAGATCCGCCGCCGGCCACCTCATCCTCGCCACTTGGCGCGCCTGGATTCGCCGCGCCGTCACCCGCGCCGCGCTCCCCTCCACTCCCGCGTCGCCACGCGTCCCTGGCCTCTCCCTCCCCCGCCAGGCCCGCCCGAAGCCCATCGGGGCCCGCCGAGCCCATCTGGCCAGGCGAGCCAGCCACTGCCGCCCATAGCGTGGGAGCGCTCGCTCCCCGCACCCCGCTCGCCGGGGCCTCGCTGGATCCCGCGCCGCAGGCCGGAGCCGCCGCCGGCGACCTCCCAAGCCGACCCCCAGGCCAGCTCCGCCTTGCTCCCTCTCTCCCCCGTCGTCTCTCTCTCTCACGTCGTCTCTCTCTTCCCCGCAGGTCGCCGCTGCCATGACCGGCGTCCAGGAGCTCCTCGCCTCCTCGCCGCCCCATCGCCGGTGGACCTCGCCGTTGCCGGGAACGGAGTCCCCGCGGCTAGGTCCGTCCGGATCCGGCCGGAGCCGCCGCCCCATGGCCTCCTTCGCCCTCGCCGGCCTTGCCGGATCCCGCCGCCGTCCATGGCCTTCTCGCCGGCGCCCTGCTCCGTCTCCTGCTAGGACCGAGCGCCCGCTCGTGGGCTGCCGCGTCCGCGTGGGCCTCCCCAGCGCCCCGGCCCAGCGCGCCGGCCTCCCCGAGGCCCAGCCGACTAGCCTCTCCCTCCTCTCCACCGACTGGGCCGAGCCCAATGTGAGCAGCGCCGCCCCTCTCCTGAGCACTGCTGGGCCAGCCAGTTTCGGCCCAGAGTGGGTTTTTTTTCCGTTCTGCGATTTTACTAATTTATCCCAGGATTTAACTGTTTTACAGAAAAACCCTCCATGTTCATGCATCAATAATTAATTAACCGTGCATCGGACTTAAACAAACTTTATATGCAATATGCTCAGAAAATTGTGTAGATTAATAATATGCCACTTTCATCTATGTTTAAAATGTTTAGCTTGCTGTTTATTTAACTTTGCTAATATGCCATGTTAAAATGATTTAATTCATAACTTAATAACCGTAACTCGGATTTAAATGTTCTTTATATGTAAATGGGGTGGAAAAATGCCTAGATTAACCTGGTCCACTTTATGTTGCTGTTTAACAACTCTAAAATTGTGTTTAGGGCAGAACAGTACCGAATCTAAAATATTGCTCATGGGGATTTTTCGGAATTGTTGTTTCTTATTTCGGCCTCATTTAAACTTGCCTAAATAGTTAGTTTAATTATGCTCCACCTCTTGCCATGTTTAACAACATTTAATATTGTTGTGTACCTAACCGAGAGAGAACTAAATAAGTGTTGTGGTGTTCCGTCAATATGCAACTCGTTGCATATTGAGCTCCACTTAATTTGTAGTATTGTTTGTTGCATATTGCCATGCCATGCCTCATTAAACGGACATGCATCATACTTGATTGTGCATCATGCCATGTTTATGCTTGTGCATTTATCATGTTGTTTGTTTCTTTCGGTGTTGCTTCTCGGTTTCGGTAATGTTGCGATTGTGAGGATTCGTTCGACTACTTCGTTCGTGTCTTCTTCATGGATTCGTTCTTCTTCCTTGCGGGATTTGAGGCAAGATGACCATACCCTCGAAATCACTTCTATCTTTGCTTGCTAGATGCTCGCTCTTTTGCTATGCCTATGCTCGATGCCTACCACTTGCTTATCATGCCTCCCACATTGCCATGTCAAACCTCTAACCATCCTTTCCTAGCAAACCGTTGTTTGGCTATGTTACCGCTTTGCTCAGCCCTCTTATAGCGTTGTTAGTTGCGGTGAAGATGAAGTTTGTTCCTTGTTGGAACATGGAGATGTTGTTCCTTGGTGGAACATGTTTACTTGTTGGGATATCACAATATATCTTATTTAATTAATGCATCTATATACTTGGTAAAGGGTGGAAGGCTCGGCCTTATGCAGTGTTTTGTTCCACTCTTGCCGCCCTAGTTTCCGTCATATCGGTGTTATGTTCCCGGATTTTTGCGTCCCTAACGCGGTCGGGTGATTTATGGGACCCCTTGACAGTTCGCTTTGAATAAGACTTTTCCAGCAAGGCCCAACATTGGTTTTACATTTGCCTCACCTAGCCTTTTTCCCTTGGGAGTCGCGCATCCCGAGGGTCATCTTTATTACCCCGGGCCGGTGCTTGTCTAGCGTTGGTCCAAACTAAACACCGTCGGGACCATCCCTTGGCAACTTGGGTTACGTCGGTTCTCAGACGCTTCGCTTATCCGGTCGTGGCACGAGGCGAGATCTACGCGGCTACTATCGAGGTGTCGGCGCGCGGGAGGTCTTCTGGACTTGTTTTATTGCTGTGAAATGTCTTGTGGCCGGATTCGAGACTGATCGGGCTTCCCGGGAGAAGGTCTATTCGCTTCGTTGATCGCGAGAGCTTATCATGGGCTAAGTTGGGACACCCTGCAGGTTCGAACTTTCGAAAGCCGTGCCAGCGGTTATGTGGCAGATGGGAATTTGTTAACGTCCGGTTGTAGAAAACCGAAGTTGATCTTAATTAAAATACACCAACGGCGTGTGTAACCGTGATGGTCTCTTCTCGGAGTCCGGAAGTGAACACGGTGTTGGAGTTATGCTTAGCGTAAGTAGTTTCGGGATCACTTCTTGATCATAGTTGTTCGACCGTGCTTTGCCTCCTCTTCTCGCTCTCTTTTGCGTATGTTAGCCACCATATATGCTAGTCGCTTGCTGCAGCTCCACCTCACTACCCTGTCCTACCTTTAAGCTTAAATAGTCTTGATCTCGCGGGTGTGAGATTGCTGAGTCCCGTGACTCACAGATACTTCAAAACCAGTTTGCAGTGCCGATGAAACCGTGCAGGGTGTTGGACCCGAGCTCAAGGAGGAGCTCGATGAAGATCTTGTTCTTTGTGTTGTTTCGTTTGAGTTGATCGATAGTGGAGCCAGTTGGGACGATCGGGGATCTGTGTAGCATTTGGGGTAGTCTTCTTTTATTTTGGTTCCGTAGTCGGACCTTGATTGTATCTGTATGATGTAATGTTTTACTCATGTATTTTGTGAAGTGGCGATTGTAAGCCAACTATGTATCTCTTTTCCCTTATGTATTACATGGGTTGTGTGAAGATTACCTCAATTGCGACATTGCTTTCAATGCGGTTATGCCTCTAAGTCGTGCTTCGACACGTGGGAGATATAGCCGCATCGAGGGCGTTACAAGTTGGTAATCAGAGCCTTCCCCGACTTAGGAGCCCCTACTTGATTGTTTCTTGGCGTTGTTGAGTCTAGAATGGAAAATGTTTTGAGTCTTAGGATTATATATATCGGAGAGTAGGATTCTTTTTACTCCCCAGTCCTTTCGTCGCTCTGGTGAGGTATCCTGACGTAGAGTTTTGACTCTTCTCTCCTCAAATTTCACTAAAAATTTTTTAGGATCACGTGGGTATCTTGGAATCGTTCGATGGTTTTGTGGCGAGAACATTGTTCTTGGTGCCTCGACATTTAGGGGTTGTGGCGGTGTCCGGGAGTTGAGCTCCGAGGTGTTGTCGTCACAATTTTATCGTTGCGATTCTGGAATACGAGTTTTGCCGACATCGAAATCTCTTTTGTGCAGTTGTTGGTGAGATAACCACGATAGCCCGATCTTGTGGCGAGTGCGGGAGTATTGCCATGACTTGTATAACGGATGTTTTTGAAGGTCGAGGTACCACGATTTCCGAGGATTTCTTGGTTATGTGTTGACGGATGGATCAATTTGGATCTAGGTATTGTTAGTTTGGGTGATATATTTTGTGTCCCTGTATCCCCAACACAGATTGCATAACCAGAAAGTTTGGGAGTTTATAGGTGGGAATTCTAGTAGCTTACGGGATATCTTTCCGACGGATGTATGATTTGAGATTGGGGTTCAGCGTCTAGTGGTCCGCCCATTCACGGTCGATTCTGATGGTGTGAGGCGTCTTAAAGAATCCTTGGCTATGCTGATTCGGGGCGTCTTGTTTGTCATTCGTGGCGTCCGCTATCGTCGTGTCGTGTGGGCCCCCCACCACGGCGTATAGCGGACGTCACGAATGACGGCGTCCCGAATCAGCATAGCCAAGTTCTGGCGTCTCGCGATCGTCTAATCGGCCGTGAATGGGCGGACCACTGGCGTTGAACTGGCATCCGAGCTACATCTATTATGATTCTCCATCTCAACACATCCATCAATCATGGTTATACTTTGGGCGAAATCTCTATCATGTGTTTGTTCGGCTCATTCTTGAAGCCAATCCTTTGTTTTTGTTTTGTTTTGTGGTATTGAGTTGCTTCAATGCCAAGTGTTGATTCCATACCTTTCCTAATTGGTGTTCTCATATTGCTATGTGAATACTAATCCTTCTTGATCACCTTGAGCTGGCCATGTTAATTCTTTTCCAACGGCGTGCTTCTCTTCAAGTGAATCCGATCATTTCAACATTCGCAAGATCAATTCTAAGCTTTTCTCAACGGTGTTCGTTTCATCCGACCCAAGTTATCTTTGTTTTCCGCCCTCCACCCTTTTTCTTCAAGGACTCAGATTTCTTAATCAAGTATCCATTTTTATTGAGTGAAGTTTCTTCATTCTTTTCCTCAATGTTTTATCCGGTGATTTCTCATGAAGACGCTAAGGAAGCTTTAACCTTATCATTGTTCCATTCTAATTTTCTTCTCCGGCGGACTTAAGTCAAGTTTTCAGTGTTGATCGTATTCTTTTCATCATTTCATATGCTTTCTCATGTCGGTGCATCTCTTAATCATCCACTTCTCGCTATTCAATTGTTAGGAGCGTTGAAGATATCTCGAAGATTCTAGTTTCCATTCTCAATTCACTCAAGTTCTTTTGAGGATGCTATCTCATTCAAGCCATTTAACTCTACGGTGCAATATCTATTTCAAACAATTGTTCAGCGGTGGTTCTTTTGAGTGGGCCCTAACCCACAGGTCTTTTCGAGGATCTTACGACTCTTCTAATTTTCGGAGTTATTCTCAAATTCTTTGCAAAGTTTAACGTAAGAATGAATTATCATCAGTCAAATGTTTTCTCCAAGATCTTCCAAATTATTTTCATTGTTGGTTCAACCTTCCTAATTTTCATTCCGGAGTGCTTCAACAATTCATGGTGATGTTCTCGTCGTCACTCTCGAATTTAGAAGACCGAAGAAGAGTTCTCTTAAATCTCGCTTCTTTCTCTTCAAGATTCATGGTTCTAGCTTGATGCCATTCTCTCATAATTGTTTTCGATTGTGGAATTCTTTTCATCCATCCGGAGCATTTCAGAGTCTTTTCAGTTTGATTCTTGAGCCCATCATCTCGAATTATTCATTCAAGCGTTCAACTCTGTTTTTCCAAATCTCACGGTGCATCGTCGAAATATCCTCTAATCAGTTCATGATCTCTTCGTTATAATGTATCTAAATCCCCTCTAATATCTTCATTCGTTTTCCAATTCTTCCTGGTGAATTGTGCCTTTGCTACGTTCATTCTCAATTATTATGGTGGTTTGTTCAAGAGTTCTCCTCCTTCGTGATCATATAGACTCATTCGTTCTTTCCAATCCTACCGGTGGTTCGTTGAAGACCTTCTCAAGTTCGCGCCATATCTATCTTAATCCTTTCTACGAGAATAAGTAGTATGCCAAATTCATTGCTTGTCATCAATTAAATTGGTGAAGGATCGCATAACATAATTCTTGTTCTTGTTTCATCCAAGTGATTGATTCATTATTCGGAGTTAAGTAATGGTATCAATTTCTCAGTTCTAAGTTGTTCATCTCTTCTTTCGGAGTTTGTTCATCATATCACAATTTGATGCGAGATGCTTCATCTTTTCTTTCCGGAGTTCCAACTTTTCTCGGTTATATCATTTCAAAGCTTCATCTTAACACTGCAAGGCTTCACCTTGTGTTGTCAACTTCTCTTTCTTTTATCATCCTTTTGTTTACGGAGTTCTTCATGGAGGCTCTACATGATGGTTCGTCAAGGATTCTTTTCATTCTTCAATTGATCTTCAAGATTTCTCTCGGAGTATGATCCGCCAAGCTATACTCTAAAATAAACATGGTGCTCAACACATGTTTTGTTTTGAGGAGTTCAAGCATTCTTCTTCTTGCATTTCGAAGTGCAATTCGTTCTACCTTATCATTTGAGGTGGTGTTATGTCATTCTCGACAATTTGAGTTCGTGTTTCATGATTCAAATGTTGTAAAGAATGAGGTATTTTAAATCCATCAATCTCTTCATTGGACTTATCTTGGGCTATATTTCACCTAAAGCTTTCCCTAAGGATTGTTGCTATTTATGGTGCTTATTAATGACCCAAGTTCTTCATTTGTCCTCCGGTGAAATAAGTTTCGTCTCCTTGTTGATATCAATCCAATCGTTTGTTTCCGTTGGTGGCGAAGCTCACCTCATAATGTGGAGATGTTTCCATAAGCCCACTACAAGCTTAATCATTTCGTTGTTGGTTTCCAACAACTCCGTTCAATTCTTCTTTGCAAGGGTGCTTTTTCAAGTTCATTTGTTGCATAAGTTGGCATTTTCTTCTCCATTCCTTTATTCCAACGACCTATCTTCAATTTTTCTTCCGGAGGCATTGTGATGTTGCACTCTGCGACCCATCATCTTTCTTTTGTCAAGATCATGTTCTTTTCTTGCTTATCCATTTAACCGGAGTGTCATGTTTTCATTCGAGTTCTCTCATCTTATCAAGTTTTGCCTGCTTCCTCAACCGGAGAGCTGTCTGAAATCTTTCTTACCCCTTGTGCTTTTTTCAATAGTTCCGGAGGCAGTATGTCGTTGATTCCATCAAGTATCATCCCATCTTCTCAAGTTCATGTTATATTCCTTCCATGCTCAATCGGAGTGCTGCCAAAATTATATCATTCTTGTTCAGTCGTGTCTCGTTTCAACCGGAGTGGTTTCGAATTCTATCTTGTCCATTAAACTCTTGATTCATGCCTTTTCAACCTTCAAGTTATCGTAATGTTCCTTGTTCCTCTTTTCTAACGGATTGTTTGCAATCTCGTTCATCTTCGTTGTTCTCTTTCTTTCATTTTGCTCAACCTCTCAAGGTTCATGGTTTCACTCGTTTGTCAAAGAAGCAACTTAGTTTTACATCTCATCTTCCTCTTCCTTTTTCCTCGGTGCCATCCTAGATCTCGGGGCGAGATCCTCTCGTAGTGGTGGAGTGTTGTAACACCCGGATACAACTTTCCATATTAAGTAACTCCGACTCTTGCTTTTTCCGGAGATGTGATTTATTATTTCCTTCGTGGTTGGGTTTTGTCTGTTGTTTTGCATTTTGTTTTGTTATGCATCTCATCTCATGGCATCATCTGCATTTCATCCGCATGTTTTCAAAACTTGCATCCGTTAAATGTTCCGCGGTTCTCTCCGTTGCCCGTTCGAGTCGGATACACTACTGCGCGCCCGCTGCACCTCCGAAATATTATTTTATAAGTGGCATAATAATGTTCTCGGAATGGGTTGCAACTTGTCATGCGGTCTTATTATAGTGTAGACAGGCCGCTGCCAAGTTTAAATCGCATTCGGAGTTCGTTTGACTGCCCAACCGTTAAATATGTAACCGGGATATAGCCGGTATATTCGTCGGACGTTTTCGGTCTCCGGAAACAGATGCCGGGTCGCTCTGTTCCTCTCTCTTCTCAGCCCGAGGCATTCTACACAGCCCACCAACCCCTCTCCTAGTTTCCCCTCCGTTCCTGATCGTCGGATCGCGATCGGAGGTCCCGAAACCCCCCTCCTAACCCCTCAAACCCTAGCCCTACCTATAAATGGAAGCCCCCCTTCCATTTTGGGCAGCCTAACCCCCCCTCCTTCCAAATCTGGCCGTCCTACCCCCTCCTCCTCTTTTTCAGCGCCTCCTCCCACCTCGGGGGCCGCGCCGCCGCCTCCCCCCTCCAGATCCGCCGCCGGCCACCTCATCCTCGCCACTTGGCCTTTGGATCGCCCTTGCGCCGTCACCCAGCGCCCGCGCTCCCCTCCACTCCCACGCCGCCACGCGTCCCCAGCCTCTCCCTCCCCTTGAGCCCGCCTGAAGCCCATCGGGGCCCTTGAGCCCATCTGGCCCAGGCGAGCCGAGCACTGCCGCGCCAGCAGCGTGGGGCGCTCGCTCCCGCACCCGCTCGCCGGGGCCTCGCTGAATCCGCGCTTGAGCCGGAGCCGCTGGCCGGCGACCTCCCAAGCCGACCCCAGGCCAGCTCCGCCTTGCTCCCTCTCTCCCCGTCGTCTCTCTCTCTCGTCGTCTCTCTCTCTTCCCATGAGTCGCCGCTGCCATGACCGGCGTCCAGGAGCTCCTCGCCTCCTCGCCGCCCCATCGCCGGTGGACCTCGCCGTTCGGAACGGAGTCCGCGGCTAGGTCCGTCCGGATCCGCCGAGCCGCCGCCCATGGCCTCCTTCGCCCTCGCCCGGCCTTGCGGATCCGCCGCCGTCCATGGCCTTCTCGCCGGCGCCCTGCTCCGTCTCTGCTAGGACCGGCGCTTGCCTTCGTGGGCTGCCAGCGTCGCGTGGGCCTCCCGGCGCCCGAGCCCGGCTGGCCGGCCTCCCGAGGCCCAGCCGACTAGCCTCTCCTCCTCTCCACCGGTGGGCGAGCCCAATGTGAGCAGCGCCGCCCTCTCCCGAGCACTGCTGGGCCAGCCAGTTTCGACCCAGTGGGTTTTTTTTCGTTCTGCGATTTTACTAATTTATCCTGAGATTTAACTGTTTTCTGAAAAACCCTCCATGTTCATGCATCAATAATTAATTAACGTGCATCGGACTTAAACAAACTTTATATGCAATATGCTCAGAAAATTGTGTAGATTAATAATATGCCACTTTCATCTATGTTTAAAATGTTTAGCTTGCTGTTTATTTAACTTTGCTAATATGCCATGTTAAAATGATTTAATTCATAACTTAATAACCGTAACTTCGGTTTAAATGTTCTTTATATGTAAATGGGGTGGAAAAATGCCTAGATTAACCTGGTCCACTTTATGTTGCTGTTTAACAACTCTAAAATTGTGTTTAGGGCAGAACAGTACCGAATCTAAAATATTGCTCATGGGGATTTTTCGGAATTGTTGTTTCTTATTTCTGGCCTCATTTAAACTTGCCTAAATAGTTAGTTTAATTATGCTCCACCTCTTGCCATGTTTAACAACATTTAATATTGTTGTGTACCTGACCGAGAGAGAACTAAATAAGTGTTGTGGTGTTCCGTCAATATGCAACTCGTTGCATATTGAGCTCCACTTAATTTGTAGTATTGTTTGTTGCATATTGCCATGCCATGCCTCATTAAACCGGACATGCATCATACTTGATTGTGCATCATGCCATGTTTATGCTTGTGCATTTATCATGTTGTTTGTTTCTTTCCGGTGTTGCTTCTCGGTTTCGGTAATGTTGCGATTGTGAGGATTCGTTCGACTACTTCCGTTCGTGTCTTCTTCATGGATTCGTTCTTCTTCCTTGCGGGATTTCAGGCAAGATGACCATACCCTCGAAATCACTTCTATCTTTGCTTGCTAGATGCTCGCTCTTTTGCTATGCCTATGCTACGATGCCTACCACTTGCTTATCATGCCTCCCACATTGCCATGTCAAACCTCTAACCATCCTTTCCTAGCAAACCGTTGTTTGGCTATGTTACCGCTTTGCTCAGCCCCTCTTATAGCGTTGTTAGTTGCGGTGAAGATGAAGTTTGTTCCTTGTTGGAACATGGAGATGTTGTTCCTTGGTGGAACATGTTTACTTGTTGGGATATCACAATATATCTTATTTAATTAATGCATCTATATACTTGGTAAAGGGTGGAAGGCTCGGCCTTATGCCCGGTGTTTTGTTCCACTCTTGCCGCCTAGTTTCCGTCATATCGGTGTTATGTTCCCGGATTTTTGCGTCCCTAACGCGGTCGGGTGATTTATGGGACCCCTTGACAGTTCGCTTTGAATAAGACTTTTCGGCAAGGCCCAACATTGGTTTTACATTTGCCTCACCTAGCCTTTTTCCCTTGGGAGTCGCGCATCCCGAGGGTCATCTTTATTACCCCCCGGGCGGTGCTTGTCTAGCGTTGGTCCAAACTAAACACCGTCTTGGGACCATCCTTGGCAACTTGGGTTACGTCGGTTCTGACGCTTCGCTTATCCGGTCGTGGCACGAGGACGAGATCTGTGGCTACTATCGTGGTGTCGCACGCGGGAGGTCTTCTTTGGACTTGTTTTATTGCTGTGAAATGTCTTGTGGCCGGATTCGAGACTGATCGGGCTTCCGGGAGAAGGTCTATTCTTCGTTGATCGAGAGCTTATCATGGGCTAAGTTGGGACACCCTGCGGGGTTCGAACTTTCAAAGCCGTGCCAGCGGTTATGTGGCAGATGGGAATTTGTTAACGTCCGGTTGTAGAAAACCGAAGTTGATCTTAATTAAAATACACCAACGCGTGTGTAACCGTGATGGTCTCTTCTCGTGAGTCCGGGAAGTGAACACGGTGTTGGAGTTATGCTTAGCGTAAGTAGTTTCAGGATCACTTCTTGATCATAGTTGTTCGACCGTGCTTTGCCTCCTCTTCTCACTCTCTTTTGCGTATGTTAGCCACCATATATGCTAGTCGCTTGCTGCAGCTCCACCTCACTACCCTGTCCTACCTTTAAGCTTAAATAGTCTTGATCTCATGGTGTGAGATTGCTGAGTCCCGTGACTCACGGATACTTCAAAACCAGTTTGCGGTGCCGATGAAACCGTGCGGTGTTGGACCCGAGCTCAAGGAGGAGCTCGATGAAGATCTTGTTCTTTGTGTTGTTTCGTTTGATTGATCAGTAGTGGAGCCAGTTGGGACGATCGGGGATCTGTGTAGCATTTGGGGTAGTCTTCTTTTATTTTGGTTCCGTAGTCGGACCTTGATTGTATCTGTATGATGTAATGTTTTACTCATGTATTTTGTGAAGTGGCGATTGTAAGCCAACTATGTATCTCTTTTCCCTTATGTATTACATGGGTTGTGTGAAGATTACCTCAATTGCGACATTGCTTTCAATGCGGTTATGCCTCTAAGTCGTGCTTCGACACGTGGGAGATATAGCCGCATCGAGGGCGTTACATTTCAGTTTCCTCAAAACTAGAGACTCATCATCCTCTTCTTCAGCTTGAGGCACTGGGGCCTTGTTCTTCTCTTCTATAGGAATGTTTCCGGTGTTCCTCTTAGGCTTACTGGGTTGTTGCTTTGGGAGCAGACTTGGGCTTTGATGGAGCAGCCCCTGACTTGATAGCATCTCCATAAGCTTGTGAGCTTTGGGTGCTGGTGCAGCATCCTCTTCTTCTTCCTCTGAATCTGTTACCATAGTTGACTTTCCAAGAACTTTTGCAGTAGTGGTTCTTGGCCTCTTCTTTTTCTTTTCATCTCCTGCTGCTTCACCATCATCTGATTCTATGGTGAACTTCATTGTCTCTCCTGTTGGAACTTTCCTAAGCTTTGACATTGGGATTCCCTTGGCAGGTGCCTTCTTGTTCAAGCCTGGCTTTGTTGCAGCAGTTGTGCCAAACTCCCTCTTCAACACTTTCTTCCTTGAGGTGGCCTCATCCTCAACAGCCACATAGTCCTCATCCTCAGAGTCTGAGGTTCTCTTCTTCCTTGCTCTAGTGGCTGCCTTGGGCAAGTTACTAGGTGTGCTCCTGCTGCCCTCATCATAGCTACTTGAGGGATCAGAACCCTCACTCAATTGCACTTGTTCCTCAGATCTGTTCTGACTGTCACTCTGGTCAGACATCTTGGCAATTACACTGACAGCGAACCCTGTGAATAGATGTAGATGAGGTAGAGTGGATGAGCATCACAAAGTGCAGAGTTTTTGCAGAACAGATGACTTAAAAACTTAGTTTTAGTTATCCATAGAAAGCATTTCGGAGCTACCGATTTGATAAACTCGGTGATACCGAAGCAATTTTTGGAACCTAAACTAGTGAACTCGGTCAGACCGAGTCACAGTTCGGTGGCACCGAGATTGCTAGGTTTCATAGAGTGTCGAACTCAGTCGCACCAACTTGCAATTTTTGGTCAGACCGAAAACGCATGTGCAATGGCCTAAGCCAAATCGGTGAGACCGATTTCTCCAACCTGGTCGGTCCGAGATGAGTTTGACGAAGTCCTAACCCTAAATTTTCAAATCAAATCTAACCTAAAGGATGATTTCTGTGTATAGATTGTTTGCATACGTGGTAAAAATCATGGCAAAGCAATGTGCTATGAATCGGAGTTAAGGAATTAGCACATAGAGTCAAACCCATACCCTAGTTCGGCGGAGGTTCGCTACGGCGGCAACGGCGGAGCAGAAATCCGTTGACGGCGATGGAAACCAGCGGCGGGAGGTCGCTCGCGGCGAGGAGACAATTCAAAGACCCAAGGAGGCAGAGCAGGACACACGCGCGGGCTGAGGAGTTTGAAGAAATTCCCAAAATCTCACCCGTGGGTTTATATATCCCCACCCTGTCGGCGTGACCGAGTGGAACAACTCGGTGGCACCGAGATGCAGAATCGCAAGTGGTTACTGCAACTCGATGTGACCGAAAGGTTCAAATTGGTTGCACCAAGATTGAAAACCTAGATCAACTTAGTGAACTCGGTGTGACCGAAGTGGATGACTCGGTCATACCGAAATGGACAAAGAGGTTTTGGAAGTTTAATTCTATGACGAATCGGGGACTCCGAGTGCTCCTCACACAGAGTGGTTCGAATCTGACTTGATCAAACTTTGTGATGTAGCATGAATAGAGTTTGAGACGAGAAGAGCATAGATAGCTAGAAGGAGTTCTTAGGCATTCTTGTCCATCCATTTGGAAAAAGAGAAAAAGCCAAACAATCAAAACAACAAATTGATGTCCTCGAATGAGTAAAATATGCAACCAACATGCTCACACAATAAAATGGCAAATGAAATATGTGACAAAGCATGCATAAACACTTTAGCATCTATCAAGCAATTGGCGATGACTAGGTCATCTATATATGGGTATATTGACTTAGGAGTCAAATGAGAACATTTGATCATAGGTCATACTCATTGTTTAAGAATAAGTGGGGTTACCACTTTTACATAAAGCATTGTTGTGTTCACATGATTATAGTTGCTTCAACTCAATTGATTAGAGTAGCTCCCACTAGATGTGATATCCCCCCTAAGAGGGATGAACTAACCTTGGGTTTTGTTGATGATGACTTCATGTAGGTGTCGAAGATGTGGATGCTCAATGTTGATGTAGATCGTTTTGAGCAATCCATTGGAGTGAGTTGCACTTTCAATACCTACACAAGTTAGTCCCACAAGGAACAAACAAGGATATCCATAGACATGGAGTGATGTACACATAGATGATTTCCATGAAAGCATTAGGTTACCTTGTCCCTTGTCTTACCAACAAGAGGGTTTGTGACTCCTTGAACTAGTGCAAGATGTGAAAGTTGTTTGCACATGTCCTTGCCAAAGAATATGAGTGAAGTATGTTGGCAGAGTCACCCTCAAGAACTCTCTAGTTCTTCTTCTTCGGGATCCACACCATCTTGATGGGAATCTGTGGAGTTGTAGTCGCACTTGATGAAGTAGAACTTGATGTAGTCTTGGGAACCCACTTGACCAAGGCCTTGCACTACAAAAAAAAGACACATCCGTGACATTTTGGGCCGAACGAAAAAAATTATGTCATACATATGACACTTCTATGCCAATAATTGTGACAAAACCCGGTATCATCATAGATGTGGTGGGCTCCTACTTCTATGGAAAAAAAATCATGACAGAAAATGGGCTTTTCGTCCTGGGCGGGCCGGAGATGCAGCTGCATGACATTCTTTGGGCCGTCCATGACGGAAAAAACTGTGGTAGAAGCGAGGGGGAGGAAAATTTTGGGGAGTTCCCGGTTACGGTGGGAGGTCTGGGGCTGAGCGATGCACGTTTCTCTCGTACACGTACGCGCGTGTCTGCGAGGCATTGGCTCTAACTGAACTCGAGCGAGGCGTTGGGCTCTAACTAAACCCGAGCGATTGCACTGCAGGCTACACGTTACTAAACCCGAGCGATCGATCGATGGCTGTTAACTGAACCCGATCGAGTGATTCATTCGCTATTGCTGCTAACTGAAGCCGATCGATTGGATGAACAGTGAGCGTTGCGGGGGGGAGGGGGTTGGATGAACAGTGAGCGGTGGTGTTGCCTTTGGATGAACAGGACCCCGTGGTGTGGAGGGCTGGATGAATAGTAGACGGTTGAGGGGTGCCCGTGGAGGGGTGGTTGAACAGGACCCCGTGGTGTGGAGGGCTGGATGAACAGTAGACGTTGGAGGGGTGCCCGTGGAGGGGTGGTTGAACAGTAGCCAGTGGAGTAGCGCGCGGTGGAGGCTGGATGAACAGGAGCCCGTGGAGGCTAGAGGAGGTTGACGGTAGCCCGTGGAGGCTGGAGGAGGCCGACGGTGGAGATGAACAGTATCCCATGGAGTCCCGTTTTGCGGTACGCCACACCCCTCCCGATGAACAGGACCCCCATTTCGACCGTAGGAGGTCCGTTTAAATCCTTTTTGCGATGCGCCACACCCTCTCGATCAACAGGACCCCGTTTACGACCGTAGGAGGTCCATTTAGATGCGTTTTGCGATACGCCACACCCTCCCGATCAACGGGACCCCGTTTGACCGTAGGAGGTCCGTTTCCTCCATTTTGCGATGCGCTACACCCCGATCAACAGGACCCCGTTTGACCGTGGGAGGTCTTTCCTCCGTGTGCGATGCGCCACACCCTCCCGATCAACAGGACCCTATTCCAAGCGTAGGAGGTCCGTTTCCTCCGACGGCGATGCGCCAGCCTCGTTTCCATCGCCTGTTCCGTCCAAGCCCTCCCAATGAACACGACCACGCATTCCGTTCAGACCCAGCCGGTTGGCTCCCACGCGTTTCGGTGCCTCCCGATGAACACGACGCATTCCGTTGCCTCCCCATGAACATGACGCATTCCATTGCCTCCCATGAACATGACGCATTCCGTTGCCTCCCCATGAACACAACGACGATGTTGTTTCTCCGTTCCGACCCAGCAATGTACACGAGCCCTGGCCGTACGTATGCGCGAGTAGGCGTTCGAGACCCGCCCGTATGTACACATACGTGGCCATATTTTCTTTCTTGCACCCCGGCCATTGTACGTACGTGTACATGCTACGTGCGCGCCTCTACTACGACACGTGCGCGCCTCTACATCCACCAGTATATATGTACATAAACGTTTGCGACCAGAATGACAATGCTACATACGCTTCGACCAGGTGGGTCTCGACTGTCAGGCACTTCCTTGCGTGCGAAGATGTGGCTGGTGGGTCCCAGCAGTCAAGGGGGCAAATCGTTTTTTTTTGCCCGGATGCACTTCCTTGCGTGTGAAGATGTAGCTGGTGGGTCCCAGCAGTCAGGGGGTGAATCATTGTTTTTTTGCCCGGACGCACTTCCTTGCATATGAAGATGTACCTGGTGGGTCCCAGCAGTCAGGGGGAAATGTTTTTTTTTGCAAAATAAGGTGGCCCGTCCGGTGGGTCCCCGCTGTCAGGTGGAGGAATCATTATTTTGCGCGTAATAAGGAGGCACTTACTTGCTGCGGCCGTGGACCCAGCTGTCAGCCTCTCCATGTACAGTCCACGTCCGATGGAAGTCGTTCCTTGACCACATTGACCACGCCGCGCCGAGAGCACCACGGCGGTGGGCGACGGCGAGGACTAGGAAGGGGACGACTTCGGAGCGGAGAAGACGCAGCGATGGATGCCGCGAAGAGGAGTCTGAGGGTTCACTGGTTGGCTGCGGTGTGAGGCTCTTGTCGCCGCAGAATAACAGGGGTGTGGGTGAGTAGAGGGATGGCTGGCCAGCGGTGGGAGTAGTAGAGGCGGTGAGGCCTCCAGCGGCATCACTGCTGGCCACGGGAGGCAGGAGCACGCAGCGCGACCTGGCGCTGGTTTGGGCGGCTGGAGCAAGAAGACCAGAGGTTGAAGAAGCACTACGGCCGTTGGATGAACATCATACGATAACAGGAGCTAGAATCGTTCATATTGACTAAGTTGACAAAGCCCTCCGTCCCGTCAACTTGGTAGGCCCTAAGTCAGCCTCCCACTATCTTTGGGTTCCCGGTGGTGGGGAGGATTCATTTTTGTGCGTAATAAGGAGGTACTTCCTTGCGTGCGAATAGCTGGTGGGTCCGACATGTCAGCGGGGGGCACGTTATTTTCGCGAAATATAGAGGCCCTTCCGGTGGGTCCCGGATGTCAGGTGGAGGAATCATTATTTTGCACGTAATAAGGAGGCATTTCCTTGTGTGCGGCCATGGACCCGGTATCGGCCTCTCCACGCGATCTACTTCCGATGGTGTCGTTCGTTGACCACGTTGACCATGCCGCGCCGGCGCATCCAAGGTGGTGGACGACGGCGAGGCCCTGGACAGACAACGAGCCGAGATGGGAAGGCGTGGGAGTAGAGTCGCAGACGGAGAGGTGTCTGAGGTTAAGCTGGTTCTAGTGCGGTGTGGTTCGGCGGTCGGTGGAGAAGAACAGGAGGTGTGGAGGGTGGAGGGATGGCCTGGCCAACGGTGGAGTAGCGCTTCATAGCGAAGCATGCTAAGCAGAGCTGCTAGCAGTAGGAGGCGGCAGGTGGTCCCGGCGGTGTTGGAGGAAGAAGACGAGAGATTGAAGATGGATGCCGGCCGTTGGATGTAAATCCAACGACTAACATGTCAGAATCATTTGTTGACTAAATTGACAACGACTTGCGTTGGCTTCGACCTATTGGCCCACATTTCAGCCTCCAAAAATGTGGCACGTATTCAACCCATTTTTTAAGAATTTACTGTCTTTTTTTGTGTGGTAGAATTTACAGTCAATTTGATCATTTTTTTGAGTTACAGCCATTAGCTGGGTTGGGTGACAAATAATGTAGTGTCCATGCGGCCCATTTATTTTATTTCCTAAAAAATTACAGGCCATTTGCACTTTCTCGAAATACATGATTTTGCTGGGCTGATTCTAATTATAATGTTGGGTTGGGCCAGCAATGTTATCAAAAAATAAAAAGGGGCTGAGCATTTTGTTATAAATATATTTAAATAGTAAGTGATATTATTACATTCGTCCTTAAATCTTATCAAGCTTTTGTACACAGTCACTAGGATTTTCATGCCAAAACAATCCAGGATTTTATTTTTTAAGAAATTATTTTTATAAGTTAATAATATGTGGGATATTGTTTTCTTACATATGTAAGTATCTCATTAAATATATGATGACAATAAAATAATATATAATAACATATAAAATAATTTAAATATATATAATATAGTTAGAAGGAAACATAAGTTGGACCTGGTGTTCCTATTCTTATCTGAGAAAAATAGAACAGACCTCTGCGTTTTCTTCAAAAAATACATAAATTGGGCTGCCAAAAATAAAACCTCGGATGGGAGGTCCATAGGCGGTCGATACATGACGGCCCTAAGAAAATACAAACAGGCCTATGGACCTCCCGTCCGAGGTCGTGGGCTCGCATGTTAAAAATGAAAGCCTAGGCAGGGCAGCCCAAAACCACGTCCAACACTTGCCAAAACTTCGTCCCTCGTTTTCTCGTGTTTCGCATGTCGACATTGTGTGGGTATTTTGTTGTGCATCATATGAAGATGTGCTATGCATGAATGTTGATCAGCATGATGTTAAGCGGCTGGTATTTCCATTTTCGACCTTGAATAAAACTTCCAACATGATGTTAACCCTGTTTGAAAAGGCCGTGTTAATATAAAGGCTCGCCTCTGAAATTTGCAGTTTCTTATCCTAAATCGAACTTGCAATTCTTATCTGAAACTGAACTTGCAGTTTCTTATCTCAAACTGAAACTTGCGGTTTCTTTTACGAAATCACATTATACGCACTTTTATACTCCTATGAAACTACATTTTTAAGTGCTAAAATAGATCTCTAGAATTCATAAAATACTTCATATGCTCAATCTTGCAAATCTGAAATTCAAAAGACATTCATATCTGAAAGTACTCTCAAAATACACAACACAAAACACAATTCACAACCTGCAAATCTCGACAACCCTAAGCTCCTCGACAATTCACAACCTGCCCGACTATTGGGCTAGGGGCAACCCCTCCTATTCCTCGGCGGCAGACACCGCCTGTGAGATGATGTGAATGGCAAGGAGGCGATGGCGGGGAAGCGTCGTTGGGCCAACTGCTTTTCTCCTCTTGCAGTTGGGTTCGGTCGACGAAGACTCCACCGGCTCGCTCTGGCAGGACACCCTCACAAACGGCACCCTGGAGATGCTCGATCCTTCAATCTCTGGTGGATGCTCCATCTGGGATCGATACTCCCACCATCGCTCCCTCACGATCGGATTCGGTGAATCTGTTTGCTCCATGGCCCAGAGGAGCAGCTCTATGTACTCCGGCGCGACTCCCTCCGGGCCTTTTCACTCTGTTGCAGATATTTGGCCATGGATGTCCGTCGCCGCTAGTTGGTTCTTGTTGTCAAACCAAGACTATATATCCAACATCCTAGCTGGCTTCACAGGGTCGCCGTCTGCGATCCTCCATCGATCTACTTCTCCACAGCACCTTCACTTGCCGGCGGTGGTTTTTGAATGGAAGAGGAGAGGAGCAGTGCTGGTTTTGGATTAGAACGGAGAGGAGCGACGCTGGTTTTGGACTGGAACATGAGAGGAGGGGCGGTGGTTTTGAAATGGAAGAGGAGAGGAGTGGCGCTGCATTTAGATTGGGCAGGAGAGGAGCGGCAGTGGTTTAAGAGGAGAAGAGCGGAAGAGCGGCACTGGTCTTGGAAGTATTTTTTGTTGTTGTTTTGCGTATTTTGGGTTAAAGTTTGACCACGTACTGTATTTGACAAGCAAAATCTGAATGCATGTCACCAAAAATTGTATCGTTTGGTTCATATCTGAATGTACTTTCAAATTATATTATTTTTGCAATGTATAACATATATTTTATGTGCGAAAATTATGGTCAATTATGACCCAGAATAAAAGGGAGACTAGTTAATGTGGGGTCGCTTTCTTAATTGAAGGGTAAATTGATTTTGATTTTGATCCAGTCATAGCGCGCCGGCCCTCTCGTCCAATCCTAAATCGCTGTCGCACGCTCCTCTCCCTCTTCTCCATTGGAAAACCACCTCCTCTCCTCTCCATCATCTCCATTCCAAAACCACCGTCTCACCTCTCCCTCTTCTGATCTTCTCCATTGGAAAACCACCTCCTCTCCTCTCCATCATCTCCATTCCAAAACCACCGTCTCGCCTCTCCCTCTTCTGATCTTCTCCATTGCAAAACCACCTCGCCTCCTCGCCATCATCTCCATTCCAAAACCACCGTCTCACCTCTCCCTCTTCTCTATTGCAAGACCACCGTCTCTCCTCCCATCTTCCAAAGCTAGCACCGGACCACTCAGAAGGACATCTATGGAGAGGATGCAGCAGCGAATCAGGCAGATCACCGGCGGCGACCAGGCAAAGTTAGCCAGGTTAAAGGAGATCCTTAGTTGGTTTGACAATGAGTGGGAGATTTCGAGGATGGTGCGGGCCATGTGGCAATGTATGCGAAAGAGCGAGACGGTGGCGATGAGGGCGGCGTTGTACATGTACTCCTCGGCGGCGATCACGCGCGATCCTCGAGTTCATCAAGTATCTCCTCCGGGCGATGGAAAACAGATTCGCCAGAGGCGGCGATAACAAAGCGGAGGTGGTGGGCGTACAGGTCGAAGGTCGAGCACCCAGAGGAAAACGAATCGATCGAGTATGGTGTGCCGTTCGTGAGGGTGCAGAGCCAGCCGGAGCCACAGGAGTATTCGTTCTCCCACCACAAGAGGAAGTCGGATGGCGCGACGTTGCTTCCCTGCCGTCCTCCATGGTTTCCTCGATGCTCGCCTCGTTTCAACGGCGGCGGTAGGGTTTAAGGTAAGCTTCTCACTAACCTAATCTTCCACCTGCTCATGCTTACAATCAGTGTGACAGCTAATGAAAATCATGCTTACAATCTATCTCCGAGTACTACGCCAATCACCCTAAAATAGCTCTGGACCTTTGGGTCAAAGTTGTGACACAGTGTACAAATAAAGAAAAATAGATTGGTGCTTCTTTGTAAAAGAGTACTCCCTAGAAAACTGCCAATATAAGCTACTAGTATTTGGTTAGATGATTTGCTGCCGAGAAAGATCCGTCCACAGAGAGCGCCACACATCCCACTGGTGGTAGTGGATGCCAATGCGTGCATGCAGCATGGTTGGTGTCGGTAATTTTTACTTGGCACACCTCACACTCTGCATATATGACGGTTCCATACGTACATTTGTGCAGTTCCACCAAAATGCAGCTGAATAACCCTGTTTGCACAGATAATGAAAAAGCGTGATTACATTATAGTGGCACTAGTTGATGAAACACACAAAATAAATAGAAGAAAATATTGCGATAGTATCATAGTATGCCATCTGCGAGGGCGAGATGGGCCTGCGACACCTCATCTGCACGCGCTCATATCGAAATCGTCCCAAGTCTCCCAGATACACCTTACGCGTTGATGAGCATCAGTGTACATCGGTGGTACAAGGAGGCGCCTTGACACATTCAAATCTCTATTTTTGTACATATCAACTAAAATTAAGTACCCCAGTTTGCAGAAACGCTTAAACGTTAACAATGGGACTAGTTGATGAAACATACATTAACAAAGAGAAGCACTTTCTCTATCTACATTGGAAATGAAATGATAGAGATGACACTCGCTCTATTTTAACTGTATTATTACTTCATTTTATCGGTGACACTAGGGTTGAGCAGGTGGCAAACGAGGTGTACCGTAAGCGCCGCAAGGATGGAGACCGGGGTGCTTAGGCGGGATGTCAAGCTGACTCTTTCAGTCACCAACATGGATGATTCAATTCATGGGACCTATTGGTGCAGTTCACCTAAAATGAAGCAATGTCCCGTGAGATAGCAGCTTCTTCTTCAATTTTTTTAAGAAAAGGGCTCCAGCCCCGGTATCATTTCCATCAGAAAACGAAACACACAGAGCTTCTTCTTCATTAGTTGCAATAAAATTGAGCAACATCAAGGTTGGTTGTGAAGCTCCTGGAATGCTCTACTATAATTTGGATATCATTTGTGCAGTTCAACTAAGATCGAGCGTGAAATGTATATCTCTGTTTGCACAAAAAAGGTGGAAAGGAGGGTGAGTAACAAGTGATGAAACATGCATCAAATGAAAAGAAGCATGTTCCTTATCTGAATGGCAATCCTACAAGGACAATAGCAATTTCTAAAGCACTGGCATTGCTAGATATTAGTGTGGGCATTAGGATTAACTATGACAATCGTTAAATACGACATTACTTTGGGCACGGGAGAGTAGGCGGACCAGGACAGTTGCATTTCTAATGAAAAGAACCAACTTATCTTAATTGGAAATTTAAGCAAGACATGTAAAGAAGTGCCATTGATTCATCTTACTGGAGGCATTACATTGAAAATAACATTGGTTTAACGTGTCCTTACTTTTAACAGTGCGACTGCTACATTTTACCAGTGGCATTACATAAGAGTGGCTCGGGCAACAAACATCGAACATGATATCGGGTTGGTCCCATTTTTGTTCGATATAGCCACCTTATCTTGTGTGAGGCTAGCAAATCTAGTCTTTGGACTTACTCGTTGACTTGTCCCCAGATCCCCACTTTCTTTCCTTTTTCAACCAATATATCGGGTTTATATTGAGTTTGTCTTGTGTTTCCTTTATTTCCTATTAGACCTAGAGACCAGTTGGATAGCCAGTCTCTGCTACTTTTCGCCCCCATTATTTCCTCTTTCAACCAAGTCCTATATTCAGGTAACAAATCCTCCCCCACCCCACCCCTTTCTTCCTTGTTTGAACCAAGTAGTACTAGATTCGAGTGCATGAACTAGTTTTACCTCTTAAACGTAAAAAAATTAGGTGGTTTTCAAACAGCCGATCGATCCTATCTACGAGGGGGCCTGAGAAATAGTAAAAGATACAAATGTAGCGACATCGAGCTCGGAAGTAGAACAAGGCGGTTTGAAGGAAGTTATACCGATGGTCGCTGGGATGTCGCTAGGTGAGCGGCGGAGGCCGATCTGCCCACACTACGGCAGCGAGGAAGAAGGGGTCGGAGGCCCTCCCTCGCCAGCGGTGCTTGGGAGAGAACGGCAAGGCAGGCTGATCGGACGCGCCCAGCAATGGGTAAGATTCATCGCCGAGGACGACCGCGTGAACGTTGAACCTTCTCACCTTCCCTAGCGGAGAGGATCCGGCTGGATCTGTGACCAGCGGTGAGCAGGGAGAGAGAGAGTGTGTGGCCATCGCTGTCATGTTTAGATCTGGAGAGGCCGAGACAGTGTGAAGAGAGCAACACTAGCAAGCAAGCACGGAGTCTCCTGCCTATATAGTGGAGTAGTACTAGTTTTCTTTTGTCTACCGGAGTCGGCTTGACCTCGTCAATGACTGTCGAGAAGTCTTCATGCACGTGGCCCGGAGGCGCAGTTGTCGTCATTTTGATCTAAAGCGCTGGATTATAACATGTAACACGAAAAAAATGCCACATGACAAGAAATCATAACCTCACTGCCCAAAGGAGACAACATGAATCCCGACGGACAAACTAGACGAGGAACAAAGCTCAAATTAAAGATAAACTCGTAGAAAAGGGGTCCGTCGATAGATGTCCTAATTAACATAGCCGGCTTGACCTAGATGGCAGCCGAGTAGTCACTGTTCGTGCATGTGCCCCCAAAGACTAGCCCAACTCAGTTGTCGCTATTTAACCCTTGCAGTGATCCGAAGTACATGACACCTAATTTTGCGAGATGACAAGAAACCTTTTTTTAGATTTCTCACCACAACTACAGCCATGTACAACACATCCTGCATGATATGTAGACGATAGCCAATCCAGGCGTGTCTGGTGTAATCTGGTCACATGCTTGGACGAATTGATCTTCCGTGTCTTGCAGGGATCGTCCAGGCACCAACGTAGTACAACACTTCTCTAGTACTATCGCTCGTCTCCCTCTTCTATTAAGTCACCCGACTTGCGGGGCTAGGGAGTGTGCCGATGGTCGGTTCTCAATTGTCGTCCCACATGTGTGTGCAAATGCAATATGACGCGCGTTCCATTCGGAGAGCAGCGTGCCAGACCGACCGACCGTCTGGGGTGCGACGCAAATGCGACGGCCGTGTTGTATACTCCGTACATGTGTACCGCCGTTTTCTAGAAGCTTTGCTCCATGGCGTGGGTGCAATCCATGGATACAAAATTAGTATACTGTATACTATTTAAAAGTCGAGGACGGGGCTTTTCCTACGCGGTAGGCGGCGGGGCAGTTCCGCCTAGTCAGTTCGACAGAGACGAGGGAGTAGGCTGCTGCAAACGTAGGGTTGTGTGATTTGACAGCGAGTTACTGCTGGACAGGTGGGGCCCCGTGATTTGACTTGCCATTATCATTTTAACTGCGGCGCTACGACCGACATGAGTCTCCCGATTCCAGACCACCTCCATACAGGTGCCTCTCCCAATGCTCCACCATGTAGTAGAGGCTAGCTCTTGCATGAGAGCCCACTTCTCCACTTTTTCCTTGCCTCTCTTTCCTCCACATATGCAAAAATGCCATGTAAAGCGCACTATTGTACTTACTTTTAATTGCTCCTACAGGTGCTTAAGCTTGCCACATAGGCATAAAGTCTGATGTGGCAAGTTAATCAAGACGAGAGAGACTAGTTTGGTGACCCAAGGAAGAAACGGTGCTAAGCGCGTGTACCTAGGTGAAAAGACAATTTTGAGTCTATAGCTAATTAAATGAAGCAAACTTAGCAACACCATTTCATTGGAAGAGGTCACTCCTTGGCAAATGCAATAAATACTAGTACTCCCTGTGTCCCATAATATAAGAACGTTTTTGGCACTACACTAGTGTCAAAAACATTCTTATATTATGGGACGGAGGGACTACGAAGAAAGACATAGAGAGGAGTAAAAAAAATACACTTATAGCCAACCATTGTAACGCCCTCGATGCGGCTATATCTCCCACGTGTCGAAGCACGACTTAGAGGCATAACCGCATTGAAAGCAATGTCGCAAGTGAGGTAATCTTCACACAACCCATGTAATACATAAGGGAAAGAGATACATAGTTGGCTTACAATCGCCACTTCACACAATACATGAGTAAAGCATTACATCATACAAATACAATCAAGGTCCGACTACGGAACCAAAATAAAAGAAGACTACCCCAAATGCTACACAGATCCCCGATCGTCCCAACTGGGCTCCACTCTTGATCAAGCTCAAACGAAACAACACAATGAACAAGATCTTCATCGAGCTCCTCCTTGAGCTCGGATGCGTCACCTGCACGATTTCATCGGCACCTGCAAACTGGTTTTGGAAGTATCTGTGAGTCACGGGGACTCAGCAATCTCACACCCGCGAGATCAAGACTATTTAAGCTTAAAGGTAGGACAGGGTAGTGAGATGGAGCTGCAGCAAGCGACTAGCATATCTGGTGGCTACATTCGCAAAAGAGAGCGAGAAGCGAAGCAAGGCACGGTCGAACAACTATGATCAAGAAGTGATCCTAGAACAACCTACGTCAAACATAACTCCAACACCGTGTTCACTTCCCGGACTCCGCCGAGAAGAGACCATCACGGTTACACACGCGGTTGGTGTATTTTAATTAAGATCAACTTCGGGTTTTCTACAACCGGACATTAACAAATTCCCATCTGCCTCATAACCGCGGGCACGTCTTTCGAAAGATAATACCCTGCAGGGGTGTCCCAACTTAGCCCATGATAAGCTCTCACGGTCAACGAAGGATATTCCTTCTACGGGAAGACCGATCAGTCTCGAATCCCGGACTACAAGACATTTCGACAACAATAAAACAAGACCAACAAAGCCGCCGGATGTGCCGACAAATCTGATAGGAGCTGCACATATCTCGGTCTCGAGGCACACCGGATAGGTCAGCCTCGAGTAAAACCAGCCTCGAGTTGCCCGTGGTGGCCCTTGATCTGCCCGTTCGGGCTGGCCAGCACTCGAAGGAGCACCGGTCCGGGGTTAAAATAAAGATGACCCTTGAGTCTGCAGAACCCAAGGAAAAAAAGGCTTAGGTGGCAAATGTTAAAACCAATGTTGGGCCTTCTTTGGAGGAGTCTTATTCAAAGCGAACTGTCAAGGGGTCCCATAAATCACCCAACCGCGTTAGGGACGCAAAATCCGGGAACATAATACCGATATGACGGAAACTAGAGGCGGCAAGAGTGGAACAAAACACGGGCATAAGGCCGAGCCTTCCACCCTTTACCAAGTATATAGATGCATTAATTAAATAAGATATATTGTGATATCCCAACAAGTAAACATGTTCCAACAAGGAACAACATCACCATGTTCAACAAGGAACAAACTTCATCTTCACCGCAACTAACAACGCTATAAGAGGGCTGAGCAAAGCGGTAACATAGCCAATCAACGGTTTGCTAGGAAAGGATGGTTAGAGGTTTGACATGGCAAAGTGGGTGGCATGATATAGCAAGTGGTAGGCATCGTAGCATAGGCATAGCAAAAGAGCGAGCAACTAGCAAGCAAAGATAGAAGTGATTTCGAGGGTATGGTCATCTTGCCTGAAATCCCGCAAGGAAGAAGAACGAGTCCATGAAGAAGACAAACGGACGAAGTCGAACGAATCCTCACAACTCCGGAAGGAAACCGAAGCTAACGAGAGAAGCAACCCGGAAAGAAGCAAACAACATAGTAAACAACCATCACATAAACATGTCATGATGCACAAACAAGTATGATGCATGTCCGGTTTAATGAGGCATGGCATGGCAATATGCACAAACAACACTACAAGTTAAGTGGAGCTCAATATGCAACGGGTTGCATATTGACAAAACACCACAACACTTATTTAGTTCTCTCTCGGTTATGTACCCAACAATATTAAATGTTGTTAAACATGGCAAGAGGTGAAGCATAATAAAACAAACTATTTAGGCAAGTTTAAATGAGGCCGGAAATAACAAACAACAATTCCGGAAAATCCTCATGTGCATATTTCGAATTTGCTACTGTTCTGCCCTAAAACATATTTTATTGTTGTTAAACAGGAAAATAAACTGCACCATGTTAAACTAGGCATTTTTCTACCCCATTTACATATATAATTTATTTAAAATGGAGCTACGGTTATTAAGTTATGAAATAAATCATTTTAGCATGGCATTATGCAAAATAAACACAAACAGCATGTTAAACATTTTTAACATAGATGAAAGTGGCATATTATTAATCTACACAATTTTCTAAGCATTTTACATATATAAAGTTTTTACATATGATGCACTGTTAAAAAGTTATTATATGCATGATGAACAGGGGGTTTTCTGCAAAACAGGTAAATCACAGGATAAATAGCAAATTCATAGCAACGCAAAAAAACTACTACTGGGCGAATCTGGCTGGCCCAAAGAAGTGCTCGAGAGAGGGCGGGTGCTGCTCACCCAGGCCAAGGCCCGTTAGTGGTCTTTGGTGGCCTTGAGCAGTGGGTCGGTCCACGCGGAAGTGGACGCAGAGGCGGTCGCCTCTCACGCCGATCCGGTCAACAGGCGGGCGCTCGGTCATGACGGAAGCAGAGGAGGCAGAGTAAGACGGGACGAGCGCTGGAGCAGCAGAGGGACTTGGCGCTGGGGACTCGGCGGACGGCTGCGGATCTGGTCCCTGGCCGAGACGGAGAGGAGGCGCGAACTTGGGGGACGAGCGCCCGGCGAGACGGCGGCCTCCGGCGGCAGGCGTTGTTGAGCTGGACTCAGAGGCGAAGGAGGGTTCAACGCGCAGCGCCTCCTCGTTCGATGCAGGGAAACAGGCGACGGCGCGAGAGGAACAGGCGAGGCGACCCGATCCCGCGCGGGAGCTCTGGCAGTTGACGAAGAGGGGATGGCGGAGACCGCAGATCTGGGCGAGGGAGGTGGATCCCAGCGAAGTTCAACGGATCGTGCTGGTTCGAGCAGCGCGGCGTGCTTGTTCATGAACAGAAGAGAGAGAGGTCGGAGGAGGCGGACAGCTAAGAAAGGGAAAAAGAGGGTGCAAGCGGGGGACTGCTGGGTTCACCGGCGACGTTCCTTTGGGCGGCGGGGTCGCGAGGGTGAGGCCGAGGAGCGCCAGGCTCTTGCTGCTGTTGTTATGGGCTCGAGGAGAAAGCAGAGGAGGCTCCTCTCTTGTGGGCTTGATCGAGGCAAGGAGGAGGATTTGGTGGTGGCTGGTGGTGGATCGGGAGGAGGCTGCGGATTGGCCCGATGGATCAGAGGCTGGTGGATTGGATCGGGGAATGAGGGGATCCCGAGGAAGAAAGGTAGGTAGGTGGCGGCGGCTCGGGAATGGGTTGATGGATGGGACAGGATCCTAGTTTCTAGGGTTAGAGTAGACTGATTATATAGTGAGTGGATGAGGGCATGCTTAATCCGGTCCGTCCGATCAAATCGGTGATCGAGAATAAATAGGTTAGGTAGCCCAAATAAGAAAGCGGTGATGTTTATAGGCGTTAGGGATGATCCGGATCAATGGTCGCGATCGAGAGGTCGGGTTGGGTAAGTTCGGACACGCACGCGAGGTCGGTGGTTGTGCAAAGAGGGTTAGGTGGTCGGACAAAGGGAAATGAAAGCGGTGTTGGACTCGGGCGGATGCAAGTTAAAAAAAAACAAAGATGGCAACGAGTGCCGATGCAATGCAAATGATGCAATGATGAAATGCAAAAATAAAATAGCAGGCACAAAATAAACACACGGCGAAACCCGGAATATATGGAAGACAACTGAAGCTCCGGTCTTGGGGCGTTACAACACTCCACCACTATGAGAGGATCTCGTCCCGAGATCTAGGATGGCACCGGAGGGAAAAGAAAGACGAAGATAAGAGGTAAAATTAAATTGCTTCTTTGGCAAACGAGTGAAACCAAAGAACCTTGAGAGGTTGAACAAAATGAAAAAAAAAAGAAAACAACGAAGATGAACAAGGTTGAAAACACTCTGTTAGAAAAGAGGAACATGGGATACGACGAGAACCAAGAGGTTTAGTGATAAGATAGATACTGAAACCACTCTGGTTAAAACTAGATAGATAAGGAATAAGATTGATATAATTTGGGCAGCACTCCGACTAAAAGAAGAAGGAAAACTTGATAAGATGAAAAGAACTTGAAGAGAAGACACAACACTCCGGTTAAATGGATAATGCAAGAAAAAGAACATGATCTTTACAAAACGAGGTGATGGGTGAAGAGAGCAACATCACAATGCCTCCGTAACAAAAGAATAGAAGTTAGACCGTTGGGATAAAGGGACGGAGAAGAAAATGACAACTTCTGCCACAAATGAGCTTGGAAAGCATCCTTGCAAAGAAGAATTGAACGGAGTTGTTGGAAAATCAACAACGAAAAGAATAAGCTTGTAGTGGGCTTATGGAAAACATCCCAAGACTAAGAGGTGAAGTTCTGCCACTAACGAAAAACAATTGCTTGTTTGAGATCAAACAAGAGATGAAAACTTCTTTCGCCGAGAGGATAGAGAGATAACTTGGATCATTGATAAGCACCACAATAGCAACATTCCTTAGGGAAGGCTTTAGGTGAAATATAGCCCAAGATAACTCCAACAAAGGGATTGATGGATTTAAATATACCTCATTCTTGACAACATGTGAATCATGAAGCATGAAGGGAAATTATCAAGAATGACATAACACCACCTCAAAAGATATTGTAGAAAGAATTGCACTTCAGAATGCAAGAAGAAGAATACTTGAGCTCCTCAAAACAAAACATGTGTTGAACACCATGTTAATTTTGAAGTATGGCTTGACGGGTCTTAACTCGGAGAGAAATCTTGATGAACAATTGAAGAATGAAAAGAATCCTTGACGAACCATCATGTAGAGCCTCCATGAAGAACTCCGGTAAACAAAAGGATGATAAAAGAAAGAGAAGTTGAAAACACAAGGTGAAGCCTTGCAGTGATAAGATGAAGCTTCGCGATGATATAACCGAGAAAACTTGGAACTCCGGAAAGAAAGATGAACAAATGAAATCAAGAATTTTGACGATCCTCCGGAATAAGGAATTGAATTTACTAGATGAAACAAGAATAAGAATTACATTATGCTTATCCTTCACCAATTAAATTGATGACAAGCAATGGATTTGGCATACTACTTATTCTCGTTGAAAAATGATTACAGATAGAGATATAGCGCAAACTTAAGAAGGTATTCAACAATTCACCGGTAGGAATCGGAAAGAACGAATGAATTGATACGATAATAAAGGAATAGGAATGTTGAACAAACCACCGGTAGGATTATGAGAGAACAAATGAATCTATATGATAACGAAGGAAGAGAACTCTTGAACGAACCACCGTAAGAATTGAAGATGAAAGTAGTAAAGGCACAATTCACCGTGAAGAATTAGAAAACTAATAAAGATGCTTGACAGAATTTAGATACATTAGAACGAAGAGATCATGAACTGATTAGAGGATATTTCGACGATGCACCGGTGAGATTTGGAGAACGATAGCTACACGCTGAGAATGAGGAATTGTGACATGATGGCCAACGGAGGAAAGAAACGGGAACAACTCATGAAATGCTCCGGATGGGTGAAAAGAATTCCACAACCGAAAACAATTATGAGAGGATGGCATCAAACTAGAACCATGAATCTTGAAGAGAATGGAACAAGATTTAAGAGAAACTCTTCTTGGTCTTCAAATCAAGAATGACGATGAGAAACACCACCATGAATTGTTGAGGCACTCCGAATGAAAATTAGAAAGGTTGAACCAACGATGAAAAGAATTTGGAAGATCTTGGAGAAAGACATTTGGTGATGATAATTCATCCTTACATCAAACTTTGCAAAGAATTTGAGAATAACTCCGAAAAATTAGAAGAGTCGGGTAAGATCACAGGAAAAGACACGTGGGTTAGGGCCCACTCAAAAGAACCACTGTTGAACGATTGTTTGAAAAGAGAGATTGCACCGTTTGAATTAAATGGCTTGAATGAGATAGCATCCTCAAAAGAACTTGAGTGAATTGAGAATGGAAACTTGAATCTTCGAGATATCTTCAACACTTGAACAAGCTGAATAGCGAGAGGTGAATGATTAGGAGATACACCGGCATGAGAAAGCATTGTGAAAAGAGGAAAAGGATAAGATCAACACGAAATCTTGAACTAAATCCACCGGAGAAGAAAAAAATTAGAATGGAACAATGATAAGGTTGAAGCTTCCTTAGCGTCTTCATGAGAAATCACGGATAAAACTTTAAAGGAAAAGAATGAAGAAACTTCACTCAATAAAATGGATACTTGATTAAGAAATCTGAGTCCTTGAAGAAAAAGGGTGGGAGGGCGGGAAAACAAAGGCAACTTGGGATGATGAAACAACACCGTTGAGAAAACTTAGAATTGATCTCGCAGATGTTGAAAATGATCGGATCCACTTGAAGAGAAGCACACCGATTGCGAAAAGAATTAACATGACAAGCTCGATGATCAAGAAGGATTAGTATTCACATAGCAATATGAGAACACCATTTAGGAAAGGTATGGAATCAACACTTGGCATTGAAGCAACTTGAATACCACAAAACGGAACAAAAACAAAGGATTTGGCTTGCAGAATAAGCCGGATACAAACACATATGATAGAGATTTACCCAGTCTCATATCATGCATCTGTCGAAAAGATATTTTAGGAGCTACTTGAATTCCCACCTATAAACTCCGAAACTTTCTGGTTATGCCATCCGGTGTTGGGGATACAGGGACACAAAATATATCACCCAAACTAACAATACCTAGATCCATTTGTATCCATCCTTCAACACATAACCAAGAAACCTTGAAATCGTTTACCTCGACCTTGAAAAGCATCCGTTATCTGAGTCATGGCAATACTCTCGAGCTCGCCCGAAGATTGGGTTATCGAGGTTATCTCACCAACAACTGCACAAAAGAGATTTTCGATGTCGGCAAAACTCGGTATTCCGAATCGCAGCGATAAAATTGTGACGACAACACCTCGGAGCTCAACTCCCGGGACACCGCCACAACCCCTAAATGTCGAGGCACCAAGAACAATGTTCTCGTCACAAAACCATCGAACGATTCCAAGATACCCGTGATCCTAACTTGTAACGCCCGGACACCCGCCGGTGGTCGTTACTCTGGCGGGATCTAGGCGGCCTCATAGATCAATACTAGTCTTTTTCGCGCACTTTGTCCTCACTAAATGCGCACCCGGAGCAACTTCGGTCGGTCACCCATCCCGACACTACTCCAAGGTGAGCACGCTTAACTTTGGAGTTACGTCGAATGGGCTCCGGAAAAGAAGGAATTCCTTATTGATATGAGTAGTCTATCATCCCTAATAAGCCAGGCTATCACATACACCCCACTCGGAGGAACCGGCGTCCTCGTCGGGCCACGTGAACGTTCCCTCTTGGCACAAACGTCGTGCTTCCAGTCCGTACATGTGCCATGTCGGGTGCCACGACGGGTCACAAGCGTCATGAACAACATGACCACGCACCTGTCCGCAACCATCCGTAAACGCGAGGGTCGGCTCGATACCAACTTATAGCGCCTCGATGCGGCTATATCTCCCACGTGTCGAAGCACGACTTAGAGGCATAACCGCATTGAAAGCAATGTCGCAAGTGAGGTAATCTTCACACAACCCATGTAATACATAAGGAAAGAGATACATAGTTGGCTTACAATCGCCACTTCACACAATACATGAGTAAAGCATTACATCATACAAATACAATCAAGGTCCGACTACGGAACCAAAATAAAAGAAGACTACCCCAAATGCTACAGATCCCGATCGTCCCAAGCTGGCTCCACTCTTGATCAATGAAACGAAACAACACAATGAACAAGATCTTCATCGAGCTCCTCCTTGAGCTCGGATCGCCACCTGCACGATTTCATCGGCACCGCAAACTGGTTTTGGAAGTATCATGAGTCACGGGGACTCAGCAATCTCACACCCGCGAGATCAAGACTATTTAAGCTTAAAGGTAGGACAGGTAGTGAGATGGAGCTGCGACAGCGACTAGCATATCTGGTGGCTACATTCGCAAAAGAGAGCGAGAAGCGAAGCAAGGCACGGTCGAACAACTATGATCAAGAAGTGATCCTAGAACAACCTCGTCAAACATAACTCCAACACGTGTTCACTTCCGGACTCCGCCGAGAAGAGACCATCACGGTTACAAACACGGTTGGTGTATTTTAATTAAGATCAACTTCGGGTTTTCTACAACGGACATTAACAAATTCCCATCTGCCTCATAACCGCAGGCACGGCTTTGAAAGATAATACCTGCGGGGTGTCCCAACTTAGCCCATGATAAGCTCTCACGGTCAACGAAGGATATTCCTTCTACCGGAAGACCCGATCGATCTCGAATCACGGACTACAAGACATTTCGTGACAATAAAGAAAAGACCAACAAAGCCGCCCGGATGTGCCGACAAATCTGATAGGAGCTGCACATATCTCGGTCTCGGGGCACACCGGATAGGTCACCTACGAGTAAAACCAGCCCTCGAGTTGCCCGTGGTGGCCCTGATCTGCCGTTTGGGCCAGCACTCGAAGGAGCACTGGTCCGGGGGTTAAAATAAAGATGACCCTTGAGTCTGCAGAACCCAAGGAAAAAAAGGCTTAGGTGGCAAATGTTAAAACCAATGTTGGGCCTTCTTTGGAGGAGTCTTATTCAAAGCGAACTGTCAAGGGGTCCCATAAATCACCCAACGCGTTAGGGACGCAAAATCCGGGAACATAATACCGATATGACGGAAACTAGGGCGGCAAGAGTGGAACAAAACACGGGCATAAGGCCGAGCCTTCCACCCTTTACCAAGTATATAGATGCATTAATTAAATAAGATATATTGTGATATCCCAACAAGTAAACATGTTCCAACAAGGAACAACATCACCATGTTCAACAAGGAACAAACTTCATCTTCACCGCAACTAACAACGCTATAAGAGGGCTGAGCAAAGCGGTAACATAGCCAATCAACGGTTTGCTAGGAAAGGATGGTTAGAGGTTTGACATGGCAAAGTGGGTGGCATGATATAGCAAGTGGTAGGCATCGTAGCATAGGCATAGCAAAAAGCGAGCAACTAGCAAGCAAAGATAGAAGTGATTTCGAGGGTATGGTCATCTTGCGAAATCCGCAAGGAAGAAGAACGAGTCCATGAAGAAGACAAGCGGACGAAGTCGAGCGAATCCTCACAACTCCGGAAGGAAACGAAGCTAACGAGAGAAGCAACCGGAAAGAAGCAAACAACATAGTAAACAACCATCACATAAACATGTCATGATGCACAAACAAGTATGATGCATGTCCGGTTTAATGAGGCATGGCATGGCAATATGCACAAACAACACTACAAGTTAAGTGGAGCTCAATATGCAGCGGGTTGCATATTGACAAAACACCACAACACTTATTTAGTTCTCTCTCGGTTATGTACCCAACAATATTAAATGTTGTTAAACATGGCAAGAGGTGAAGCATAATAAAACAAACTATTTAGGCAAGTTTAAATGAGGCCGGAAATAACAAACAACAATTAGGAAAATCCTCATGTGCATATTTCGAATTTGCTACTGTTCTGCCCTAAAACATATTTTATTGTTGTTAAACAGGAAAATAAACTGCACCATGTTAAACTAGGCATTTTCTACCCCATTTACATATATAATTTATTTAAAATGGAGCTACGGTTATTAAGTTATGAAATAAATCATTTTAGCATGGCATTATGCAAAATAAACACAAACAGCATGTTAAACATTTTTAACATAGATGAAAGTGGCATATTATTACTCTACACAATTTTCTAAGCATTTTACATATATAAAGTTTTTACATATGATGCACTGTTAAAAAGTTATTATATGCATGATGAACAGGGGGTTTTCTGCAAAACAGGTAAATCACAGGATAAATAGCAAATTCGCAACGCAGGAAAAAAAACTACTCTGGGCCGAATCTGGCTGGCCCAGCAGTGCTCAGGAGAGGGGCGGGTGCTGCTCACCCTGGGCCAAGGCCCGGTTGGTGGTCTTTGGTGGCCTTGATCGATGGGTCGGTCCACGCGGGCGGTTGGATCAGAGGCGATCGGCCTCTCACGCTCGATCCGTCAGCAGGCGGGCGCTCAGTCATAACGAAGCGAGGAGGCAGAGTAAGACGGGACAGCGCTGGAACAGCGAAGGACTTGGCGCGAGGACTCGGCGGGGCGGCTGCGGATCTGGTCCTGGCCGAGGCAGGAGAGGGAGGCGCGAACTTGGGGGCAGCGCCCGGCGAGAGACAGCGGCCTCCGCGGACGGGCGTTGTTGAGCTGGACTCACGCGAGGCGAAGGAGGGTTCAACAGCTGCAGCGCCTCCTCGTTCGATGCAGGGAAACAGGCGGCAGCCGAGAGGAACAGGCGGCGACCCGATCCGGCGGGAGCTCTGGCGATTGACAAAGAGGGGATGGCGGAGACCGGCAGATCTGGGCGAGGGAGGTGGATCCCAGCGAAGTTCAGCGGATCGTGCTGGTTCGAGCAGCGGCGCGATGCTTGTTCATGAGCAGAAAGGAGAGACGGCCGGAGGAGGCGGCCAGCTAAGAAAGGGAAAAAGAGGGTGCAAGGCGGGGGACTGGCTGGGTTCAAATGACGTTCCCGGAGGCGGCGGGTCGCGAGGGTGAGGTGAGGAGCGCTCAAGGCGCTGTTGTTCTTGGGCTCGAGGAGAAAGCAGAGGAGGAGCTCCTCTCTTGTGGGCTTGATCGAGGCAAGGAGGAGGATTTGGTGGTGGCTGGCTGGTGGATCGGGAGGAGGCTGCCGGATTGGCCCGATGGATGCAGAGGCTGGTGGATTGGATCGGGGGGAATGAGGGGATCCCGAGGAAGAAAGGTAGGTAGGTGGCGGCGGCTCGGGAATGGGTTGATGGATGGGACAGGATCCCTAGTTTCTAGGGTTAGAGTAGACTGATTATATAGTGAGTGGATGAGGGCATGCTTAATCCGGTCCGTCCGATCGAAATCGGGCGGTCGAGAATAAATAGGTTAGGTAGCCCAAATAAGAAAACGGTGATGTTTTATAGACGTTAGGGGATGATCCGGATCCAATGGTCGCGACTGAGAGGTCGGGTTCGGGTAAGTTTCGGACACGCACGCGAGGGGGTCGGTGGTTGTGCAAAGAGGGGTTAGGTGGTCGGACAAAAGGGAAATGAAAACGCGGTTGGACTCGGGCGGATGCAAGTTAAAAAAAACAAAGATGGCAACGAGTGCCGATGCAATGCAAATGATGCAATGATGAAATGCAAAAATAAAATAGCAGGCACAAAATAAACACACGGCGAAACCCGGAATATATGGAAGACAATTGAAGCTCCGGTCTTGGGGCGTTACAATACTCCACCACTATGAGAGGATCTCGTCCCGAGATCTAGGATGGCACCGGAGGGAAAAGAAAGACGAAGATAAGAGGTAAAATTAAATTGCTTCTTTGGCAAACGAGTGAAACCAAAGAACCTTGAGAGGTTGAACAAAATGAAAAAAAAAAAGAAAACAACGAAGATGAACAAGGTTGAAAACACTCTGTTAGAAAAGAGGAACATGGGATACGACGAGAACCAAGAGGTTTAGTGATAAGATAGATACTGAAACCACTCTGGTTAAAACTAGATAGATAAGGAATAAGATTGATATAATTTGGGCAGCACTCCGACTAAAAGAAGAAGGAAAACTTGATAAGATGAAAAGAACTTGAAGAGAAGACACAACACTCGGTTAAATGGATAATGCAAGAAAAAGAACATGATCTTTACAAAAGCGAGGTGATGGGTGAGAGAGCAACATCACAATGCCTCCGTAACAAAAGAATAGAAGTTAGACCGTTGGGATAAAGGGACGGAGAAGAAAATGACAACTTCTGCCACAAATGAGCTTGGAAAGCATCCTTGCAAAGAAGAATTGAGCGGAGTTGTTGGAAAATCAACAACGAAAAGAATAAGCTTGTAGTGGGCTTATGGAAAACATCCCAAGACTAAGAGGTGAAGTTACGCCACTAACGAAAACAATTGCTTGTTTGAGATCAAACAAGAGATGAAAACTTCTTTCGCCGAGAGGATAGAGAGATAACTTGGATCATTGATAAGCACCACAATAGCAACATTCCTTAGGGAAGGCTTTAGGTGAAATATAGCCCAAGATAACTCCAACAAAGGGATTGATGGATTTAAATATACCTAAAAATAGTCTCTTTAAGAGGCTAAAGTTCCAAGCACCCCTGACTAAAGAGGGGCTAAAACTAGTCTTGAGACTAATTTTTTTTACTCAGGGGTACCCCTACTAAAATGTGGATTAGTCCTCTCTCTACTCTTTTAACTCCTCTCCTTTAACAAATGCGAGTTCTGGATTGGAGGGTTTGGAGGATAATAAATGCTCATTAACTTGATTTTAGCCTTTTTAGTATTTGGATCCAAGCATGGGTGAGGCTAGCATGTTTTAGTCCCACTACTTTTAGTCACGGGACTAAAACATATCCAAGCACCCTCTTAGTTTTATTTGAGGGGTGGGTTGTGCTGGACACCATTATTGTGACTAGCCTTTTTAATAGTACTATATGCATAATTTGGCTATGAGTGCTCTCTATATGTACCACCTTTTTTTTAATTTCAAGTTTTGCTCCATGGCGCAATCCATCGATACTACTGATGTACAAAAGAACACATTTTTTAAAAGGCTAGAGGGCGGGGCTGTCTAGCTTGGTCGGTTTCACGAGAGGCGGGGGCCTTTGTGATTTGACGGCTCATTCTGCTGGAAGGCGGGCCTTGTGATTTGACTGCTTTCGATAAATGCGCCGACGACCTGATCGAGGAGGAGCAAAGAACCGTGCATGGTATACTCAAGTTTTCCACTAGAGTAGTATTGCTGACGGAGGAGCCTGAAACACGACACTCGATTGCCATATAGCGATAAAAATGATCTAATTTGCTAGTCATCTCATTGTTAGCATTGTTCTATTCATTCCCTCAAAAAAACCATTGTTCTATTCATGCCTCGCAGAGACGTGACACGTGTGGCGAAACACCCGAAGCAAAAGATGAAACACAGGAGCAAAAGAAGAAGGAAGTTTATACCCCAAATGATCTAATTCACCGCGGAGTCGTAACTGCTTCTTCATCGCCTCCACGACCTCCATCTCCTTGCGCATCTCCTCCCCCATCTTCTTCATTCTGTCCATGACGCGGGATTTCTTGACGCGAGCCTTCATCATCTGTTCCACGGCTGCATTACGTACCTTGATAGCAGCCGGGTGCTCGATCTTGAGCTTCGCCAACTCCTCCTTACATTCCATGACGAGGGCTGCAGCATCTTCATCGAGGAACAACTATTCTCATGCAGCTTCTTCCAGCCGGCGTTCTTCTCCTTCAACAGGTCGATCTCGTGGCAGAGCTTCACCTTGTCCTCCTGAAGTCGCAGGATTTCGCCGGTCACCTTCTTCTCCGAGGCAATGCTCTTCTTCAGCAGCATCACCAAGCCGGCAGTCAACTCCCCCTGCTAATTGAGCTCAGCGGGCATGTCGTCGAGGCTCTCCTTCAGCAACTCAATCATGCCTTGGATGAACTCCTTCTGCTTATTGAGCTGATCGGGCATGCCGTCGAGGGATAACGACTCCAGCTCCGTCGGCTCGGCATGTTCGCCTCCATGGCTAGGGCGCTCCTGGGAGACATCGCTTGCCCGTGAGAGATCTATCGAGGTCTCTGCGTTGCGGCGAGCCCTCTCTTTTTTTCCGCAGCCTTGGTTGCTGCTCCCTTGTTACGAGTAGTTCTCGACCTAGAGCTCTGCTCACCGGCCATGGCAACGACGGACGAAGAAGAAGCACTTATGAGGAGGAAAGGTAGAGTAATTTTCGGTTAGGTAGTTCCCCTTTTTATAACCTAAGTACTAGCACTAGTACTAATCCCTGCATAGTGGGAAAACGTTCAGGTTTGGTACGTACTAGTAGGTGTGAGTAGGCTTACGAGTGTGATGGGAACAAGGTAAAGATTAATTGATGGTTTTGGTTTTGAGGCCCGAAACGGCTCCCAATGAGTTTAGCGGAACATAAATTTCAAGTACTACACTGCTCAAATGCGTAAATATTATGTTACTGTCAAAAATTGGCACAAAATACGAAGGAGACCAATGGAAGTACTACTAGCAACCCATGATTTAACTACTCGCATGCGCGCATTGGAGTAATAATGTCTTTCTTCCGCCCTCACGTCCACTCAATTTGCATGCGTTGTATTAATTGACCATCAATGAAGTGAACGACTTTACACGCGTCAAATTATCACATGGGGTGGATCTTGTACAAAATTGCGTCCGCCCGTGTATCCGCGTGTGCGTGCAAGGGAATGAGTGCGTGTGTGGCGTGCGTGCACATCTTCGCTTCGTGCATGTACCGCCAGTATGGCTCAAGGAGGATGAGTGCATTCTTCTGGAACCAGCAGCACGTCACTATGATCAATCCACGCAAGGAGGTCGCGACAACGCCTCCACATGTGCCACATGGCTTCATGAACTATAAGAGAGACACTATGTAGCGTACCATTGGTATTCTAATTTACGTGTTTTGCACATACTCGAAGTACTAGTAAGGTACACGTGCATTGCACGCATCAGATTTTGCAACCAAATTATGAATAATAACCACACTATAGCATGTAAGCTCTGTGTCATATATGCCTGATGTAGCCCTTCGTTTAATTCTTATAGTTCATCTCATTCAAAATCAATTAGTTTTTATAAAAAAGCTAAGAACGCGGGAATAGGAAAAACATGGGATTATAGTGGAATGTCGTCTTGAAACCTACAGGATTGCACAAGTGTTTGATTGTGCATGGAAAAAACGCAGAATTCTTTCAAAGAGGTTTGAGTGGATGGGATGTTTCCTATGAAATCTAGTGCAAATAAATCATATGGAAAAATTCCTATGGTTTACAATCCTACGAATCAAACAACCAAGATAGGAAAAATTCCTAATGATTAGAATCCTCCAAAATTCCTTTGAGAATCCTTTGAATCAAAGAAGCCCTTAATCTATTTTATGATTCATGGGATTGTGTGTTGTAAAGCATAAAGTAAAAACAAATAATGGAAATTCAACTAGAAAAAAAGTTTGGGCAGTTATGATACGGAAGATTCTAGAACAAAAGAGAACCACTGTTGTTTTGAGGTTTGTGCATTATGCTTAAGTTCAACCATGGAGTCTGCTAGATTGTACATATGGCAAAATCCGGTGGGGGCTAGAAGATGGTGCGAGGGGCGAGTGGAGGGAGACTATGAAGGAATGCACAAGTGCGAGATCGATATTTAGAGAGAGGCGAACACGTGCTTGTTGCTTGCAAAGGATGTGAAGCCATGAAAATAAATGAGCTAGGGGGCCAAGTATTGCTAATCCTTTACGAGGAGGGTCAATTCATGAACTTAAACCATTTTTAGCAGCAATTGTCTAATGATCACATTCATATTTGCCTCGATATATAGTGATGTTAAGGGGAGGGGCAGGGCCCTTCGCCCCTGTCTTCATCATTGTGCACGCGTCTAAGAGATGAAGCGGAAGGCATGGATGATGAGAGGGGCGTTGGATATATAATTAATGTGGGTGTATTAGCTATATATGTTAATCCTATATAGAGAGGTATAGATTGATCGATGTGGGCGTGGGAAAGAGGGTGAGACCTCTTTGGATATATCGATTGATCGGTTTGTGTGGAAAACTATGAAAGACCTAGCTATATACACACATACATTGAGGAACATCGATCGTTGCGCATGCACGCGTGAGAGATAAAGAATGCCGATGTGATGGAGAGGGGATGTGTGTGGGTGTGTGCCTTCATGGGAGACCGACCTGAAGAAAAGATTGCATGCGTCACGATGGATAATGCCGACTGGTAGTGTGTGTGCATGCATGCACGAGAGAAAGTTAGTGGTACAATTATAAAGAGAAGACTACCGTGTGGGTGTAAAAGAATAGGTGAGGTCATAATCAATGTAAAGTTGAACTCAAATATTTGAATAAGAGATCCTGATGTTTGAAACCCATGCATGCATGAATATAACGAAGATCTGTGTGGTGTGGTTTGGAAACGAGCATGTTGTAATGTATACACATTGAACAAGGTCAGACTGATTTGAATTTGAGATACCGATGGCAGCCATCATTTGGCCACGTCGCATCCGTGCATTGACACACTATTCTAATTGGAGATGATGGGCGGCCTCGCATCACATATCTATATGTATACCCCTATATATATATATTATATTTTATGTTATTTATATTGTATGCGGGTAACTTTAACTTTGAAAGATGGTCGTTGGATGAGGCGAATCCGATGGTCCAAAGATGGCAAATTTGAGCACTACTGGCCGTTGGATATCATCTAGATTCCACCAGATTTCGCCACATGTATAATCTAGAAGACTCCATGGTTGAACTTAAGCATAATACACAAACATCAAAACACAAGCACTTCTTATTTGTTCTAGAATCTTTCGTATCAGAATTACCCAAATGTTTTTCCACATGATTTTCCATTATTTGTTTTTACATTATGTCTTACGACGCACAATTCCATGAATCTTATAATAGATTAGCTTTCTTATAAAAACTAGATGATTTTGAATAAAATGAACTATAAGAATTAAACGAACATCTACATCATGCATATATGACTCAAAGCTTGCATGCTATAATGTGGTATTTATTCATAATTTGGTCGCCAAATCACATGCGTGCAATGCACGTGTACCTTATTCTACTCTAAATGGTGTTTGTGTGTGTGTTGTGCGTGTTGAGGTGCAAATTGTCTTTTTTTTTGTACACGTTAAGCTTGTTCTTCCGAAATTTCAAGCCGCTCCTTGTTATGCCGAAAATTCAACAACCCGCGCCTTGTTAGCCCGAAATATTTAAGATATATATTTGTCTCGTTGTGCTCCGACAACTCCCTCCATCTCAACCCGCGCCTTGCTATTCTGAAATTACAACGCGCGCGAAAACTCCCACCTCATGTGAAATCCCGACATGCGAAATGCCCGTGGTACCGCTGAACCGAAAGAACCGCCTCAAATCGGTGGGGGTACTTTCGTAACTTACCCCACATTTCGGACAAGCGCGTCTCTAAGCCATGGTTCCCCACTGCCATCCCATCGCCCACCCATTCGTACACCGAGGCCGCAAAAACCCGCGACGAAACCCCACACCCTTCTCCGTCCGCCACCCAGCCGGAGCCTCTTCCCCGACGACATCGTCCACAGCAACACCTCGACGTCCCTCATCCACCGTACCGGATGAGGATCCGTCGTCGATCTGATCGTCCCGCCGGTTCAGCCACCCCGTCCTCCACCTCCAAGGAGCTACCCTGACGTTCCCCTCGTCTTTTGTGCCACCTCCATTCCCACACCGCCGTCTTCACCTGCACCACTGGAAGAGCATCATCATCATCATTTGCTCGGATGAAGCTGCGGCCTAATCGGCGCCACCAAAGAGGTTGTACACTAATCGCTGCATTTTCTTCTTGATTTGATCTCACGGTGTTGCCGGCGCTCGGTCCCGAGCCGACACGGCGCGGCTCCATCCATGGCGGCGTCACGGCCACTTCCTCCACGACGTCGCTCCCTTGGCGGCGACGTCCACATCAGTAGGAGCTGCTGCTGCTTTAGCTCTTGCTCGCGCTGCTGCTCCCGCTCTTTCTCTTGCTCGCGCTGCTGCTCTCGCTCTTTCTCTTGCTTGCGATGCTGCTCCGATTTAGCTACACTTCAGTCGACTGAATCGACTTTTGGGTCGATCGATTTTCGAGGGGGGGGGGCTCGCCGGGTGAAGGAAGAACCAGCCGCGCGCGAGGGGGGCTCGTCGGAGAGGTACCTCACTATCTATCTTAGGGTTCAGGATGGGGGCGGTGGTCGCCGGCGGTGGCGAGGCGTTGGCGGGGCCGTGGCGTGGGGATCGCCGGAGAAAAAGCTCGGCACGGGGGGGCCTAGAGGGATGGTCGGGGCGGCGGCGGACCGGCGGTTGGGAGTGTTTTCGAGGCGGCGGGCGGCGCACCATTGCTTGAGCTGCTGGGGGCTACTTGTTTGGCGGTGGTGGTGGCGGCTCGGGGTGGAGGTTGAAGATGAACCACAGGCCCTTGATTTCGTATCCAACGGCTGCAAAATCGACTGACCAGAGATGAAAAGGTCAGTCGACCGATGTGTAGCCTCACCTTGCTAGTGCGTTCAGTTTCGATAGCAAAATTCAGTTTCGATAGCAAAATTCAGTTTCGACAGTTAAGTTCAGTTTCGATAGTTAAATTTAGTTTCGAAAGTTAAGTTCAGAGATGAGCGGCTGATGTATTTTACATCTAGCACTTTGTGGTTATGTATTTTACGTCATGTATTGGAGATGCTATTAGAATTCTACTCAGATTAACGTTGTTCTTTGTTTCTCTTGTCCTGCTTCAGCCTCAGCGTCGTACAACTCACCGGAGCTGCTCGAACGACGAAACCCTCCATCACAGCGGAGCAGTACCTCGGGCTCCATCTCCAGACGCCTAAGATCTTCTTCCCCTTCTCCGATAGCCAAGTCAGCCGGAGCATCCTCACCGGCCAACCCAATCACGCTGAGATCGACATGGCTTCGCCAAAGAGGTTGTACACTTATTGCATCTCTTTCTTACTCTACATGTTATATATATTGTCCACTGAGCACTTGTAGTAACGGAAAATACTATTATTTTATCCTACTATATGACAAGCAGTGAGGTGCCAGGCAACTTAGCTATCCGTGATGGACTCTCTTGAACGCCATCATTATTTATCTCTGCGCATTTGAGCTGTGCATTTGTCGATGGGCACAGGAGTTGAGCTAGTATGGCGGTGGCTCGGGTCCAAAGTAATAGAAGTAGCACAAAACATTTTTTAGTGTAGGATTTTCCTTGCTCAAGCCTGCATACTAGAATCGCCAGTGCTTGAAAGGAAAAGTGAATGAAAAACATCAGAATTGGAAGTTTCCAATGGTACTACTTTTCATGAATTTTGTGCAAAGGAATGGAGCAAAGGAAAACTATAGGATTTGTTCCTTTAGTGTCTCCTTGAAAGAAAAACCATAGAAATTCTAATTTCCACTTCTCCTCCTTTTCATATTCCTATTCATCAAGCACAAGACTAAGAGATAGTAGCATAATAACATTATAACCGTACATTTTCTTGTGGTTTGACTTAATCTCACCATGCTTTTTTGCATCCTGTGATCTTCCAATTGTTGTGAATCAAACACCCAGATTGTCAGATCCCGTGTTTTTAAATTCTTTGTTTTGCACGTGCATTCCTATCCTATTCCTGTCTATTTCCTATCCCTGCATTGTTAGAATCCTCAAATTCAAACAAGCCCTTACTCTTCTATTACAGATATGTGTCAAAGCAAACCTTGTGTGGATTGTCCTGCTCCTGCTGCATTTGTGTTCCACCCAGCTCAGCTGCTCCGACGACGGAAGGGTTCACCACAGCAGGATCCTCTCTCGGTCGTCTTTCTCCGCCTCAGATCTTCTTCTTCCCGCCGCAGCCACAAAGAATCGCATTACCATCATCAATCGAGCAGATGACCTTGAGGACTACACGGGTCCGCAAGAGAGGTCGCACTCTTACGTGTTCCTTACGTTATCGCCGCTTAATATGATTACATGCTACATTATCGTCGTGTTCACCTATTAGACTCGAGTCAGGTCCAAACTAATCTGAAACTTGAGTTTTAAATAGTTGTGGGGTACATATTGGTGCAGCAATCAGTACTATCATCTACTATCCGTTAATCTCCGGTGTCTACTATGAGTTTCATGTTGGGTGCAAACAAACATTAAAGGAGCCATTATCTGTATTTTTTAACTAAAGCTATTATCTGCCTGCTATCATTGGTTTTGGGTCTATCCACGGTTTGCTACCATCACTCTAGATTTGTGCATGCACTCCTTACATAATCTCACTATGTTTCATTCCTATGCATGCCAGTTATTGTACACAATGGAACTGATCATGTAGAGCAAAAGAGACGCGCCTTGCTTGGCAATAAAATTTCATGCAGACGTCGTTCCATGGTGGGCGCAAAGGCAGCCCCCCTCCACCCATCTCGGATCATAATCAAGAGGAAGATAACTGTTCTTAGGGGGATTAAGAAGGAGAAGACCACTCCTATTTACCCCATGAGGTCTTCGCTCTAACTTGGCATGCTGATGTTGATAATATTATGCATATGGTGCCTTGCATTGTTTACTGTATACATTAAAGATGTCATCTGCTTAGTTTAGACATGCTTTGTGTCAATGCCATCTGTTTAGTTTCTTTATCGTATATGTGAATCACGCAATGCCATCTTGTCTAGCCAGGCATCATATATGTGAATTTTGCAATGCCACCCTGGTTAGCCAGTCATCTTATATGTGAATTATATCATGCCATCATTTTTTTATTACGTGTTAAATTTGTCAACAATTTTAGTACATTCAATTACTCTTCCTGTGCATCAGCCATTCGGCACGGTCATGGAAAAATCTGGAGTGGAAACAAGGTATGCAGAGCAGGCAATGCTGTCTAACGAAGCGCATGTCTTGCTGGTTACCGATAGCTCCTCAGAGGAGGATTCAGAGACAGATGACCAGTCATATTTCCCCGAGGTGCATGCCCTAACTTGGCAGGGTTATGTTGCTCATATCGTGCGTATGGTATCTTGCATTGCTATGTCATTTGCTTAGTTTAGACATGGTTTGTGTGAATGCCACCTGTTTAGTGTCTAATTACCATATATGTGAATTATGCAATGCCATCTTGTTGTAAGACATTATATATGTGAATTATGCAATGTTATCTTGTTGCAAGGCATTATGTATGTGAATTATGCAATGCCATGCTGTTTAGGCAAGCGTCATATATGTGAATTATATCATGTCGTCCTCTTTTAATTTCTCATTGCTTTTGTCAACAATGTTTGTATATTCAACTGCTCTTCCTGTGCATCAGCCATTTGAATTGGTGATGGAGAAACTGAGTGAAAACAAGGTCTTGAGCAGACAATGCTACTCTTTGAAGCAGATATCTTGCTAGTTACAGATAGCTCTTTAGAGGAGGATTCAGAGGCAGATGACCAGTCCTATTATCCCCCTGAGGTGTTTGCTCAAACTTGGCAGGGTTATATTACTCATATAATGCATATGTTGTATTGCAATGCTTAGTTTTTAAATCATATACACAATATTGAATGCCATCTCCTTAATTGACACATCATATATGCGATTGCCCTCTGCTCACTTCCTTAGTATATAAATCATATATTTGAATCATGTCATGCCATGATTTTTACATAGACAGCATGTATCTGAATGGCATGCCAACCCATTTTCTAAAGACATAATATAGTTATGTCATCTCATCCTGTTTACATAGTCATCATATTTTAAATTATGTCATTCTATCCGTGAATTATATCATGCCATCATGTTTCCATCGACGGCATGTTTGTGATTTATGGTATGCCAACCACTTTAGTAGACACATCGTATAGTTATATCATGTCATCCTGTTTACATAGTCATCATATTTTGAAGTATGTCATTCTATCCTATTTAGTTAGCCATCATACATGTGAAATTGTGTCATGCTATCCTGTTTAATTAGCCATCATATATGTGAAATTATGTCCTGCTATTCTATTTGCTTAGACAACATAAATGTGAATTATTTCATGCCTTGTTTTCTTCCCTACTATCCATTGCACCTGTCTATCTTACAATGTCTGTACATTAAATTACTTTTCTTGTTTATCAGCCATTTCAATTGGAGGGAGTGATGGCAGTATCCGTGGGAGTAAAAACACGGTCTTCAGAAAAGATCGTGCTACCTGTCGATGCAGATAGAACCAAGGTTGTAATTGCCCAAGAACCAGCCCCACCACACATAACCCACACTCATGCATATTGTACCCCTACCCAGTTGGACAGAGAACCAGCTACACCCCTTCTAACCCCAACCCCAGCAGATAGACACTCAGTTCCCGTTGACACAGCACCGTCTCCACCACAGAACACCCAAACATGAGCAGTTAGTAAGGCAACTGCAGTGCCCAAATCACGAGGACCACCACTCCGAACCCGAAGTCAATGCTTAAAGTAGAAGAAGAATTGTTCTCAGGTCAGGTTCCGTAGCTATGGTTCATACTACTTTGCTCTTGCATCATCAGTATTATCGATACCAACTAATTTCAAATTTGAAGGATGCAATTGAAACTCTAATGGCGCAACAGGTATGTTTTAAACCTGTTTCTTCAACGTGTTTGGCTGTTTGCTGTTGTAACTCGCTCCATGTTGATTTCAGTTTCAATTGAATAAATAGTTATGTCCTCATGCCATGCACATTACAAGTGTTGTTATTACTGTGTAGTTTCCCACACTTATATTCTGTCTATGCTGCTTGTCTTAAATATATATGATTCGAACTGTATCTATCTTGATTTGGCAACATAAACTAGAATGATATAAACCATACAGTGACCATACTACATAGATATATGTTTGTTTCATGCTGTTATCCTATCCACCTTACTACTGAACTGGTTTACCAAAATGAGTTTCATATACTACATTGTAAACCTGAGATGTGTTTGTTTGTTTCTCTTTTAGAACGCGGATAAAATATTGGAGAAGAGTACCCTGTTATGCAATGGTAAAGGAAGTAATGCAGATAAGGTGCAAGATAGTGAGACATCCCTATTGGTCTCCAAGAAAGCTGATAAAAACTATATTGAAGACACTGAGACAACCCCAAAAGTCATGTCTTGATGTAGTGTTCGAGTTACTGGCTACCACTACTGGCACCAGCTCTTCGAACTTGTTGCCTGAATCAGTTCGGCTTCTTGAGTCTCAACTTCAAGTTGAAAGACATCGATCCGATGTTATGCGACAGAAGTCAAGGGTGAGGAAGTCCTTGCGAATTCAGATGCATACTTTACGGTGCAACAACAAGTTACTGGAGGACTTAAGCGCCAAACAAGAGAGAGTTAATAAGCTTGCTAAGCATCTTGCCAGCATTATGGGTACCCAGGATATTGTTTATTGAGCTCTTCTGAAGTGGTTTCAGTTCTGGACTTGTTTTTCTGCGGCGCTTATATCTTTGTTGTGTTCCCTATATTTGCAATCGGTGGCGTAACTTTGATGCCAGTGGATGTAATATCGTAATAGCTGTGATAGCCTAATGTAAGTTGCTTGCTTATTTATTTCCTTGTTGTCTTGTTTATTTGTTTGCTTGTAGTCAGTGCAGTTCTTTTTCTGTGGTTTATTAGTGGCTGCAATAACCTATTTTTTAGAACTAGGCCACAATAACCATGGGCTAATATTTACTGTAGTGACACTGGGCCTCCTACGGGCCGTAGAAACAGTGGGCCTTCTACGGGCCGTATAAACAGTGGGCCTTCTATGGGCCGTAGAAATAGTGGGCCTTCTACGGGCCGTAGAAACAATGGGCCTTCTACGGGCCGTATCATCAATGCGACTTATACGGGCCGTATGATCGATTGGCCAAACATGGGCCAAATAGACCACATTCTGGCCGTAAACGGGCTAGAGTTTGAATCGTTCGTTCATGGACCGACCATAACGGGCCATCGTTAATAGGCCGTATTTGATGACGCTATGAAAACGGCCCAACGTATTAATGGACCACAAATGGGCCGACTGTAACCACGAGCTGAATTTGGCCCACAAGCAGAAAATGACAGTAACGGGCCGTAAGTAAATGAATGCTGGAAAATAGCCCAAGAATAAATGTGCCATGAGAAGGCCGAAAGATAACATGGGCTGGAAACGGCCCAACGGAATAACAGGCCGTTAATGGGTATAAAGTGATACACTGTTCTTTATGGGCCAGTTTCACCACGGGCCGTTAATGGGTGTAAAGTGATAAACTGTTCATTATGGGCCACTTTCACCACGGGTCGTTAATAGGCCAAGAGTTACATAGGGCCTCATATGGGCCGAAAGACGTCACGGGCCATACATGGGCCAGAAGTGAAAACGGGATGGAATCATATTGGATGGCCCAGATGACGCTACTGGGCCTAATTCGAATAGGGCGTAACGGGCATTCGGTTAGCAGGCTGTAAATGGGCTATATGCGAACAGGCCGTTAACAGGCTTTCCATGGGCTGGCCCGCCACCTTTTGACCAAGTCAAACGGGACGGCCTTTTCACAGGAATGGGCCTCTGTTGGGTCGTGCCATGTGTCGACGTATCATAGGCGCATTCTGTCCAATGAGTGGATGACATCTGTCCCAGCGATGAGCCGACACGTGTTTCCTCCAGCCAATGATGATTTTACACATGGAAAATCCCCATTGGTCGGTGCTATTAACGGGTTATCGGATCCAAAACCTGACCCGATAGCTTAACGGCGTTCCGTTACGGTGGATGCCATGTGTCGGTCACCCTTGACGAAAGCACTTCTGTGACGCGTGATTTATCGTTATGGAAGTGGACACTTCCGTGATGATAATTTTGGCAATGTCATGGAACACTTCTACGATAGCACAGGTATGACTATGTTGATTTTGTCATAAAATTGTCATGGATGTACATGCATGACAGAAAACGCGACCTATTGTGACAAACACGTATCATCACGGAAGTGTATTTTTTTGTAGTGTTGGGAGCTTCTTCAAATGCATCAATCTCCTCTTGAAGCTTGTCCTTGCCTTTTTGCTTGTGGTCTTGTGGTGGAAGATCATCTTGAGCTTGTGTTCCTTGGAAATAAGTAGGATCATACTTCTCTTGTTGACGTACAAACTTCGTCTTGGGGTATTGATCTTCTTCCCACTCAACTCCATTGTCATTAAACTTTCGTTCAAAACCAACACCTTGATTCTTTCGGTGTCTTCCTTGCTTGCGTACAATTTCCTCAAATTGCTTACTTCCGGCAAGGCTCTTGTAAACACCTTTCTCTATAATTCTCATCAATAAGCTATTATCTTGCTCAACTGTAACTTGGCTAAGAGAATCATTAGTGGAATCTAGAGAACTACTAGAAGCAACAATATTGGATTTAGCATGATTATCGTTACTACTAGATGAAGAATCTTTCTTACTCTTGTTGCTAGATTTAACTTGTGGCATGTAAGTAGACAAGAGCAAACGCTTGGCAATGTAAGAAGAACTTTTCTTGCGAAGATCGTCATTTATTGCTTTTAAGAACTCATGCTATTGCTCAAGGTTGAGCTTTTCGAAGCGTAGCTTCTCATGAGTCTTTAAAAGTTCTCAATGATCTTCCAAGGTAGTTTCATGAGATAACTTAAGAGTGTTTAGTTCTTTAGTTAGACACTCAATCACCTTCTTATCATTTTTATTCGTTTTATCTTGATTAGCATGATCAATAGCAAGTTCATCATAGTTTTCATAACTAGAGTTATCAACAAGTAAATCATCATCTCCTAGCAAATCAGCTTCATCACTATTGAAATCAACATACTCGGGGTGTGATACCTTTGGGCCTTTAGCCATGAAGCATCTTCCAATTCCTTCATTTGGTAAGTCAAATATGTCGTAGGAGTTGGTTGACACAATTGCTAGACCGGCAACACCTTCATCTTGAGTATATTCAGAGTCGGAGTGATAACTTCTTTCAGAGTGATGGTCGGAGTCGGAGCCGGATACCCATTCACCAACGTGAGCTTGATGTCTTCGTTTGGTGTAGCTCTTTGATGATTTGTCCTTCCTTTCCGAATCCTTGCTTCTCCGAGAGGTTCTTCGTTCATAATGATCACCTCTACTCCTTCTCTCTCTTGGTGGTGATTCTTCTCTTCTACTTCTTCTTTTAGGAGAATCTTCTCTTCTTTTGTAGGGATCCGTACACCCATTGGAATAGTGTCCGGTTCTTCCACAACTGTAGCAATTTCGTTCACGACTAGAAGATCTTTCGTCATTGTAGGACCTTGACTTGGAACTTCTTTCCTTACCTCTACTCTTGTAGAACTTGTTGAAATTCTTCACCATTAGGCTCAATTCTTCATTGAAGGTTTGTTTCTCACTTGATGATATGGGAGCATCACATGAGGCTTTGTAAGCACCACTTGACTTGTTGTGAAGCTCTTCCTTATCCTTGAGTGACATCTCATGAGCAACAATTCTTCCAATGACTTCCGTAGGCTTGAGATCTTTGTAATTGGGCATCATTTGGATCAATGTGCACACGGTATCATATTTTCCATCCAAGGCTCTTAGGATCTTCTTGATGATGAATCTATCGGTCATCTCTTCACTTCCTAAGCCGGCAATCTCATTTGTGATGAGAGCAAGCCTAGAGTATATTTGGAAACACCTTCACCATCCTTCATTTTGAACTTGTCAAGTTGACTTTGAAGCACATCCAATTTGGATTCCTTGACGGAGTCGGTACCTTCGTGCATATCAATCAAAGCATCCCAAATTTCCTTTGCATTCTCAAGAAGGTTGATTTTGTTGAATTCTTCGGGGCACAGTCCGTTGAAGAGAATATCACAAGCATGGGCATTGTATTGCAGCATCTTCAACTCTTCCGCGGTATCTTCACGGTTCGGTTCTCTCCCATCAAAGAATTCACCTTGCAAGCCAATACACACAATAGCCCAAACGGTGGGGTTATGTCCAAGAATATGCATTTTCATCTTATGCTTCCAACTAGCAAAATTAGTACCATCAAATTAAGGAACTCTACAGCGGTAATTTCCCTCGTTAGACGCCATACTCTCCTAGGTTGTGAAACCAAGGCTATGATCACCAAAAGCTATGGAAATCAAGGAAAATGGAGACCGTAGCTCTGATAACACTTGTAGGATCGAAAGTATGTCTAGAGGGGGGGGGGGTGATTAGACTACTTGACCAAATTAAAATCTAGCCTTTTCCCAATTTTAAGTCTTGGAAGATTTTAGCAACTTAGCACTTGTCAAGTAACCAACCTACACATGCAAGTCTAAGAATATTGCAGCGGAATGTAAAACATTGCACATGAAGGTAAAGGGAGGAGTCTGGAGGGAGCAAACGCACTGTAGACATGGATATTTTTGGCGTGGTTCCGATAGGTGGTGCTATCGTACATCCACGTTTGTTGGGGATATAACTATTCTTGTAAGTCGGTCAGGAGGGGCCGGGTTACGCAAAGGTGATTCATCATATGAAGCCCAAGATCAAGCATAAAGATGGCGGTTCAATAAGGGGTCTAAAGCCCACGGGCGACTTAAGGCCCGTAGTGATAAAACGTTGTAATGGCATGACTTGTATTATAAGGCAGGATTAACTATTCACCGAGCCGGACACAGTTTATGAGCCGGCCGGGACTCTGTAGGCCGCAGGGCGTCAACCCGTGTATATAAGGGGACGACCCGCTGACGGCTTAGGGGCAAGTAACATCTGATCGAGAGCCGGGCATAGCGTATCTCGCTCCCTGGTCATCGAAACCCTAGCAATACCAACCCAACTAGACGTAGGCTTTACCTACACCGTAAGGGGCCGAACTAGTATAAAACCTCTCTCGTGTCCCTTGTCCCAGTTAACCCCTCTAAGCTTCCTAGTTGCGATGGCTCCACGACTAAGTCCTTGCAAGAGGACATCTGTCGTGACAAAACCACGACAGTAGGTGCCCATCGTGGGGCCAGCACACGGTGGATTTGAGTTCTTGAAGGGCAACTTCAAAGGGCTCAAGGGATACGCTGTGTGCCGGATGACCAAGAGTCATCGCGGCAAGATCTACATCGACGACGAAGGCTAGGGCCCCGACGCCGGCTCAATTGAGTACGGGTACTGGGTTCCCTTCGGCGGAATCCACGTTTTCATCGGCCGGATCGGTGAGCCGGGCCCTGAGCCGGACAACTGCACCGACCTCGTCGAGACGGCTCAGCGTGCGAGACCCGCCCGTGCTCAACCCGTCGTGAAGCGTGCCTTCGTGGGTTGTATCCATGGGGCAGAACTTTCTGAGGGATCTGTTGATGGCGGTGAGACGGCCGTCCACTCCGATGGTGATTCATCCACCTGTGAGATAGATTCGTTGTATCAACTGCAAGATGGCATGCTTGGGGGCTGTTCCAATGGCAGCAGTATTCCGGACCCCTTTGAGCCGCCAAGCTGTGTAGGGGTCTTCATGGCTGGACACTCAACACGGCCAGAACTCTACGGCTGTGGAAGCAATAACGTCCGGTCGAGAGCGGCCGGGAGGAGGCCTGTCATGCCGCCGCTCGGTCTGCTTGATCTCATGGATAAGCTGACGGCCCTGTTAACCACCACAGTTATTCCTACAAATCAAGAGGAACGTGATGCAGAGGTGGCACAGGTACGTGAGGAAATAGCTCGGGCCAAGGAGGCCTTAGCAGCAGAGGACACCAGGTTGGCTGAAGAACGGGCGGCTTTGGATGCACGGGCCCAACAGCTCCAGTCAGAGGCTTTCCAGCTTACGATGAAACTAAACGCGTCTAACAAGGTGATGAGGAGGCGACACCAGAAAACTCAATCCCGTTTGCCTCCGGTTTATGATCCTCGGAGCCTTTTTACCACACCCGGAGCCGGCCCTAGTAACCCGCCAGAAGCGAACCAGTTCATAACACCCGGACCAGGGGGACCGGTTCAGACTCGGGTGATGGCGCCTCCTCATGGGAATATGGCCCCGCCCCGCTACGTACCAACACCACCGGGTCATTTTTCTAACCCCATGGAGAACCTGATCGCAGCATCAGCATGTTTGGCGGCTCTCCCAGTAGACGGCGACGGTCCAACAGCGGTGGAGACGCGAAGGATCAGAGAACTCGTCCAGACGGCTCTGGCTCAGCAAGAGGCTTATTCCTATAGCCGAGACAGGATTCATTCGACTCCTCACCCAAGCCGGAGTCCGAGTTATAGCAGGCACATGGAGTCGGAAGCTTTGTCAAGTAATGCCCAGCGCCGTAACCAACCCGGCGGTCATAACCCGGTACAGGACCGGATATGTCTGGAGGACAAGCGGGCGGCTCAACTGGCGGCTCAGCAGACGGCTCATCAAGCTTTCCCGGATTACCAGACAACTTCTATTGAGGCAGGAGTGGCCACCAGGACCGGCGGTGTTCCTTGTTTGGTGCCGGCTTTACGTAATGTGCGTCTGCCTAAGGATTTCAAGGGACCCCGGAAGGTGCCGAATTATACGGCCGACTTACAGCCCGGGGCGTGGATAGAAAGCTATGAGATGGCCATGGAGCTGTTGGAGGTCAGTGACGCGGCAATGGCTAAGTACTTCACCATGATGTTGGATGGAACGGCCCGGACTTGGTTAAAAGGCTTGCCGCCCAATTCCATCGGCTCATGGGCAGAATTGAAGGCCCGGTTCATTGAGAACTTCAAAGACACCTGCAAGCAGTCCATGTCAATTGTGGATTTAACTAATTGTAAACAAGAGGAGGGTGAATCTACCACTCATTGGGTGTGCCGGGTCAAGGAGATAATACATTCGTCTGATAAGATGGATGCCGACTCTGCAGTCCTCACGCCGGAGAAAAATTGTCGATTTGTACCGCTGAGACAGAAGCTGGGGCGCCTCAAGCGTGATTGTAATGATATGGGTCAGTTGATGGCGGCTCTAGTCAAATACGCCGATTCTGATAATACGGCGGACCCTGCATCTGACGAGGAAAAGGCAGGGAAGGGAAAGAAGAACGGCAATGGAAAAGGCCAGCAACATAACACGACAAATCAAGGAGGCAACAAGCGCAAAGCCGATGGTAATCCGGAGTTTGTCACCAACGCTAATGCGCAGGGTAACGATCAGAGACGCAAGGGGAGGCGGGCCCCTCGATCTGGTGGGTCAGGTCCATCTCTTGAGCAGCTACTCAATGAACCCTGCCCGAGACACCGTACCCGGGAAAAGCGGGCCACTCACTTATGGAAGGATTGCGCGATCATGAAGGCTTTCAAGAATTCCAACACGTTCGACAGCAATCATGGGTCGGGTGGCGGCTCAGGTGCTGGCGGCTTTCATGGCCCGGGTGGCGGTTCAAATTTCGACTTCAGGAAATCAAGGTGGCTATAATCACCGGCCGATCAGTCGGGGAGGTCAACAAGAACGGTCAAAGTTATCAAAGCAATCCAAAACAGCTGAATAGTGGACAGTATCATGTGTTCACCACTAGCTTATGCAAGCGGGACCAGAAGCTTCATAAAAGAGCTGTGAACGCTGTTGAGCCAGCGGTTCCCCATTATTTAAGGTGGTCAGAGCAGCCTATTGTATGGAGTAGAGAGGATCACCCTCCCCGGGTTGACAATCTGGGTCAGTTAGCCTTGGTGGTAGCACCTCAAGTCAGTGGATATAAGTTTACTAAGGTGCTCATGGATGGAGGCAGCAACATCAACATCCTCTATTATGAGACCTTTCGGCGCATGGGGCTGACTGACAAAAATTTGAAGACATCCAACACCGTTTTGCATGGAGTGGTGCCTGGTAAATCGGTGTACCCAGTTAGAAAGATTGAGCTAGAGGTGGCCTTTGGAGACGAATATGATTCTAGGGCTGAGAAATTAACCTTTGAGGTGGTCAAAATCAAAAGCCCGTATCATGCTATGTTTGGTCGGCCGGCTTACGCCAAGTTCATGGCGCGGCCGTGTTATGTTTACTTGCAGCTCAAGATGTCGGGTCACAAGGGCACCATTACAGTGCATGGGAGTCGAAAGATAGCCCTGGAATGCGAGGAGGGCGATGTGGCTTATGCCGAGTCTGTTTGCGCAGCTGTGGAGCTAAAATTTTATCAGGATAATGTTGACCCGATGGATATGACACCTCTGAAGAAGCCGACCACCGAGCATGACCCGGCGATGAAGTTTAAATCGGTTGATGAAACCAAGCTTGTTGATTTTACTCCAGGCGACTCATCCAAACAATTCAGCATCAGTGCCAATCTGGATCCTAAATAGTAAAGCGTGCTCATCGAGTTCATCCATGAGAATCGGGACATCTTTGCATGGAAACCTTCTGACATGCCGGGTGTACCGAGAGAACTCGCTGAGCACACACTTAGTATTGATCCGAAGTTTAAGCCGGTCGGGCAGTTTCTTCGGCGGTTCAACGAAGAGAGACGGAAAGCTATTGGTGAGGAGGTGGCCCGGCTCTTGGCGGCCGGATTTATTGTTGAAGTTTTCACCCTGAGTGGTTGGCTAACCCGGTGCTTGTACTTAAGAAGAATGGCACCTGGCGGATGTGTGTGGATTACACGGACTTAAATAAGGCTTGTCCGGCTGATCCTTTTTCTCTCCCCCGTATTGATCAAATCTACGACGGGTTGTGAGCGTTTGAGCTTTTTGGATGCTTACTCTGGTTACCATCAGATCAAGATGGCAGTTAAGGACCAGGAGAAGACGGCCTTCATTACTCCGTTTGGAGCCTTCTGCTATGTATCTATGCCTTTTGGGCTCAAGAGTGCCCAGGCGACTTATCAGCGGTGTGTGCAGAACTGTCTCCACAATCAGATTGGGCGCAATGTTCACACTTATGTGGATGATATAGTGGTGAAGTCCAGAGAGAAGGAAACCTTTGATAATCTCCGGGTCAACAAGATGATGCTTAATCCAGCCAAATGTGTGTTCGGGGTGCCAGCAGGCAAACTTCTGGGTTTTTTGGTCTCTAACAGAGGTATTGAAGCTAATCCGGAGAAAATCAAGACAATCACCTCTTTGGATAAACCGGCGTGCATCAATGATGTTCAGCAACTGGCGGGTCGTATTGCTGCTTTAAGCCGGTTCATAAGCCGGTTAGGTGAGAAGGCTATACCGCTGTATCAGCTGATGAAGAAAACAGACAGATTTATCTGGAGTGACACTGCTAATGCTGCCTTTGAAGATTTAAAGAGACGGTTGTCTGAACCGCCGATTCTTGTGGATCCCGTTGATAAAGAGCCGCTGCTATTATACGTGGCTGCTAACTCACTAATGTCAGTGTTGCAATTGTGGTAGAGTGCAAGGAGGCTGGCAAGGATCATACGATTCAACAGCCTGTTTACTACATCAGTGAGGTGCTCATTGAGTCAAAGCAAAGATATCCGCACTGGCAGAAGCTTGTATATGGGGTGTTCATGGGAAGCCGGAAGCTTAAGCAGTACTTCCAGGGTCACCTTATCACTGCGGTAAGCTCTGCTCCTTTGGGAGACATCATCCAGAATAGAGAGGCCACATGACGAGTCGCCAAGTGGGCAATTGAGCTTGGGCCTCATGATTTGAAGTATGTGCCGTGCACGGCTATTAAATCTCAAGCACTGGTGGATTTCATCAATGATTGGACAGAGCTCCAGATGTTGGAGGAGAAGCCGGATAACACATATTGGACTATTCATTTTGATGGATCCAGGCAGTTGGAAGGCTCGTGGGTTGGGGTCATTTTAACTTCCCCTCGAGGTGACAAATTTTGCTATGTGCTCCGGTCATGTTTCCTTGTACTAATAATGCAGCTGAATATGAGGCCTTACTCCATGGTCTTCGGATGGCCAAAGAAATGAATTTGAGCCGGGTAAGGTGTTTGGGCGATTCAGATCTTGTGGCTCAACAGGTGTCAGGCAAGTGGGACTCCAAGGACCCCCTCATGGCGGCTTATCGTCGTGAAGTTGATTTTGTAGCAGGGCACTTCAAGGGTTACCAAGTGGAGCACATTGATTGAAGGAAGAATGAGGCGGCTGATGCTTTAAGCCGGCTGGGATCTCAACGTAAGCCTGTACCGCCTAACACCTTTTTGGATGTGTTGCATAATCCTTCTGTCAAGTTACCCACAGAGGAGGACTTAGTTGTTCCAGACCCGGAAGCACAGTTGGTGGCAGCTCTTCACATCATCCCAGATTGGACAGTGCCATATTTGGCTTACATGACCTGGGGAGAGTTGCCCGAGGATGAGACCTTGGCGAGACAAATCACCCGGCGGTCTAAGTCCATGACAATTGTTCATGGTGAGCTGCATCATCGCAGTGTGACTGGGGCGTTTCAACGTTGTGTATCGCCTGCGGAAGGTCAGGAAATACTTCTGGAGATCCATGAAGGCGATTGTGGTCATCATGCGGGCTCAAAATCTCTTTTGGCCAAAGCTTTCCGTCATGGTTTTTACTGGCTGACGGCTCATGCTGATGCGGAAGATCTGGTTAGTAAATGTGACGGTTGTCAAAAATTCTCACGACGAGCTCATGTCCCGGCTCAAGAATTGAGGACGATTCTAGTTACTTGGCCGTTTGCAGTCTGGGGGCTTGATATGGTCGGGCCTTTCAAAAGGTCTAAGGATAAAAAGACACACCTTCTGGTGGCGGTGGATAAATTTACAAAGTGGGTTGAGGCAGAGCCGGTCAGTAAGTGTGATGCAGCCAAGGTGGTTCAGTTCATGAAAAAGGTGATTTTTCGCTTTGGTTTTCGACACAACATCATAACTGATAATGGCACTAATCTCTCCAAGGGTGCTATGGAAGAGTTCTATCAACGAGAACATATTCGGCTTGATGTTTCGGCGGTAGCTCATCCTCAATCCAAGGGTCAAGCAGAAAGAGCCAATCAGGAGATCTTGAAATGTATAAAACCCTGGCTCTTGGTCCCTTTACAGCGGACGCCAGGTTGTTGGGTGGAGGAATTACCTTCTGTGATTTGGAGCATCAACACTACACCTAACAGATCTACGGGTTATACACCTTTCTTCATGGTGTACGGAGCAGAGGCGGTCCTGCCAAGTGATATCCATCATGACTCGCCCCGCGTGGCGGCTTATGTTGAAGCTAACAATGAACGAGCTCGTCAGGATGCACTTGACTTACTGGATGAAGAGCGAGACTTGGCAATAGCCCGCTCGGCAATTTACCAGCAAGACCTGTGCCGCTACCACAGCCGCCGGGTTAGGTCCAGAACCTTTCAGGAAGGCGATTTGGTGTTCCGGCTCATCCAGGATCAATCCGATATGCACAAGCTATCTCCCCCTTGGGAAGGGCCTTTTGTGGTCAGTAAGAACCATCGATGTTCGAGAACACAAAGATTCACGTAAGTCGGAGGAGGAGACCCGTCGGCCGTGGAACATCGCTCATCTTCGGCCTTACTATACTTGAGCCACCGGCTCTTAGGATGTACATATATTTTGAGATGTATATATTATGAAAAGCAATAAAGGAGGACCTCTGTCCTTTTCATCCTCAAATGTTTACATGTCTTCCTTCTTATTTTGAGACAACCAATAGGGAGCGGGTCATATTTGAATCCGGGTTTCCCTCCGGTGCGGCTTGTGATCATATCTGAATCTAGACATGGTCACTTGGGGGCTTCCTGTTCAAACATAGGTCGTATTCGAACCAAAGAGAACATAGCTGTCGATACCCTCTTGATCGGCATACTGCCAAACCCACTAGGGGGCTTCTTGTTCATATCTGAATCATAGCTTAACCCCTTGGGGACTGACATGGATCATATTCGAATTAGCGTCATTAAACAACTCTTATGGTCACTTGGGGGCTTCCTGTTCAAACATAGGTCGTATTCGAACCAAAGAGAACATAGTTGTCGCTACCCACTTGATCGGCATCGCCAGAGCCACCGGGGGCTATATGATCGTATCCGAATCTTAGCTTAACCCCTTTGGAACGGTTTACTGATCATATTCGAATCAGAAGCCTTTGAATTTTGTCTATCAATCATAGAACTTTGCGAATCACAATTGTTTGACGGTTTGCATTTTTTTTCTAAAAGGATTTATGAGGATCAAAAAACTTACCCTCATTATTCGGGTCGCACGAGCCGGCAAGGTAATCAAAGGATCACAGATATGCTGTTGCGGTTATGTCTTAAAAGATATAATTGAGAACCGGCTTTTCTATGATTCTTTGATTCATACTCCGGGTTATCTGTAAAACATATGACTCGCCATGCGGTAAACCGCCAAGGGACTTGCGTTTTTTATTCTGTATGCATGGCAACTAAAGTGGAAGATCAATATAAACCGGAAGAATATAACGGCGACGGCTTAAACAAGTGTTGAGCGCCTCAAACGTGCACGATGGCACGACAAAATCAAGTTTTTCTTCTACCCTATTACAAGACTCCCCGAGTTTGAATAAGGAATCATTGTTTCTACAAGGGAGAAAAATAAGACTCCTGATGGATCATTCATTTTGTTGGCCGGAAGCTTCCGGGTCACCCCTTTCCACTCCTCCTTCGGCTGCCCTGTCCTAGAAGGTTGATGATGACCAGTCAATGCCACTCAAAGCTTCAAATTCAGCTTCATCATCAATTAACCTGGCCGGATCAACTTCGGGGGCGAAGGTATGCTTACGAATTGGAGGAGTCAAGCTGACGTCATCATAATGTGGCGTGGCGATCCTCTGATTTTGGCTATCATAACCCGGCTGGTACTTGGTGAGATCCTATCATTCCCGATCAGAGTGGCCACAGGGCGTATTTCTTTCACGCGGGCGGTGAAATCCTTCTCCTCAAAGGGGGTGCCATCCTCCTTAAAGCTTGGATATCCAAGAGAGATGTCGGCCGGGTCCAGCTCTGGTAACCATGCCTTAGCCCGGCTTAAGGCGGCTATGGCTCCGTCTCTTGCAGAAGCACGTCTCAATTCCTTGACCCGTTGAGGAAGCACAGCAAGTCGCTTTAGCACGTCAGCCAGGCGAGTGGGAACATTGTTTGACAAAGCCACAACGGCTAAAGCGCGTTGTGACCTGGTGTATAGTTGTTCCACCAATGTGTAAACCGCCTTCAGCTTTGTCAGCATATTCTAGTTCAGATTGGAGCTCTTAGGGCCTGCATTAACAAACATCAGGTGAGCCGGAGATGACAGACAAAATAGTTGTCGAAAAAAGATTTGCAGTATTTAAACTTGCAGGATAGTTTACCGAAGATTGCTGAGGTCATCTGAGATATATGGCGTTTTAAGCCAGTTAACTCAGCCGTTGTGTCGGCGAGAGCCGCTTCTGCTTTCTCGGCACGGATGACCAAGGAGGCTTTTTCATCAGCCCATGCCTTTTTATCAGCTGCAAATCTTTTCTTCAGTTTCTCCTGCTCAGACACGCTGAACTCAAATTTGGAGTTGGCCTTTTGGATTTCAATTTCTTGCACTGCCAGGCGATTCTTCAAATCAGCAATCTCCGACTCAAAATGACTTATGGTGGCCTGAATCAAGCCGGACTACAGTCAGCATTGTTATAATACAATATTAAGTCCCAAGCACTTTGCAAGCAAAGGTACTTGACACTTGGGGGCTAATGTATGCCGAAGCGCTCTAAATTACTGTGGGGGTTCACGGAATTTAAGTCCCAAGCACTTTGCAAGCAAAAGATACTTGGCACTTGGGGGCTAATGCATTTTGCAGTTAAAAGTATTACACGACGCCGGTTCTACTATCTTCTTTTCAAGTCGGTTTTCGATTATTACAACATAAGCCGGGCGTATGACAAGCAGTGCTAAGCAGATTCTAAGTCTACAGCATATTCTTTCTCATAAGCAATAGACTTGGGGGCTGGTACGGTAAGGAGGAATAAGGAATATCAACAAGAGTTATACCTCAGATTTTTTATGGATTTGCTTGACCATATCAACTTCCAGATCACGGCTGCTGTGCACTTGACTTATATAGCCAGAAACAATGTCTCCAATGCTGAGATGAGTTTAATCATTGACGTCCAACTTGGCTTTTCGGCGCTCTGAAAGTTCTTCCTTGGCAGAACACTTAGCAAGAATAGTTGGTCTTCCCGGTTCAACAAACTGAGTCTTGAGAATCTCAACTTCCGGATCATCTGTTCTTACCGGGCTGGGAACCTCCAGGTTATCAAAGCTGTTAAGAGTCTGTTCAGCAGGTGGATCAGAGGTTGGAGCTGGAATGTCATGGGCCGGTTCAGGTGGCGGCTCATGTGTTGAGGTCTTAGGAACGGTTGTTCCGACCTCCGGGTCAGTCATGACTGGCTCTTTGGCCGGCTTATTTTTCTTCGCCCTTTTGCTGGGCTTCACTTGTACGCTGTGTGCAAAACAGAAAGGTTAAGTACAAAGACATGAGTAAGATAAGCATGAAAATAAATACATTGACATTACCCTGGAGCAGTCTTGAAAGCCGGCATGTTGGGTTGCATAGATTCGCCGGAAGAAGGTGAAGTATCCTGATAGTTTGAGTCAGATGAATTTAGAGGTTGACGAATGAAATCTGCCAAAGGAAAAAAGGAATGTAATTCGGAGATAACCTCAGCCCGACACTTCCTTGTCACGTCAGGTAAGCCGGAGGAGAGTTCCACGTCTTTGCTGGTCCGGGTCTGCCTCCGGCTCTCATGAGCCTGTTGCTTCAAAAGAAATTGAGGATCTTGGTAAGCTAAAGGATGTGAAAATCTTACTTTTCGGGTCACTCTTCGTACTTTCTACCTTGGCAAAGGCTCGGAGTCAGAGGAAATTATAGTTACCTCTTCCTCAACTGCTTGGCTATTGCCCGTGTCCCCCTGAAGGAAATTATTGTCAATAAGATGATGGGAAAGGAATCAGGGGAGTTAAGGGTTACCTCTTCTTCATCGTTAGAGGAGTCATCTAGTTTGAGCAAATCTGAAGCACTTGGCTTCTTCTTTCTCTGAGCTCCAGATTTGGCAGTTTTCCTTGCGGCTCTCTTGTCTGCTCTGGCCTGTTTGGCAGCTTCATGATCATATTTGACCTTCCAGAAGTCATCCTTTGCTTGTGAATAATGAGAAAAGGTTATGAGTAAAAGCAAGGCATTCCACAAAAGAGAGTAAAATTCTTAGATTAATAACTTACTGCAGGAGCCGGATTATTCTTGCAGAAGGGAAGTAAGCCGAAGGTGTTACTGACCACTGAGCCTTCTTTCAAAAGAGATTGGGTCGTGGCTTCAATCATGTCGTCAGGCAAGTCATCAGGACAATGGCGCAGCGGGTCATCTTTTTTGCCTGTGTACGTGCACATCAAGCCGGGGCGGCGGCTTAACAGTATCACCCGCCATGAGATCCAGACACAGAACAAATCAATTCCATCTAAGCCGTTCCCCAAAAGAGCTTTGATTTTCTTTATGGTAGGAGCAATCTGTAGGCGTTCAGCGGCAGATATCTTATCCGGCAGTGGATGGTTGGATTCAAGGTGCAGAGCGCGAAAGCCGGGCAGCGGGTTCTCATCAGCCGGAGAAGTGTCCTGGCAATAGAACCACGTCTGGTTCCAATCCTTAGGATGGGTTGGCAATTAAGCATATGGGAAAAGGTAGTCTCTCCATCGCTGAATGGAGATACCACCAAGTTCCAGGCTGGGCCCGTTGGCACGTTCATTCTGCCGGTTTAAATAAAACAATTCTCTGAAAAGCGGCAGGTTGGGTTCTTCTCCAAGATATACCTCGCAAAAGACTTGGAAGTTGAAAATGTTTGACACGGAGTTGGGCCCGATATATTGAGGTCTGAGGTCAAAAAAGTGTAAAACATCTCTGAAGAATTTTGAGCCGGGTGGAGAAAAGCCCCGGTTCATATGATCAGTAAAAACGATCACTTCCCCCTCCTTGGGCTGAGGCTTTTCCTTTGACGGGTCAGGAGCACGATAAGACATAATTTCTTTCTCGGGCAGATAGCCGGTCTTCACGAAATCACATAAGGTGTTCTCAGTAACGATGGACCTCACCCAGTTACAAGTCACAGGTGCTTTAGGAGCTTTGGGAGCCATTATGCAGATGAAAAACCTATGACAGAGTAAAATTTTCCCGGTTCAGTTTAACCCGGAGAAAAAACATTTCAAATTCTATTCAATACGGCGGCTTATGAAGGGGCCTAATGACATATGGCTAATTATATCTGGTTATTTACGCCGCTATGGGAATCAGAAACAGTTAAGTTATTTTAAGCCGCCAGGAGCTGGCAAGGCTTTTGATTAACATTGTCTATTTTAAACCGGCAATGAGAGCCGCCAGAGTTAAATGGATCTGACAGAAACAGATTTTTCCTAAGTGTCGCACACACAAGTTTCGCAACTGGCAGATATTATTTTGGATCAAACAGGTGTACAGAAAAGGAAATATTTTTAGACCTAGAAACCAGTACAGATGAGTTCGTAAGCTTGAATGAGGCCTATATGCAAGCGAAAAGGGATCTATCTGCATTAGAAATGGGTGCGGAACAGCTACCGCGGCAGTTTTATATTATCTTAAGATCAGAAAAGGGCGGCGGAGGTGAAATCTATCAAGGTTCATGACGAGCAACGATGAACACCGACGAACTCGAAAATCTTAATACAGATCTAAGGAACAGGGAGGAAGAAACTTACAGATGCAGAGTTGCTGCGGAGGTTCGTCATGGTTTTCTGGTCGGATCAGGTCGATGCAGCGGCCAAGGTCGACGAAGATGCGGAGCTCTGCGGCGGCGGCGGCAGTGGAGCTCGAGCAAGCAGAAGAATAGCGAGAGGAAGAGGATGACAGAAAGGGGAGAATGGGAAATACCTTGGGGTCGTGTCTATTTATAAGGAAGGGCCGACTGAGAAGGCGCGAGAAACAAGGAGGCTGGGCGTCATTATCCAATGACTCCGATGCCTCGATTTTCGGAATGATCATTAAAGATAAAGATCCGTTAAGATATGACGGAATAAAATATGAATTTAATGGAAGATGATGTCAGGGCGGGTTATCACGGATCCAGAAGATGACGTCACGGCGGGTTATAACCTTTGCACAGATATAAGGCTTTTTCTTAAGGTATTTCAAGATTGACATGAACCGGTTCAAATCAATCTGGGGCCTAATGTTGGGAATATAACTATTCTTGTAAGCCGGCCAGGAGGGGCCAGGTTACGCAAAGGTGATTCATCGTATGAAGCCCAAGATCAAGCATAAAGATGGCGGTTCAATAAGGGGTCTGAAGCCCACGGGCGCTTAAGGCCCGTAGTGATAAACCGTTGTAATGGCATGACTTGTATTATAAGGCAGGATTAACTAGTCACCGAGCCGGACACTGTTTATGAGCTGGCCAGGACTCTGTAGGCCGCAAGGCATCAACCCGTGTATATAAGGGACAACCTGCTGATGGCTTAGGGGCAAGTAACATCTGATTGAGAGCCGGGCATAGCGTATCTCGCTCCCTGGTCATCGAAACCCTAGCAATACCAACCCAACTAGACGTAGGCTTTACCTTCACCGTAAGGGGCTGAACTAGTATAAAACCTCTCTCGTGTCCCTTGTCCCGATTAACCCCTTTAAGCTTCCTAGTTGCGATGGCTGCACGATTAAGTCCTTGCAAGAGGACATCTGCCGTGACAAAACCACGACAACGTTGGTGGAGACTTCAACCCACGAAGGTTAACGGTTGCATGAGTCCACGGACGGCTCCACCCATGAAGGGTCCACGAAGAAGCAACCTTGTCTATCCCACCATGGCCATCGCCCACGAAGGACTTGCGTCACTAGGGTAGATCTTCACGAAGTAGGCGATCTCCTTGCCCGTCCAAACTCCTTGGTTCCACTCCACAATCTTGACGGAGGCTCCCAAGTGACACCTAACCAATCTAGGAGACACCACTCTCCAAAAGGTAATAGATGATGTGTTGATGATGAACTCCTTGCTCTTGTGCTTTAAATGATAGTCTCCCCAACACTCATCTCTCTCTCACAGATTTGAATTTGGTGGAAAGATGATTTGAGTGGAAGGCAACTTGGAGAAGGCTAGATATCAAGATTCATATGGTTGGAATGTAATATCTTGAACTCAGCACATGAGTAGGTGGTTCTCTCTCAGAAAATGTATGATGGAAGTGTAGGCATGTTCTGATGGCTCTCTCCACGAATGAAGAGTGGGTGGATGGGTATATATAGCCTTCACACAAAATCAAACTGTTACACACAAATCACCAAACTCGGTGGGACCGAATAATGAAACTCGGTCAAACCGATCTAGTTCCAAATATGAAAGTTAGGATTTTCGGTGGGACCGATATGTCAACTCAGTGGGACCGATTTCATTAGGGTTAGGGCATAACATAATCTCGGTGAGACCGATTACACAAACTCGGTGGGACCGATTTTGGTAATAAGCTAACAGAGAGTTGGTCAGGCAAACTCAGTGGGACTGATTCGCTCATCTCGGTGACACCGAAACGTTACGAAAGGGAAACATAGAGTTTGCATTGCGAACTCGGTGGGACCGATCGCTCATCTCGGTTGGACCGAAACGTTACAAAGGAAAACAGAGAGTTTGCAACCCCATCACGGTGAGACCGAGATCCCTATAAGTGAGACCGAAGTGACTACGGTTTTGTGGCAGTGGCTATGTGCTACCTCTTGAGCACTGCGTTGGTTTTTCCCTTGAAGAGGAAAGGGTGATGCAGCAAAGTAGCGTAAGTATTTCCCTCAGTTTTTGAGAACCATGGTATCAATCCTGTAGGAGACGCAAGTCGCCTCGTACCTACACAAACAAATAAGAACCTTGCAACCAATGTGATAAAGGGGTTGTCAATCCCTTCGCGGCCACTTCCAAAAGTGAGATATGATAGAGATAATAAGATAAATATTTTTGGTATTTTTATGATATAGATTGAAAGTAAAGATTGCAAAGTAAAATAGATTGGAAACTTATATGATGGAAAATAGACCCGGGGGCCATAGGTTTCACTAGTGGCTTCTCTCAAGATAGCATAAGTATTACGGTGGGTGCACAAATTACTGTCGAGCAATTGATAGAAAAGTGCATAATTATGAGAATATCTAGGCATGATCATGTATATAGGCATCACGTCCGCGACAAGTAGACCAAAACGATTATGCATCTACTGCTATTACTCCACACATCAACCGCTATCCAACATGCATCTAGAGTATTAAGTTCATAAGAAGAGAGTAACACATTAGGCAAGATGACATGATGTAGAGGGATAAACTCAAGCAATATGATATAAACCCCATGTTTTTATCCTCGATGGCAACAATACAATACGTGTCGTTTCGCCCTCTGTCACTGGGATCGAGCAACGCAAGATTGAACCCAAAGCTAAGCACTTATCCCATTGCAAGAAAGATCAATCTAGTAGGCCAAACCAAACTGATAATTCGAAGAGACTTGCAAAGATAACAAACCATACATAAAAGAATTCAGAGGAGATTCAAATATTGTTCATAGATAATCTTGATCATAAACCCACAATTCATCGGATCTCAGTGACTACACCACAAAAAGAATTACATCGAATAGATCTCCAAGAAGATCGATGAGAACTTTGTATTGAGATCCAAAGAGAGAGAAGAAGCCATCTAGCTCATAACTATGGACCCGAAGGTCTATGGTAAACTACTCACACATCATCGGAGAGGCTATGGTGTTGATGTAGAAGCCCTCCATGATCGATTCCCCCTCCGACGGAGCACCAGAAAAGACCCCAAGATGGGATCTCACGGGTACAGAAGGTTGCGGCGGTGGAAATAGGGTTTCGTGGTGCTCCTGGATGTTTTCGGGGTATATGGGTATATATAGGAGGAAGAAGTAGGTCGGTTGAGCTGCGAGGGCCCATGAGGGTGGGGCGCGCCGGGGGCAGGCGCGCTCCCGCCTCGTGGCCTCCTCGCTTCTTTCTTGACGTCCACTCCAAGTCCCCTGGATCACGTTTGTTCCAAAAATAACTCTCCTGAAGGTTTCATTCCGTTTGGATTCCGTTTGATATTCCTTTTCCGTGAAACACTGAAATAGGCAAGAAAAAAATAGCAATTTGCACTGGGCCTTTGGTTAGTAGGTTAGTCCCAAAAATAATATAGAAGTGCTTAGTAAAGCCCACTAAACATCCAAAACAGATAATATAATAGCATGGAACAATCAAAAATCATACATGCGTTGGAGACGTATCAAGCATCCCAAAGCTTAACTCCTGCTCGTCCTCGAGTAGGTAAATGATAAAAACAGAATTTTTGATGTGGAATGCTACCTAACATAATTTTTTAAGTAATTCTCTTTCTTGTGGCATGAATGTTCAGATCCGAGAGATTCAAGATAAAAGTTTAATATTGACATAAAAATAATAATACTTCGAGCATACTAACTAAGCAATTATGTCTTCTCAAAATAACATGGCCAAAGAAAGTTCATCCCTACAAAATCATATAGTTTGGTCATGCTCCATTTTCGTTACACAAGAATGCTCTCATCATGCACAACCCCGATGACAAGCCAAGCAACTGTTTCATACTTTAGTAATCTCAAACTTTTTTCAACTTTCATGCAATACATGAGCGTGAGCCATGGACATAGCACTATGGGTGGAATAGAGTATGATGATGGGGGTTGTATGGAGAAGACAAAAAAGGAGAAAGTCTCACATTGACGCGGCTAATCAACGGGCTAGGGAGATGCCCATCAATTGATGTCAATGCAAGGAGTAGGGATTGCCATGCAACGGATGGACTAGAGATATAAATGTATGAAAGCTCAACTAAAGAAACTAAGTGCGTGTGCATCCAACTTGCTTGCTCACGAAGACCTAGGGCATTTGAGGAAGCCCATTGTTGGAATATACAAGCCAAGTTCTATAATGAAAAATTTCCACTAGTATATGAAAGTGATAAAACAAGAGACTCTCTATCATAAAGATCATGGTGCTACTTTGAAGCACAAGTGTGGAAAAAAGGGTAGTAGCATTGTCCCTTTTCACTTCTTTTTCTCTTTTTTTTGGGGGGCTTTCTCTTTTTTGGCCTTCTCTTTTTTTGGGACAATGCTCTATTAATGATGATCATCACACTTCTATTTATTTACAACTCAATGATTACAACTCGATACTAGGACAAAATATGACTATATGAATGCCTCCGGCGGTATACCGAGATGGGCAATGAATCAAAGTGACATGTATGAAAAGTTATGCATGGTGGCTTTTCCACAAATACGATGTCAACTACATGATCATGCAAGGCAATATGACAATGATGAAGCATGTCATAATAAATGAAACGGTGGAAGGTTGCATGTCAATATATCTCGGAATGGCTATGGAAATGCCATAATAGGTAGGTATGGTGGCTGTTTTGAGGAAGATATAAGGAGATTTATGTGTGATAGAGCGTATAATATCACGGGGTTTGGATGCACCGACGAAGTTTGCACCAACTCTCAAGGTGAGAAAGGGCAATGCACGGTACCGAAGAGGCTAGCAATGATGGAAAGGTGAGAGTGCGTATAATCCATGGACTCAACATTAGTCATAAAGAACTCACATACTTATTGCAAAAATCTACAAGTCATCAAAAACCAAGCACTACGCGCATGCTCCTAGGGGGATAGATTGGTAGGAAAATACCATCGCTCGTCCCCGACCGCCACTCATAAGGATGACAATCAAAGAACACATCATGTTTCAAATAGTTTACACAACGGTTACCATACGTGCATGCTACGGGACTTGCAAACTTCAACACAAGTATTTCTAAAAATTCACAACTACTCAACTAGCACGACTTTAATATTACCATCTTCATATCTCAAAACAATCATCAAGTATCAAACTTCTCATAGTATTCAATGCACTTTATATGATAGTTTTTATTATACCCATCTTGGATGTTCATCATATTAGGACTAATTTTATAGCCAAGGAAAACTACCATGCTGTTCTAAAAGACTCTCAAAATAATATAAGTGAAGCATGAGAGATCAATAATTTCTATAAAATAAAACTACCACCGTGCTCTAAAAAGATATAAGTGAAGTACTAGAGCAAAATTATCTAGCTCAAAAAATATAAGTGAAGCACATAGAGTATTCTAATAAATTCTGATTCATGTGTGTCTCTCCCAAAAGGTGTGTACAGCAAGTATGATTGTGGTAAACTAAAAACAAATACCCAAATCATATAAGACGCTCCAAGCAAAACACATATCATGTGGTGAATAAAAATATAGCCTCAAGTAAAGATACCGAAAGACGAAGACGAAAGAGGGGATGCCTTCCGGGGCATCCCCAAGCTTAGGCTTTTGGTTGTCCTTGAATTTTACCTTGGGGTGCCTTGGGAATCCCCAAGCTTAGGCTCTTGCCACTCCTTATTCCATAATCCATCAAATCTTTAGCCAAAACTTGAAAACTTCACAACACAAACTCAACAGAAAATCTCATGAGCTCTGTTAGTATAAGAAAACAAATCACCACCATAAGGTACTGTAATTAACTCATTCTTTATTTATATTGGTGTTAAACCTACTGTATTACAACTTCTCTATGGTTCATACCCTCCGATACTATCCATAGATTCATCAAAATAAGCAAACAACACACGAAAAACAGAATCTGTCAAAAACAGAACAGTCTGTAGAAATCAGATTTGTTCACGTACTTCTCGATATCCAAAAATTCTGCAAAACTAGGAAAGCCTGGAAAATTTGTATATTGATCTATTGAAAAAAGAATTGGTATTTTATCACATTCTGGTGAATATTAACAATTATTTTCGTGAGCATAAAGTTTCTATCTTTTTCAGCAAGATCAAACAACTATCACCTAGAAGATCCTATTGGTTCTACTTGGCACAAACACTAATTAAAACATGAAAAAACATCTAAACATAAGCTAGAAGAATTATTTATTACTAAACAGAACCAAAAATCAAGAAACAAAAATAAAATTGGGTTGCCTCCCAACAAGCGCTATCGTTTAACGCCCCTAGCTAAGCATAAAGGCAAGAATAGATCTAGGTATTATCATCTTTGGTATGCAATGCATAAGTGGCTCTCATAATATATTTGTAAGGTAATTTAATTTTCTTTCTAGGAAAGTGCTCCATGCCTTTCCTTAACGGAAATTGGAATCTAATATTTCCTTCTTTCATATCAATAATTGCACCAATCGTTCTATGGAAAGGTCTACCAAGAATAATAGGACATGTAGGATTGCAATCTATATCTAGAACAATGAAATCTACGGGCACATAATTCTTATTTTCAACAATAAGAACACCATTAATTCTTCCCATAGGTTTCTTAACGGTGGAATCCGCAAGATGCAAGTTTAAGGAACAATCATCAAATTCAGGGAAACCTAATACATCACACAAAGTTTTTGGAATCGTGGAAACACTAGCACCCAAATCACATAAAACATAGCATTCATGATCTTTAATCTTAATTTTAATAGTAGGTTCCCACTCATCATAAAGTTTTCTAGGGATAGAAACTTCTAATTCAAGCTTTTCTTCCTAGGATTGCATTAAAGCATCAACGATATGTTTAGTAAAAGCTTTATTTTGACTATAAGCATGAGGAGAATTTAACACGGATTGCAACAAGGGAATACAATCTATTAAAGAAAAATTATCATAATTAAATTCCTTGAAATCCAAAATAGTGAGTTCATTGCTATGTGAAGTTTTGACCTCTTCAATCCCACTTTTACCAATTTTTGCATCAAGGTCTAAAAACTCTGAATCATTGGGATGCCTTTTAACTAAAGTTGACGCATCTCTAGTCCCATCATTATCAAGATTCATATTGCAATACAAATATTTAATAGGAGACACATCAATAACTTTTAGATCTTCATCCCTATTATCATGAAAACTAGAAGAACACGCTTTTACAAAGCAATCTTTCTTAGCACGCATCCTAGCGGTTCTTTCTTTGCACTCATCAATGGAAATTCTCATGGCTTTGAGAGACTCATTGATATCATGCTTAGGTGGAATAGATCTTAGTTTCAAAGAATCAACATCAAGAGAAATTCTATCCATGTTCCTAGCCAACTCATCAATCTTAGGCAATTTTTCTTCAACACTAGTCTCAAAATCAGATGGCATCTTATTAAAAATTCCATAAGAGTTGTTGTAGGAATTACCATAATTATTAGAGGAATTACTAGGAAACGTCCTAGGATTAAAGTTTCCTCTATACGTGTTGTTATCAAAATTGTTCCTATCAACAAAATTCACATCCATAGATTCATTATTATTCTCAATCAAAGTGGACAAAGGCATATCATTAGGATCAGAAGAAACACTCTTATTAGCAAAAAAATTCATAAGTTCATCCATCTTTCCACTCAAAACATTAATCTATTCTATCGCATGAACCTTTTTTACTAGTAGATCTTTCGGTGTGCCATCGAGAATAATAAACCATAATATTATCTAGGAGTTTAGTAGCTTCTCCTAAAGTGATTTCCATAGAAGTGCCTCCCGCGGCCGAATCTAAAAGATTTCTAGAAGCAAAATTCAATCCGGCATAATTTTTTTTGTATAATCATCCATAAATTCAAACCATGTGTAGGGCAATTACGTATCATTAATTTCATCCTCTCTGAAGCTTGTGCAACATGCTCATGATCAAGTTTCTTAAAGTTCATAATACCATTTCTAAGAGAGATGATCTTAGCGGGAGGAAAATACTTAGAGATAAAAGCATCTTTGCACTTATTCCAAGAATCAATACTATTTTTAGGCAAAGGCTTTAACTTACTGGTCGTGTCCTACAGTCAGCGTGTGCTCTGATACCATCTCTGTAGCGACCAGACCTGAATGGATCAAGTCTCTGTGCTCAGTGTCATCCCTGGATCAGTAATGCTGACACCACATAGTACTTTGAAGGATTTATAGCAGAGTAGCAATCACACACTCATTACAGCGTTGTCCAAAGGGGACTTATTACAGTAAATATGGCTTAAGGCCATCTAATAACGATAACAGCGGAAGGTTTGGAAGATAAGTGAGTCCATCAACTCCATCGGCATCACTGAGTATAGAACCACGACCTAACACCTTACTCGTCGTCTGAAAAGTCTGCAACATGAAAGTTGCAGCCCAAAAACGGGTCAGCACATGGAATATGCTGGCAATGTAACACATAGAGAAAATGAAGGAATAAGCCTATACTACATGCATATATGGCTGGTGGAAAAGCTCTACGGTTACAGTTTTGCATAAAGCTAATTTTTCCCTACTGCAAAGGAATAATTTTATTTAACTATCATGGTGGTTGTTAAACATTGAGAATGGTTGACAGCATCCTCAATCCCAATTAAAAAGTACTCATTAAAACCCAATAACATTAATTAGAAGTAACATGATGAGATTCACATGATATTCAATTTCTAGATACTCAAGACGTCCATAACCGGGGACACGGCTAATCATGATTAGTTTATACACTCTGCAGAGGTTTATGACTATTCCCCACAAGACTCGATCGCCTCCGTTTGGTTCTCGTGACTACATGGTGTTTGAGACACGGATGACCGAGACACAGTCTTTCAGAAGTACTAGCACCTTACATGTGGGTAGACCATACGAACCTACATCCCCTACATCAGCTAGCCTACCCGAAGAGTTCGCACAACTTACTCAGCTATGCGAGCCCATAATGGCTTGTGGCTGCACACGGAAGTTTCTAGTTTGAATAATCTTATGATCCCTTAGAGCACAGGTGGCGGTCCAAGAAATACAGCAAGTCTGATAGAAACCAGGTGCCTCAATCCACCCGGATGTGTGTTTAAGTTGCCACCTTAGATAAACCATTAATTAACAATCTCACATTTGTCATGGATATTCACTCACCCAATCCACGTCTCTTGGCATAGCATGGCATAATAAGCAAGCGAGAAGTAACTCCCAAGGTTTCATAAGTAAAACAGTAATAGGTACTACCTCAATCTACTTCCCATCCCACAATTTAATTAGACCCTAAACATGCAAGTGTTTGAGGAATAGAGCTAATGCATAAAACTGGGTAGTAGAAAAGGTATGATCAAGTGTTACTTGCCTTCGACGATCCGTGAAACCTAGAGACTCAAGTAACAAGCGGCGACTCCGGGTGATCTAACGCAGACAAACAACAAGCATACAATAAGTACTCATCTAATGCACAGGGAAATCTCGGATAGAAGATCTAACCAGAAAATTCAACTTAAGAACCCTGGTGCAAAAAGAATCGAATCAAATAAAGCTACGCAAGTCAAACGTCGAAAGAAAACGACTCGGTTTTAGCAATTTGAAACTAGGTCAAATTTTACAGTAGCAAAACTTTGTTTAAGTGGATTAGTCGGAACGGCGGTTTCGAAACGAAACTCCAGGCGCTTGAATCACCTGATTCCGATAAACGAGCGAGAAAATAAACTGATTCGAAGATTGGATCAGAAATCAAAATCGGAAAATAACGGGTTAAATCCGATTAAAAGAAAGACGACGAACGGTTAAACGAACGGACGTTCGTTAACAGAAACTAACCGGCGAACGCGTTCATTAGAACGAACGGATCGGTGAACGTTCACTAACTAACTAAACCGAGAAAAAAAACCAATCTAGGGTTTAAAAAAAACCGAACAACGAAAGAAAACCGGACGGGTTTTAAAAACAAAACCGGACCGGGGTGACGCGGTGGCTACCTCCGGCGAGGTCGCCGGGCGGGCTCGAGGGCTCGACGGGTAGGGGTGGGCTCGGCGGGCGGCGGCGGGTCGGCGATGGCGGCGTCTGGCGACGGGCGGCGGCGGCGGATGGCGGCGAAGCGGCGCGGCGGCGTCGGGCGGCTCGGGTTGGGCGGGCGCTGGTTGGGGGGGCGGGCTGGGTTGGGGAGGATAGGGGCGGCTTATAAGGAGGGAGGGTGGGGTTGCTTGGGAGGGGGCACGGCGGCGGCGGGCCGAGCCGGACTCGGGTGGTGGCGGGCGGGACTCCTCCCAGGCGGGGAGCCATGAGGGGGGGGAGGGTCGGCTGGGCCCTTGGCCCTGTATGGGCGAGTGGCGTTATTTTTTTTAAACAAAACGAAACGAATTAAAATAAATCTAAACGAACTCCGAATTAAACAAAATTAATTTTCCCCGACTCTTAAAAATGAGTGAACAAAATGAACTTTAATACGTGGCCAAAATGCATATTTTAAAATACTCATTTTTTCCTAAAGCAAATAAACTTCGAAAAACCAAAATTTGATTTATTTATTAAATCTTCATTTTTCCTAGATGTTGGGAAAGTCATATTATTCCCTCTCTTATTTTTTTTATTGGGAAAAATATTTGAAGATAAAATAAATAAATCCAAATGATCCTATTTTCAACATTTGAGAAAACCCAAATATGAAAATCATGAAATCTCCAACTCTCTCCGAGGGTCCTTGAGTTGCGTGAAATTTTCTAGGATCGGGAAACTGCAAGAAAATATGATATGCATGATGACTTAATGTATAACATTCCAAATTGAAAATTTGGGATGTTACAAACCTACCCCCCTTAAGATGAATCTCGCCCTCGAGATTCGGGTTGGCTAGAAAATAGGTGAGCGTGGTCCTTGAGCAAATCTTCCTCTCTCTCCCAGGTGGCTTCATCTTCAGTGTGGTGGCTCCACTGAACCTTGCAAAACTTGGTAACCTTGCTGCGAGTAACTGTAACATCCCAAATTTTGGAATGTTAATATAATTAATTGAATTGTTTGTTTGTTTGCTTGAGTGAATTAAACTTGAGTGAAATTTGAACCTTTTCAAAAACTTTTGAATGAGAGGGAATAAAATGACTTTCCCCTTCTCCGGTAAATTCAAATTCATCCTATTAAAATCAATGAGAGAAGATGACATGACTTCTTCAACTATAAAGAATTTGAGCGGAGTTTTGCAATTTAATTCTTTCAAATATTTGCACTTGCTTCTCTATTTTTTTTCTTCCCGAGAAATACCCGAAAATAAATTCTTGCAAGCAAGAAAGAGCGGAGGAAAATGACCCTCCAAAATCAGGGGCATTTTGAAAATATTTGAGCCAAAAAACCAAAGTTTTTATTTAAAATTATTTGCAAAAAGAAATAAAGCCTTTAGGGATTTTCTGAAAAACATTTTTTTAAGTTTTTATTTTGGCCGTGGAATAATGCTCATCATCTACATTTTATTTTTCTGAATATTTTAGTATATAAAACTCTTGATTCGAATTGATTTGATTTCCTTTTTATTGTTTTAGTTTCCTAATTTTAAAAATAGGAATGGAATCGTTTTATTAGGAAAAACCTGCTGGCCCATTAAGCACTTTCCTATTCTAGCCCAACAAGAGATCATCTCCTTCCTCTGTTTCCTCTCACGTTACAGAAGCTTTCCATATCCATGGAGACAGGAAACTCCACCTTCCCGATCTCCCTCGTCTTTCCATCCCAGCGCCTCCCGAGACCGCCTATAAAACCCCCTCCCTCTCCTCGTTCCATTTTTCCCATCACCACGCCCCCTCCCTGCCCGTAGCCTCCTCGCCACCGTCCTCCTTTTCCTGCCTAGAAACGCTCGGCAGGAGCTCTCCCAGGAGCCCGACGCCAGGAGTGAGCAGCACCTGAGGGCGCCCAGCGCCACCTCCCAAGCGCCGACCCCCTCCTCCGCCACCCCCACCCTCGCCGGAGCAGCCCTCCACATCGCCGTCTCCTTCCTGCCATCTCTGCCTCACGTACAGGTAACTCCGTTTTCGTTTTCAGATTTATTTCCGTAACAGATTTAGTTCCGTTCTTGTTTAGCTTATAACTTTTGATCTAGAAGTCCAATGGTGCTGATTCTTTTTGCGTTAGATCACAATTTTCTTGTAGTTTCCAAAAATATATAATTTGTCTATGTTTGGATTTATAAAAATTGAGTTAGATCAGATTTGAATTAAAGCTTGTTTTGCTTATTCCGGGAGTTTCATAATAGATTTTATTTGATTCTTTTTCTACTGATCACTAGTGATCCTATTTACCAGTGGTAAAATGTCAATTCTTTTTAGTATTTTAGCTTATTATTTCATGTAAAACAAATTCTGTTTTAGTTCTATTGAATTATAGCTACTTCTTTTCTATAGTTGTTTTAAATTATTTTTATTTTAGAAAGTTTATGTTTGGTTTCTATTAGTTAAACAGTAGGTGTTCAACAAGTTTTTATATTTATTTTTATTTTGTTATCGTGAAATCAATTCAAGTTCGCTAATAACTTGCAATGGATTTCTCTACTGTTTTAACTCCCAATTGAAAATACTTTCAAAATAGCTTTATGAAAAAAATACTTTATTTTTTTGTCTTAACTAAATTTATATTTTATTCTCTGTTATTTTAGTGTTTTATTTTCTGTTAGATAAAACTATTTCTGTGAATGTTGTAGAAGAAGACTCCCTAGTTTTATTTGAAGTTCCTTCGGATTCTTATTCGCTCTCTCTTTTGTTTTGATTGTTAGTGTGAGTGCTTATGTGAATGATATGTTTGTTATATAGATTTCATCAGAGAGTGACGAGTAGTCTATCAAGTTATTTCTTGAGAACGATAATTCTTCTTCGTCAACATCACCAGGCAAGTTCACTTTGACCATTGCTTTCATACCTATGTTTATTGCATTTAGTGGCACCTTTGCAACCACCCCTCAGTAGTGTTATTGAAAACCTTGTAGTTGAGTAGTATGCATGAGGTAGGAACCCATCACCCTGTTACCAAGCCCGGGACGTTATTTATTTTAATGCTACGCTATAGTAGACGGGGTTTGGTATGAGTGCTCAGGAGTGGTGTGAGAATGAAGGATTTCGTCAATAACGACAACTCCATGATGGCACCTGCAAGGACTGCATCTTCAAGGCCTCAAGACTTCAAGACTCGAGACAAGAATTCAATACACACTACTAGGTGAAGGGCGGTTGTGGGCACCTGGAGAAACCAGTGGTTGGCGGGATGCATGGAGAAGCGCCATGACATCTTGCGGAAAGCTTCACCCAGACTCAAAGAGACGGAAGAATACTTCACGCCGGAAGCTTACTGTGCAACCGCAAGTCATTATGGGCTCTGGCTTGGTTGACCTTAGTTGTGACTCTGGCTGGGACGGTACTAGCAGATGTAGAACTACGGTAGGATGGGTTGAGTACCGGACAGTGGTTAGAGGAACTCTTTGGAAGACCATGTTTCGGTCATCTTGTTCTCAAACACCCTGAAGTGCGAGAACGTGGAAAGAGGGATCGAATCTTGCAGGTAAAGTGTACAAACCTCTGCAGAGGGTTATAAACCTAATCGATTAGCCGTGTCCCCTGTTACGGACAATTTGAGCATCTGGACTTGGATCTATCTCGGAACTCTCAACACCGGATTGATAACTTAATTGTGGGCAACTTATGATGATTTTGGGCTATGAGACATCGGTTGGCGGAACCATATCATGATAGAAAACTCCATAGTACAGACTTCATTTATTCCTTTGATGTAGGGAAAATAAAACCAGCTTTTACGCAAAAACCTCAGATACAGAGCCACAAAGCCATACTGCATATAGTATAGTTTATCATCTGTTTTCTCTTATTGTGATCTTGCCGGTACATTCAATGTACTGACCTACACGGTTGCAACGTATCATGTTGCAGATATTTCCTCGACGAGTAAGAGTTACGATCTGAGGTTACGGTCTACACTCAACTTGCCGATGGCGTTGATGGGACTCCACACCGACTATTTGTTTCGCTGTGACTTATGAGGTATATATCAGTTTTACGTTATTTATACATGTGATTGCACTTTGATATATACATTGATGTCTTGTGTGTGCCAAAGATATCTTGATCCGAGGATGGCACAGATACACGAGGCTTGACCGTCGAGGTCGGTCGCTTCTGAAATGGTATCGAGCACATGTTGGCTGTAGAATGTGACCCTAGAAAATGACTTAGTAATATGAAGACCCCAATAGGAATGACCTTTGTTTTGTACTACTCTCGTAACACCTCATTCCTTTTCTTGAACCTTCCTTATCTCAAACTATAGATGGAGAGCTACATTCGAACAAAAGAGAACACTACGAGAAGGTTCTTGGAGGCCCTTCCTTGTGGAGCTAGTCATTCTGCTGAAGTTACCGATACATGAGATCAAGGCAACTAAGAGGGCGTCCAGATCATGGGGAGTCAAGACCCAAGTTTTGGTCGTAAAGAAGCCCCCAAGACTGCAGACATCAGCTTCGAACTATAAATGGTGATCGTGATATGGGCATCAACACTGCCGTCCATGATGCTATTGCACGTTTATGCTATCGTCATCGTGCTGCACTAAACTCACACTTCTTTGGAAGGATTGGATGGCGAAGTCGATGGAGCAACTATTGCCTTGACGGAGCGCAAAAGATGAAGTTCTCCCCACTTTTAGTGTACAATCGGGATCTGGAACAATACGTCAAGAATCTTCAGATGGACCTCCTGGAAGCCCTGTTCGACAATGAAGCACTACGAGAAGAGGTCAAGACTCGAGAGGCGAAGGTAAACAAGCTAGAGGAGGAGAACCTCGAGATCTCGAGAATCGTCAGAGGCGAAGAACAGCAGGACCATGTCTCATGCAAAGGGCGTTGAGATCCGAAGCTCAAGGAACAACTTGGGACATACAGGTCGTCACAAGAAACTCCGTGTCGACGAGAGAAAATCTAGCGAGAAGAACTGGAGGAGATCAAGTCCACACGAAGAAGCCCCAGTGGGGACAATGACCAAGTTCCTAATAAATTAGCTTAGTAGTATCCCACCATGAGAGAAATAAAGATGAATGCTTCCTCGATTTAAGTATCGACCATACCAACTTATGTGGGTGGCGATCTTGTAGTATTGATTGAATAAATGAATGCTTGGTTGCTATTATTTTTGTGTGTTTATTGAATGGTTGGATAGATGCGATATCGTAGATTTGTATTTATTTCAACCATGAGAGGCGTAAGTTACGGAAGAATGGTAGAAGGCCTTCATATGGGAACAGCATCAGAATTGGAAAACTCCGAGCATTGAAGACCTGAAGAAATGAGGACTTAGAAACGAAACCATAGTAGAACGGCCCATTACAAACGATAATTTTGTTGATGAGTGGGTAATTGCTTTCTCTTTCTATCTCAACCAAACCCGGAATCTTGAACCCATAGACAATGAACACCAAACTTTTTCGGAGACAATTGCAATTTCCCCATGGAGATACATTCCTTGTTACGAGCACCCTCCTATCCTACACATGCAGATGACAACCCTTTATGAGTCTTTCCTTAAGGGCCCTGAAACGATCATGACCCTGACCAGTGATCATGATTACCCGAAGATCTTGAAGGACATGATGAAGCATATTCACCTTGAAGGAGATGCAGTCTACAAAGGCTACCCCTTCATGCATAAGGGAGTGGAACTTTGGTATGTGGAGGTACACCTCCACCATTCGAAAGGAGTTTGCCCAAAGATGATGGGACAATACTTTTTCATTTCACGTGTGCCACAAGCAACTTTCTTCGATGCTGTTCGTGAAGCAGCCATGGAAGCCATACGCCAGATCGGAGAAATACTTGAAGCAAGACTCCGTTTTACTCAGGAATACCTAAGCGAAGTGCATGCAGAGATGATGAAGGTGAAGCTCAAGACCACCATGATGAAACAGAATATTGAAGATTTCAAGGCTCATGTCGCACAATTCCAGTGGGACTGAAGAATCCTCGAGGAGGATAAATAAATAAAGTGGAAGTAATGTCTGACCATACCAAATCATGTGGGTGGCAGCATTTGTAACAAGTACTTTTTGGAATTTGGATTTACGAAAATGGTTAAGGATGCAATGAAAGATTGATATGAGATTAATGAGATTTTATGGATAAACTTGTGCACTTCTTTTGGTCATAGTACTCTGTAAAACCACAGGATCAATGAAGAAAGAAACATGTTATTCATGACGGCCATAGAAGGAAGCTGGACAAAATAAGTTGGAGTTTTGTTTTGATATGATGGTATGAAGAAAGCAGTACTCTGGATTCAAAGGAGGTGTAACAAGAGAGTTACTCCAAGGATGATTTAAAGCTGCACTAGTGCTGAAGTGGGCCATAACCCACGTGCCCAGGATTTTGAGAAGGAACAGTTGTAACTTCGGATAAAGGAATACACTTGGAAGAAGCAGTGATCAAATCAGCATACGTTCCGTAGGAGGTTACATAAAAACCTAAGAGTGGTGAAGTAACGATAGATGTTTTGTTTGGCTTGCGAAACCATGGATTTACTCGAAACCAGTTCGGGAACAAGAGAAATTTCTGTAATCTTGGTGAGAATGCCCAAGTGTTAGAATCGTGATTCGATATTTACGTATGTGGTAATGGTTCAAATGCGGGATGGATTGGCCCCATACCGAGACTTCTATCATGAACTATCATATGTTGATGGAAAATCGAGAGCCTTGAAAAACTTAGAAGAGTGTCGACGCGATAAGCCATAAAACCATAAAATGGTAGGACGATGGAACCCCATTTCAGGCAAACGTTGCCAAACGAGGTTATCGGTGAGGTTCAACCCAGACCCGTTTTCTGCAGGAGAAAACCATAAATTGTAGACCACCATGAGTGTTTCGATAGTTGTTTAGAATGGACACAGACCCATCAGCTAAGAAGATCCGGTCTCGGACGAACTTCAACTTTGACGAACCGACCCAAGCTTTTGAGGAAAACTCTATGCTTCGACGATGAAGAGCTTTAATGAAGGAGCTATTGTAAGATATGTGAAGAGACATACATTGTCAGCCCTCCGGAGGAAATATCTGAGTTTATTGGAACCATGACCTTGTTTTTAAGTGTGGTAGCACCCCGACCTTCGACCAAGACATTTGCTAGAAGACCCCAACCCCTAACCTTTTCTTGCTAGCCTCTTCGAATCTCGAGGACGAGATTCATTTTAAGTGTGGTAGGTTTGTAACATCCCAAATTTTGGAATGTAAATATAATTAATTGAATTGTTTGTTTGTTTGCTTGAGTGAATTAAACCTGAGTGATATTTGTACCTTTTCAAAAACTTTTGAATGAGAGGGAATAAAATGACTTTCCCCTTCTCCGGTAAATTCAAATTCATCCTATTAAAATCAATGAGAGAAGATGACATGACTTCTTCAATATAAAGAATTTGAACGGAGTTTTGCAATTTAATTCTTTCAAATATTTGCACTTGCTTCTCTATTTTTTTTTCTTCCCCGAGAAATACCCCGAAAAATAAATTCTTGCAAGCAAGAAAGAGCGGAGGAAAAATGACCCTCCAAAATCAGGGGCATTTTGAAAATATTGAGCCAAAAAAACCAAAGTTATTATTTAAAATTATTTGCAAAAAGAAATAAAGCCTTTAGGGATTTTCTGAAAACATTTTTTTAAGTTTTATTTTGGCCGTGGAATAATGCTCATCATCTACATTTTATTTTTCTGAATATTTTAGTATATAAAACTCTTGATTCGAATTGATTTGATTTCCTTTTTATTGTTTTAGTTTCCTAATTTTAAAAATAGGAATGGAATCGTTTTATTAGGAAAACCTGCTGGCCCATTAAGCACTTTCCTATTCTAGCCCAACAAGAGATCATCTCCTTCCTCTGTTTCCTCTCACGTTCTGAAGCTTTCCATATCCATGGAGACAGGAAACTCCACCTTCCCGATCTCCCTTGTCTTTCCATCCCAGCGCCTCCCGAGACCGCCTATAAAACCCCTCCTCTCCTCGTTCCATTTTTCCCATCACCACGCCCCCCTCCTGCCCGTAGCCTCCTCGCCACCGTCCTCCTTTTCCTGCCTAAGCGCCGGCAGGAGCTCTCCCAGAGCCCGACGCCAGGAGTGAGCAGCACTGAGGCGCCCAGCGCCACCTCCCAGCGCCGACCCCTCCTCCGCCACCCCACCCTCACCGGAGCAGCCCTCCACATCGCCGTCTCCTTCCTGCCATCTCTGCCTCACGTCAGGTAACTCCGTTTTCGTTTTCAGATTTATTTCCGTAACAGATTTAGTTCCGTTCTTGTTTAGCTTATAACTTTTGATCTACAAGTCCAATGATGCTGGTTCTTTTTATGTTAGATCACAATTTTCTTGTAGTTTCCAAAATATATAATTTGTCTATGTTTGGATTTATAAAATTGAGTTATATCAGATTTGAATTAAAGCTTGTTTTGCTTATTCCGGGAGTTTAAAAATAGATTTTATTTGATTCTTTTTCTACTGATCACTAGTGATCCTATTTACCAGTGGTAAAATGTCAATTTTTTTAGTATTTTAGCTTATTATTTCATGTAAAACAAATTCTGTTTTAGTTCTATTCAATTATAGCTACTTCTTTTCTATAGTTGTTTTTAAATTATTTTTATTTTAGAAAGTTTATGTTTGGTTTCTATTAGTTAAACAGTAGGTGTTCAACAAGTTTTATATTTATTTTTATTTTGTTATCGTGAAATCAATTCAAGTTCGCTAATAACTTGCAATGGATTTTCTACTGTTTTAACTCCCAATTGAAAATACTTTCAAAATAGCTTTATGAAAAAATACTTTATTTTTTGTCTTAACTAAATTTATATTTTATTCTCTGTTATTTTAGTGTTTTATTTTCCGTTAGACAAAACTATTTCTGTGAATGTTGTAGAAGAAGACTCCCTAGTTTTATTTGAAGTTCCTTCGGATTCTTATTCGCTCTCTCTTTTGTTTTGATTGTTAGTGTGAGTGCTTATGTGAATGATATGTTTGTTATATAGATTTCATCAGAGAGTGACGAGTAGTCTATCAAGTTATTTCTTGAGAACGATAATTCTTCTTCGTCAACATCACCAGACAAGTTCACTTTGACCATTGCTTTCATACCTATGTTTATTGCATTTAGTGGCACCTTTGCAACCACCCCTCAGTAGTGTTATTGAAAACCTTGTAGTTGAGTAGTATGCATGAGGTAGGAACCCATCACCCTGTTACCAAGCCCGGGACGTTATTTATTTTAATGCTACGCTATAGTAGACGGGGTTTGGTATGAGTGCTCAGAGTGGTGTGAGAATGAAGGATTTAAATCAATAACGACAACTCCATGATGGCACCTGCAAGGACTGCATCTTCAAGGCCTCAAGACTTCAAGACTCGAGACAAGAATTCAATACACACTACTGGGTGAAGGACGGTTGACGGGCACCCTGGAGAAACTAGTGGTTGGCCGGGATGCATGGAGAAGCGCCATGACATCTTGCGGAAAGCTTCACCCAGACTCAAAGAGACGGAAGAATACTTCACGCCCGGAAGCTTACCTGCGCAACCGCAAGTCATTATGGGCTCGCTTGGTTGACCTTAGTTGTGACTCTGGCTGGGACGGTACTAGCAGATGTAGAACTACGGTAGGATGGGTTGAGTACCGACGGTGGTTAGAGGAACTCTTTGGAAGACCATGTTTGGTCATCTTGTTCTCAAACACCACGAAGTGCGAGAACGTGGAAAGAGGGATCGAATCTTGCGGGTAAAGTGTACAAACCTCTGCGCAGAGGGTTATAAACCTAATCGATTAGCCGTGTCCCTATTACGGACAATTTGAGCATCCGGACTTGGATCTATCTCGAACTCTCAACACCGGATTGATAACTTAATTGTGGGCAACTTATGATGATTTTGGGCTATGAGACATCGGTTGGCGGAACCATGTCATGATAGAAAACTCCATAGTACAGACTTCATTTATTCCTTTGATGTAGGGAAAATAAAACCAGCTTTTACGCAAAAACCTCGATCTGAGCCACAAAGCCATACCGCATATAGTATAGTTTATCATCTGTTTTCTCTTATTGTGATCTTGCGGTACATTCAATGTAATCGACCTACACGGCTGCAACGTATCATGTTGCAGATATTTCCTCGACAGTAAGAGTTATGATACAGGTTACGGTCTACACTCAACCCGCCGATGGCGTTGATGGGACTCCACACCGACTATTTGTTTCAGCTGTGACTTATGAGGTATATATCAGTTTTACGTTATTTATACATGTGATTGCACTTTGATATATACATTGATGTCTTGTGTGTGCCAAAGATCTTGATCCGAGGATGGCACAGATACACGAGGCTTGACCGTCCCGAGGTCGGGTCGCCACAAATAACTCTCTGGCATAATCGAGAATCTTGACTGGTTTTTCCTCATATGTTAAGTCATCCTTCAACTGAATTGCTTCGGTGGCACTTGTGTCTCTTAGCGGTATCTCGCTATCTCGAATGACATTTCTTCACCGAGAAACATGGAATACATCATGAACTCCTGACAGTCCCTCTCGCAATTCCAGCTTGTAAGCAACTTCTCCCACGCGTTGCAAAATCTTATACGGTCCAACGAAACGTGGTGCTAATTTTCCTTTAACTCCAAAACGCTTAACTCCTCGAAGCGGGGATACTCTATGATATACTCTGTCTCCAACTTCATATTCAATCGCCTTGCGCTTTGAATCCGCATAGCTCTTACATGCGACTGGGCTACCTTGAGCCTATCGCGAATCAACTTAACCTTCTGCTCAGACTCCTTAATCAAATCTGGTCCAAACAACTGACGATCTCTAGTTTCGTCCCATGACAACGGTGTCCTGCATCTCCTTCCATACAGAGCTTCGAAAGGTGCCATCTTCAAGCTGGTTTGGTAACTGTTGTTATAAGAAAATTCTGCATACGACAATTATCATCCCAACTAGATCCATAATCTAGTGCACAAGCTCTCAGCATATCCTCCAAAATCTGATTGACTCTCTCAGTCTGTCCATCGGTCTGTGGGTGTAAAGCTGTACTGAATTCCAGTCTGGTTCCCAATGTTTCATGCAACTGGTTCCAAAACTTTGAGGTAAATTGGGTCCCTCTATCCGATACGATACTCCTCGGAACTCCGTGTAAACACACAATTCTAGTCATGTATATCTTTTCCAACTTAGCACTGCTATAGGTGGTCTTGACTGGAATGAAATGAGCTACCTTCGTCAAGCGGTCGACTATAACCCAAATCGAGTCATATCTCGAACGAGTCTTTGGCAAACCTGTGATGAAATCCATGCCTAGTTTATCCCACTTCCATTCGGTATCGGCAATGGTTGTAACAATCCTGCTGGCTTCGATGTTCTCGCCTTTACTCTCGACATACATCGCAAACTGCTACATATTCCGCAATATCCTTCTTCATTCCGTCCACCGAAAGTATTCTTCAAATCCAAATACATCTTGGTATTTCCGGTGAATCGAATAGGGTGAATCATGGGCTTCTTGCAAAATCAACTTCCGATCTCCGGGTTATTTGGCACATAAACATGGTCCTCAAACCATAGGGTATCGTGCTCATCCTCACGAAATCCTTTAGCTTTTCCTTTGCTCATTTTCTCCTTTATAGAGGCAACTTCCTTATCTGCCTTTTGGGCTTCTCGATTTTGTCCATCGCTGTAGACTGAATCTCCAATGCTGCTACATAGCCTCTGGAACTATTTCCAAACATAGCTCTCAAGGTCCTCGGCTAACTCATTGGGTATTCCTCCCATCATTAGGGTATTGACGTGGCTCTTACGGCTCAATGCGTCTGCTACAACGTTAGCCTTTCCGGGGTGATAATGCAATCTCATATCATAATCCTTGATAAGCTCTAACCATCTCCTCTGTCTGAGATTTAATTCCTTCTGTGTGAAGATGTACTTCAAAATCTTGTGATCCGTGTACACTTCACAATGATTTCCTATGAGAAAATGTCTCCATGTTTTCAATGCATGCACAACGGCTGCTAATTCCAAATTATGTGTGGCATAATTTAACTCATGAGGCTTAAGTTGTCGTGAAGCATACGAAACAACTCTTCCCTCCTGCATAAGCACTGCTCCAAGTCCTCGACGTGAAGCATCGTAATACACCTCATAATCCTTGGTCTGATCCGGCAATATTAATACTGGTGAGGTAACCAATCTTTTCTTCAACTCCTGAAAACTTGCCTCGCAGTCCTCAGTCCATATGAATTTGGTATCCTTCTTCAACAATTCTATCATAGGCTTTGCAATCCTTGAGAAATTCTCAATGAATCTTCGGTAGTATCCTGCGAGTCCAAGGAAACTCCGAATCTCTCCAACTGTCGTTGGTGCTTCCCATTTGGTTACGGTCTCAACCTTTGTGGGGTCAACTGCTATTCCTTCACCGGATATAACATGTCCAAGAAATCCAACTTCCTTTAGCCAAAACTCACATTTGCTGAACTTGGCATATAACTGGTGTTCTCTTAGTTTCTCCAAAACCAATCGCAAATGTTCCTTATGTTCCTCTTCATTCTTCGAGAAAATCAAAATATCATCAATGAACACCACGACGAACTTATCCAAAAACTCCATAAACACTTTGTTCATTAGGTTCATGAAATAGGCTGGTGCGTTAGTTAGTCCAAATGACATAACGGTATACTCATACAGTCCATATCTCGTGGTAAACGCTGTCTTAGGTATGTCCTGCTCCCGAATCTTCAACTGATGGTACCCTGATCGCAAGTCAATCTTGGAAAACACTTTAGCTCCTTGCAAGCGATCAAACAGATCATTTATCATTGGTAGTGGGTACTTGTTCTTGATTGTTACTTCATTCAATCCATGATAATCAACAACCATCCTTAACGATCCATCCTTCTTCTCTACTAACAGTACGGGTGATCCCTGTGGTGAAGAACTTGGGCGATAAAACCTTTATCCAATAGTTCCTTAATCGCTTCTTGATTTCCGCCAAATCTGTGCGGGCATCCCGTATGGTCGCTTTGATATTGGACCTGTTCTCGCAAAAGTTCAATCAAAACTCAATGTCTCTATCCGTGGCATTCACGGCAACTCTTAGGAAATACATCGAGGATTCCTTCACCATCGGTACTTCTTCTGCACAACTCCTCGTTAGGCAATTTGCTCGCGCTCTCCTCGGCTCGTGTCGTGATGATCGTACTTGATCCTTCTTCCTTCGGTGTGGTGAGCAAAATTGACTTAGTGGTGCAATCTATGTTCCTCCATACTTGATAACCAATCCATTCCTAATATCACACCCAATCCTTGGGATTCCAGAACTATTAGGTCTGAGGGGAAAACATAGTGTCCAATCCTTAATGGCAGTCGATCACACCATTTACTAGCCATGTATTCTGCTCCGGGTGAGGTTACTAGCATGGGTGACCTAAGGGCTTGGGTCGGTAATTTGTACTTATCCACAAATCCCCTTGATATGTATGAATGCGATGCACCAGTATCGAAAAGAACAACTGTAGTAAATGACTTAACCAAAAACTTACCGATTCTTGATCGGGCTGATCTTCAACCTCCTCCACATCAATGTGGTTCACCATCCCCTGTTGAATGGGTTTGGCTTCTTTCCGAGCTTCCATTGCCATTTCCATTTCGCCTCTCGGACAGTCATTTGCATAATGTCGATCTTGCGGCACTTAAAGCAAGTGATGTGACTCAGTCTACCTTGGATGGTGTTGACGGGTTGGTGCGGTTCTGTCCATTGCTTCCTCCATTCCGCTCCCATTCTTGGTGCCATTATGGTTGTGCGAATTACCTCCTCCATGGGTATGCTGAAACTGAATTCCGTGTTTAGGGGTATAACGAGGCTTCTGCTGAGCTCCAGAGTTATACTTTCCCTGTCCATACTTCCTCTTGCGGTTCTCAATTTGCTGCTGCTTTCCTTCAATCATGAGGGCTCGGTCTACCAACTCCTGGTAGTTATTGAAACTTGCTACCATCAACTGCATGTGAACTCATCATTCAGTCCTTCCGAAACTTCTCCCGCTTAGTCAGATCCGTAGCAACGTCATCCGGGGCATAACGTGCTAACTTACTAAAATCATCCACATACTGGCCAACAGTCCTTCCTCCTTGGCGTAATTTGCGAAACTCATGCTTATTCATGGCCATAGCTCCTGCTGAAACATGGGCAGTGCGGAAAGCTTGCTGAAACTGATTCCATGTGGCGGTGTTCAGAGGTAAGTGGCTGTAAAATTTTCCCACCATGCTGCTGCGGGTCCTTCAAGCTGGTGTGCAACAAACTTCACCTTTTCTCCATCTGTGCATCCTACAGTGGTCAACTCCCTTCCTATCTTGCGGAGCCAATCTTCTGCTACAATCGGCTCGGTGCTACTGGAATACACTGGCGGATTCAGTCTAAGGAAATGAGTCAAGTGATCCGCAGGTGGTGGTGGTGGTGGGTTGTTGTTGTTGTTGTTGCCTTGGTTCTGCACCAATGTTTGAATCAAAGTGTTCTGCTGCTGAATCAACTGGGTGATCTCTGGCGGGAAAACAAACCCGGGGTCGCGTCTCGGAGACATCTGATGGGTTTAGAAAAGACGAGTAATTAAGAATAGAATGAGGTCTAAGGAGAAACACTACCCAAATGCACATGAGCAAATGCACACAAAATCACTTCATTCAATTCAAACAAAGGGCTTACTATGATCTAACTATCGCAAAAGTGCGTGTACTATAATGTTTACATGGAGGTAATACTACTAATATGTGGGGGACTTCTACTAATTTGAACCGGTGGAAGACTCCATGATGTCTGCTCCAGCTTCGTCTTCAAAGTCGGGTTCACTTGGATCCGAATCGGTGTCGTCGATGATGATGTAGTTGCTTGGACAGCCGACGTGCTTGTCTTCATTCTTGAGCGCCAACTTCTTCTTGAGTTCTTCGATCTCGTACTTAAGATCGTTATTGTGTCTTGCTAGAGCTACGATCTCGTCCATGTAGTCCTTTGCGTGTAGACTTTAGTTCTTCTTCAAGTTCGATGATCCTTCCTTTGCATTCTTCAACTCTAACATATCATTGCACATCTGGTTCTCCCGGTGTCGAATGTCTGGTTTAACTCTGGATGAAAGCTGCAATGGATCTATCCTTCTTGGTGCTGACTATCTCCCATTGTTCATCTCGGCGTCCGCAAATCTGGTAGATAGTGTCCTTGAGGTCTTCTTGATAAACTTCTCCAATGCGTCCCATGGTGATATGAGCTGCCATGCTATTTCCCAGACTCCAGGTTGGTGCACTGAAAACACTATCTATAGGCTTGGTGATTGGGGCGAATGTCCTTCTGGAACGTGAGCTTGAATCTTCGGCGCTCCTCTTGAGCAGAGTGGCGTTGAAAGTCCCGTGAAACTTGGTAGTCCAATGTTCGGTACTTGGTGACTTCCTTCAAGTGAAATCCAAAAGGTGTGCCTTCATCGGTTGGGCGTACTTGATCTTGGCGCCCTTCATCCTAAAAGAGTAGAAAAGATGAGGAGTTAGAAAATGGGAAGAGAGTAGTGATCTAAGGCTTTAACTTAGTGGTCATGTCCTACGGTCGGCGTGTGCTCGATACCATATCTCAGAGCGACCAGACCGAATGGATCAAGTCTCGTGCTCGATGTCATCCTGGATCAAGAATCTTGACACCACACAAGACTTTGAAGGATTTATAGCAGAGTAGCAATCACACACTCATTACAGCGTTGTCCAAAGGGACTTATTACGATAAATATGGCTTAAGGCCATCTAATAACGATAACAGCGGAAGGTTTGGAAGATAAGTGAGTCCATCAACTCCATCGGCATCATCGAGTATAGAACCACGACCTAACACCTTACTCGTAAATCGAAAAAAGTCTGCAACATGAAAGTTGCAGCCCAAAACGGGTCAGCACATGGAATATGCTTTGGCAATGTAACACATAGAGAAAATGAAGGAATAAGCCTATACTACATGCATATATGGCTGGTGGAAAAGCTCTCTGATTCTGAGTTTTGCATAAAGCTAATTTTTCCCTACCGCAAAGGAATAATTTTATTTAACTATCATGGTGGTTGTTAAACATTGAGAATGGTTGACAGCATCCTCAATCCCAATTAAAAAGTACTCATTAAAACTCAATAACATTAATTAGAAGTAACATGATGAGATTCACATGATATTCAATTTCTAGATACTCAAGACGCCCATAACCGGGACACGGCTAATCATGATTAGTTTATACACTCGCAGAGGTTTGCGACTATTCCCCACAAGACTCGATCGCCTCCGTTTGGTTCTCACACTACATGGTGTTTGAGACACGGATGACCGAGACACATCTTCGAAGTACTAGCACCTTACATGTGGGTAGACCGCACGAACCTACATCCCCTACATCAGCTAGCCTACCCGAAGAGTTCGCACAACTTACTCAGCTATGCAGAGCCCATAATGGCTTGTGGCTGCACACGGAAGTTTCTAGTTTGAATAATCTTATGATCCCTTAGAGCACAGGTGGCGGTCCAAGAAATACAGCAAGTCTGATAGAAACCAGGTGCCTAAATCCACCCGGATGTGTGTTTAAGTTGCCACCTTAGATAAACCATTAATTAACAATCTCACATCTGTCATGGATATTCACTCACCCAATCCACGTCTACTGGCATAGCATGGCATAATAAGCAAACGTAAAAGTAACTCCCAAGGTTTCATAAGTAAAACAGGTAATAGGTACTACCTCAATCTACTTCCCATCCCACAATTTAATTAGACCCTAAACATGCAAGTGTTTGAGGAATAGAGCTAATGCATAAAACTGGGTAGTAGAAAAGGTATGATCAAGTGTTACTTGCCTTGCTGACGATCCGCGAAACCTAGAGACTCGAAGTAACAAGCGGCGCACTCCGGGTGATCTAACGCAGACAAACAAAAAGCATACAATGAGTACTCATCTAATGCACAGGGAAATCTCGGATAGAAGATCCAACCAGAAAATTCAACTTAAGAACCCTGGTGCAAAAAGATCGAATCAAATAAAGCTACGAAAGTCAAACGTCGAAAGAAAACGACTCGGTTTTAGCAATTTGAAACTAGGTCAAATTTTACAGTAGCAAAACTTTGTTTAAGTGGATTAGTCGGAACGGCGGTTTCGAAACGAAACTCCAGGCGCTTGAATCACCTGATTCCGATAAACGAGCGAGAAAATAAACTGATTCGAAGATTGGATCGGAAATCGAAATCGGAAAATAACGGGTTAGATCCGATTAAAAGAAAGGCGACGAACGGTTAAACAAACGGACGTTCGTTAACAGAAACTAACCGGCGAACGCGTTCATTAGAATGAACGGATCGGTGAACGTTCACTAACTAACTAAACCGAGAAAAAAAATAAAAAAATAAACCAATCTAGGGTTTAAAAAAACCGAACAACGAAAAGAAAACCAGACGGGTTTAAAAACAAAACCGGACCGGGGTGACGCGGTGGCTACCTCCGGCGAGGTCGCCAAGGGGCTCAGGGCTCCGCGAGGTCGGGTGGGCTCGGCGAGGCGGCGGCGGGTCGGCGATGGCGGCGCACGGCGGCGGCGGCGTCAAGGCGTCAGGCGGCTCGGGTTAGGCGGCCTTGGGTTGGGCGGCGGCGTGGGTTGGGGAGGATAGGGGGCTTATAAGGAGGGAGGGTGGGGTTGCTTGGGAGGGGGCACGGCGGCGGCGGGCCGAGCCGACTCGGGTGGCGGCGTCATGGGACTCCTCTCGGGGAGGAGCGAGGGGGGGGCTGGGCGGCTTGGGCGGCTGGGCCCTTGGCCCGTATGGGCGAAGCAGCGGCGTTTTTTTTTAAAACAAAACGAAACAAATTAAAATAAATCTAAACGAACTCCGAATTAAACAAAATTAATTTTCCCCGACTCTTAAAAATGAGTCGAACAAAATGAACTTTAATACGGGGCCAAAATGCATATTTTTAAAATACTCATTTTTTTCCCTAAAGCAAATAAACTTCGGAAAACCAAAATTTGATTTATTTATTAAATCTTCATTTTTCCTAGATGTTGGGAAAGTCATATTATTCCCTCTCTTATTTTTTTATTGGGAAAAATATTTGAAGATAAAATAAATAAATCCAAATGATCCTATTTTCAACATTTGAGAAAACCCAAATATGAAAATCATGAAATCTCCAACTCTCTCCGAGGGTCCTTGAGTTGCGTGAAATTTTCTAGGATCGGGAAACTGTAAGAAAATATGATATGCATGATGACTTAATGTATAACATTCCAAATTGAAAATTTGGGATGTTACAGTAAGTATTTCCCTCAGTTTTTGAGAAGCAAGGTATCAATCCAGTAGGAGACTACACGCAAGTCACCTCGTACCTACACAAAAAAAATAAGAAACTTGCAACCAACGCGATAAAGGGTTTGTCAATCCCTTCACGGCCACTTGCAAAAGTGAGATCTGATAGAGATAATAAGATAAATATTTTTGGAATTTTTATGATATAGATTGAAAGTAAAGATTGCAAAGTAAAATAGATTGGAAACTTATATGATGGAAAATAGACCCGGGGCCATAGGTTTCACTAGTGGCTTCCCTCAAGATAGCGTAAGTATTACGGTGGGTGAACAAATTACTGTCGAGCAATCGATAGAAAGGTGCATAATTATGAGAATATCTAGGCATGATCATGTATATATGCATCACGTCCGCGACAAGTAGACCGAAATGATTCTGCATCTACTACTATTACTCCACACATCGACCGGTATCCAGCATGCATCTAGAGTATTAAGTTCATAAGAACAGAGTAACTCATTAGGCAAGATGACATGATGTAGAGGGATAAACTCAAGCAATATGATATGAACCCCATCTTTTTATCCTCGATGGCAACAATACAATACGCGTCGTTTCCCTTTCTGTCACTAGGATCGAGCAATACAAGATTGAACCCAAAGCTAAGCACTTCTGCCATTGCAAGAAAGATCGATCTAGTAGGCCAAACCAAACTGATAATTTGCAGAGACTTGCAAAGATAACAAATCAGACATAAAAGAATTCAGAGGAGATTCAAACATTGTTCATAGATAATCTTGATCATAAACCCACAATTCATCGTATCTCGACAAACACACCGCAAAAAGAATTACATCGAATAGATCTCCAAGAAGATCAAGGAGAACTTTGTATTGAGATCCATGGAGAGAGAGAGAGGAAGCCATCTAGCTAATAACTGTGGACGCGAAGGTCTGTGGTAAACTACTCACACTACATCAGAGAGGCTATGGTATTGATGTAGAATCCCTCCGTGATCGATTCCCCCTCCGGCGGAGCGCCGGAAAAGTCCCAAGATGGGATCTCACGGGTACAGAAGGTTGTAGTGATGGAAATAGGGTTTCGTGGTGCTCCTGGATGTTTTCGGGGTATATGGGTATATATAGGAGGAAGAAGTAGGTCGGTGGAGCTGCGAGGGGCCCACGAGGGTGGGGGCGTGCCCAGGGGGGCCAGGCGTGCCTCCCTGCCTCGTGGCCTCTTCGTTTCTTTCTTGACGTCCACTCCAAGTCCCCTGGACCACGTTTGTTCCAAAAATAACTCTCCCGATGGTTTCATTCCGTTTGGATTCCGTTTGATATTCCTTTTCTGCGAAACACTGAAATAGGGAAAAAAACAACAATTTGCACTGGGCCTTTGGTTAGTAGGTCAGTCCCAAATATAATATAAAAGTGCTTAGTAAACCCATTAAACATCCAAAATAGATAATATAATAGCATGGAACAATAAAAAATTATAGATACATTGGAGTCGTATCACTATGTCAACTGAACTCGGTGGCGCGGGATAGAAAGTTTCGATGGGGCCGAGTTTGTCTTTTGGTTTGGGACATATGTGGATATGAGAAAGTAGTTGAGGGTTTTTGGAGCATATCACTAAGAATTTTGAGCAAGTAACCCATTAAGCAACACCTCATCCCCTTTTAATAGTATTGGCTTTTCCTATGGACTCAATGTGATCTTGGATCACTAAAAGTAAAATGTAGAGTCTTGAGCTTTGGAGCTTGAGCCAATCTTTTGTCCTTAGCATTTTGAGGGGTCCACATTTCTAATCCATGCCATGCCAATCATTGAGCTTTCCTGAAATATTTATCTTGAAATAGCATTAGCTCAATGAGCTATATGTTGTTAAGAATTACCAAAACCACCCAGGGATAGTTGAACTTTCACATTCGCACTAGGACACAATGTACAACCCCAGAATCTATTTGTGGAAGCAGTGCGCCATCCATGTTACCAGATGGTAGCAGTTCAAAGGCAACACCGCCGGAGAGCAGACTGAGAACAGATATTGTAGTTCTTGAGGCTCTACTAGAGGCAGAAAGAGATGGTGTGGCTGCCATGAATGAGGTAATCTTGATCTTGAGGTTGGAAATTATGCAATTAGTTGCACACATTATGCAAGCAACCCAAGAATTGGATGAAGTAAGAATGTTGCATTTGAAGACGGAGGAGGTCCTGTTGTTTATGCTATCTGAAGCCCAGGGTAATCCCAGTTCTTCTTTAGATACCAGTTGAAATTGTCATTAGATTATTGTACTTGCATGTTGTGTCATGTCACTGAATGGATTATGTTGTAAGACCCCCTATGTTGTCCATGTGTTGTAATGATCTGAATTTTTTAGGCGAGGTAATCCTCAGTACTTGTATAATTGACATAAGGTGTACTGTTTTTCGTGTGAGCATATTGTATTGGATGAAATAACTGTTTGACTCAAAGTGTATCCAACCTACTGAATTCGAAGATCACGGCATTTCTAAATCATAATCATATATAAAGGTGGAATAAATCTTTGTTGTTGTTTTGAAGAAATAAATAACGAAACGTAGAATTATCTATGGATATTCGTAATCGAATACAAATTGGATTTGAAATTAGTTGCCAGGGCCCAGGGCAAACGTGAATGCTAATTCTCCCAAGTTTTGAACAAAGTGGCTACACACCCACTATCATTTGTGGGCTGCCCGAAGCAAGTGTTTGCGAGATGGAAAATACTGTCTACCCCTGACACTTGACATCCTTATCGACCGGATTTACACTGTTGTCGATAGGGGTAGACTAGTAACTTCAATCAGATGTGACACGACCGCCTCTGAGCCCATTCAGACATGGTGGGCGCCAAACATGGGCGGCAAAACACATTTGATTCAACCTCGTCCGAAAGACATGTGTCTCTCCCTCCATTTCCCCGTTCATACACGATGGGCGGCAAAACAAACTCTCCTCGTCCGAAATCAATGTAGGCAAATATTTTAAATAGGGGTAGATGTGTAACTTCCCTCAGACATGACAAAACCGCCCTACCTGTCAGCCCCGTTCATACATCATGGGCGCCAACCGTGGGCGACAAAACACCCTCTCTCGCCCGAAATCGCTACCGGCAAATATTTGGGAGATGCGAGATTACCGTCCTATCCCCAACCGACGTGATGTCTGAAATTTTAAACATGGGATAAGTTCGTAACTTCCCCACATTTCAGACAAGCGCGTCCCAAAGATTGGGATCCCCCTCCCCCTCCATTTCCCCATTCATACACCATCAGAGCCACAACAACCTCCCCACTGTGGCCTGCCTCCTCCGTCCGCCTCCCCATCCTACACCTTGCTGGAGCCGCTACCCCTACCCCGTCGCCCACTTCAAGAGATGGACGTCTCTCATCCATGGCGCCGGCGCAGGATCCTTTCATCGCGTCCTCTCTCTTCATCAGCACCGTCGTCCACCTTGCCGTTGCCGCTCCTACGACTGCCTTGTCGACGGCAACAGTATTTATCCTCCGACCCAGCTGTTTGCCGTCTAAAGTCTTCTTCCCCGCCGCTGACAGCCATCGCACCTGCAGCACCTTCAACGTATCAGTAGGGACCTACACGGCGTCGCAGGAGAGGTGGTAATCTTCCATATGTTCTTAAGTTATTGATCTCATCCGGAAAATAGATCGTAAATTGTTTACTGTACTTTTCTTGTCCGTACCAAATCGTAGTAGCTAGTTGAAAGCAAACATTGGTTGCGAAGTAGCTTTGTCCGGTTTGCATCTTCAGTTCCGCCATGGCATGGTCACTATACTCATAAAGCTTATGGTTTCCCCCCTTTATATTCACTACCATCATCGTAGGTGCTTCGTGTCGTGCTAGCACTACTCCTCAAGACCTCAACCCATCAAGCGAAACAACATGCCACTCATAATTCCAAAGCTTAGGTGTTGAAATACGAATCTGCTATGGTGCTCATACTACTAAAATAGAGAACGTTTAATTGGTCACCTACTGTTCCTATATTCGTTTCAAAAAGCATGTGCGCCACCCACATGTCCAGCTAGTTCCACTTTCCTGATTTTACTCTTGATGCTTAGGGTTTTCCCCTTTTATCTACTCTACTGCTTCCTGTCATACTAGCATTACTCCGCACTTCAAGCTAAACAACACAACACTCAAAATTCCAAAGCTTAGTTGTGGAAATATGATTGTGATATGATACTGATATTACTTAACAGACACATTTAATTGGTTAGCTAAAGGTCCCACTTGAGTTTCCAAATGCATGTCGCAACATATAGAGAGACAGCAGAATTGCATTTCTTTGTCACTTGTTGACCGTACTTTCTTGTCCATATCAAATCTTAGTTGTTATTTCAAAGCAAACATCGGTTGCTAACTACCCTTTGCGCTGTTTCCAGCTTCAGATCTGCCATCCCACTGCCACGGTCAACACTATACTCATCATGCTTACGGTTTCCCCATTTTATGATGACCACAATCAGCCTACGTTGTTCGTGTCGTAATAGCACTGCTCCACCCATCGAGCTAAACAAGCTTAGTTGTACAAATTCAAATATGATATTATGCTGATATTAGTAAAACTGAGAGATGTTTAATTGGTCAGCTAAATGTTCCTACTTTAGTTTCAAAATGCATGTGAGCCACATATGTATAGAAAGACTTGTAATATCTTCAATCTGCTTGCTCTTCTACTCTTCTTTAAGATGATCCTCTTCTCTTCTTTAATAAGTATGTTCCTTATTGGGAAGAGTATCAGAGACATTTGTGGTCGAGTGGTCAGGCCGAGTTGTTCTCCCTTAGTATATTTTGAATCTGTCAGGTCTGGTCGACTTGTTCTTATCTACTATATGTTGAAGCTGTCATCTGCGAAGTATCATCACTTCTGGAGCTCTCATATTTTGAGTAGTAGGCCACATTATATTAATGCACACACCAAATTATAGCATGCATGGCATCTCTCAGAAGAATTGCAGAGATAGCATAAAGGGGTTTACAGGGAGGCAGTATTGGATTCGAATCACTTCTGCATTACAAAGATAATCTCACTTGTTTTTATGTTTTCATGCATGTCAGGTATTGAACATTATCAAAATGAATATGAGAATGGGCGCACGAGAGGAATATTGCGGAACAATCCACTCGCTAATAAACTTGGCATGGTGGAGGATGGCCTATCTTTTTCACCCATCAAGGTGCTTGCTCTAACTTGGCAAGGTTGTATTGGTCGCACATATTTTGCATCTAACCTCTTGCATTACTTCTACTTTGTTACACCATCCTCTTAGTTTAAGCATCATATACTGAGTATATGCCATACCTATCCATTTTTTGTACCTATTCCATGTGTCGTCATACTATGTTTTTCCAGTAAAATGTTGTTCTTCCCTAATAGATGTCCAAAAGGAAGAGGGTGAGTGCAGATCCTCAAGGAGTACAAACTAGGTATTTGGAAAAGGTAGTGATACCTGTTAAATCAGATACATCAGCAGCCACAGAAAACACTGGCCCAGCTGTACCACACTTTTACCCCTACTCCACTGGCCAAACCCCTATTAGAACTACTGAGAGCCCAGCGTCACGTACTGTCTATGATATCAATTTAAAATTTGAACTCCTAAATTTCTGCATGTGCCTTACCTTCTCTCTTGTATGAAAACTAATTTCAGATGAATCTCCTTGCTCAAAGGATCATAGGATCTCACAACAATACTGGGTTCTGCATTGCTCTTGTCAGTACCTCTTGCCCTTTGTCAGCATACTTACACTCACTGCTGTTTGATTATGTAGCATCACTGTAAAGTTCGCTTCTTTATCCTCTCTTTGCTTGAAATTATAAGATCTATATTTACTCTTAGATAAATGTAGAATTAACACAATGGTTATGAAGTTTTGGATTGCTCATTTAAGTACCTGTTGTCATGTACTCCCTCTGGATCGAATTAATTGTTGATCAATTGGATGTATTTAGAACTTAATAGTGCTAGATACATCCATTTGAGCGACAAGTAATAACGAATGGTTGTGGTATTACTGTACTTGCATCGTAAGATAGTTGATTGTCTAGCATTACTCTGCATCTTATCTTCCCTGCCCTCCACTTTCTCCAAATTATCATATCTATATTTACTCTTACCAAAATGTTGAATAAAGCTAATGCCATTGCACGCGTTGATGTCTGCATTCCTCTTGTCAGTACCTTTTGCCTTGTAACCCTATACTTGACTAATTGCTATTTGATTATGTATCATCAGTCTGCACATGAGCTTCATTATCCTCTGTTTCTTCCAATATTATTTGATCTATATTTATTCTTTGCAAAATGTAGAATAATGGCAATGCTTATAAAGAAGGGCTTTGTCCAGCCCGTGCTAACATGTAATGTAAGTTCATCCTTCTCAAGCCTTCAAACTTTGTTCTAGTATAGATTTGGATAGGCATCATTTCCTCCACTTCTGTATACTTTGCTGTTTACATCTGATTGGGTGTTTGCAACAACTACCAGTTTTAAATTGTAGTTGTAAAACATGTTCCTTATCCAGAACAGATCCATTTATTAGCTTATATAATTGTGAAACCTGTTACATGTCTCCTTGTTTCTCTTTCAGAGTCGTATCTCTTATGCCAGGCAGAACTTTAGGGAAGATAGTGAGCCAAACCATATTGAGGACAGTGATATGACCCCAAGGTCCTATCTTGATGAAGACAGTGAGTTGAAGCTACTCACCAGCAGGTGTGAGACAACCTCTGTGCAGTTGTCGCCTGAATCAGTTCGACTTGTTCAGTCTCAACTTAAAGCGGAAAGGCTTGCTTCAACTCAGCTCCGACTTGAAGTCAAAGATGCAATGAAGATGTCAGAGGACTGCCTTGCGCACTATGGTGCCATACAGCTAGGGATGGAGCATCTATCATTGACACAACTGAGGTCTTGTCAGCTTGTTTGGCTACTTGCGGGGCCCGTCTTGGACAGGCCTAGTGCCTTCTGAAGTGCTCTCAGTTTTGTATATTCTTTTGTCGGCGTGTTTATATGCACTGGTGGCAACCTTTGATGCCCAGTGTACGTAATCCGCGGTCACGTTGCGCTTTATTATGACCGGTAGCGAACTTTGATTCCCAGTGGATGTAATATGCTGTAATTTCTTTATTGTATAGTCTAGGTTTATTCTTTGTTCGGTATGTTGGAATTTAGGCCGGAACTTTCAGTGGATCTCAGTGTTGTCGGTCTTTAGGCCGGCCCTTTACACATATGGGCCAAAACGTGGGCCTATAATCATCTTGGGCCATTAGCAGGTCTAAACCTATAGTAGTTTCCCGCCTTTAATAGGCCGAGTAAAGTTCTAGCCAGCTGGGCCAGAGAATACCATGGGCTTTTAACAGGCTAAAACCTAGATTGGGCTAGCGTTGAGCAGAAAAATTTACGGGCCAATACAGGCCGAAACTGCCTAAGGCCCATGTTTGGCCCAAATAGGACGAGCAGTTAACAGGCCAAAATATATCTCAGGCCTGTTTGGCCCAATAAAATTATGGGCTTTAAGCAGGCCGGTATCTACGCGGGCCATAGGCCTAAAAGTGTCATGGGCCATTATCAGATGGGCTGTAAGCAGGCCGGATTCAACGCGGGCTGTAATTAGGCCCAACTGTTACACGGGCCATTAACAGGCCGATAGGCCAGTTGGACTAAAATTTATCCACAAAGACTACTAGCCGTTAAGAGGCCAGTTTCTGCATGGGCCATTAAATGTCCTCAAGTTAAACTAGGCCGACAACGTCCCAGATGCACCACGGGCCGCTAACAGGCCGAAACTATTATCGGGCCGAACTGGTAACGGGAATTTAACAGGCTGAAATACAAATCTGTCTTAGAATGGGCCCAAAAGATGTCACATCCCTAGTTCTGGTATGCTCGAGGCTAGCTAGTCATGTGTGCATCATGTTTAAATTCCATTTAAATTTGAAATGAAGATTTGTGAAACCCTCAGAATAATTTTTAGAAATGACCCAAATAAAAATTGCTCCAAAAAGGTCCAAGAAAATGCTCATGTTGCTCTCTGAAAATATTGGACAGAGATAAAAATCAAACCAATATTTTTAATGAGCTCATAAGTATTTATTTTGGGCATTTGGAATTAATGAATAATTATTTGCTTTGGATATATATTTGTTATATATATAATATATGTCCAAAACTTCTGTTAATTGGTGAGGAGTTTTGAAGCAATCCAACTAGTTCCTACAAAAATTGACAAAAGTAAATAAAATGATTTAGTATTTTATTAAATCAAAACAAATGTCAGAAAAATAGAAAACAGAAACAAAAATGGAAAAACGCTTACCCGTGCTTACCTGCAGCCTGGCAGCCCAGTGGCCCAACAGGTTTTTCCACCAGCCGCTGCAAGGCCGTCCTCCACCTCCCGCCAGGAGGACAGGGACGTGTGCCCACGGCGCGCACGCACGCGTCCGGCCACCTCCTGCCTGCCTGTCCTCCCCACTCGTCGCTCTGGATGCCCCGCGCGACGCCACGCGCCGCCCCGACCGCTCTCTCTCTCTTCCGTGGCCTCCCCTCCTCTCCCTCGCTCTCTCTCACCGCGCCCGAGCGTTGTCGTCACCACCGCACGTCGTTGCCGCGCCCATCGCCACGGCCTCGCCTCCCCGACAAGTCCAACAGCTCTGCACCGTCGTCCTCGTCCTTTCCGTCAAGCCGCGTGCCGCCGGACGCCCCGTGGAGCCGCCACCATCGTCGTCTTCAACCTCCCGACGCCGAAGATCCGCCTCGCCGCCCCGCCGACTCCAGCCCCTCCCCGAGCTCGCCGACCGCCTCGTCCGAACCGCCGTGAGCTTCTACGCCGTCCCCCTCTCTTCGTTTCTCCGTTCTCGCGCCGTAGCTCCCGTTCCCCGCCATGGCCGTAGCTCCTCACCGTCGATCATGTCGCCGCCGTGGCCAGAGCCACCGCAGCTTGCTCCCGAGCGCGTCACTGAATTCGTTGCAGCCCCAGGAGCCAAACGCACCCGCTCGCAGCCCCTGCCGTGCCCTGTAGTACCAAAACCGCATGCCACCGAACTTCGGCCGCCGCCCCGAGCTCCGCTCCAGCGAGCTCCGGCCGTCACCGCCTCTCCCACTTGCTCCAGATGACGCGGACGAGCGCTGGCTCCTCGCCAGTGGTCTCCGCCGTCCAAATGGTCGCCGAAGGGCGAAATCCGAGGCCCTCCGCCGTGTCTGGCCTCGCCGGCGTCGAGTCGCTGGCGGATTGACCCCGCTGACCAGGGGGTTTGACCCTTTGACCTCGCCGGACTGACAACTGGACCAGGCCCCTGCTAATTTTAGTTAGATGTTAATTAAACTTAATTAGCCTGCTGATACTGACATGTGGGCCCGAGGCCACTAACTAAACTAGATTAGTTAGGTTAGACACTGACATATGGGTCCCACTAGTCAGGTTTGACCTGGACCTGGCCGTTGACTCGCTGACGTCAGGCTGACGCAGTTATTCATTTTCTGGATTTAAAATTAATCAGGAAATTCCAGAAAATGATTCAAACTTCAAAAAATCATAGAAATTCAACCGTAGCTCAGATTGAAATAATTTATATTTGAAAAATTATCAGAAAAATGCAATCTATCCATCTGTTCTAGTTTCATGCATGAAAAACCAACTTATACCTGCTGTATAAGTGAAACACTAAAATGGCTTATATAAAGAGCTTACTTTGGAAATGCATTTGAATCTTTGGTTCAAATGGACTTCAACCAAATGAACTCTAGCTGCATTAGCTCAAACAGCATCACATATTCATGCCATGATCATGCATCATATTGTTGCATATGCTTGTATTCTGATTGCCGACACCGTTCCTTCTCGATAGGTCCTGCTACGGAGAGTGCTCGAGAGTACCTGTCTGTGAAGCAGTGCCTCCCTTGTTGATCTACGAGGCAAGCAAACCCCCTTGTTCATTCTGATACAATCCTACTCTCTCGCTCCTTCTCTCAGTTATTGCATTAGGACAACAACGATTCAACTGCTACTTTGTGCTGCGGTAGGTGAACCCATTCCTCTGCATGACCTGTCATTGCCACAGTAAATAGTTGAAACCCACTAGCATGTGTAGGAGTTGATTGAAGCCATTGTTGTGTTCCTACCATGCCATGCTTGCTATTGCTTAGAGTGTGTCAGGTCTGGTTCATTGGGAATGAATTGGAGTGCAGTGTTCTTTGTTCTGACGCTGAGAGTGAAGTGTGTGAACACGATTTGGTAAAGGTAGCGGTGAGAGGCCATGTAGGAGTACATGGCGGGTTGTCTCACTGGAACCGTCCTTAAGCACTGAGTTATGTGTATGTTGTCCAATGACTAGCTACTACCACACATTGGAATGCTTAAGTGCCCCTCTCGACTTATTAACCAACTTGACCTCTGTCCAGGAGTTGCAACTAGTTTCTGGTGTTTGTAGGTAGTGTTAGTAGTCTACCAAGTGGCACCCGACCAGGTGGGCCTGGGACAGACTAGGCATAGTGGCAGGGTGTACCAAGTGGCACCCGGTAGGTGGGCTTGGGAACCCTGCTCACATCGTTTGGGGGCGTGAGCGACAACCCGGCCGGATCTCCTTGCGGATGGAACCCGAATAGGCGATAAACCTGGACTAGAGTCTTGTGTGGTTAGTCGGGTCGTGGCCGACACCCTCGCCAGGCTTCCGCTTGAAGTTTGCCGAGATATATGACGTGTGCATGGCGGTAAGTGGCGGAGGCAGTGTGAAGAAGTACACCCTGCAGGTTAACATGATCTATTGGAATAGCGGGTCCATGGTTATGGACTTCTTGGATGCTTACGTGGTACATAGACAACTTGAAGTGGATACTCTAAAATGCTCAAGACAAGTGTGAGTGCTATGGATGGCCTTCTCGTAGGTAGACGGAATGAATCCATAGTAGTGTATTGATGTGGTGATTAGTGGACTCGTGTGCGCCACTTCACCTCAAAGAAGTTTCCCGTAGTCGTAGAACAGGATAGCCACTGAGTCAAAGCTGGCTTGCTGCAACTAAACCCCACATTACCTTCTTGATACAAATGCATGTATGATAGGATCTGATGTAAGTCTTGCTGAGTACCTTTGTACTCACGTTGCTTTATTTATGTTTTTGCAGCGGAGATTTCGGTCTTACTAGTAGTTCCGCTTGGACTTCGACGAGTAGCTTGTTACCTCAGCTACGATCTTGTACCCTTGGGAGGGTCTTGGTAGATAGCAGGCTTCTCAGCCTTTTTCTTTTGTAGTTGTCTGTACTCAGACATCTAATGCTTCAGTTGCTTGTATGCTCTGAATGATGGGTCATGTGACCCCTGTTAGTATTTAATGCTATGTGGCTCTTCTGGGCCTTTATCTATATGAGTTTGCGTTATGTTGTGATGCCATGTTGTACAACACATACTTGCATGTTATGCGTACGTGTAACGTGTATTGCTATGTGTGGGATCCGACAACCTAGTTGTCTATCCTTGGTAGCCTCTCTTATGGGGAAATGTAGTCTAGTGCTTCCACCGAGCCATGGTAGTCCGCTACAGCCCGGTTTACCGGAGTCCTGCTAGCCCAACACTACTGCTACGGAACACTTAGACTGGCCGGCATGTGATTCACTTCGTTCCTGTGTCTGTCCCTTCAGGGAAATGTCACGCGGTGACATCCGGAATCCTGCCTAGCCTGCTACAGCCCGGGTTCCCGGAGTCCTGTTAGCGCAGTTCCTACAGCCCGGATTCACACGCTGCTGACCGACATGCTCGATGTTGTTTCATGTATGCCTGTCCCCGTAAGTTAGTGCCACTTTGGGTTCATGACTAGTCATGTCGGCCCGGGTTCTCTGTCATATGGATGCTAGCGACACTATCATATACGTGAGCCAAAAGGCGCAAACGGTCCCGGGCCATGGTAAGGCGACACCCGTGGGAATACCGTGCGTGAGGCCGCAAAGTGATATGAGGTGTTACATGCTAGATTGGTGTGACTTAGAATCGGGGTTCTGACAGCTTTGGTATCGAGCTTTGATTGCTGTGAGGATTACCAAGCCAAACTGGTCGAAGTTGAGTCTAGAAATTCTTTAGTTATGTAAGGTAATTGATTGTGGGAAGGAACGTAAGGCTCTTTTTACTCCTTATACCTCATGGCCTTCTGATCTGGGTCATCCTATCTTTCCGACGGGGTTAAGGAACTAGGCTTCTCTTCCGTCTATCAGGATCACGTGTTACTACTCCATAGTCCCATAGGATTGGTTGATCAGAGTCATACCCCAGTTTTCGAGTACTCCCGGTGTAGTCTGTTTAGTATGATCTCAGAACCTTGAGTGATGATGTTGAGTATGTTACTACCACATTTTAGCAGGATGTCTCATTCTGAGCATTTTACTGCCGTTATGCTGCCGGAATTGCCCTAGGAGTCCGAGAGATACTAATTTACTTGTCCTACAATCTATAGCTTATAGTTGATGCTGATTCCGTCCTTGGTTTCGTTCTCAGGATGTCATCAGTTAAGCGAAGTTATGTTGCTCGTAGCCAGAACCATGGAGATGGTAGGGATGAGGATCCTCCCGACCCGCCTTCGTTGGCAGAGTTCATGTTAGAGATGGAGAGGAACAAGCGAGAGTCTAACCGCTTGTTGGCACGTATCAAGGAGAACACCGCACAACAGTTCAAAGGGTCTGTAACCATTCATGACTTCATTCGCTTGCACCCACCTACCTTTCATCATTCCATCGAGCCACTCGATGCAGATGAATGGCTCCGTAGTATCACACACAAGCTCCGTTCTGCAAACGTAGCTGAAAGTGACAAGGTCACCTATGCTGCATTTCACCTGGAAGGTCCTGCTAGTCTTTGGTGGCAGAACTATGAGGCTATGCTTCCAGCTAGCCAGATTTCCACCTAGAGAGATTTCACTGAGGCCTTTCACGAGCATCACAGTCTTGAAGCCCTCATCAATCGCAAGAGAGAAGAGTTCTGTAGTTTCACCCAGAGTAAGATGGCTTTTGATGCTTACAACAGAGAGTTTGAGAACCTTGCCCGCTATGCTTCAAAAGAGGTGGCCACGGACGCCAAGAAGCAGGCTAGGTTCCGGAAGGGTCTCAACCCCAAGTTGCGTCGTGATCTCCACCTGCATCATTGTGATACATTCCAAGCTCTTGTGAACAAGGCCATTAATGCAGAGATAGCTCAGCTCACTTACGAGGAGTCTCGTAACCACACCTGTGATTTGGGATCTTCTTCCGGTTCTGGTCCTCAGAAGCGCCGGATTTGGGTTCCGAACTCTCCTCTTCCACCTGGCTACACACCGACGCCATCTTATGTGGCGCCTCACCCGGTTCACTTATATGCACCACCCAGGCCTGCTGGTAGACCGCTTGTCAGTGCGGGTCCACGTCCAACTTCAGGGACTTGCTTCACATGCGGGAAGCCAGGACACTATGCACGTGACTGCTCTCAGACTAGCTTTGCTCCACCCAGCCCGAGAAGTCTATTGGCCGTGGTAAGCCACCATGCAAGATGATCAGTGTCAAGTCAGCTCCCACTGAATGTGGACGTGTGCATCACGTCTCAACTAAAGACGCTCATGATGATCCGGATGTCGTTCTTGGTACACTTCTTGTCAATTGTCATCCATCATCGGTTCTATTCGATACTGGAGCATCTCATTCTTTCATTTCTGAAAGCTATGCTAACTTGCAGAACATGTCATTTTTTGATATGCCCTCTCCACTAGTCATTCAAACCCCTGGATCCAAATGGCAAACTCCTAGTGTAAGCCATGGTAACGAAATCCTTGTAGACAGACTTGTATTCCTTGCCTCACTTGTAGCCCTCAAGTCTACAGATATTAACATCATCTTGGGTATGGACTGGATGGAAGCTCATTATGCCAAGATTGATTGTTACACCAGGTCCGTTCAGCTTACACACCCATTTGGCAAGATAGTCACTGTCTCCACTAGAGTTGCAAGGCGTCAGCTCTATTCTCTTAATGCCAGCCCTCTTCCAGACCTTGAAGATATCCCGATAGTCCGTGACTTTCCGGATGTCTTTCCAGAGGAACAGCCAGGTGTTCCACCTGACAGAGGTGTAGAGTTCGTCATAGATCTTATCCCAGGAACCGCCCCAATTTCTAGGAGACCTTACAAGATGGCACCCTTAGAACTAGCCGAGCTTAAGAAACAACTTGACGAGTCCTTGCAAAAGGGTTTCATCCGTCCTAGTTCTTCTCCTTGGGCTTCCCCCGTCCTCTTTGTCAAGAAGAAGGATGGTACGGACCGGATGGTTGTAGATTATCGTCCCGTTAATTTGGTCATGATAAAGAACAAATATCCGCTTCCCAGGATCAACGACCTGTATGATCAGCTCGCTGGATCCTCAGTCTTCTCCAAGATGGATTTGAGGTTAGGCTACCACCAAATCAAGATCAGAAATGGGAAAATTCCTAAGACGGCTTTTGTCACTCGCAATGTTCAAGAAATCGTTAACTGGTAGCTGCTCGGTCAGTTTAGGAGTAGCGATTAATCGGTGAATCGGCCTATTAACTGGATTAATCAGTCGACCAATAATCGGTGGATTCAATAGAAACTTGCCAACATATATCTTGATTTTTTTAATGTATTATACCATACTCTCATGCTCCCAGCTATGTAGTATACCAAAATATGCTTCCATACACATATGAAAAGCATAGAGAGGAGGTAAATTTATTAATCCTATTATCTATTAAGGAGCAGCATGGGCCCGGAAGGGGTTATGGGCCAAAATTTTGGGCTTTGTTTGCCCACCTGTTAATGGGCCAGTAGGGATTAATCGGTGTGACAACTGATTAATCGGTCTAACTGGCCAATTAATCGTCCCGACAAGTTAACGCGACGAATAGGTGTTATTCGATTCGGCCATGCTATGAGTAGCGATTAACTGGCCCATTAACTGATTAATCGGGTGAATTCTTGAACAATGGTCACTCGTTATGGCCAGTACGAGTACACCGTCATGTCCTTTGGTCTAACCAATGCTCCAGCAACGTTCTCCCTCTTGATGAACTCGATCTTCATGGAGTACTTAGATAAGTTCGTCGTGGTTTACCTCGATGATATTCTTATTTACTCGAAGAACGAGGAAGAGCATGCCGACCATCTTAGGCTTGTGCTAGAAAAACTCAGAGAGCACCGCCTTTATGCCAAGTTCTCCAAGTGCGAATTTTTGTTGCCAGAAGTGACCTACCTAGGCCACGTGATCTCTGGTAAGGGCATTGCTGTCAATCCCGAGAGAGTTCAGGCCGTTCTTGATTGGACTCCACCTGAAACCGTTAAACAAGTTAGGAGTTTCCTTGGTCTAGCCAGCTATTGTCGCTGCTTTGTTGAAAACTTCTCCAAAGGAGCTAAACCCCTCACGGAACTTCTCAAGAAATATAAAAAGTTCGAGTGGTCCCCACAGTGTGAGTACAGTTTTCAGGAACTGAAAAGACGCCTGACTTCTTCTCCCATACTTGTGCCACCGGATTTCACGAAGGACTTTGTTATCTTCTGTGACGCCTCACGACAAGGACTAGGTTGCATTCTTATGCAGGATCGTCATGTGATTGCCTATGCATCTCGACAGTTGCATCCACACGAGGAGAATTATCCTACACATGATCTAGAGCTTGCAACCGTAGTCTATGCACTCAAGACCTGGCGACATTACCTTCTTGGTAAATGTTGCGAGATCTACACCGATCACCAGAGTCTCAAGTATATCTTCACACAACCAGATCTGAACCTTAGGCAAAGACGTTGGTTGGAGTTGATCTCAGATTATGATCTAGGGATTACTTACACTCCAGGCAAAGCTAATGTCATGGCTGATGCGCTAAGCCGTAAATCCTATTGCAACAATCTCATGTTGCAGCAGGGCCAACCACTTCTCCATGAGGAATTCTGTAAGCTTAACCTTCACATTGCTCCTCGCGGATTCCTTTCTACCTTGGTGGCGAAACCTACCCTCGAGGATCAGATCATTACTGACCAGAAGTTTGATAGGGGTGTTATCTGCATCAAGAGAAACATTAAGAAGGGAGTTGGTGTATGTTTCTCTATGGATGATCGTGGTGTTGTTTTCTTTGAGAATCGCTTGGTGGTTCCCAAGAATCAACATCTGCGGCAATTGATTCTTAAGGAGGCACATGAATATCCTCTCACGATTCATCCCGGTAGTACTAAGATGTATCAGGACCTACGCCAGAGGTTCTGGTGGACTAGGATGAAGAGAGAAATTGCTCAATTTATTGCTAACTGTGATGTTTGTCGTCGCGTTAAGGCAGAGCATCAGGGACCTGCTGGCACCCTTCAGCCTTTAGCTATTCCTGAATGGAAATGGGATAAAGTTGGTATGGACTTCATCACCGGCTTTCCCAGGACCAAGAAAGGGAATAATGCTATCTTCGTAGTCATTGATAGTCTCTCCAAAGTGGCGCACTTCCTACCTATTCGAGAGAGTATCACTGCTAGTCAGCTCGCTGACTTATATATTTCTCGAATAGTATCACTTCATGGTGTTCCACTAGAGATCAATTCAGACCATGGTAGTCTTTTCACTTCTCATTTCTGGGAGAGTTTCCAAACTGCCATGGGAACACATCTTTCCTTCAGTACCGCTTTCCACCCTCAGTTGAGTGGTCAGGTGGAACGGGTCAACCAAATTCTCGAAGATATGCTTAGATCTTATGTTATCTCATTCGGTATGGATTGGGAGAAATGTCTTCCTTTTGCCGAGTTTGCTTATAACAATAGCTATCAATCCAGCCTCAAGAAAGCTCCTTTTGAGATTCTCTATGGACGAAGATGTCGAACACCCTTGAACTGGTCAGAAACCTGTGAAAGACAATTCTTTGGACTGGATATGATCTAGGAGGCAGAAGAGCAAGTTCGCATCATTTGTGAGAATTTGAAAACAGCCCAGTCTCGTCAAAAGAGCCAGTATGATCGTCATCATAAGGATATGACTTATGAAGTTGGCGACAAAGCTTACCTTTGGGTTACTCCTTTGAAGGGTACCCATCGTTTCGGTATCAAAGGCAAGTTGGCTCCTCGTTACATTGGTCCTTTTCGCATTCTTGCTAAACGAGGAGAGGTTGCCTACCAGTTGGAACTACCCCCACATCTTTCCCGAGTGCATGATGTCTTCCACGTCTCTCAACTCAGGCGTTGCTTCTCGGATCCTATCCGCGGAGTGGACCACGAAACGCTTGATCTCCAAAGTAACCTCACATATCGAGAGTATCCAGTTCGCATTCTTGATCAAGCAGAGCGTGTCACTCGACGTCATAATATCAAGTATCTCAAGGTTCAGTGGTCTCATCATTCCGAGAGAGAAGCTACTTGGGAGCGAGAAGATCGTCTTCGACTGGAGTACCCCACTTTCTTTCCATCGACCCCTGAATCTCGGGACGAGATTCTTTCAAGTGGGGGCGAGTTGTCACATCCCTAGTTCTGTTATGCTCGAGGCTAGCTAGTCATGTGAGCATCATGTTTAAATTCCATTTAAATTTGAAATGAGGATTTGTGAAACCCTCAGAATCATTTTTAGAAATGACCCAAATAAAAATTGCTCCAAAAAGGTCCAAGAAAATGCTCATGTTGCTCTCTGAAAATATTGGACAGAGATAAAAATCAAACCAATATTTTTAATGAGCTCATAAGTATTTATTTTGGGCATTTGGAATTAACGAATAATTATTTGCTTTGGATATATATTTGTTATATATATAATATATGTCCAAAACTTCATTAATTGGTGAGGAGTTTTGGAGCAATCCAACTAGTTCCTACAAAAATTGATGTATAAATAAAATGATTTAGTATTTTATTAAATCAAAACAAATGTCGAAAAAAAAAACAGAAACAAAATGGAAAAAACGCCACTGTGCTTACTCGCAGCTGGCAGCCCGTGTGGCCCAACAGCCGGCCCAGCCGACCGCTGCTGGGCCGTCCTCCACCTCCCGCCAGGAGGACAGGGACGTGTGCCCACGGCGCGCACGCACGCGTCCGGCCACCTCCTGCATGCCTGTCCTCCCCACTCGTCACTCTGGATGCCCCGCGCGACGCCACGCGCCGCCCCGACCGCTCTCTCTCTTCCGTGGCCTCCCCTCCTCTCCCTCGCTCTCTCACTGCGTGTTCGAAGTTGCCGTTGCCGCCATCGCGACGCCGTTGCCGCGCCCACCGCCACGACCTCGCCTCCCCGACAAGTCCAACAGCTCCGCACCATCGTCCTCGTCCTCTCCGTCAAGCCGCGCGCCGCCGGATGCCCCGTGGAGCCGCCACCATCGTCGTCTTCAACCTCCCGACGTTGGAGATCCGCTTCGCCGCCCCGCCGACTCCAGCCCCTCCCCCATTTCGCTGACCGCCTCGTCCGAACCGCCATGAGCTTCTACGCCGTCCCCCTCTCTCCGTTTCTCCGTTCTCGCGCCGTAGCTCCCGTTCCCCGCCATGGCCGTAGCTCCTCGCCGCCGATCATGTCGCCGCCGTGGCCAGAGCCACCGCAGCTCGCTCCCGAGCGCGTCACTGAATTCGTTGTAGCCCCAGGAGCCAAACACACCCGCTCGCAGCCCCTGTGTGCCCCGTAGTACCAAAACCGCATGCCACCAAACTCCGGCCGCCGCCCCGAGTTCCGCTCCGGCGAGCTCCGGTCGTCCCCGCCTCTCCAACTGACATATGGGTCCCACTAGTCAGGTTTGACCTGGACCCGCCCGTTGACTCGCTGACGTCACGCTGACGTCAGGCTGACGCAGTTATTCATTTTCTGGATTTAAAATTAATCAGTAAATTCCAGAAAATGATTCAAACTTCAAAAAATCATAGAAATTCAACCGTAGCTCAGATTGAAATAATTTATATATGAAAAATTATCAGAAAAATGCAATCTATCCATATGTTCTAGTTCCATGCATGAAAAACCAACTTATACCTGATTTATGAGTGAAACACTAAAATGGCTTATATAAAGAGCTTACTTTGGAAATGCATTTGAATCTTTGGTTCAAATGGACTTCAATCAAATGAACTCTAGATGCATTAGCTCAAACAACATCACATATTCAGGCCATGATCATGCATCATATTGTTGCATATGCTTGTATTCTGATTGCCGACATCGTTCCTTCTCGATAGGTCCTGCTACAGAGAGTGCTCGAGAGTACCTGTCTGTGAAGCAGTGCCTCCCTTGTTGATATATCAGGCAAGCAAACCCCCTTGTTCATTCCGATAAAATCCTACTCTCTCGCTCCTGCTCTCACTTATTGCATTAGGACAACAATGATTCAACTTCTACTTTGTGTTGCGGTAGTTGAACCCATTCCTCTGCATGACCTGTCATTGCCACAGTAAATAGTTAAAACCCACTAGCATGTGTAGGAGTTGATTGAAGCCATTGTTGTGTTCCTACCATGCCATGCTTGCTATTGCTTAGAGTGTGTCAGGTCTGGTTCATTGGGAATGAATTGGAGTGCAGTGTTCTTTGTTCTGATGCTGAGAGTGAAGTGTGTGAACACGATTTGGTAAAGGTAGCGATGAGAGGCCATGTAGGAGTACATGGTGGGTTGTCTCACTGGAACCGTCCTTAAGCACTGAGTTCTATGTATGTTGTCCAATGACTAGCTACTACCACACATTGGAATGCTTAAGTGCCCCTCTCGACTTATTAACCAACTTGACCTCTGTCCAGGAGTTGCAACTAGTTTCTGGTGTTTGTAGGTAGTGTTAGTAGTCTACAAAGTGGCACCCGGCCAGGTGGGCTTGGGACAGACTAGGCACAGTGGCATGGTGTACCATGTGGCACCCGGTTGGTGGGCTTGGGAACCCTGCTCACATCGTTTGGGGCCGTGAGCGACACCCCGGCCGGATCTCCTTGCGGATGGAACCCGAATAGGCGATAAACCTGTACTAGAGTCTTGTGTGGTTAGTCAGGTCGTGGACGACACCCTTGCCAGGCTTCCGCTTGAAGGTTGCTGAGATACATGACGTGTGCATGGCGGTAAGTGGCGAGATCGTGTGTGAAGAAGTACACCCCGGCAGGGTTAACATGATCTATTCGAATAGCCGGGTCCGCGGTTATGGACTTCTTGGATGCTTACGTGGTACATAGGCAACTTGAAGTGGATACTCTAAAATGCTCAAGACAAGTGTGAGTGCTATGGATGGCCTTCTCGTAGGGAGACGGAATGAATCCATAGTAGTGTATTGATGTGGTGATTAGTGGACTCGTGTGCTTGCTTCACCTCAAAGAAGTTTCTCGTAGTCGAGAACAGATAGCCATCGAGTCAAAGCTGGCTTGTCGCAACTAAACCCCACATTACCTTCTTGATACAAATGCATGTATGATAGGATCTGATGTAAGTCTTGTTGAGTACCTTTGTACTCACGTTGCTTTATTTATGTTTTTGCAGCGGAGATTTCAGTCTTACTAGTAGTTCCGCTTGACTTGATTTAGTATCTTGTTACCTCACCACGATCTTGTACCCTTGGGAGGGTCTTTAGATAGTCGCTTCTCAGCCTTTTTCTTTTGTAGTTGTCGTACTCGGACATGTAATGCTTCATTGCTTGTATGTTTCGAATGATGGGTCATGTGACCCTGTTTGTATTTAATGCTATGTGGCTCTTCTAGGCCTTTATCTATATGAGTTTATGTTATGTTGTGGTGCCATGTTTTACAGCACATACTTGCATGTTATGCGACGTAACGTGTATTGCTATGTGTGGGATCCGACAACCTAGTTGTCTATCCTTGGTAGCCCTCTTATGGGGAAATGTAGTCTAGTGCTTCCACCGAGCCATGGTAGTCCGCTATACCTGGTTTACGGAGTCCCGCTAGCCCAAAGACTACTGCTCGGAACACTTAGATCGGCCGGCATGTGATTCACTTCGTTTGTGTTCCGTTCCTTCGAGGAAATGTCACGCGGTGACATCCGAGTCCTGCCTAGCCTGCTACAGCCCGGGTTCCTGAGTCCTGTTAGCCAGTTGCTACTGACCCGGATTCACACGCGCCGACCGACATGCTCGATGTTGTTTCATGTATGCCTGTCCCCGTAAGTTAGTGCCACTTTGGGTTCACGACTAGTCATGTCGGCCCGGGTTCTCTATCATATGGATGCTAGCGACACTATCATATACGTGAGCCAAAAGGCGCAAACGATCCCGGGCCATGGTAAGGCGAGACCCGTGGGAATACCGTGCGTGAGGCCGCAAAGTGATATGAGGTGTTACATGCTAGATCGGTGTGACTTAGAATCGGGGTCCTGACAAAAGAACAGTGGCCTGTTAATGGGTCAGATCCGATATGGGCCGTAATTTGGCCCAAAACACGGCAGGCTGTGAACGGGCCTGATCTGCTATGGGCCTCAATTTGACCAAAACATGGCAGGTTGTTAACGGGCCAGCCCATTAGTGCCTGAAAAAACATGGTGGGCCTTTAGCTGGGCCGACCTTTTCACCGGAATGGGCCTCTGTTGGGCCGTGCCATGTGTCGACGTATCATAGGCGCCTCCTGTCCAATGAGTGGATGACATCTGTCCCAACGGTGAGGCAACACGTGTTTCCTCCAGCCAATGAGAATTTACACGTGGAAAATCCCCATTGGTCCGGGCTGTTAACGGGTTATCAGATCCAAAAACGGACCCGATAGCTTAACGGCGACCCATTACGGTCGATGCCACGTGTCGGTCACCCTTGACGAAAGCACTTCTATGACGTGCAATTTATCGTCATGGAAGTGGACACTTCTGTGATGATAATTTTGGTAATGCCATGGAACACTTCTACGACAGCACAGGTATGACTATCTTGATTCTATCATAAAATAGTCATGGATGTACATGCATGACAGAAAACGTGACCTACTGTGACAAACACGTATCATCACAGAAGTGCATTTTTTTGTAGTGGTTATAGTTGCCTCGCCACCTTCAGGAGGTGGCGGTCCCACCATTTTTTCCATAGCTTGCTGAAAAGTTGAGTTTCTACATTTGTAGTACCAGAACAGAAGATATTAAGGAGGTAGCAAAACCAAACAAAATAGCTTTGGTCTATATACAGAACTTATTCTAGTGAACCCATGTAAAATATTAGTTGTATTTTACTACAAAGTACATAATAAAACCAGGTTCCAAACATATGACCATGTATCATGGCTAATGTATTGTCTATTTCTTCACATTGTATTGACAACTAAGGATAAAGAGACAAAGTTTATAGTACGGTAAGCATAGTATGACATCATTCATATCACAAAACCACCGAGAATGCATAAACAGTAATTGTAACATTGTCCGGCAAGTCCAAGACGGAACTAGATTACAGATCAAGATCAAAGGAACATCACTCCTCTCTTTTAATCCTTGTAAGGTGCAATGATACGCTAAGACAATTGTGTATAAAATTGAAAAGAGTAATAGACATTGGCTGCAAACCATGCAGTTCAAGGCACAAGTCAGAGTAAGTAGTAGTTAAAAGGCATGAGGATTAAGGACTTACAACAACGGCTTTGACTGGTGTAGTCATGCCCTTCGTCTTTCCGGTGTGACAGTCCTTGAAGATTTCCATAGAATTTGGTTCAGGTACTTTTTGGTCCTTGTGGGCTTTCCTCTGCATTTGGAACAAGTCAATATATATCTGATAATATGGTACAGCGAAAAGAGTGAAACAGCACACTGGTACGCGTCGGTCCTAAACAAACAGTTTTTAACCCCTTTTCGCAACGGCATTTGGAACTGTCGCTGTCGATGTCAAAACCGGCGGATCTCGGGTAGGGGGTCCCGAACTGTGCGTCTAGGCGGATGGTAATAGGAGACAAGGGACACGATGTTTTTACCCAGGTTCGGGCCCTCTCGATGGAGGTCAAACCCTACTCCTGCTTGATTAATATTGATGATATGGGTAGTACAAGAGTAGATCTACCACGAGATCGAGAGGCTAAACCCTAGAAGCTAGCCTATGGTATGATTGTTGTTCGCCCCACGGACTAAAACCCTCCGGTTTATATAGACACCGGAGAGGGCTAGGGTTACACACATCGGTTACAATGGGAGGAGATCTACATATCCGATCGCCAAGCTTGCCTTCCACGCCAAGGAAAGTCCCATCCGGACACGGACGAAGTCTTCAATCTTGTATCTTCATAGTCCAGAGTCCGCCAAAGGTCATAGTCCGCCATCCGACACCCCTAATCCAGACTCCTCAAGAGCCCCTCGAACCAAGCTTCAATGACGACGAGTCCGGCGCGCAGATTGTCTTCGGCATTGCAAGGCGGGTTCCTCCTCCGAATATTTCATAGAAGATTTTGAACACAAGGATAGTGTCCGGCTCTACAAAATAAGTTCCACATACCACCGTAGAGAGAATAATATTTACACAAATCCGACCCGCTGACGTATTCCGTAGCGTGACATCACACCACGGCCAAGCCTTTCTTCGAATTGTTTTTACTGTCCCACCTCAGCGCACTTAGCGAAGCGGTTTCCTTGGCACGTCTTGTCGAAGAAGTGATCATGTCCCCTTATTCCGGGATTCTCATCAATACGGGCGTGGGTCTGTGCCATTAATTACGGTGCTTGGGAGATAAGTGAGTTTACCAGGCTGGTGGGGGCACATAGTTTCGTCCGCCCATATAAGGGGATAAGGATCCACTTTTTTCATCTACGCCTTCTTCCTCCTTCGCTTATCCATTTACGCGCACTCGAGCTCCAGTGCCCAACTCCGCACTTCCCACCTCAACCTTCTCCATCCATGTCCGGAGCGGGAGGCAGGTGGATGGCCTCCTCCGTCACGGAGGGGCACATCAAAAAGTTGAGGAAAGCCGGATACTTGTCCAACGACATTGCGCACCAGCTTCCAGACGAGGGGCAGCTCATCCCCACCCCCAGGCCCCATGAGAGGGTGGTGTTCCTCCCCCATTTCCTCCGCGGACTGGGCTTCCCACTCCACCCATTTGTCCGGGGGCTCATGTTCTACTACGGCCTGGATTTCCACGATCTGGCCCCGAACTTCATCCTCAACATCTCGGCGCTTATCGTGGGTATGCGAGGCCTTCCTCCGCATCAAGCCCCACTTCGCTTATGGTGAAGACCTTCAATGTCAAGTCAAGGTAGTGGGCGCCAGCAAGTGGAGTGCAGAGGCGCCATGGTGGGCAAGATGCCCAACGTTATATGGCTCGAGGCTCCTTTGTGGAAACCATCAAAGGGTGGCAATCGGGGCGGTTCTACATCACCGAGCCGCGTGACCCTGAATGGGCAGCGGCCCCCGAATTCCAATCTGCATCCCCACACGGCTTACCTCCCGGAAAGAGAAGGGCCTGTCGTGGGGTAATTAGGAGAGCCGACCGACTCCAAACTGCGCCCAAAACCTGGTGGACAAGAGGGTTAAACTTGTCGACGTAGTCCAGGTCATGCTCATCCGCCGGATCCTCCCGTGTCAACGACGGGCTTTTAACTTGTGGGAGTTCGACCCGGCCCAACACCAAACTTTGACCAGACTCTTTGACACAACGCACGAGGATGCCTGGAAAGTACTATTCAAGGGCGCCGAGGTTCCCCCTCCCATTACCGAGGATCGCGGATTCTGCACGAAGCGCCAAGCCAGCGTAGTAAGCTTGTTTTACCCTTTACGGGATACTTGTTTTTCATAGTTTGACTCTATGCGGGATCTAAGCTCCCGTTCCTTTGACAGGACTGGCAAAAGAAGACCGGACAGATCGACTATCCGGCTCCCTTGCCCGAAGGCCTAGCAGATGCCCGCTTGGCGAAGCTGCTAGTCCCGGCACCTTACGTGGTGCCGGAGAAGAAGGCCAAGAAGAAGGCCACGGGAACTCGAAAGAGTTCCCGGTGCCCGGTGGTGTCGGATTCATAGTCCGATGACTCCGAAGTGCACTCCTCCCACGAAGACGAGGAGGAGGAAGAAGAGGCCTCTCCCCCTCCAGCGGGGGGAGGAAAGAAAAGGAAGGCCGCCCCAACTAGGGGGGCCGGAGGGTCCAAGAAGGGAAGGACCTTTATTGCACACTATCTTCTGACGCCGAATATAATCATGCAGTCCGCCAAAGGCCTGGCTCGATGCTTCATCGAGCGGCTCCCTGGATTCGTCGGATGTGAATAGTGTTTCACTCCCGACTGCTACCTCCCCTCGCCCTACGGACGATGCCGAGTTGGAGTCCCAAAAGGGGCCAAGCCAGGAGGAGGTGGTCCTGGAGGCGCCGCAAGGCGACCTCCCGGACTCCAGGCGCAAAGGGGATAAAACCCCAAAGGGCTCTAAGTCCAGCCCTGGGCCGGACACCGCACAGGAACCTTCAGTGGTTCCGGAGTCCGGCAGGCGGCCCCCTAGTAAGAAGGGCAAGCCTACGACGCCAGTGACCTCCTTCCAACCGAAGGCACCGGATAATTTGCTGGAGGTGCTTAACGGCGCCTCCATCGACGAGGAGCACCGCACTATTATGAGTGCGGTGATCCAGAAGGTTCAGTCCACCAAGAGTAGGCTGACTGAAGCCTGTGCCAGCCTTCTAACAGGCTTTGAGGTATGTATTTAAGATATGTAAAAATATTACCGCATAGACAGTAGCCCCTGATGCTCAGTTTGGTGTTCAGAAAGAAAAGCCGAATTGAGGATCTAAAAGATATACGCAGGAGTCTAACATAAGTATGTCAATATGGGAATGCAGGCTGCGCTGCTGGCCTCTACTGCATTGACTACGGAGGTCGATGCATTGAAGCAGAGCCTCGAGCGGTCCGAGAACGAGCTCGGCCTTGCCAAGAAGCAGCTCGAGGACAAGGAAGGTAAGTAATACCTTATGTAAGTATATAAAAGATGTGGTTGCAAAAATGACGGGACTAACGTGAGTATTACAGGGCCACAACCGAGGTGGCGACCCTGAAGGAAGCGCTGTCCAAGGCCGAAGACAATGCGGCCGTGGAGCGCACCGAGCGAGAAAAGCAGGAGGCGCGGGTGGCGGAGGTGCAGCAAGAGCTCCAGGCTGTCGTGAAAAACACGAGAGTTTGAGTTTGACTCAAAGACTCGAGTCCGAGCTCGCCTCGCCCTTGAGAGCGCCAAATCTCTGAAGGCAAGCCCAAAAAGCCCTCCAGAAATTGAGGCGATGAAGAAGATAGCAGCGGGTAAGGCATTCTTTATGCAAAGAAAGCACGTGAAAGTGAATTACTTGTTACTTACCCGAGTCCGAGCTCTCCAGAGCATTCGCAGATCTGCCTGCGGTGTGTCCGACGCTGCCGCCTACTACCGGGCCGAGGAGGGAGCTCGACGGATAAGGTGTTCTCGGTCTCAAGATGTCGAGGCTGCACACTGGTGCCTTTGAGCGACCAGTGATGCTGCTGGTCGATCTCCATAGAGTAGCCGAACAGGCCATGAAGGTTTTATAGTCGGCTATGGCACGGGAGGTCATGCCTGGAGCTACTTTGGGCTGGTGAGGCGGTGGCAGATGCTGTCCACGGCTTGAAGTCATCAAGCGCTCAGATGCATCAAGGCGCCAGAGGGCCCTTGCCCGTGTTAAAGTACACTTTGGGGAAGATGGATCTTTGAGAAGCTGGTGACAGATGGGCCACCGGAGGGCAAGGAGCATCGCAAGCCCGGGATGTATTATGAGGGCGTCCTGAAGGGTGCCCGCCTTGTGGCGGATGAATGTTCCAAGGATGTAATTTATGAGTAAACTTGCTCGTGTTATCCTGTGCGCTGAAAACTTGTTCATATGCGCTAAGCAACGCTTTTTGAATTTAAAATATTACCTTCTGTGCGGCCGTTTATTAAATCAGAGAGATGGCGAGTCGTCGGCTTCTGCCCCCATGCCACGAGTGCTGGGGTGTTCGGGATAAACCTGAGGTCTCTTGTTCCCATTCTTGGGTCCTTCGAGGGAGGCGCTCAGCACAACGAACAAGGCAATCGGACTATAATGCTTTATCACTCTCACTTAGCCATAGAATTCTATAATTTTAAATTTTGGCGAAGGCCCTAGTATTCGGAAGACCGAGTTCGGGGCGCTATCCACGCCTAGGCCGGACAAAGCCAGCTCCTCGCTCTAAGCGGCATAAGTCTTTAGGGACTCGAAACCTCTCGAATAGCGACCAGCTCTCGCCCTATCATGACGGTCAGTTTTAGCTTTCTCTACTGAGGTGCTTAACCCAGCTCAACCGCGGCACAATCGCAGTAGTTCTCCCAGCGCTACCTTAGCTGATATAACGGAACGTAAGGTACCAAAACATGGGAGCCGGGCAAACCCAACTATTGACCCAAGACATGATTCGGAGCCGATGCATATAATGCTATAAGTTCGGGGTGCCGCACTCCTGAGAGTGTTCGGACTTCTCACACCATAATCAGGGGTACTTAAGCCCCTGGTGTATTGGCCGTACCAAAGTGTATGGTTGCATAATGTCATAACTGAACATATTTACATAAAAAATGAATGCAATAATAGACAAGAGCTATGTATTGTTTATTAAAAGGCTGCTGTGAAAGCAGAACGATGAAAATAGTGCGATAAGCAAGAGATGGGATTATTTGACATGTACCCCTCCAGGGGCAAGCTGCGAGACTTTATGTAAGACAGGTATTTAGTTCGTTATAGAGACCACCTAGACATTCGAGGTAGCTTGCTGCCTCCCTGGCTGTTGCATCGTGTGTTCGGCGATTATACTGCCGGACAGGCCTTCCGGAGAGTGGAGTCCTGAAAGTAAGAAAAAAAGAATGACAAAATTGGGAGCCCCTAGTGCGGTTGAGCCGCATTTTGGGTGTGCCGTGGTTGTGCCCCTCCCCTTATGCCCATGGTATTTTCAGAGCGTAATGATCTACGCGTAGTACTGGTTTCGCAATTTCACGAGGGCTGGGGTTGGGGCCGCACTGCTACGCTTGCTCGGAACGTGCCAGGCGGTCTTGTTGTAGGTTACTCCGGGCGCGCTTGACGGTGTCCGGACGTTTAATAGCCGGACTGGAGAATTGCCTTGAGAGGCTGCTTTGTACTTCCGCCGCGAGGACGCCAGATGCTCCTCCGCTCGGAGAGAGCATTTGGTGTTTCCATTGACCGTAATGACTCCTCGAGGGCCTCGCATCTTGAGCTTGAGGTATGCGTGGTCGGCACCGCATTGAACTTTGCAAATGTGGTTCGTCCGAGCAAAGGCGTGATAGCCATCATGAACGGGACTATGTCAAGATTAACTCCTTGCTTCGAAATTATCCGGGATCCGAAGACCACCTCAAGTGTAATCGAGCCTGCAGTTGGCCTCTACACCTGGTATGACGCCTTTAAACATCGTCTTTGTGGGTTTAATCCTTGAGGGATCTATGCCCATTTTTTGCATGTATCCCGATAAAACAGGTTCAAGCTGCTGCCGCCGCCCATAAGGACTCTAGTGAGGTGAAACCACAATGATTGGGTCTAGAACCAACGCGCTAATCCGCCATGGAGGATGCTAGTGGGGTGGTCCTTCGATCAAAAGTGATCGGGCAGGAGGACCACGGGTTGAACTTTGGGGCGATCGCTCCAATGCATATACGCCCTCGAGTGCACGCTTCCGCCCCTTATGGGTATGTGGGTTGCGATATCATGTTCACCGTCCGCACTTGTGGAGGGAAGCCCTTCGTCCCCTATTGTTCGTGGCGGGGCTCCTCCTCGTCATCGCTATGCAGCCCCTTGTCTCTTTTGCACTTAACTTGCTCGCTCGCTTGAACACCCAACATCCCCGTTAGTGTGATTGGCTGGTTTTTCGGGGTGCCGTATCCGCATGAGCGATCGAGTATTCGGTCCAAACCGGACGGGCCCGGAGTATTTCTTTTAAATGGCTTTTTCCATCGACCGGTTTAGAGCTCGAATCCGCATTAACCGCCAGATCCTCAAGCATTGTCGCCGTTAATGAGGCGCTTGTGCTTGTTGCAACGCGACCTGCCATTGTTGTCCTTGGTATCTGAATTACTGTGGCTCTTGGTCATGTTATTACTACGAGCTAGCCAGCTGTCTTCTCCCGCGCAAAAGCAGGTCATGAGTGTCATGAGGGCTGCCATGGATTTCGGCTTTTCCTGTCCTAGGTGCCGGGCAAGCCACTCATCATGGATGTTATGTTTGAAGGCTGCGAGGGCCTCTGCGTCCGGACAATGACTATTTGATTTTTCTTGGTTAGGAACCGTGTCCAGAATTGTCTCGCCGATTCCTCTCGCTGCTGAATTATCTGGCTTAGGTCATAGGAGTCTGGTGGTCACACATAGGTGCCCTGGAAATTATCAAGGAATGCGGCTTCTAGGTCCTCCCAGCAACCAATTGACTCTGCTGGCAAGTTGTGAAGCCAATGTCGAGCTGGTCCTTTAAGCTTGAGTGGGAGGTATTTGATGGCGTGTAGATCATCACCGCGGGCCATGTGGATATGAAGGAGATAATCCTCGATCCATACTGCAGGATATGTTGTGCCATCGTATGATTCGATGTTTATGGGTTTGAAACCCTCGGGGATTTGATGATCCATTACTTCATCTGTGAAGCATAGTGGGTGTGCGGCGCCTCTGTATTGGGCTATATCACGACGTAGCTCAAATGAGCTTTGTTCATCGTGGTTCGCCCGCCGAGTTGCCATATCCGGCATGACGATTATCATCACGTGTCGTGGGGCGCTCGCGCGATCCGTAGATCGATCTTGTTTGCCTTGCCTTGTCCTCATATCTCGCAGGTCTGGCGCGTTTCCCCGTGCCTTGGTACTTTTTGAGCGACTCCGGGGTGCGGCTTGAGTGGAGGGCCGAGAGGCCTCTCTGTCGCGGCCATGAGGTGGCCGGTCGGCCGCATCATACGTTGGTGATGTAGGTTTAGGTGCTTCCTCCTCTAATCGGGGTAGCAGCCCGCGCTTTGGGTAGCTCTTGGAGGGGCGTTCGAGTTCGTACTCTTCGGCCGCAAGGACTTCAGTCCATCTGTCGGCTAGCAAGTCTTGGTCAGCTCTAAGATGTTGCTCTTTTTTCTTGAGGCTGCTCGCCATGGCCATAAGCCTGCATTTGAAACGCTCTTGTTCGACGGGATCCTCAGGCACGACAAATTCGTCATCGTCGAGGCTTGCCTCGTCTTCGGAGGGAGGCATGTAATTATCGTCCTCTACCTCTCTGTCTGCCACTCTTTCATGAGGGCTGGCTTCTCCATCCTCCTGTGCTGAATCCTGCTGGAGGGAGTTGTCTTCGGCACTGTCCGGGGCGTTATTATCTCCCGTGCCGGAATTGCCATTTTTGCTTTGGCGGGATTTAGAGCGGCACCGCTGACGCCGGCGCTTAGGCTGCTTCTTGGAGGGGTCATCCTCCGTTGTTCCATCGCCATTCCCTTATTTTGGGGTGTCCACCATGTATATGTCATCTGACGAGGTGGTTCTCCAAAGGCCCTATGGGCGCTGGTTCTGGTCGCCTCTGCATCGGGCGCCCATACCGCCGATGTCTTCGAGTCAAAGTCGAGCATGTCGGTTAAATCATCGGCGGTGGCTACGAAGTGGGTGGTGGGTGGGCTTTGAATTTCTTCGTCTTCCGTGATCCCAACCTTGCTGGCCATAGTCCCACCAGGGCTCCCCGATAAAGAGAGAGACTTTAGTGAATTCAGAATGTCGCCAAGGGCGAAAGTGAAAAGATGTCGCGGCGGCGAACTCCATGATCGGGCGCCCAATCGGATTCGACGGCAGGGCGCGGAAGGTTCGGAGTCCGCACCTTGAGTCACGAGCCGCAAAGGACAAGGCTGGTGTTCGCTCGATCGCTGTAGATATTGCAGCCCCGAGGCGTGTCCAGCCACCCGCCCTGATTGGCGCAATCGGCCCGAGCTAAGGGTCGGAGCGACACTGTGCGGCCTGTGGCGCTGTTCGGCGGCAGAGCTAGATCATGCCCATCGTGGATCAGGCGGGCGCGCCGGCTGTGGCTCGAACCCGTCAAGATCAAGTCTCCGTGGACGCCACCGTAGTTCAAACTTCCAAATCTGACCTGATGGCTGGGGCGTAGCTGATCTGCTCCAGATGGCTGCTTAATTGCCCGCAGTGCAAAGCCACCGAATATGAAGATCTGTATGGGGAGAAAAGTCTCACCTGGACCGCATCGTTGTTGATGATCGGAGGAGCCATCGGGCCTAAAGATGACGCATACGAGGAACTCTCAATGAAAGCACCAATGTCGGTGTCAAACCGCGGATCTCGGTAGGGGGTCCCGAATCTGTGCGCCTAGGCGGATGGTAATAGGAGACAAGGGACACGATGTTTTTACCTGTGTTCGGGCCCTCTTGATGGAGGTAAAACCCTACTCCTGCTTGATTAATATTGATAATATGGGTAGTACAAGAGTAGATCTACCACGAGATCGAGAGGCTAAACCCTAGAAGCTAGCCTATGGTATGATTGTTATTCGCCCCACGGACTAAAACCCTCCGGTTTATATAGACACCGGAGAGGGCTAGGGTTACACAGAGTCGGTTACAATGGGAGGAGATCTACATATCCGTATCTCCAAGCTTGCCTTCCACGCTAAGGAAAGTCCCATCCGGACACGGGACGAAGTGTTCAATCTTGTATCTTCATAGTCCAGGAGTCCGGCCAAAGGTTATAGTCCAGCCATCCGGACACCCCCTAATCCAGGACTCCCTCAGTCGCCAAGTGAGTGTGGGCGATAGGGGGATCCTTCCCACACGACCCAGAAACCGCCGGGATATGCCCTCCTGGCACACACGCTCGGCAAAATGAGGTCATGTGCAACCGGCAAGCGCTCAAATACGGAAATACGTACAGTAGAGCTAAAAAAAATACAATTATATGGTGAAATTGTTTCCGGTCGCAAGTACATCCCACACAGTAAGTCCCCGCTAAATGTTTCCGTTCATATGTACATCCCACATAGTCACTCCAAGGTAAACGTTTCCGTTCAGAGGTACATCACACACAATTTTTCCCGTTAAATCGTTTGCATTATTGAATGTATCACACACGGTCCATAGAAGAAACTGTGTGGCAAAGGTTGTCCATCACACATAGATTTTATGTGGTAAACGTTTGTGCAAGGTGGCCTAACGCAAACAGTTTTCAAGAGAAAAGTCATGTGTGATTGTTCATTGATCCAACACGGTTTATTCCTAGAAACTGTGTGCATTGCCAGAGGTCATCATCCACAGTATTTTTTCAACAACCGTTTGCAATAGCAAAATCCAATTAGCAGGCTAATTCGCCATTAGCAGGCTAATTATCCGATTATTCATAATCCATTTATTAATCTAATTGACATTTCATATTAAGCACACAATATATTTCATTTCCATATTAAGGAAGCAGAATTTCATAATTGAAATACATCGAGTACAACATGATATAGCTTCAAAGACTCACTACCCCATTACACAATCTGCATCAAGAAGAAGTTCCACATGCAACATGTAGACACCTTTCAAAATTAGCATCATAGACGGTATATAGACAGATGCATCTCATTTGGAAAAATGCTGAAGCAGAAGGCAAATATTGAGCCTTCATTCATGTTGAAGGTCTTTGCAACTTTAGGCCAGTGCCTGTGGATGATTGACCGTCCGTCCTTCGTCCTCTTCAGGAACACTTCAATATTGAACCATGGGTGTTGTATGAAAACCTTCCTCGCCTCCAGGTGGTTTGAGAGGTAATCATCAGTGAACTGCTTTGGAAAGGCCTAAAAACAAGGATGTGCATAAATATATTCTCTATATTGGAAATGGGGCAAAGGAATAAAAAAAGGCAAGGTATAATAGTTAGTACCATCTTGTAGTGAACTGATGTCTTCTTCATTCTGCACACAAAGATCTTGTTGTTTTTTTTCGCTAATTTCTTTATCCTAACAATCTTTCTGAGTTTCTTGATTTGATATTCATGGACAACTCATTTCCCCATATGCAAAAAGGGTCGAACAAAGGTCAAAACCTCGATGCAGGACCTACATGTGCAAGACCAAATTGTTAAAACCAAAATATTAGAATGGTTCCTGCAATTGCACAATAATGTGCCATTAGAGAACGGACCATGCACGTGCTAACCTCGATTGTAAACCTCAGTGCTTCCCATTGTTTCCCTGCAACACATATAAGGTAGTTAGTCATCAGGTTAAGTAAGGGTTCGCATGCTATCAGTAAAATATGTTGATGAAAAATAAGCACATTGCAGATTCATCAGATTAATTCAAGCCACACAGAAAACCCATTTACCAAAACCAAGCATGATTAAGAACTAGGAAATATAGCACTTGTATATGTTTCTCATGTATTAAGTGCGGCCAAATTCGATTTATTCCTCACATGCACGACAATACAAAATTCTACCCACGACAATTGGACATCGCATTGCAGAATTAAACCAAGCAATTAACTAAACACCACAACTATCGGCGTCCTAGGAACGGGGGTACCCAGACTTGCCTGCCCGCAGCCCACGGCGTGGCTCCACCAGCGGCCTTGTACGGCCCATCTTCACCCACAAACACTCAAGACCCTCGCGAGGCGGACAATGCAAGACCTCCTCGGGGGCGGCCTCACCAGGCTGGCTCGCGAGGGGCGGAGAGATCAAGGCAAGGGGTACCTCACGAGGTTCCTGTGACGCAAGCCATGACGACCGGGGCCAGGTGGGTGGCAGCGTGCGCAGTGTCCTCATTTCCTCTTTGGTGCTAAAAAGGCAAGCGCAGGCGAGGAGTCCGGAGGCATCAGGAAAAGGTTTCCATATCGGTGCAACGAGACCAAGACCAGCAGGACGGCAGGACGGAGGTCACCGTGGAGCCCAAGACGGCGTCACCACCAGAGCCTTTGGCAGGCAAAGACCACCTTTAGTCGGGATAACTTGTACTAGTTGTCTCCCTTCGAATTTGGCTGTTGTGGCATCCCTTCCCGCCTAACATTTTGGGAGAGGACCAAGGCCTCTATGAATAGGACTAGACACCACAGTAGGAGGCAACTGATCCGGGGCCATTCAGATCATCCTCACCCACACAAGCTCACCAAGCACAAGAGCACCTCTCCTTAGGAGGTCGTTCTTCCCTTGTAACTGTTCATCCTCAGCCCAAGAGGCAATCCAGCACACCACACTGGAGTAGGGTATTACACCACATCGGTGGCCCGAACCAGTATAAATCTTGTGTCCCTTTGTTCTGCGAGTTCGACGCGTTGAGCCTTGAGATTGCGTTGAGGGTGAGTGCTGGGGGGAGGAGAGATCTTCGTGCGCACCCCAGTGTTCGAACCTCAAGGGTTTTGCCGGAACCCGAAATCGACATTTGGCGCGCCAGGTAGGGGTGCGCTGAAGCTTTCTTTCCGTCGATCCACGCTCCGCCACCGCCGCATCTTGTTCCTATCGCCGGCGTCACTCTTTCGGATGGGATGGAGGATGTCCATTGCGGGGCCAGGGGGCTCAGAGCCTTTGCCCCCGCCTTGCGGTAGGTGCGGTGGCCGCCCAAGTTCAAGCCGGAGATGCCGGCACGCTACGACGGCGCGGTGGATCCGTCGGCCTTCCAGCTGTCAAGAGGCCGTCCTGAAGGCTGGGGGCGACGAAAATGTCATGGCCAATTGGCTTCCCATGGCCCTCACTGGTGCACCGCGCGCCTTGCTGCTCAACCTCCCAGGATCTACGGTGGCATCTTGGGAGGAGCTGTGCAGCCTGTTCCCGGTGCTCTTCGCGGCACCGGTGCCCCTCGCTGTCGCGGCCATCCTCGGTGGCTCGCAAGCGCCGCCCTCGGGCCGCCACACCAAGTCGTTCCTTCGCCAGATCGGCGCCGCTCGCGCTGTAGGAGCTCCTGGTTGGGCGGCGCCAAGGCCGACCTAACCTTCGACTCGGGGATCACCCAATACCACCGTCGGCTCGGCGTGTTCCCAATGCTTTGCACGCCACCATCCGCAGCGAGCCATCACCAAGACCTCATCGACGGGCGGCGCCGCCTCCACGCTCTCTCGTGGAGGATTTTAGCCTCCTTCGTGCCAGCCGAGCGGTCCGCCCTAGCAAGCCCTTCTCCGGCTTGGCGGTGGTTCGCCAGCCCCTCGGGCAGATCCGTCTTCCGTGACCTTCGCACCCGCGACAACTATCGCGACCGAGCTGATCGACTTTGACATCGCCTCAGATAGCTCTCCCCGCATAACGCCATCCTCGGGTACCGGGCTCTGGCTCAGTTTATGGCAGCAACCCATCTGACCTGCAACCTCATGAAGATGCCCGGGAGCAAGGACGTCCTCACCATAGTCGGAGATACCAAAGAAGCTCTGGTAGTGGTCCGGCTTGCCCTCAAAACTGCCGCGACAGCACGACCAGCTGACGAGGTCACTGCCGGAGTCAAGGAGGCCGCACCAGTTAAGAAGAAGCAGTTGTTCACTCAAGACCGGGCAGAAACCGAGCAGGTGCCGGTCGAGGAAGATGGGCCCTTTGGAGCCACCTTCACCGTAGGTGCCAACCTCGACCCGGATCAAGAGGAGGCGTTGGTGAAGTTCTTGCGCACAAACAAGGAAGTATTTGCATGGGAACCCAAACAGCTAGTAGGGGTCCCAAGAGGGGTGATCGAGCATCATTTGAGGGTGTGCCCCAATGTGCGCCCTTTGAAGCAGAAAGCACGGTGACAGTCCACGGAGAAGCAATCCTTCATCGTCCAAGAAACCCGCAAACTAGAGGCAGCATGTGTCATTCGCGAGGTTAGGTACCCCGAGTGGCTCGCGAACCCCGTTGTCATGCCAAAGAAAGGTGGGAAGGAGCGCATGTGTGTCGACTTCACCAACCTCAACAAGGCATGTCCCCAAGATCTGTTCCCACTTCGACGCATTGACCAGATCGTTGACTCCACTGCCGAGTACGACCTGCTATGCTTCCTGGATGTGTTCTCAGGCTATCATCAGATCAAGATGGCGGTAGAGGATGTGGAGAAGACGGCCTTCCTAACCCCATGCAGGGTGTACTACTACACTTGCATGCCGTTCGGGCTGCGCAACGCAGGCGCGACCTTCCAACGGCTGATGCACATCGCCTGGTCAAGAGCTCGAGGAATGTCAAGTTTACGCTGACGACATTGTGGTAAAGTCTCGGAGGCGAGAACTTTGATTCAGGACCTGAGGAGACCTTCGCGAGCCTCCGCCAGTGGACTTATGCTCAACCCAGAAGTGCGTGTTTACGCCCCTTCCGCAAGTTGTTGGCTTCCTCGTGTCCCACAGGGGGATCGAGGCCAACCCGGAGAAGGTCAAAGCGATCGAAGACATGAGACCACTTCAAACCCTCAAGGAGATGCAAAAGCTTGCTGGCTGCGTAACTTCACTAGGGCGCTTCATCTCCAAGCTAGGAGAGCGCCCTCTACCATTCTTCAAGCTGATGAAGAAGAAGGGCCCATTTGAGTGGACCCCGGAGGCTGACCAAGCGTTTCGAGACCTCAAGAGATACCTGATCAGCCCTCCGATGATGGTGGCGCCCCGCCCTCTCGAGCCCCTGGTGCTCTACCTTGCCGCCACTCCTTACTCTGCCAATAAGAGCTCCGTGGCGGTTCGAAGAACGCCAGTTAAGAATACAACTCACGAAGTCACGCCCCAATGGGGCGATACATGACCCGGAGGGCACCACAAGAGCTGCAGCGACGCCAACAGATGACCAGGCCCAGCAAGACGGCGTCCTTGGGCCTGCAGAGGCCCCAATGAGCGACTAGGCTCCAGGGTTTCCATCGCCAGAGGCGCTTTAGCCTCCGGCTGCACGAGGCCCTGGCCGACACGCCCGCCTCGTAACACCCGTATATTTTGTCAAGACGCAGGTATTGTGGGATGCAAGGACGCGTACCCCATGCCTCGAAGTTTGCTCGTGTTTTGGTGACCTCGCAGTAGCTACAACACTACTTTCAAGGTCACCCAATCAAGGTCGCCTCGCCTACCCGCTAGAGAGGGTACTCAGATCCCCAACGCTGCTGGAAGAGTCGCCGAATGGAACATCGAGCTGCAGGCATTCCAGCTAGAGTTCAGCATAACCAGGGTCATCAATGGAGCCGCACTTGCCGACTTCATCATAGAATGGACAGACGCCCAGGGGCTTGAAGCAGGCGAGGATCGATCCCTCTCGCCGGGAAGTGAAGCGCCAGATGGCTTGGTCATGTATTGCGATGGCGCGTTTTCAGGCCAAGGCGCGGGGGCTGGACCAGTGCTCATCTCGCCCACTCAGGACAAGCTCTACTAAGCAGTGCAGCTCTGCTTCCAGCAGGGCGAGTGATACGTCTCCAACGTATCTATAATTTTTGATTGCTCCATGCTATATTATCTTCTGTTTTGGACATTATTGGACTTTATTATTCACTTATATATTATTTTTGGGACTAACCTATTAACCGGAGGCCCAGCCCAAAATTGTTGTTTTTTTGCCTATTTCAGAGTTTCGCAGAAAAAGAATATCAAACGGAGTCCAAACGGAATGAAACCTTCGGAGCGTGATTTTGGAATGAACATGATCCAGAGACTTGGACCCTACGCCAAGAAACAAAGCAGGAAGCCACGAGGTAGGGGGGCGCCTACCCCCAGCGCGCCCTCCACCCTCGTGGGCCCCATGTTGCTCCACCGACGCATTCTTCCTCCTATATATACCCACGCACTTCAAACAATCGACACGGAGCCAAAACCTAATTCCACCGCCACAACCTTCAGACTCCATGAGATCCCATCTTGGGGCCTGTTCCTGAGCTCCACCGAGGGAGCATCGATCATGGAGGGCTTCTACATCAACACCATAGCCTCCGATGAAGTGTGAGTAGTTTATCTCAGACCTTCGGTCCATAGTTATTAGCTAGATGGCTTCTTCTCTCTTTTGGATCTCAATACAATGTTCTCCCTCTCTCGTGGAGATCTATTCATTGTAATCTTCTTTTTATGTGTGTTTGTTGAGACCGATGAATTGTGGGTTTATGATCAAGTTTATCTACTGAACAATATTTGAATCTTCTCTAAATTCTTTTATGTATGATTGGTTATCTTTGCAAGTCTCTTTGAATTATCAGCTTGGTTTGGCCTACTAGATTGATCTTTCTTGCAATGGGAGAAGTGCTTAGCTTTGGGTTCATTCTTGCGGTGTCCTTTCCCAAGGATGAGGGGCAGCAAGGCACGATTGTATTGTTGCCATCGAGGATAACAAGATGGGGTTTTATCATATTGCATGAATTTATCCTCTACATCATGTCATCTTGCTTACATGCTACTCTGTTCTTATGAACTTAATACTCTAGATGCATGCCGGATAGCGGTCGATGTGTGGAGTAATAGTAGTAGATGCAGGCAGGAGTCGGTCTACTTGTCTTGGACGTGATGCCTATATACATGATCATGCCTAGATATTCTCATAACTATGCTCAATTCTGTCAGTTGCTCAACAGTAATTTGTTCACCCACCGTAAAATACTTATGCTCATGAGAGAAGCCACTAGTGAAACCTATGGCCCCCGGGTCTATCTTCATCATATTAATCTTCCAACACTTAGTTATTTTCGTTGCCTTTTACTTTGCTTTTCTTTTACTTTCCATCTTTATAAAAAAATACCAAAAATATTATCTTATCATATCTATCAGATCTCACTCTCGTAAGTGACCGTGTAGGGATTGACAACCCCTTATCGTGTTGGTTGCGAGGATTTATTTGTTTTGTGTAGGTGCGAGGGACTCGCGCGTAGCCTCCTACTGGATTGATACCTTGGTTCTCAAAAACTGAGGGAAATACTTACGCTACTTTGTTGCATCACCCTTTCCTCTTCAAGGGAAAACCAACGCAGTGCTCAAGAGGTAGCAAGAAGGATTCTGGCACCGTTGTCGGGGAGGCTTACGCAAGGTCAAGTCAAGATTTGGACTCCCGACAACCAGCCATTTCTGGCGCTGTTGCCGAGGAGGTATACGCAAAAGTCAACATACCAAGTACCCATCACAAACCCTTATCTCCCGCATTACATTATTTTCCATTTGCCTCTCGTTTTCCTCTCCCCCACTTCACCCTTGCCGTTTTATTCGCCCTCTCTTTTTCGTTCGCCTCTTTTTCGCTTGCTTCTTGTTTGCTCGTGTGTTGGATTGCTTGCCTGTCACAATGGCTCAAGATAATACCAAATTATGTGAATTTACCAATACCAACAATAATGATTTCCTTAGCACTCCGATTGCTCCTCTTACCGATACTGAATCTTGTGAAATCAATGCTGCTTTGTTGAATCTTGTTATGAAAGATCAATTCGCCGGCCTTCCTAGTGAAGATGCCGCTACTCATCTAAATAGCTTCGTTGATTTGTGTGATATGCAAAAGAAGAAAGATGTTGACAATGATATTGTTAAATTGAAGCTATTTCCTTTTTCGCTAGAGATCGTATAAAGCTTGGTTTTCGTCTTTTTGCCTAAAAATAGTATTGATTCTTGGAATAAGTGCAAAGATGCTTTTATCTCTAAGTATTTTCCTCCCGCTAAGATTGTCTCTCTTAGAAATGATATTATGAATTTTAAGCAACTTGATTGTGAACATGTTGCACAAGCTTGGGAGAGGATGAAATTAATGATCGTGAATTGCCCCACTCATGGTTTGAATTTGTGGATGATTATACAAAATTTCTACCGGGTTGAATTTTGCTTCTAGAAATCTTTTAGATTCGGCATGGAGGCGCTTTTATGGAAATCACTTTAGGAGAAGATACTAAACTCCTAGATAATATTATGGTGTCGGGAGGTTGATCAGAACTCCACGAACACCTATGGGACCGGGCGGACCGAGTCCCTTTTTGGTTCGGTGGGGGCGGAGATCGCACGAAGAGCAGATCGAGGCGATGCACACGAGCAGTTTACCCAGCTTCGAGCTCTCCGGAGAGATAATACTCCTATCGCTGCTTGTCTGATTGTATTGTGTTCTTGCTAGGGAGCACAAAGAGCTACAAAACCTAGCTTGAGTGTGTGTAGTCTCGAATGAGTTGAACCAAATGAACCCCCCACGCTATGCATGGGCCTCCTTTTATAGGCTCAAGGGGTCACCATGTGGCAACGTAAACAAGGGCAAATGGGAAAAATGAGTTGCGTTGATACAGCTACTTTGTACAGTGTATTTTACCTAACTCGACGGCAAGGGACAAGAGCAATAAATGCCCGCCCATGTCGCCTAAACAAGGCAGAAAGGGACTGGCCAGGGCGCCACCGCTGCCACGATGGCACTCTGTCAGCGCCGCCATCGCTGCTTCTCCGCCTGGCTGCACAGCCTCTTGACACGCGACGCCGAGATGGCCCCATGGCGACATCGCTGCTGGATGAGCTGGAGCGGAGATGAAGAGAGGTTGCTCGCCGCGCAAGCACCTTGCCCGCTAAATCCTTGTCGCGCCGGAGCTTGTCGCCACCAGACTTCCCGCAAGCTCCTCTTGCCGGGCCTTGTCTTCGCGTGCCTTGAGGCCTTCCCGGCAAGCTCCTCTTGCCGGGCCTTGTCTTCTTGGCTTAAATACCTTGTTCTTGAATGGCTCCAAAGGAACCACGGAGGATCTTGGCGGTCACTAGGCAGCCCCGCCGCTGGTGCTGCTGAATCGCCGCGGCACGAAGTTCGGGATACTAGGGTACCCCTACTCTAGTACACCGGACAGAGCCTCGGCTCGGGTTACATATGGTGCCGAGCGCTGCTGGGCCAGGCCCAAAACAGTGCACGGGCACACGCTACGCCCAGATCACACCGTAATCGACTCCGACCCACCACGCCCCCACGAACGGCACGCCCGGACGTGGCGCCGTGGGAGAGATCGTGGGGTTTTTTTAATTGAAAAGCGGAACGTCCGCCTCTCTCCTCCTTATAAACAGGGGAATCGGGGCAGGTCGCCCACCTCGCCATTGCTGTCCCATCTCGAAAACCACCGCTGTTCTTCTTCTCTCGTCCGAAGAGAGCAACGCCCGCTTCTATCGCCACCAGCGCCATCAACGCCGCCGGCCTCCTCCACCGCCTCCGCCATGGCTCCAAAGCCGACAAGGGAAGGGCGTGAAGTCGCCGAGGCGCAGCGTCATGGGCGCTGGCGCAAGGAGCGGGCCTTCCTCCCCGCCGACGCAAAGGAGCCGAGGAGGGCTACTACCTCTTCCGTCGACGGAGACGCGGAAGATCCAGCAAGACGAAGGTACTTCTCCGCCAAGATCGAGTCAGCCTCGAGCGGGTACCCTTCTTCGCTCTTTTATCGCGGGCTCGCCCCTTCTTCTCGAAGTTCTTTTGCGACATCATGAACACCTACGGGTTTCGCCTCCTTGATTTCACCCCAACGCTGTTCGACCATGGCGGTTTCGCACACCTCCGCGAGAACTTTGTCGGAGTCCACCCAAACGTAGCCCTTTTCCGCCACTTCTTCATGCCCCAGCGCCGAGAGAGGAGAGCCACTTGCCGGAGGGATTGCTTGGATCTCCAGGATCGGCAAGAAAGAATCCTATCCGAAGGAGAGCTCCGTGATCAAGTGGGAGGAGGAGAGCCGATTGGTGTTGGATTGTAGAGGAGAACCCGCAGTCTTCATCGCCCAGCGCCAAACTCCCATAGTGCGTGGCAACGATTGGAGCAACTTACGCCGGAGGATGCTAGGTTGAAGATAGCCTTGACCCGGATCCTGCGCGCCAGTGTTTGCGGACTCATCAGAGGCGTTAGCTTGGCGAGACTTCCTTCGCCACCAGACGCTTC